>JAQQAF010000008.1:12447500-13647500 GCA_029747655.1 Ensete ventricosum | reverse complement strand
TTCATTATCTTTTCTCTTCGGATCGATAGGGAGATCCAAGTCGTCCTATCTAAGATTCTGTTTGCAGCATGTCAAACTGATGAATTAGGACGTGCTTTTGATCTGAAGGGATCGCATGACCTGATGAATTAGGATATGCACACAATCTTCTTACTTCAGTATCATAGTCATGATACTACTAAGGATTAAAAATCCTCTCTTTCAGCATCACACAAGTTTTAGCTCACTGCAATGGTCCGAAATAAAAATAGCAGACACATGTTCTAGCACAATGCTTTCCATATCTCACTCTGAAATACTAAGTTCAACTAGGAATTTTTTTTTTTTTTTTTTTTTTTTTGCCTTTTAAATAGTTTGCTAGTAGTTGCACTTTGGCAGTATGCAAGTAAGATCACCAAAAATGAACAACTTAAGGGCCAAAAATATTGGAATAGCTTGTAAAGTTCCTTTTTCTTACTCTCTTTTAAATAGTTTTCTAGTCTGAATATGAAATGGAGGACTCTTATTTCTCAAAGAAAAAAGATATATGCATTCATCGCTAGTCATGTATTCTTATTTTATCAAAAAATCCCTAAATTTATTTCACTAGGTTATAAATCCGTTCGCATAAGCTTGCGGTTTTGTCTTTAATTGATGCATTAAATTCCCTATCTATCTTTTATTCACCATTGCAGTCTAACATACATATAAAATGCAGACATCTTTAGTATCTTACGAACAATAATAATCTCCAGTTGGCAGCACGATATTCTACTGTTTGATTCCACCATTCTAATATGTTCGCTGTGTAAATTAATTAAGCATGTTTCTTCGCTTGCTGAACGGTAGGTTGATCGGTAGTTAGTCTGAATTGTTTCTGATACAGTTCTTCGATACTATATAATATGATTTCTTTATATGAGCTTTTGATACTAGCATCCAGGGTAGATTGAGATCATCCAGTGAGAGGTGCTTTCTAAAGATTCTGTGGAAGTCATCATGATTGAATCATTTGCTTTAGGAGAATATTCCCCAAATCTAGGCACCATAAATGTCCACACAACATAATTATTCAACCGGCTGAGGACATAAATGATGGAAGGTTAATGTATCTGGCGAATCTTACCAACCCCAAAGATGGATCGAGATGACAGTAGATTTCACGGGCTGTCTAGCGAGTAGTTAAATCTTGAACAAGAAGAAGCTTTCGTCTTCTATCCCTTTGGTGGTGATTGACAACTGAGATGGAGTTATGGTGGTGCAAGAACCATCGCCGTCGGCGCCCGTCATCTGAACCCTCGCGAATGAGTGTAGCAACGAGCACGAGGGTGAGGGCCATGGTCTTCGTGACCACACCACTTTGATCCAAAAGATTAAAAAATAATAATAAATTGTTATTCGCATCAACAAGTGCTTCAGGGTGAGGGCGAGAGCAGTCCAAAAAGTGCTTCAGGATGCTGCTCCTCTCAGCTGAAACATTCTATGAGAGGATCTCTTCGAATGCTATCATAGCATGTATGTACTTCGATCGCCTGCCACTTCTATCCACCGGAAGTACAAGTCACGGTGTGTTCCCTTCCTCTCGTTTCTATTTCTCCTTCCGCTGCTTTGCCCGGGATCTGCGGTGGCGCGCCATCTCCCTCTCCGGTTACGCCTCTCACTGCCGTGTTGTATGGGGAAGGGAGCGAGAGAGGCGTTCCCGAGGACAGCGACGGGCTGTGATGGTAGCCGACAGGGCCACGGTGGCTCTGCCCCGCCACTGCCTTGACTCGGAGGTGCACGTGAACTGCTTCCGCCCTCCTATCGCCCTGCACCAGCTTTTTTTTCCACTCAGCCGCCTCTCCTCGTCCCTCTTCTTCTTCTTCTTCTTCTTCTTCTGCCGAGCTGCATGCTTCAATGATTCAAAGGGAAGCTAAGATGATGAATGCTTAATATGTCTCTAGCGTTGGCATTTTATTGATAGATCTAAGCGAATCTAAATTGTTATCTTTTTTCTTTGGATCGAGTGGGAATTCTGTATATTATCCCTTTGTCGTTTTACTAACTCCTAATTAATCTCCTGTATTAGCTTTGCGCATCTGAGCTTTTGTTGTCCGCCATCGTAATGATTGATACCATTAGCGCTACCCATGTGATAAAGTCCCAACACATGTCACTATACGATCAACGTTAGTTGGTTAATTGCACCAAAAATATAGTTTAATTGCACCAAAAATATAGTTTAATGGCACCAAAAAAAATATATAGTTGATGAAATAACAAGAGGGTTTTTTTGATCTTCCATTTGTAAGTAACAATAAATTCAATCTTTTTGGAAAATTAGTCTTTGTAACTATTGCTGGTTAGAGCAACCTCATAATATTTATTATATATGTTAGACGTGAAGATAAATAAAAAGATGTAATAGAAAGGCAAGAAGGTTGTGACTGTCAGTATCAAACAAATGCTTAAAATATTTAATATGAAAGATTCCGGGTTGGTTGAGACATCACTCTTAGGTCATATCAGATTTGAAGTTCTAAGCAGATTTCTTCCAGCAAATGGATAGATTTGAGAGGAAGAACGTTTCCTATTTATACTTTGGTGCGTGCTATGTTTGAAACCAGCAAATAAAACCACCTAATTTAGACTTCAATAAAACTTGAACACTTCAATGAAGAATCACATTATGTTGTAGTTTTGAACATTCCAAATAAAGCTAAGAACCCAAAACCATCAATATGGTGGAAGTCTTGTGCAAGAACTTGTGTGGTACGCTCCTTCTTCGTTCCAAGCCAAGTCAATCCTCGAAGATGTTATGGTCATCGCATCAATTCAAGTGCTGTCGATTATTACTCTCTCTCTCTCTCTCTTCTCTCTCTCTGAACCCTGAGTTCAATCCTTCCCTTGAAGTCCACAGTCTACAAACAATATAGTACTAATCCACCATTAAAATAATCCCCCCGCAAACATAGACATCACCATCACATTGTGGTACTAATCCACCTTTCTTTCTTCCCCTTCGGCCCTCACCATCCTGTCCAAATATCATCAACTCCAATGCAGTACTCACTCCCCATCTTCCTTTTCTGTCTGTGGAGTCCTTTTGACTCTGTCAAGCTCTCAGCTCTCTTGTATTTCTCTTTGTACCGCTCCACCTCTCTTCACACCTATCTAGTAGCTTTTAATTCCCTGCTTTTTTGTCCTTCAGTTTCACTTGATGTAGATAGAATCGTCTTCCACAACTTTAAATTCCCTATTCTATACCTTTTGATTCGTCCATATATATATAGATTTTTGAATCTTTTCCACCTTCATCTACTTCAGAAAAGCTTCCTGACCTGCACTACTTTGTTCTGCCGCCCGGGCATGGCCGGGTTAGACCTCGGCAAAGCTTCCCGCTTCGTGCATCCCCTCCACCTCCATCTCCCCCACCTCAATCCCGACTCCGACGAGTCTCCCCCTGCGCAAGGGGCTGGCGGCGCCTCCTCCGAGGAGCCGAGCTCCCAGGGGTTGGAGCTCGCGGCCCCAGCTGGTCCTGGCAACGTCGTGGCGCGCCGCCAACGCGGTCGCCCGCCGGGCTCCAAGAACAGACCGAAGACGCCGGTGATCATCACCCGGGAGAGCGCCAACACCCTGCGGGCGCATATCCTGGAGGTCGGCAGCGGCTGCGACGTCTTCGACTGCATCGCGACCTACGCCCGCCGCCGCCAGCGCGGCGTGTCCGTCCTCAGCGGAAGCGGTACTGTCACCAACATCACCCTCCGTCAGCCCCCCTCCGGGGGGACGCCCGTCGTCTCCCTCCATGGACACTTCGAGATCCTGTCGCTCTCAGGCTCCTTCCTCCCCCCGCCCGCGCCCCCGGGAGCTACAAGCCTCACCATCTTCCTGGCCGACGGCCAGGGGCAGGTCGTCGGGGGCAGCGTCATCGGAGAGCTCATCGCCGCCGGACCGGTGATAGTGATCGGCGCCTCGTTTACCAAAGTCGCGTACGAGCACCTGCCGCTCGAAAAGGACGAGGAGCCACTGCAGCAGCAGCCGCAGTTAGAGAAACATCCTCCCATATCTCAGAGCCCGAGCGTTGGTGGAGCAACCATTGCCGGCATCGGCGCCTCCTTTCCAGACCCGTCGTCAGGGTTGCAGTTCTTCAATTTGCCGCTCAGCATGCCGCCCTGGCCAGTGGATGGACACGGCGGCTGGCCCGGGAGTGCCGTCCCGAGCCGATCGCTCTACTGATCCGCCGGTCATAGTGCCATTAGATCAACATCTGCCGGAGACTTGTGAGTGGAATCGTTGCTATATTTGGTAGTGTATGAGGATGTGTCGTCTTCTCCGTCTTCTATTCCCTAAGACCATGTTGTTTGCTGTTCTTCATGGAAACTCTACCCTATCACGGGCTTTTAAACTACTGCTAAGCTATCGTTATCTCTCTCCTTCGATCTCCAAAACAGTAATGCCTCTTCAATAAAACATATGTGCATATCTTTTTTATTGTAATTTTGTCATTTGCTGTTCTTCATCCAAAGTCTGCTTCATTTCCACAAATCATGGACTTAAAATACTCTCTTCTCATCTTCTAAATTGTAATGCTTCTTCACCAAAATATCATGTTAAAGGTGCTCTATATTATTTTGATCACCGAATGCCATGTTTTGATAGAGTTTTGTGTTGTTTTATCTTGTTTTCCTCCATCCGGTGGATTTTAAGTGATTTCACGTGTGCATGTGCTGTTGTCTTCCAGAGGGACTATATATATATCTATATCTATATCTATATATATATATATATATGTCCCTGCATGGGAAATCTAAACTTCTTGGAACATGACAAAACCTTCGATTCCAAATCCCATTGACGGGGCAACAAGAAGTAGATGTTGAGTCTTTAGTGAATCCATGACATCGGTACTCTTCGAACTCGATCTATTCATTTCGTCCGTAGATATGTCGTTGTTCTTTCTTTCTTATCCGAAGATTAAATAGTCCTTGAACATTTAATATAACTCATAAAGTTTCTTCTTTTTCACGATTAAAATATGTGATATATATAAACATGAATATTTGGATAGTTTTCGGACTTATCATTGCAGATTTTGTTTATTAAGCAAGAAAAATCAAGAACCACTTTATGGCAAAGCATGGCACTAGCATTAAATCGTCTTAACTTCCTTTGTTTTTGCACTGTTGCTACTTAAAAGTCATGTAATTGCAGTATATCATGTGGCATGATCTCCATTCTATGCTTTCTTTCTTCTTTCTTGGGTTATTATCTTTGCTCCTTTCCTTTTGTATGTGTTTTGAGGATAATTGAGGTCTTGATTTCACATGAAGTCCGAGATGAATGCATAGAGTATAGGCGATATCTTTGTTAGTATTAGGTGTTCTATGATTTGTCACCTAATTGTTGTCTAAAATTCTTATTCATGCTTTTGCCAGATGCTTAATTTCTCTTTTGCTTCAGATACAATCATTTCTGGATTAATTCATAATTAAGCTGTCTCTCGAGTGCTTATATGTCTGTGTCGAACTCGCTAAATCTGTTTTATTCTGATTTATTCACATCTGAGGTAAAAAAAAAAAAAAAAACTGATCTGAGTTGTTCTTCTGTCGCTGTATCCTTCAGTGGATCAACAAAACCGAAACCCATACAGCAACATTCCCACTTAGTTCATGCATCATATATAAACATACAAATGATTTGTCACTTTTCCTTCTTTTTCCTCTTTAGTTTAGCAATTTGACACGACTTAGTTGGACTTTTAGCTTTGGCAGCTTTAAACAAGTCCATTGAAAGATGATAAACATTATGCTAATTGGTTAATGCAAATTCTGTGACATCCTTTTTAGATTTGCCCCTTTTCTTTCTGCATCTGTCTCGAATGAAGTTTGGTATAAGGTTTTGCATGAATTAGCATGGTAATCTTAATTGCAAGAGTTCAGATGATGTGCCACAGATGGAAGCTACTGAGTTGAAGTATGCATTTTTGATAGTTCCAAGATCAACATTTCAGACAAAAATAACATAACATTGTGAAAAATGATGAAACGTCGGCTTCATAATCCTCTTTCTTCAGATATCAAGGCAAGTCACTATTGGCATGCAACAGGTAACTCATAACTAGCATTCAAGATGTCACTGATATCATCATGCTATGTGTTCATAATGTCGGTTTATCGAAACATTAACCTAAGTGTTGATCCTATCTTGTGATGCTTTATTACAAACAACATCTCTCTGAAGTCCTAAAGATCTTTGATGTGCATCTACCTGCACATAAATGAATAGCCAACGTCTTGTTTTCAGATTTCTTTAGGTTGTAGATTAAGGCAAACAAAGTTGGATTGTTCTTACGATGATGGCTTGCAAATCATTAAGTTTTATTGTTGTTGTTATTATTATTGATATGACAAGTGCCAACCTGGCTGCCAAGTCATCACACCCTCGGACAGCTGGCCCGCCGACGTGGTCGACCCGACGCAGGTAACCGACCGAATATACGAGGGGGCACCAGTGGTCGTACAGCCGACCTGACACAGGTAAGGTCGGCACCCCCTACCTGCAAACGCACGCCTCATTGCAAGGACGGCAAGCATGGTGGAGGGTACGACGGCATGGTAAGCCATAAATGCGGTAAGGTCATCAGGAACGAATGATCTATAGCACCCACTATAAAAGCTCTTGCACCTCTACGGGGCAGGGGGATCGCAAAACAAACCACCGAACTAACTTGACCGTCGGAGGGGTCACGTCGGGAACCTACCCGACCCGACCTCCTTGCAGGAGTTGGCGGCCGACCCGAATTGGATTACTCCCTCTTCACCAGGACTCCAATGCTCCAACAACCGACCTCCCAAGCCAGGTTCTGAATCACCACTCATCCGGACGAGCACCCACTCTGTACCGAGAAGACCGCGGGCGAGCTAGCGCACACGGGCCTGAACCAGCAAGTGCTTGCTCAGCAAACTGAGAGGCGGAACGCATCTACTAGGCAAGCACCAGATTTTTCCCTATCATTTTTGGCGTTAGAAGGAGGGCCCATGTCGCCAGAACGCCCACTCACGGATTCGGCCACAGAGCACCAGACGGAACCTGACCACCCTCGATTGGCGGAGGAAGTCGCGGCTGTCATGCCAACCCCCAACCATTTTTGGAGAATGATGACCGACCCGGGGTTCCCCACACCCATATCAAACCCCGCGCCACTCATGGTCACGACAGAGGCTTCCTCGGCCTCACCAGCCAGGTCCAAGCACTAGCGGGGATGGTGCAGACCATAATCCCATACCTACCCCAGCTGGTGCATTCGACGACTCATCAACCAGCACCCCCGCAAACGGGGTCCCCGACGGCCCCAAGCCGGGAAATCCCGCCATTCGCCGAGGCGCCACCACCTCGAGTCGCCGAGGCACCATCACCTCGGGTCGCCGAGGTGCCACCACCTCGGGTCCCAGTTTCGTCGACCCCAACGCCAACCCGATCCCAAAGTCGCTCTTATAATCCAGCACCGACTGAACTTGATCTCGACACTTTATCGACCGACTCCACCGACTCCTTGAGGGAGCAAGTCCGCCGAGTCCATCAGCGACTTGACGAGGTCCAGAAGGAAGTCCTCAGATCAAAAGAAGAGACCGGAGAAAGTTCTAAAGGAGGCTCCCCGTTCACCCCCGAGATACAGTCCAAGCCCCTACCGGCCACCTTCAGGCTCCCAGCCCTCGAGCCCTACGATGGCAGTGGTGACCCGATGGAACATGTCGCCACATTCCGCTCCCAAATGGCCCTTTACGACACTTCGGAGGCATTGATGTGTCGAGCCTTCCCGACCACCCTTAGGGGATCGGCCAGAGCCTGGTATGCTCGACTCAAACCCGCGTCCATACCATCATTCGACGTGTTAGCAAGAGAGTTCGAGTTGAACTTTTTGGCAAGTGCATGCCCGAGGCCTACCACAACCTCACTCCTCGGGATGGCCCAAGGGAGCGACGAGCCCCTCTCCCAGTTCGTAGGAAGATTCACATCACAAGTACAGGGCATCCCCGACCTCCATCCGTCCCTGGCTATCCAAGCATTTCTGATGGGGCTGAAGCCGTCAAGGTTCTTTTGGTCGCTGATCGAGCGACCACCAACAACTCTGCCCGAGATGTTGCAATGGGCGCACCAATATGTGGCGACCGAGACACTGATAGCTGGCAAGCGGGACGAGACGAAACGCTCTTGGGGGGAACCGTCTCGTGCGCATCTAGCCCCACCTCCGAAGAAAAGAGAGGACAGGCCGGGCTTGCTGCCAGCCAGACCTCCCCCGATTCCCCTCAATTCAACCCGAACGGAGATCTTCTTCCAAATACGGGAGAAGGGGCTCTTGAAGGCACCAAGCTCGATGAAGTCGCATCCCGAGCGGCGCGACAAGAGGAGGTACTGCCGCTTCCACCGAGAATATGGTCACGACACCGAGGAATGCCGTGACCTTCAGTACCAAATCGAAGACCTTATCCGGTGCGGGCATCTGCGGTGATACGTCTGCGAACAACCCTCTCTCTCTAACGGTCGGCCATCTCGAGACCTGTCTCCCCGACCGCAGGGCCTGGTCGAAAAATAGATTGACGTCATCTTTGGCGGTCCGGCATCAGGCGACAATAGCTCCTCGGCGCGAAAGGCATACGCGCGATCCGAGGCCGGAAAGAGGCCGCTACATCATGAAGACCTCGACGTCACATTCAGGTTGGAAGACGAGGAGCACTCATCTCACGACGACGCGCTGGTAATCTCGATCCGCATGGCCAACGCCTACGTCAAGAGAGTCATGATCGACACGGGAAGTTCGACTGACATCCTGTATTTTGATGCCTTTCAACGGTTGGGATTGACCGACCTAGACCTCACCCCCCTAACATCTACCTTGACAGGGTTCACTGGGGATTCCATCTCTCCCATGGGAACGGCCACGATCCCTGTCACGTTCGGGGGGGAGCCGAGATCAAAGACTCTGCTGGTATCATTCATGGTGGTCAAGCTCCCATCTGCGTACAACGCCATCATCGGGCGCTCGACCCTCAATCGGCTCAGGGCGATCGTGTCAACGTACCACCGGGTCTTGAAGTTCCCGACTCGAGCCGGGGTCGGCGAGGTCAGAAGTGACCCGAGGGAATCCATGCAATGCTACTTAACGGCGACAACGCTGTGCAAGAGACCGAGAACCGAACCATTCGGCGCCACGCCCCCAGATCCAGAAGAAAACACCCGAGACACCCACTCCGCGGAAAGAGTCCTCGAATTGTCACTGGACCAGAACCGCATGGATAAGCTGGTAAAGGTCGGGTCGGAGCTCGCGGAGAATCAACAAGTTCAACTGATAGATTTCCTGCGGAAGAACGACGATGTCTTCGCGTGGACCCCAAGCGACATGCCGGGGGTCGACCCAGAGATCGCCCAACATTACTTAAACATCTCCCCCGACGCCTGACCTGTGAAGCAGCGTCCGCGCAAATTCGCTCCGGACCGACAGAAGGCTATAGAAGATGAGGTCATTCGCCTATTGGACGCCCAGCTTATCGAAGAAGTGAAATACCCGACCTGGTTGTCCAATGTTGTACTTGTCAAAAAAGCGAATGAAAATTGACGAATGTGCGTTGATTATACTGACCTCAATCGGGCCTGCCCGAAGGACTGCTACCCACTTCCCCGCATCGATCAACTTGTGGATGCCACGTCGGGGCATCAGCTGCTTTCCTTCATGGATGCCTTCTCAGGGTACAACCAAATCCAAATGGCCCCGAGAGACAAAAAAAACACGACCTTTATCATACATAATGGAACATATTGCTACAAGGTGATGCCGTTCTGATTGAAAAATGCCGGCGCGACCTACCAGCGCCTCGTGAATCGTATGTTCAGGGACCAGGTCGGAAGGAATATGGAGATTTATGTAGACGACATGATAGTCAAAAGTCGGCATGCCGAGACCCACCTCTCCAACCTGGAGGAGACATTTCGCACGCTGAGGAAATACAAGATGCGTCTCAACCCGGCGAAATATACTTTCGGCATCACATCAGGAAAGTTCCTCGGCTTCATAGTACACCAACGGGGAATCGACGCCAATCCTGATAAGATAAAAGCAATACAGGAGACGCAGCCCCCCAAGACTATAAAAGAGGTCCAACGACTTACGGGAAGGTTGGCAGCCCTAAGCCGCTTCATTTCCCGAGCCGGAGACAAGAGTTCAATCTTTTTTCGCGCATTGAAGTCGGCAAAAGACTTCAAATGGACCCCCGAATACGAGGAAGCATTCCGCCAACTCAAGAGTCACATCGAGAACCTACCGCAACTAGCCTCGGTGAAGGATGGCGAGCCCCTCGGCTTATACCTCGCTGTGACCGACCTGGCGGTTAGCTCGGTCCTGGTAACACTCGATAAAGCCGGGGAAAGGCCGATCTATTACACTAGCCATGTTCTGGCAGGGCCTGAGCTCCGCTATCCCCCCATAGAAAGGATAGCTTTGGCGCTAATCCTGGCTTCCAGAAAACTGAGGTCGTATTTCCAGACACATCCCATCAAAGTAATAACCGACCAACCCTTACGCTAGATCCTTTCCAAATTTGATGTTGCAGGTCGGATGCTCAAGTGGTCGGTAGAGTTAGGGGAATTCGATATCGAGTACGAGCCGAGAAAGGCGATCAAAGGCCAAGTGCTCGTGGACTTCCTCTCGGAGCTCACACCTCCACACGTCCTGGAAAACCCGGTCCCTGGGTGGACTCTACATATCGACGGCTCCGCCAACTTGGAAAAAGGAGGAGTCGGCGTGGTGCTCAAGGACCCCTCGGGCCACATCTACGAACATGCCCTGCGACTAGGATTCAGAGCTACAAACAATGAAGCCGAATATAAAGCACTCTTGTTCGGTTTCAAGGTCGCGACCGAGCTGGGAGCGGAAGACATCGAGATATTCACCGACTCCCAACTCGTCGTTGGTCAGGTCAACGGCATGTTCGAGACCCGGGAAGCAGCAATGATCAAATACCTGGCCGAGGCGCGAGTGATGACAGCTCGATTTCGAAGGTGTACCATCACCAAGGTACCTCGCAGCGAGAACGCGCAAGCAGACGCCTTGGCCAGGTTAGCTTTCTCCCGCGTGATCGACACGCCGACCGGAGCAATGGTGAGGACCATCGGGCCCTCCATCGGCCCGACTATGATGACTGTCGATCAGGAAGATGGAGGCTGGACCAACGAGATCCTCCGCTTCAAGCAAGCAGGAGTCCTCCCCGAGGATAAGGTGGCTGCCCGAAGAATCAGAAGGACGGAATCATGGTACTGCATCGTTGATGGCCGCCTCTACCGGCGAGGCTTCAACCGACCCCTACTTCGCTGTCTGAACCCGACCGAGGCGCAAACCACTTTAGCTGAGATCAACGAGGGAATATGTGGAGACCATGTCGGCGCTCGCACCTTGACACACATGGTCCTCAGGCAAGGTTACTATTAGCCCACACTACGAAAAGATGTCCAAGCTTATGTTCGAAATTATGAGCCATGCCAGAAGCATGCCCGACTCCAACATAGACCGATGGTACCACTCACGACTGCCGACTGCGCATGGCCCTTTGCCCAATGGGGAATGGACCTCCTCGGCCCCTTCCCCCCAGCCTCGGGACAGAGAAGGTTTCTGATAGTTGGAGTTGACTATTTCACCAAATAGCTCGAAGCCGAGCCGCTGGCCTCCATCACCGAGAGACAAGTTGAAGGGTTCGTATGGAAGAACATCACAACCAGGTTCGGCCTCCCTAGGGTGATCATCACAGACAACGACACACAATTCAACAATGCGAAGTTCAAAACATTTTACCAGAGCTATCGCATCTAGCTGAAGTTCAGCTCGGTCGCCCATCCCCAAGCCAACGGGCTAGCCGAGGTAACAAACCGAGCCATCCTTGAAGGGTTGAAGAAAAGGGTCTCCAACGCTACGACTTCTTGGGTGGAGGAGCTCCCGAGTGTCCTATGGGCATTGAGAACGACTCCAAAAACCCCGACGGGGGAGTCACCGTACAGCCTGGCATTCGGGACTGAAGCCGTACTACCTCCCGAGGTGGTTTTCCCGACCCTTCGAGTCCAAACCCAACATAAGGAGGAGTCCGACCAGCAGCTCCGTAGGAGCCTCGACCTATTGGAGGAGAAGCATGCCGATGCTCATCTACGAGGATTGGCCTACAGAAGAGCTGTCGCAAGAATTTACAACCGACGAGTGCGCCCACAACATGTCAGGACGGGCGACTTGGTGCTACGGAAGACCGAGGTCAGCGACCCGACCCGGTCCCGCGGCAAGCTGGCCCCGAACTGGGAGGGTCCCTACCGAGTTATCGACGTTATCCGAGACGGGACTTATACACTGGCAACAATGGAAGGACGAATGCTGCCAAGAACCTGACACATCACAAACTTACGAAAGTTTTACGCATGACAATGTCAACAAAATGACCTGGCTTGTATTACCAATTGTGCCGAGTTGAATGCAACTATATCAGCAAAACAACTTAACTTGTATTAATTTGGGACAAGTACAAAACAGGTCGGGAGCCAATATTAGGGCTACCCGACCCGAGTTACAAGCTTCAAAAAAAAACAAAACAACAAGTGGAGAACAACATCAGAGCTCGGGAGGTGCCGAGTCGTCAAAATCCTGTTGCCGCTCCATCGGCACTAAGTCGTCCTCGGGGTAAATAGTGAACGGATCTTCTTCAATGTCGGCATCAGGGTACCGGGCGCGAAAGCGAGCCAGCGCCACCCGATACCCGTATTCGTAAGTGACCCGACCCATCCGTTTCAGACCCTCTTTGAAGCCGAGGGACCCCTTGTATTCAGCGACCGCCTTCCCCGGCAGCTCGGCTCGGGCATGCTCCAGGTCCTTCACGGCCTGCAGCAGCTCGTCATCCATCCTCCGAGCCATGGCTCGGGCCTCCTTGAGCAGATGCTGGGCATCACCCAGATGGCCCCGTAGCTCTCTCTCCGAGGCTTCACGTTTGAGGAGCTCCTCGGCCCTTTCAGCCTTTATTTTCTCGAGCTCCTCCCTCAACCTGGACGCGCGTTCCTCGGCCTCGGCAACCGCCTCGGGTCCTCCCTTGGACTTCAGGACGTCGAGCTCCTCTTGCAGTTGCTTGATCCGATGGTCCATGAAGGTGATCAGTCGACCCACATCATGAACCCGGTCAATCAGCGCCATTTGGAAGTGCTGGCCCTGCACGAAAGGACAACCTTTAGAACATAAAAAAAAAAGGGAAAAACTTACATTACGGAGGCACAAGTCGGGAGGCTTACCAGGACAATCTCCTTGGTGGCTTGGGCCATCAGAACCTCTGAAGGGAGCGTGTACAGCTCCCGCGCCAGTTGGGGATGGAGAATCCCCCTTTCGTACTCCTCGGTTGCCGACGAGGTGTGCCACACTTTCGTCGAGTTTTTCAGCCCCGCCCACCGAGCCTGTAGCTCCTTCTCGGGGTCTTGATGCCCCAGGTCATACATCAGCAGGGCATAGTAGCCCTGGTCGCCCTTGTAAACCTTTGTCTTGAAAAGGTCCTTCATGGACCTCGGACGCTCGTGGACCGGTGAAACGACCCCCTCCTCGGACTCCGCGGGTGCCTCTGGCCTCTCTGGCAATGTGGCAGGCCCCTTACCCTTGGAGCGGGAGCGGGATCCCTCTTCGCCGACCTGTGACTTGTGCTTTCTCGTCAACACCTTCGTCTTCTTCTGTTGCTTCCCCGCAGTTTCTGCCTGGTCAGTTGGGGGGGGGGGGGGGGGGAGCTGGTCCTTTCAGCGGAGCCCTTGGAGCCTCTCTAGCAGGAGACGCGCCGACCTCACGGGCACTTGGGCGGCTCGGAGGGGCCCTTCCGCCAGCCACTCTCGGCATCCCGTGAAGCTCCCCGAGATCCATCCGGTCTGCATCACGACTTACAGGTTAGTAAGAAATTCATAAAGCTTGAGCAAAGCAAAATGCTAGTACCCCAAGAGGCCGGACTCAAACCCGCCTCAGCGAGCCAAAGCTCGGTCATCTCCTTGATCACACGAGAAGAGGAAAGAATCCCCTTCAGTCGGCCGACCAGGACGGTCTCCTCCTCGGACAGATAAGGGGGGGCGTTACCGATCGGATGAGCCGACCAGCTGAGCCCGAATCTCCAACCCAGACCACTAACGTAAAGATAGCGGGACTTCCAACCTTTGTTACTGGAAGGTGCCCCGCTGACCCTAAAACCAACTCGGGCGGTAAGATAGTAACCGCCCCGACTCTTGCATAGGCAAAAACACGCCATAAACAAGTCCCGAGTCAGGATGATCCCAGCCCCTCGGCATTCACCCAAGAAAACCACAAGGTAACGCCACAAGTTGGGCGCTACCTGGCTAGGAGAAATTCTCCACCATTTCAGGCACTCCTCAATCAGAGGGTGCAAAGGAAACCGAAGACCGGCCTCCAAGGCATCTACCGAGATGCACATGCCGGGGACGTCCAAGCTATAAGAACGCTGCCCCGGCTCTGGAACATGCAACCCGTATTCAGTCGGGATGCTGTACCGTGCCCTAATCGCGGCAAGTGACCCCTCAGTCACCGCCGAATCGAGGTCATGATCTGACATCATGACCTCCAAATCCCTCTGAACCCGCACGTTGACAGGCGACGGGGGTTCGGAAGACGCTCCCGAGGAACTAACCCCGGGATCACCATGACTCGACTCCCCCGACCCCGAGGGAGAAATGACCCTGACACTAGTCGAGGAGTCCGACGAGTTCATCGCGACCTGTTCAAAAGGAGCTGCCGAGCTGAAAGGGCGAAGGGTGGCTATAGTGGTCCGAGATGGAGACAGGAAGAAGGCAAAATGAGCAAGTGAGGTCTCTGCCCAACCCCGCAGGCAACTTATAGCACCCAAGGGAGTCGTTTCAGCTTCCCGAGGTAAGAGGAAGCGCCGCCACTCCGAAAAAGCACTCAGCGCATTAAATGCGCCATAACTATGACCAAAACCCTAGGCAGGGGACGGATATATATATATATATATATATATATATATATATATATATATATATATATATATATTGTCGCATAGGCGCGTATCCGGTTTTGCGCCCGACTTAACCCTCTCGGCCAAATCTCCGGATTTGCGCCCGAGTTCACCCTCTCGGCCAAATCTCCGGATTTGCGCCCGAGTTCACCCTCTCGGCCAAATCTCCGAATTTGCGCACGAGTTCACCCTCTCGGCCAAATCTCCGGATTTGCGCCCGAGTTCACCCTCTCGGCCAAATCTCCGGATTTGCGCCCGACTTCACCCTTGCCGAAAGCCCTACATCGTAATTCCCGAGCTCATACTCGGTCAGATCGACTCTTGATACATCGTAATTCCCGAGCTCATGCTCGGTCGGATCGACTCTTGCTGCATTACAATTCCCGAGCTCATACTCGGTCGGATCGACTCTTGATACATCTCAATTCCCGAGCTCATACTCGGTCGGATCGACTCTTGCTACATCGCAATTCCCGAGCTCCTGGTCGGTCGGATCGACTCTTACTGCATTACAATTCCCGAGCTCATACTCGGTCGGATCGACTCTTGGTACATCTCAATTCCCGAGCTCATGCTCGGTCGGATCAACTCTTGCTACATCACAATTCCCGAGCTCCTGCTCGGTCGGATCGACTCTTGCTACACCGTAATTCCCGAGCTCCTGCTCGGTCGGATCGACCACCGCACCATTCGAAATCCCCAAGTCCACATTCAGAACTAGTTCAGGGCGATCTCGAACCAGCGGTTAAGCACAAGACCTCATATTCGACACCCTCATCAGGCGCCTCGAGAAGGTCTTCCCGGGGGGGGGAAGAATGATATGACAAGTGCCAACCTGGCTGCCAAGTCATCACACCCTCGGACAGCTGGCCCGCCGACGTGGTCGACCCGACGGAGGTAACCGGCCGAATATACGGGGGGCGCTAGTGGTCGTACAGCCGACCTGACACAGGTAAGGTCGGCACCCCCACCTGCAAACGCACGCCTCATTGCAAGGACGACAAGCATGGTGGAGGGTACGACGGCATGGTAAACCATAAATGCGGTAAGGTCATCAGGAACGAATGATCTACAGCACCCACTATAAAAGCTCCTGCACCTCTACGGGGCAGGGGGGTCGCAAAACAAACCACCGAACTAACTTGATCGTCGGAGGGGTCACGTCGGGAACCTACCCGACCCGACCTCCTTGCAGGAGTTGGCGGCCGACCCGAATTGGATTACTCCCTCTTCACCAGGACTCCAACGCTCCAACAGCCGACCTCCCAAGCCAGGTTCTGAATCACCACTCATCCGGACGAGCACCCACTCTGTACCGAGAAGACCGCGGGCGAGCTAGCGCATACGGGCCTGAACCAACAAATGCTTGCTCAGCAAACTGAGAGACGGAACGCATCTACTAGGCAAGCACCAGATTTCCCCCTATTAATTATTGTATACTTTTGTTCAATCTTTTGCCTCGTAGCTCTGCAGGCAAGAGAATTACTTAGAAGATCACTGTTCACATTAAAATTTTATTGATTTTTGCAGTTGTCAGGGCCAAGCTTGATTCTTTAATTCTTTTTAGGAAAAAAGAGAGGGAAAAGCACAAGGCTTATTCTTTTATTCTGTTTCAATCACCTAAGCTTGATTTTTGAGCCAAAATGTCGATCTAATGCGATACTTCCCTTACCTTAATGTCTGCAAGATTGTTCACTTGATTTGTCATCTGTGACTTGGCTGATGGCAACCTAGATGCCGATTAGTTTTTGCTAAACACCAGTTTGAGAGGTTAAGGCCTATTGTTAGATTATGTGCTGCGGACGATGAGTTAGTACGGTACGATTCCGCCCGTGTGTATAGAATCATTTTGACTGGATTTAGAGGCTCGGGGAAGCTCAATGAGGAATCTGGGCTTCATTGAGTTGTAGCCCCTCGGGTCGAGTAGTCGGTCAGATTGATTTCCGGAGGCGATCGGGGCCTACAAGAAGACCTTTGTGGGGGTTTGTGTGCCCGATAATGACTCTCAGATGACTAAGTTAGAGTTTCGGGGAAGAAGATTGGAAAATGAGATTCAGAGGTTCTCGAAAGTTTTTTGAAGGAATTGGTAAAAAAAAAAAAAAAGTCTCATAGCGCATACTACAATGAAGGTATTTATACCTATAGAGCGGAGAGAGGTCGCACCGAAGTGCTTAATGGGTGCAACGATTTTGGATGAGCTGTAGGTATGGCTTTATGCAGGGTGGTGCTTTCGTTGGTTCTCGGAATCTCATTCGATGAGGTCGTCGATCATGAGTACAGTTCTCTGAGCAATCGACGTGGTCTTCGATCTATCATGTCAAGACTGATGGGTTGTCGAGGTGGCTATCGACGAGGTCCTCAGATTGACATCTCGAGACTGATAGATTATCAAGATGACTATCGACAAAATTTTTAATATTTATCCTATCATGACCTGAACACCAGATGCACTTTTACTCTTACCGCAACACCAGATTTACTTATAGCAACACTTAAATTAATTGAGAGTCGACAACTGACGAACACAGGACTTGCTTCATTCAGAACTATTGTATACCTCTCGCGTCTCTCCTCTCTCTTCTGGCAATAAATCATGGATTCTTTATTTCCTTCCCAAGCCAACTCTCGCCAAGTAACTACTACAAAAACAAGAATCCAGTTGCTGCTATGTACGAGTACTGTGTTCGACCGACAACAAGTAATAAGTTATAACGAAATAATATACTTAGGGCTTCTAAGCCAGTAAATAGAAATATTGTCGCACATGAATCGACTAGTATTGTCTATTTCATTATGTAATTTTCCATATTCTGAGGATAACTAAGAGCTTTATTTTGATAGGTCGACTCAACATGTCTGTGTGCAGGAAGTTTTGTTACGTAAAGGTATTTTAGTTCCATGTGGCTATGAGGAGCTCAGGTTCTTTCAGCCAGTCATAGCATTTTATTCCTCATCTTCTTTTCTAGGGTTAACCGAAGGTTAAAAATTATTTTTAAAGACGATAATTAATCTAATTGGTTAAAACTAAATCCAAATTTAAGAATCAAATCTTGTCTTCGTCACTTACCATTAAAAAAAAAAAAAAAAAAGAAAGAAAAAACATCCATACACTCGCTTCTATTTAATTCACGTCAATTACACAAACGTCACTCAGTCCTAAGAAATTAGTCTGATAGCATCCTTTATTGCTGTGTACAAAGTTCCAATGGAGACTGAATAGAACAAATCAACCATGATTTATCGAGCTACGTGATGTGAGTGTAAATGTCTGTCACAGAAACCTGGACCCATATCTAATGTACGTACAGATAGCAAACTTGGGGCTTGATTCATTGACCCTGTGGAACAATGTGTCTTTCATCCATTCTATCAATTTCCCTTTTAATGTGAGAGTCACATCAGTTATATAAATGTGGAGAAGTAATTTGAAATATGGTTGACCTAAAATTTTCACAGAGAAGATTTAATTTACAAAGTTACAAGTCATATTAATATAATATATAACACCAAAGTTTCACAATGAGATATCTACTGTATTCTACAAAACTAACCATCCATTCAAGCGATGGATAGTTATGCTACATAAATTACACGAGTAAGCAACTAGTATTGGTCATAAAGCTCGAAAAAAACCAATTAAAGGATCGCTATTTACAGATAATTGTCCTCCAAACTCCATTCAAATCCTTATGTGCAGGAAAAAGCGATTCATTCAGATCATCGTTGGAAGAAAAGCAGAAGAAATTGGTTACAGTTTGGGAACAAAGGGACAGGTTCAGTGGAAGTGGTATCCGATTACTCGTTCACTTCTTCCGCATCAGCATCTGCTGCTCCATATATCACATCAATACAGCTCTGAACCATTTTCATATTAAGACCTGGAAAACGATGAGGGCTACTGGGTCGCAGATCTATTTTGATAAATGGCCATCTCATTGCTTGGGCAGCTTCACATTCTTCAGGTCCATCTCCAATCGCACAGAATCGGACATTCCGGCGACCAAACCGCTCTTTGATCCATGAAAAGCATTGAAGCTTCCCTACTTCCCAGGAGCTGTAAACTACCGAGCAATGTAAATTTTAGTAATACTTACAAAAACATTCAACCATACACAATTGATTATGCTCCAAGATGTGATCGTGATACACAAGACAACATGATCACACGTATTGAACAATGCTCGGCATAGTTCTACAATGCAGTGCAAATTCTTATCTTATACGTGATTATTCAATTTACTACATCAAGATGCATTTAGTAAAATCAGGCACATATATGGATTTTATATTACCATTCCATGGGAGAACCAAGTTATCCATCTAAGAAAGACCAGAGAAGGGTTAACAAGACCGGAGTTTGAGTTTGAGCATATGCATGCGGTACCAGAGACCTTGAACAATCTCAATTTTCTGAACTAAGAACAAGTAGATCTAGTATACAAGATGCATATCTCATGCAGAAAGTATAAAAAAAATATGCACACACCTAAATTTTATGGCCTTCAGTATAGCCAATTTAATAACTCCGATTCAGCAATTTCCTTATGTCAGCCAGTACGTTGTAATCCACATTGATCTGTTCTTTTCCTTTTTTCTCCTTAAATTGTTGTTATTTTTTCCCCTAAGTTTCTGAACCATGAAACAAAACTTGACACAGTTATCCATATTGAAATAATCAACAAAAAAAGGAAAACACTTACCATTATTAGCCGAGATTACATCATCCAACCGATAAAGCAAACACTTAGCAAGACTGGGAATCAGGGCTCCTGAAGTGACTAAGACATTGATGTTTTGACATTTGGTTGTGATAGATCCAGGTTCCATATCTGACGAAAGATCACTAGTTGAAAAGCTAGCTTTACCCATAGTTTGCTCCAACAATGCATGTCCTGCAGTGAACAAAAAATAAAAATTTCCTTTACTATGTAAAATCTGATAAAGATAAAAGCATCAACATCATGAAAACTTGTGAGGACAAGACAGCAAAATCTACTGCATTGCGATTATGGAAAATTCTGATCTTTTCAATTATTAGAAATTGCAGAATCAAGTCAAGATTTAGCTGCAGCAATCCTTTTATAAAAGGTTGCTAGAAACCGGCAGCTATATTAATAAAATTCCTAATATCTTGTCACAGAAGAACATAATAATATTGAATATGCAAGTTGATACTCATCATTCTCTAGGAACATAGGTCTTGAAAAGAAAAACACTCAATAAACGAAAGGTTCATATTTTTTAAAATTTTTGCTCCTACAACATTATATAAATTAGTAGAAATTTTGTATCTGCTACCCAGTCCTGCATTAGGAGGATTGATGTTTCAAACATAACGAGATCAAACATAAATTGATAGTTGTATGTACATTAAGAAGAACGTTGTACTCAAAATACATACCAGAAGAAAGCCAACCATCTGTATAGCTATCAGTCGAATTGTATAAATCATTCCAGAGCTTAATCATCTCTTGGCCGAGTACCTTATTTAAACCCTGCATTAACCAAGAGTTCTATCAAATACATGAAGATATCCTATCCATAAAAACAGGAATAAAACAGTTATATTAATCAAACAAATTAAACTGCATATTCCTGAATATATAGCAGTAAGCATATCATCGAAGTAAGACTTATGACAAAAGAAAACCCCTGTAATTCATCTTGTGCTCATTTTCCATAAAAAAAGGACCAAAGACTAGTCCAACATAGGCCAAGCTTGACCAAAATACGAGGTCAATAATTCCAATTCAAAGCTTAACCAAATAAGGCATAGTTTGCTTTTGACAAGGCACAACCCTGATCGAGCCAATTGCACCTACTCATGACTAAAAATCTTTATTTGATGAAAGAATTAGGTGTTAATTAGAAAAAAAGGAAGTTTAGAAAGAGTCAACAGTAACAGTAGTAACAAAGTCAACCAATAGCCAATGATATTTCTGCAAGAAATCACAGACAGATGCCTTGAAAGTTTTGAAAATTTAATATTCCAAAGCTGTATGACAGCACACTTATTTCATGGCATAAGATAAGAATAACATACAGTGAATACAGTTGGGTTGCAAAGACATCACAGTATTAAAACTCTATTCATGCTCTTTAACATTTTACAAGCAATAGAAAGTCTTTACATGATATCAAAGGCTTTTGAGGACCAAAAATTCTGTGAAGAGGAGTCAGATAGACCACTGCTTCAAAGATATTCAGAAAAGGGGAGAGACATAGACTAGACAGTTCAACTAAGAAGTTGAACCAATCAGTCTAAGGTGGAACAAATTTAACAAACTACAGGAAAGGTTCAAAGTAAAAGAGGAAAATAATCAGGCATAATTAAGTATTATGAAAGTATTTCCTCAAAAACATGTAAAAGACTGAAAAATAAAAACAATCTTCAACACCTGTGAGTACTTCTGTGCAATTAAGCGATGCCGATATGCAAGTTTCTTTTTGTTGGAATCATCATATGGAAAACAAAACCCATCCTTGTTGAAATCATAATTCGATAAGTCTTGCCCATCATCATATTCACTCAAAGAATCAAGAAATGGCTCATTGTAGTTCTCAATCTGCAACCCATAAGTGAGAAAGAATATGAGTAGCGCCAGGAACATAGAGAGATGAATACTAAACTTCTTATTCATAGATCATATTCTACATAAAAGGTGACATGTGCTAGCTGGATAAGAAATCAAAATTTGATAAAGACCATTGTGCTCACAAAAATTTGGAGGAAAAAAAAATATTTTATACACTCGTAATTTCAAATTGAACTCTTAAAGCTGCCAATTTATAACTACTAGATCAGCCGTTAAATGTATGTCATTCCGAGTTTCCTGCATCCCATCAATATGTTGCCTGGCCCTCTAAATCAGTCAGTGCCCCAATAAGATGATAGGAATGCCCAAGGTCCATGGTGACAGATGAAACAAGGTTCCATCCTAATGAAATCACGGACAGAGACAGCAAGATCTACAGAGTAAAAACAAACGAGAGAAAAGTAGCAACTTTAGACAAACTAACCTCTTCGTAGAAGAAATGTTCATCACAAACTTGAAGGATGTGGTTTTCCCAACGCTTCCCAATCTCAACACCCGTTCTTGTGTCCTTCAAACCATCAAAGGCCGCTGCATACGTCCCATCCAACAAGGACTTAAACAGTATAAGTGTCTCGTCCATGTCCCATATGTAGACGGTCATGGGTTTGGCAACCTCCATAGGAACTTCGATATCCATTATCTCACCTATTACACTAACTAGTGGCGGTGTTCAGTTCTAGGACATGTAGGAGTACCATTCAACAACAGCAGAAGAAATATGGCATATAAACCAAATAAGTATCCTGAGATTAAAAGAAAAGAAATTAGAAGAAACAATTGTAGGTGGTGTCTGGAACAAAGATATGCCTATATTGTTTTCTTATTTGCTCTAAACATAGAGAGCATTCAAGTTATATTGTGGACACTTAAGACTCAGCTTCCTTTTGTGAGGGGCTAACCTATCAAATCAGATTTACAACAACAACAATAACAACAACAAAGTCTTCGTAAGTTCCAATTATTTCGGATCAGTTACATTGATCTTTTACCGTCATTGGAATATGTAAAAAACCATATGTTTAGTGCTCAAACCAGATTTCATTCTCCAAATCTATGCAGGCAAATAGCCATATTGTGCACAATTTATGATGATAACAAAAAACCAATTTTTTGATGGAAAATCCCTCTTTTGTCTGAAATATAAAAAAGATCAGTAGAAATTGCTACTGGCAAAAGTTATTTATATGCTTTAAAACTCATTCACTTTCTCTATTTATTCAAAAATCAATTGTACGTAATCCTAGATGATATAATTCGATGAATTGATTCTGTCGAACTTTTAACGCAACTCAAGAATCCCTCTGGATATCACTAAAGAACGCTGATCTACCTTTTTTTTTGCTAACAAAATTAAAAACATATGTGTATATTATGTTTAAGACGAAAATAAACAACAATAGAACAATCTTGGATACAGTAATTAACAGTGAAAGACGCAAACGACATCCTCAAAAACTGTTCGTAATCCCCCAAACAGAAAAAGAGAAAAGGGTAATATTCCGATCGCTCGGTTCCAAGCTTGGGTAAAATGACTGGATCGAAAACATTTGTATCCTGCGGTCAAAGAAAAGGAGTAAATCTGGAGGACTAGAATCGCACCTTTCCCTCCAGATCTGTCTCCGGATTGGATTCGCCTATCGGTTGATTCCAACGGGGAATGGGGGATTTATATTGTTTCTTATCGGTGGGGGTGGAGATCCGCTGCGTGGGCTCGAACATTGCTCACCACCCGTGGCGTGCTCCAAAGGAAGGGGAGCGGGCCCGGCGTAACGGAAGCTGCCAGAACATATCCGAACCCGAACCGACGTCTGTGATGGAGAGGCCGCAACGTGGGCTCCACCCAGCCGATCCATCTGATGCTCGCACGAATCATCAAGGAAGCAGAGCCGCGTGGTGCCGACCGCTGGGTCCCGCGATGCGGTCACCTTCCGCGGGAGGCGTGGCGACAGATAACCAGAGCGGGACCCACCCACCGCGGCGTCGTCCTGCTCCTCCTCCACCGTCCAATCGCGTCACGCCGTCCGATGCTCCCGACCCACCACCGCTGCCGTCGGATCGAGACGTTGCTGGAGCAGTGTCTCCATGTATAATTATTGCACCGGTGACGCCTGTAGCAGTTGGGTTCACGTTTGCACCAAACCATACAAAAGAATGATCTCTCATTTACATCACGTAAAATTAGTAGTAGAGAGTGGAAAGCCAACTCCTCTATTTTTGGTGAAGTTATTGGAACCAACACCAAGAGCTTAGTGGGAAAAAAAAAAAAGAAAAAAATGCAGCAGAATCGAATAAACTTTCTCATTGTAATGCCACAACTATCTTAATTAAAGGTTCTTCTACAAAAAAGCAAAAAAAAAAAAAAAAAAACTTATAGATGATAGCGGAAAAACGAGACACAATCTACAAGTTTTTATATATAAGGAATACAAAAGAATAATCCCTATATTAAAAATAATTTGATCAATCAATCAACCAAAGAAAAACATCAACTTCCCTCAATAATAGAGCTACGTACGATCTAAACGATGATTACGAATTAACTTCCAAAGTAAATGGCTCATTACTACTTAACATGTATGCTCAAGGGCAATTTGATCATATCGATTTCCGATATCCATCAGTAATTTAAAACTTCGACATCATGTTGGATTTGAATCGTGATACGTTTTATTATCAGATCTGTATTGGTTAGATCATATTGTTGTTCTTTCTATTCTTGATGTTATTTTGTTAGGTTTTGAATCGGAACTGTCTTCATAAAAATCAAGCAGTATTTTAGTCTTACTAAGAACCATAGTTTTACTGATTTGCCAAACATTGTCGTTTTTGTTCTTGTTCTTGGTAGATTGTTCTTTAAATATTTCTATTCTGTTATATTTACTTTAAAGAAAATTATCATTTAGAGAAAAATGATCAATTAGTACTCTGAACCGATTCTAATAATCTCTTCCATGTGGATATTTAATAATATGAGTTTGTATGCAGAGATGAATACTAGTTAAGACATTGAGATCTCATATGATATGATATTGCCGAGTATTCTTATGAACTCAAGCATACATATCTTTTTCGGCACGGCCAATCCTCACTTGCTAAGGTAACTTGGGACGAAGTTAATGGTTTTAGTCGATATTGATAATGTGTTTTAGATTTTATCTTGCATAATAAATCAATCACCTTCTAGAACAAGATTTTTTCTCCATTTGTATAATTTAGTTGTCTAAATTCGTAATCAGAGAGTGATAAATTAAATAAATTGATTGCAAATAATTTTGGCATGCTACGTTGATCCTCCAAGACTCTACTTTGCGTTATGCTTATGGTTTTGAATCGAAACAAGCGTCTATGCATTCAACTTAATAATCATGTTTTATAATATTTTCTTATATTTTATTTTCTGCTTCATCAATATTTGAAATTATTAACTAAGCGACAATTATACTTTTTTTTTTTCTTGTGCTCATAAAAAGTTGGCTGGCAAATGAGATTTTTTTTAGTTTTCTTTGTTTCCATTGTACGCGAAATATTATTATAACAAACATGGACTGGATGGGTTGTCTAGTTGAGTTATATTCTACTATTATGGAACTTTTTTCTTGGTTCATTATTTGATGCATATTTTTGAACTTGTGGAATTAATTTCAGTACTCCCATTCTTCTTTTCTTGATAGGTGATTGCGGCTGTCGTCGTCCCGAATGCGTTGGCGTTGCGGCTGCGATGCACTCCTCCAGCTTCAGTCTTTCTCCTGTGGTATATTACTTCCCCATCCTCTCATTCCACTTCGCAAAGTAGTTGAGACCATTCATCATTTTGTTGCTGTTCATGTGTCATTCTCACTCTCATTATGTTGCCTTTTTGTTGTTGCTTAAGTTCGACGATTCTTCATGTTGTTTTGTTAGTTCTTGAACCGGAAATGTCTTCGTAAAAGTCAAGCATCATTTATTCTTTCTCAAAACCATTTGACTGATTTGCTCTACTGCAGCGTCGAGAAGGAGCAAGAGAAGTCTATCATTCTATCTTTCACTTTGAGCAACTCTTTTACGTTAGGAGTCAGAGAGAGAGAGAGCGAGGTTGGTTTTGCAGAATAATGTAGACATGAGGTGTGGCTAATTGTTCTTACATCTCCCTCGTAGGTTTTGGATACTCAATATTTGGCTAAAAGGTTCATACCGTATTTTTTTACTGAATTAGTGAAAAGAGTATCTTTTCACATGAGTTACTGTATTTGGATTAATTAAGATCGGAACCGATGTTTGTGTTTCCGGTGACCGTCTTTTGAAGTTTTTGGCAGCCTCGGGATTGAGGAAGTCACTGAAATTTTGCTCAGTTGACTGACTGCCTCTTTCAATAGCAGCCCTTTTCGCAGATTTAATTTGGCGATTCATGAGGATCGAGAATTGCACTGTAAATAACATCACTTAATAGTCAATCGATAAGAAGAGAATCATCACTTAATAGTCAATCCATACCTAAACTTTCATCTGGTATTTAAAGTATGAAATATTTAGTAAAATATTTTATTCTTTTGTGATTAACTATTAAAGCTTATCTTCAATAAAATGAGAGAGAGGATCACTCGCATACATACTTATCTACTTTGGATTACTAACTTATGTTCGAAGGAATTAGGTCAAGAAATCTCTATTGGCCTTGGTCTTTGTGCAGGTGGCATCACGAGAGCTCGTATTTCTACCTCGGAGGCATTCTGAGCAACCCTACACACACAAACCTGAACTACGTCGAACTAATCAGGACATCGATGATTTCTTTCCGTAACATTTTGGTGCTAAATGATCACCCGTCGATCCTCTTGATGAATACTCGAGCAAATATGTTTTGCCCTCGACTCATAGTTCTTTCACCCCAAATGGGGTGGCAAGCACCATTTTCGCATATGGGTATATCTACCTCGGCCTAGATGTCGATACTATACGAATATCTATTCAACAACCCACATCTCTCACCCCCACCCAAGGATGACCCTGAGCCACTTGCTCATCCTTGTTAAGGTGTTTCTAAATCTCACTCGGTAAGTACATATGCTTATAGGTATGATATAGGTCGTCACTCCACTTTTGCCTTTAATTAGCCTAATAGGCGACGCCACCAGTTTGCTTGTGATCCTTGGCTCAATTATCATTAACACTCGTTGAGGTTCCCCGATCCAACGTGGTGCTGACATCCTAGTAGCACCCAAGACCTGTCAAGTCATCAACTAAGGAGATACTTTAGTCCTCAATCATGGAATTCAGTAATTGCATACTGGTTACAAGTCTTCCCAAGCCAATCATGTGAATGATGGTACGTGTGATACATTGAGTAATCTTTTTAATTACTATTAATATTAGCATATTTTTACTTTATGTTACATGTTGCATATGTTGTGATGTCCTTAGATCTATGCAATGAGAATCAGATCATGATGAAATCACGATAATGAGATCAATTCACCTTTAAACATAGACCCTAAATAATTATAATTATAATCATAATCATAGTTTAATTAGGAGGGATATCAAAATAACCGGACAGATCGATGTATTGTATACCTATCCATATGATGGAGGTGAATGGTCTCATAGCCACTCATGTATGGACACTAAATGTGCAATACATGTGCTAATTGGAAAATAAGTTAACTGATTGGTATGCTTACAAAATGCTAGATGGTTGATGATACCTAATGTCATACATCAATTCTGTACTCTCAATTGTGTGTCTGGTCCTTAGACTTGAGACACCAAGCATGTCTTGTTTGAGTACTTCTTTTTTTAATGTCAGACTTATAGGTCTAAAAAGTTTTAGATCTGGTATAATCAGTTATCAAGATTGATAGCCAACCTTATAAAGATAATTTCGTGTCGATAGAGGATCATCCACTCTCGAAATCATGAGAGAAATATTTTGTATGTCATCGCTCAGGCAAATCTCTAGCCAGGGTCGTTCGGATTGAGAAAGAATGAGTTCTCGGGGAGAATCTGATTAGAGCGAGACCCGAATAAATTTCGTATCTGGCCGGATAGTACTATACCCAATATATGGTCTCTACGATATTAGATGGATGATGGACTATAGATACACGGTAATTGAGGACAGACATGTCTAATGGATTAGAGGTTCTGATGAACTCCTTTTATGAGACTAAATTAGAGGTTAATTAAGATTATTGGATAGAGATTGAATAATCAATAAGTAAGAATAATTGGATAGAGATCCAATACCCACTAAAGTAAGATTTATTAGGATTTTTGTAAATAGGAGGCAGGGGCGGCCAATAGGGTGATTGTCTGCATCTTTAGTCGCTCCTTCCTATTCTCCTCCCTCCCATCTCTTCTTAGTCGACCACCCTCTTCCTTTTACAAGAGGACAATGAAGAAAAAATAGATCTTCTTCCATATTCACTGCGAAGAAGGTGCACAAGAGTTGCAGGATTTGCTATGATTTCAGCAGCATCGCTGCATCGATCCACTATATGGATACCACTATAGGGGAGAACATCTGACCTCCTTAATACTCTTCTATTAAATCTAAAAGTTTTAGGGATATATGATCTCCCTAGGTAATCAATCTCACACTAGGCACCGTTTTCGATTTTTTGTGCATCAATCTTCGCACGATGACATGATAAATATGAGAAATCGATTTTGTTTTATTTTTTTGCTGTGCATGTGATGCTCTTTGATGGTTTTCTAACACTACACCACCACTCTACCCTACCTGAATCTAAGGCCTAATTGGTGGATTTGACGAAAGATTCCCAACGGATCCAATTGTGACAGATGGGCTAAAATTTATAAGAGATATGATGAGGGTTCTAATAATAAAAAGGGAAAGCGCTGGTCCACCCCACCTTGGGTCAATCGTTGTTCACCCAAAAAATCTAGGAGAAATCAATTCTAGTGAACTTTTATCTCCTCTTTTTAGAGGTGTTTGATGGTAATGTCGACTTGACCAAGTACATTATAGCTTTCAATGCCCAAATGTCATTGTATGATACTCTGAATACCCTGAAATATTGCACCTTTATGATCATGTTAAGAGGCTCAGCATGAGAATAGTATGTCCACTTGAAACTACTTTTTACTAGTTCTTTTGTCTAGCTTACGCGAAAGTTCAAACTTCACTTTCTCATGAACATTCGTCTACAACCTTCAATAACAACACTCCTCAGACTCAAGTAAGAAGAGAAAGAAATGCTCGCAGACTTTGTCACTCAATTCACAAGCAAGATCCAAGACGTGATAGATGCCCATCCATCACTTTGACATTAATGATGGGGCTAAAGTCCTCTCACGTCTTTTGGTCGTTGATAGAGAATCTATTAGCTACTATACCAAAGATACTTCAAAAAACCAATCAATACATCGTCATCAAGGTAATAGTCTTGGGCAAACATGTGGAGTCATGCAATAGGTTGAAGTAAGAGTGGCCACAATTAGCCTCGACCTTAAGGTGATTGTAGTAAGGGAGAAATGAATGACCCTAATTACTTCACCTAAGGTCTAAGCTAACCCCTATAAATATAAATAAAACCAAAATTTTTCTACATATAAATGAGAAGGGGCTCTTAAACAACTCTCATCCGATGAAGGCCTTATTAGTGAAAATAAACATGTCCAAATATTGCTGATTATATTGGTTTATAATCACAACACAAAGAATTGTCACAACTTGAAAGAGAAGATTGAGGAGCTTATACGTCAGGAACTCTTGAGCAATCCGTCTAAAAGCATCATGAACCCTTACCCCAACCCTAGGAATCGATGAAAAGGTAGATTGATGTCATCATTGCTAGACTTGCCCCGGGTAGGGTAGGGGGGGTGGTGAGGGGCGGGGGAGATAGCTCTTTGGGTCATGACAAAGTACCTCAATTCAAATCATGACAATGCCTTGATAGTTTTCTGCTACGATGATCAACACGTGATTAAAGAGGGTTACGACTGACATAGGTAGCTCTATTGATATCAACTAATGATCTTACTTGTATGACTACCTCGCTGATGAGGTTCACCAGTGATTCTATCACGACTCTTGAGACTCTAAATTTGCGTATCATATTTAGAGACGAGCCCCACTCCAATACAATACATACTAAATTCATAGTGGTGGACATCCTCTTGATGTACAACATGATCATAGGTTAATCCACACTAATCGAGAGTGACATTGTTAACCTACCACATGGTGATGAAATTCCCATCGAATGAGAGGTCAGAACATATCACCTCAAAACAATAGAAAGGATGGTGTTGTTAAGGACATGACATAATATTAACTTAAGAAAGTTTTACCCTTGAAGCATCCCTAATGGTCAGGTCAGAGTGGCTATACCTTGAGCGTCGAGCTACTATCCAAGTCACGTGAGTTGGAAAAATCTAATTTATATAATAAGAAATATGCCACCATGAGAGGCAAAAGATAAAACATACTTAAAGGCATGTGTCAGTGAAACCCATCCGGTACAAGAAAATAAATGTCATGGCAAAAGGCACAAGGCAAAATGTGTCGAATAAATGTGTAAGAAAAACCTGACTCGGATAAGAAGAAATCTACTATGACGAGAGACATAAGGTAAAATGTGGCAAAGGTGCATGAGTCAAAAAAATCATACTCACATAAGAAGAAAGCTATCATGGCATGAACCATAAGGTAAAATATGTCTGAGATATGCGAGTAAAAAAAACTCAGCCCGTGTAGTAAGAAACCTACTATGGCATAAGGCACAACATAAAGTATACCCATAATCTGTGAGCTAAAAAAACCTAACCAGCATAATAAGAACCTCACCATGGTATGAGGCACAAGATAAAATGTACATAAGATGCATGAGTCAGGAAAATCTGACTCGCATAATAAGAAATCTGTTATGACAGGAGGTACAAGACAAAATGTGTCCTAGACACGTGAGTCAAGAACACCTAACCCATATAAGAAGAAAACCTATCACGATAGGAGGTATAAGTTATAATGTGCTTGAGTCACGCATCATGAAAACTCGATCGGTGTAATAAAAACGTGGGTCCCGACGAGGACAAGTAAAGGAGAAGCCCACCTTCACACCGCCTACAGTAAGCCTTGGCTCCTCTCACAACCTGCCTCACGGTGAGTGGAAGAAAAGAGGCAGATTGACGATGGGGGGCTTTATAGCATCCTTATTGTGGACTCATTGGAATACATTATTCTCTCAATGATGGGAGCGGTAAGTCAATGGCAGGGGCTTCTTAACATCTCTACTTGGACCAATTGTCCGACATGGGTCCCTCGGGGATTAGCAGAAAAGGAGCCCACCTCGACAGTACTTGTAGCCCACCTTGTTTCTTTTCATAAACTACCTTATGATGACCGGAAGAAGAGGGATAGGTCAGTGATGAGGGGCTTCACAACATCCCCACCATGGACCCTTTGCCTGATATGAGTCCTTTGGATATAAGCATAGGAGGAGCCCACTTTCGCACCACCAATAATACTCCTTGGCTTCTCTGACAACCCACTTCATGATGAGAAGAAGAGGGGTAGGTCAGCAACGGGAGGCCTCGCAGCATCCCCATTGTGGACCTGTTTCTTGACATGGGTCCCTTGGGGATGAGTAGAGGAGGAGCCCACTTCTCTCGCACCACCTACAACCCACCTCAGCTCCTCTAACCTCTCACCTCGATATCAAGCCAGGGAGGTCGAGAAATCCAACCCTTATCTCCGACTGAGATATAGAGGTCAAAAAATTTTGATCCCCTTCGCTCGAAGCATGGAGGCTAGGAAATGACCCCCTAATTCTGGAGTCATGGAGGTCGTGTCCCTCTTTTGCTCAAGAAGTGAAGGTCGAGAAACTTAACCCCCTAACTCCACCTAAGATATGAAGGTCGAAAAATCATGAACCCGCTCCTCCACATGTGCAAAGGTCGAGAAACCTAACAATAGCCTTCACACTCCTCGACTGTGGTTCTCACTGAGCTAGGGAGATCGAGAAACCCGACCACCTTCGCCCGAGGCATGGAGGTCAAAAAACCTAGCCCATAAATCCACTCGAGATATGGAGGCCATATACCTAACCCTTGCTTCACACTGTCGTTGAGCCGAAGAGATCAAAAAATCAATCCCCATCATTCTCGACCTCCACGCTTGAAGGAGGATCAAGTTCATGTCACCAATGATTGATCCGCTACTAACGATGGCTCATCGATGAGGGGTGACCCCTTACCAGAGGGATGGAGGTCGTAAATTCAAAGGGCATATTAGTCAAAGAATAATCAGGGAGGTCTAAGCTTAACATGTTAGATGAACTAGAACTGTACTTTGGATCTCTCTTGCGAGCGCCCCCCAAAGCTTGCCTTGGGAGGGGATGAAGACAAATGATAGGGAGACAAAGGCCACCCTTTGTCTATTTGCCCATATAGACAAGGGTCTAAGATAGACGATTATAAATTATCCCCCCTTGTCGCATGCGTGTAGAAAAAGGTCAAAGGGAGGTGGTTATATGTTGCCTCCCCGTGAAATATTTCATGGAATGTCATGAATAAATTTGTAAATAGGGGATTTAATGTAATTATCATATATATTCATATGTTTTAGTTTTGTTGATACTTTCCACAACATGTATAGGTCTTACAGTAAGCTTGATAAGCCTATTTTGGTTAGTTTATATAGTTATTTCAGGCTTGTAAATGCAAATTATGTTAGACCATCCAAGCAATTATTTATGGGATTTTTTAGCTTTATAGGGTGGTGAAAAATATTAGCTAGCATGACACCCAGGAGCTACCTGAGTGGTACATAGCTAGATGAGCCTTTTAGGTAGTGTCTAGGGATGATTTATTGCCTTGTTTGGTAATAGTGTCATATGGACACTTGTGGGGATTTTTTTATCACGCGGACCATCTTGGATCTTTTATCGCATCATTGTTTAGAGCTTATAAAATCTATATTTATAATTTATATTACTTATAAGTATTTACTGAAATAGTTACTTGTGGATCCTGAGTGAAATATTTTTTCTCTTTTGAAGATCCTTAAGGGACCATAAAAGATTTTAGGGAGGTTGACCCCTTACGAATAGACATGCAAGAGTACCATATAACTTATGTAAAACCAACTAAATCCATGACAATATGACTTCTACGTGATGTCCAAGGTAGAAAAGAAATACAAATGTCACCCTTTGCTTGTCTATGCACATCGACAAAGGTTTAAGATAAGTAATTATATACTATCAACCCCTTGTCGCCCACGTGGATAAAATAAAATATCAAAGTGAGGTCGTTGGAAGGGATTAGAGGTTGCCGCTCTACAAAATATTTTATAGGATATTTTGTCTATTTATGAACAGATATAAAACTTATCTTCAACATAATGAAAGAGATGATCACTTTTGGATCATTCGTATCCACACACATAAATGTTTAAGTTAGACGATTATAACAATTCCCCGTTGTTGCTTGTATAGATAAAAGGTCAAGGGAGGATGTTGGAGATGGTTAGAGATTACCTCTCTATGAAATATTTTATGAAATATTTCATCTCTTTATATAAAAACTCATCTTTAACACAATGAAAAAAGATGATCAGTTTTCAACCACTCACTTTTACACTCACATATATCTGATTACTAATTTAGGTGTCGATAAATCTCTCTCAACCTTAATTTTAGTATAAATGACACATCGAGAATTTAATGTTTCTATCTAAGACACACCTCGAACAATATAATATACATGGATTTGAACTCGAACCATGTAAAACTGATCAAGACATTAACAATTTTTTTTAGTAACGTTTATGAAGTTTTAAAACCTCATGCCTTTTGTATTCCCTTGTCTAGTGCAACAATAACTTAGATAAATTATTTGAATTATATTATTTTCTTATCATCCATTTCAGTTATGTTCAGATTATTTAATATTCAATGATTGACATGACATGGCTGCGATAGCAACGTTTACTCTGGTGCGGTGTCAATCTCTCGCACGGCACTTTAAAACCAAACGAAGGCTTTATAATTCTCCTCTCATGTGAATCTTGCAAGTATTTTACCGTCGCTCAGCACCAACCACTGCATAAAATGGATTTCCATGGACTCGTCGTCTGCCAAAGCCCCATTGCTACGATCAAATTCTCAACGACAGTTCGGACCCAAAGTGCATTAAAGAATTATTGGTTTCTTCCTACTCGTCTGCCCATACTACGAAAGATTTCGGAGTCGAGAATTGCCAACAAAAATTTTCCTGATGAAACTATTTGAATCTATCTCTCTCTTAATTCGTACCATACACATATTGGCCCAGGAATTAGAAGGCGGACGTATATGGTACATACGATGTGCTTTATGCGCATAATGCAGCTATATATTATCTTTTAATTTTTGTTTTTCCCTGTTGTTTTCTCCGCGACTTGGCAACGTCAGAGACAGGTGCTGCCACCGCAGGAGAATTAAACCGGCCGCGGTCCTGCCTCCCACCCATTTATTATTTGTTTCCTTAGCAGACCGCGACTCCTCGGTGTCGCTCCACCACACCGCATCTCCTCGCTCTATTCTTCCCATCCCTAACGTCCGTTCCACATCTGATGGATATCCTATCACTGCCTTGTATTACCGTAATATCCTCGCCTTCAGCCACCACTACCTCGTAACACGGAGGGGCATTTAGGTCCATTTAACCCGACCTGAGAGAAGTACATGTATCCTGGTATAACGTCTACCTATTTACAATTACCCGCAACTATACTCTCTTATTGGACTTTTTTTTATAGTCCCCCCTATTTATTTTCTGTGGCCCATGGCATTAGCCCTTTGTCCGTTCATGAGAAGGAGGTATCAAGCTGGGTACGCATCAAACGAGTAGAAGAGTGTTTCTAATACTCCGGCCGTCAGTCACGTACCGGTGCAGTACGAGTGACACATTGATCGGAGGTATTCTGATCCTTGGGTACGTCTTTTTTATTGTATACCCTGAAGAAATCATCCAATAGGGCACCATTCACATAGTGGGAGCCACTTCCGAGTTGTGGATGTCGTACGTCTTAAACTACTACGTCGGATACCGTCAACGACCGTTTGAATATAAAATGTTAATTTATTGGGACTCGTGAAACGGACGACCCAGGAAGAGAGCCATTCTCCCTGTAGCAGACCCTAGTGCTCGGGATTCGGTTAGGCTGTAGGGAGGGAGGGAGCGTCGCCGATGGCTGCAGGCTGCGGGCGCAGGGGGAGTAGCTTTGGCGAGGTGACTACGGCGACTAGGCGATGAAGTGCAAGAGTCACCCGAACGAGTACGGAGTTGGCGTCTGCGCCTCCTGCCTCCGGGAGCGACTCCTCGCCCTCGTCGTCGCCCAGAACGAGCTCTCCGCTAACCGCTACCACGGACGCCGGAGGCCTGACCTTTCACCGCTGCAGCATCCCTCCGAATTCCATCGCCCCGTCTCCCCTTACATCTCCCACCGTCGATCGGTCGGATCCGATTCCTCGCCAGGCCACCTCCGCCTCCGCCACCACTACCAGCGGTTCTTCAGCACCCCCCAGATCGGCCCGACGTTCGCCTCCGCCTCACGTGGCGAAAGGCACGAGGAGATCGATGGCGGCCGCAGGCACAGGTTCTCCATTTTTAGGACCCTATTTGGGCACAATAGATCGGACGCGGCGGATCCCGGTTTGAGAGCTCCGAAGCACTCAGCATCAGGTTCTTGGTTCTCCGCACTGATCCGCGGCCGTCGGAAGAAGAAGAAGAAGACGACGCAGCTCTCCTCGGGAGCGGAGGAGGAGGCGCCGCCGTGGAGGGCGCGGAGGTCGTGCCGGGCGGTGGGGAGGGGAATGTCGCCTGCGATGGAGGACGAGGACGAGGACCACTGCAGCGGGTACTTCAGTGACGACTGGCGTCGGCCGACTCCGATGCCGATGCGGCGGTTCCCGGCGACCCATCGCGACCACCGCAGCGTCAGCGCTGTCTCAGGCTTCTCTGTGTGCCTGAGCCCGCTGGTCAGCTTCGGGCCCGAATCACGGCGAAGCCATCCCGCAGAGGCGGTGTTTTCCGGCGATCTCCGTAGCCCGGCGAACTCCATCCACCACAGGAACGCAGCCGTCCTGGCGCCGAACCGGTCAAGGAAGCTGGCCGATTTGGGCAGGCTCAAATGACGCTTCTGCCCTCCAAATCGTCTCTTATTTCTTTGCTTACATAATTAGGCACAGTTGTAAAAAAGAAATGGATTAAAAAGAATCTTATGGAGGAATTAAACTTACGTTCCAGTTCGGGTTGTAACGTTCAACTTTAGTTGGCAATGTCACGGTTGTCCCGTTGTATCCTTTACCAACGCTTATTATTATTTTAACAAATCATATATCTTAGGACTCCGTGTTCTTCTTCGTACTCACCTTTCTCCATTGGTTTTAATGACATTTATGTGGGGGGGGGGGGGGGGAATCAGGCATACCATACCAGTGGGTGGTTGGCATTCAAGGCTGTGATGGGCGCCTGACGACGGGACCCACTCCCCATCGAAATGGCAAACTGCTTCATTTCTATTTTTTTATTATCGATCGAATAATAAATATGTGATCATCTTAGCTCCCCAAATGGTTACAGCTCCGGTGAGCCGTCGGATGTGAAGATTACCGTTTGGCGTCTGACGGTGATGGCGGCCGAGAGCTGTTAGTTTCGGCGATTGGCCGTCAAGTCACAATGATTCCGTGGGGAATATGATGACTACTCCCGTTGAGTTGAGATAAGACGCGTCGGTGATGGTGGAATGTGTCGCAACAGCCCACAACGCACAAGTGAAACGCTTGCTTACCCAATGATGAAGGGGCTCATACTGTACATGCCATCCATGATCAACCCGTGAGACTCCATACATCGTTGCAGCACATCACATGGCAGCACATGGCTCATTAATAAGATGGTTGTTGCAGCAGATGTTGAATCACATCCCTGAATACTATTCTCAAGTGGGAATGGCGATCGGTCACCGTTCACTTATCTATTACACCCAACAACGCGTGGCATGTGGCTCAAAATTTTTCTTCAAACTGTGACGTAGCTATAAGCACATGACGACGTCATTATAAGTTGATGTAGCTTTCAAGTTTGACCAAAGGGGGGTGGGAAAAAAAAGACAAGAAGTAGCTATTTATCTTCTTATAAGAATAAGACACTATAAATTGACCTATCAATCCAACAACTTGATCATAAACACGTATGTGAGATTTTTTTTTTTAAACATATATAACGGAAAAAAAAAAGATAGGATACAATGCGTCAGCTCTTACAAGAGCATTATTTTGGATCCCAATAATATTGGCAACACAAGGTACAGATGTATCTACTTGATGAATTCCATGACCCAAGTATAAATCTAAAGAACCCGTTTATCTTATTGAATTTTTGTACACTTTCTTTCTACCTCCAAGGTTGTATGCTAGTATCATAAGATCAAATTAGTAAACAATCCGAATTTGAGAACGGACTTTAGGCCTACTTGTAGAAATAAAAGGATTCTATCACTATCACTTTTTTGTTCTACAAAAGAACCTTTCTATGGTTATTAAGTATTTTGGTGCAGTGCTCATCGCTCTCAACACGAAGATGTTAGATTATGTGATCCTGTCTAATTAAACAATATATATTATAGTTTAATTTAATTTTGATTGTAATTATCGATCAATATAAAAAAATTTCATAGGATTTCTTAGAAGATGATTTTGATGTAATAAAGTTTCTAATTATTTATCCTAAACCTTTACTATCGTTTATAAATATACTAATTGAAGATCGATATTGATGAAACTCTCAAATCTAACGTTGATGTACTTGAAAATAAGATAAAAATTCTCTAGCATTCAAAGGTATAAATCAAAATATACACATTGTATATCATTTTCAAATAGTATTATGATAGAAGAGTAAAATTTTAATTTTATCCCTTACAAAAGTTTATTCTAAGAATCACGCAGACAGCCCAAACATAAAACAACGACAAAGCAAACATGAATTCAACTGCATCAACGGTAAAAACGAGTATATATATATATTATGTGTGTGTATAGTATATGATCTAATTTGTTAACTCCAGGAGCCACATATATATATATATATATATATATATATATATATATATTATGTGTGTGTGTATAGTATATGATCTACTTTGTGAACTCCAGGAGCCACGTATAGATGGCTATATAAGTGGCTTTGCATCCTGCAAACCCTGCCGCCTTTGCTAGCTCCTCAAACTCTTGCTGGGTCCTCTCTCTCCCTCCGAAGTTGACCATCATCCCCACGTCCATGGGGAAAACACTCTGCGAGGTCAGATTTGGCTCGGGAAGCATTGGAAGCACGTATTCCACCAGTATCAACTTCCCTTTCTCTGGCAGAGACTTCCAACAGCTCTGTAATATTTTGGTGCAGTGCTCGTCAGACCAGTCGTGGAGAATCCACTGCAACATCATTTCCACAAGGCATCAGAATTGATTACGTATCACGGTAAGTCGATGTAGCAGTTCAATCTCACCTTAAGAATAATGGCGTCGCCTCGTGGAACACCAGCAAACATGTCTCCACTTACATGCACCACTCCTGCGAACCAACCCACCCTCGTGAGCGAAGATCTCTACGTTTGATACCAAAAAAAGGTGATCGATGATGGACCTGGATAGGGTGGCGCGTCGGAGATGACGTGAGGAAGGTCGAAGTTGATGCCCTTGATGTGGGGGTGCATGGAGGTGATCATGTGAAGGACGGTGCCGGTGCCGCCGCCGACGTCGACGAGCACATTGATGTCGTCGAAGCCGCGGTAGATCTCGAGCAGCTTCTTGTTGAGGATGGTGGAGTGGTTCCTCATGCACTCGTTGAACGCCCTGCTAAACCGTGGGTCGATGCCGAGGTACTCGAACCCCCCCATCCCGTAGGTCTTCTGGAAGGGGATGCCGCCCTCCAACACCGCATCCTTCAAGTGGTACCTGCCGTTGTCGTTGCAATGATCTCAATTAGTTAGATCTCGACTCGACACGAGAACCTTACCCATACATAGCGTCTGTTAATTACCACACGTCTATGAGGACCTTATCCCCGCCATACACACACATGGGAGCCATGGATACACCGTCCTCATTCTTCGTCAAGTGCTTGCAGACGGGCGCTGCACCGTACTTCCTCAAAAGGCTACCATCGGCGCTGGTCTCGACGCTGCAGCGCACGATGTCGTGGGCGGCGAGCAGGCGGAGGATCCGGTCCACCATATCGGCGGCCTGAGGGTTGTCGGTGGGCAGCTGGGCGGCGATGTCGGCGGGGCTCAGCTTGGCGCCGGGACCGGCCCGGACGATGATCTCGAGGAGCTCGAGCTCGATGGCCGCGTTGAGAGTCATGGGGAGACAGGACCCCATCACCAGCTTCATGGCGTACATGCGCGCTTCCTCGTCCTCCTCGGGGGTCAGCTGCAGCACGTCCTTGATGGATCCCATTCTCGCCAAGGGTTGCAGAGGAAGCGTTGGTGAGGTGGTGATAATGGCGGAGCAGGAGAGGAAGGAGGGTTCGAGCTTTGGAGTGGGGAGAGAAGAGGCTTTGGAAGGGAATTTATATGCGTCGGAGGCGTCACCCGCCATGATGCATTGTATTTTATTCATTGAAATCAAAATGTTACTAGTCGAGAAAGTCTTTACCAATTCTGCAAGTTTCTTGACGACACGAGTATATATATATATATATATTATAAGATAATAAACGAGGAATTACAATGATAGGTGAGCAATGTTTCTTGTCCAAAACAACAAAATGATTCCTGCCTGAAATCAAGATGTTGAATGGGAAGTACAACGACGAGGTAATGATTTCCAAAAGATTGAAGTATTGGACACGGAATTGATGAAATAATTATTTCTTTGACCTCGTAAAAGTCCATTCGGAGTACATAAACAGTAATAGCGTTTTGTGCACGGTGTTGAAGTGAGTGATATAACGTGAGAGAAAGATTTTTCTCAATGACGTATTCAAATCACGTAATCAAATGAGTTAATTAAATTCATGATTGATTCTCAATTATTAGATCTTGATGTATGTCTCTATCATCTTCTATATGTTATGATCAATTGACTAACATCTATCATCTTCTATATGTTATGATCAATTGACTAACATCTATATGTTATGATCCATTGACTAACAGGGGCATGAATTAGTATAAGTTAAGATTTTTATTGAATTAGTACAAGTTAAGATTTTTATTTCTATGTCAAAAAAATTTAGAATAAGATAGAATAGAAAATAAGAAGGTTTTTGATTTTAATAAAATAATTAAGTGATTAAAATTAAAAAGCCAAAAAGATAATCACGTTTGAATAAAATAATTTATCGTCTAGTTTAGTTAAGCTGGAAGTATCAATTCAACAACATTCAAGCAATGTAAGTAAGAAACAATTACAATTTTATAGTGGTTCGGCGCCAACGACCTACGTCCACTTCCGAGTCCTCCTTGAGGCACACAGACATTCAATACCAATCTTCTTTGGATGAAGATCAAACTCTTACACTTGCTTATAAGGGAGACTTAAGAAGTTATTATCTCTAAGCTCTCTTTCTTTCTTTTTCTTTTTCTTACAAATCACACATAATTTAATTACCCAAAAGAGTTCTTGGTGAATTGTAAGAATACTTGGGTATTTATAGACCCCAAGTAGTTTCAGATTTTTGGAGCCAAAAATCAAACATACCCGAAAAAATCAGGTACGGGCGGTTTACCCACTGTCAGCAGTTGGTCACTGCCCGTAATCTGTGGTACGAGCGATCCAACCGTCGTCTGGGCGGTTTACCCATCGACATCTGCTGGCCGCTACCCGGATTCTGTTGTACGGGTGGTCCAACCGTCACTTACCGGCGGTTTACTCGTCGGAATTTTCGTAAAAGTGGTTCCCTCCACTTTTCAAATTTCGGCTTGACTTTTACGTTGACCAGCTCTTTGGTCAACTGATTGAGCTCAACTAAACCCAGTAGTGGATCCGGTTGCCTCATTAAGTTGATTTGGATTTCTTCCAAATCTAACTCAATTAGGACTCTAACTCTAACTATGACTCAATGATTATAACACTTAATGACCAATTAAACCTAATTAAGACCTAACTCCTGCATACTCTGGCAACCTCCGGCAATCTTGCGGTAAGTCCTCCGGTCTTCTTTCCGACAATCTCCCTTCGCATTCCCAGCGAGCTTCCCGATTCCTTTGGCAAATCTCTTAGCGAACTTCCGGCGAGATCCCACCGCATCGTCCGAACAGGGCTTGATGCCTAGGCTGTATCTTGGCCCATTATCTGGTTATAGCTTCATTGATCCTGTCATAGTTTGACCTGCATGATGCTAATTATGACTTAATTAAATATAATCATAATTGTCAAACTATCTATTGCAAGACCATCTCGACTCCCGACAAGCTTTTCGGCTACCCCCGATAATCTTCCAGTGAGTCTCGGTCTTCTTTTTGAGAACTCCCTTGCGCCATCCTGGCAAACTCCTGATACCCTCGGCGAGCTTCTGACACACTCCTGGTGAGTTCCCAAACGTATCGATTCGATGCATGGACTTAACCTTGGCCAACCCTGATTGTAATAATCCTTCTGTCGTAATTAATCCTACATCAATCAACTCTAACAATCCTGTTAGATCAATAATCCATCAATTGATTTCATCATCAAAATCTAAGATTCAATAATCTCCTCATTTTTTATGATGACAATCAATTGATGACAGGAGTTAATCCTAACTCCTCCTAAAACCATACCACTTAAATTTAAGAGACTCACTCACTCTTAAATTCAAGTTATCAACATTCTATACAAATTTCAATACAAATTTGTATCAAGTCATCAAATCATGAATCGTAAAATATCCAAGTTATATCATCAAGTGTTATCAATCAATATTTTTCAATGCCATGTGTCATTAATATATATTTCTCCCCCTTTGTCGTAAACAAAAAGGTAAAATATAGAGCTAATGATTTCAAAAACATATGATAACATTACTCCCCTTGGTATATGTATTAATATAGAAGACTTAAATTCAAGAGAGTCACATATTTTTGAATTCAAGTAAATCAAAACAATAAGCATTTCAAGTATAACAAAGATTTGATTTTTAAACCTTTCAACTTATTAAGAATTTTCAAGGATTATAATGAAGTTGAAAATATTTGAGATTTTTTCTTCAAATCATCAAGCATAGAAAATTTTCAAATCAATAAGCATAAAAAACTTTCAAGTCAGAGAGTATAGAAGATTTTCAAGTCATTCAGCATAGAAAATTTTCAAGTCATAGAAAATTTTAAGTCATAGAGCATAGAAGATTTTTAAGTCATTGAACATTGAAAATTTTCAAGTCATTAAGCATACCTTTCTTAATAAAATTAATATATTTAAAAATTAATCTCTAGTCATCAACCATACCTTTTATAATTAATAATGAGAGAAATAGGTGAGGTGTTGTTGAATCATTTCATCATGAGAAGAGCTCTTAATAAATTTTAAAAGTAATATTAAGACGAGCTTAAAAGTTCAATAGATTTAAAGACTACTTATGTATTTCAAATATAACAAAAGTCATCTCTTGATATATAAAATTATCTCTTATAAATTTCAAATATGGCACATCTTCATGCAATTTTTTGAAAATAATAATATACCAAATCATGGAGAAAGTTTTCAAAAATGTTATCACAAAAAGCTTAATCTCATGAAATATAGATTGACAATTTATATATTTTTATGATTTAGCATTTTTAGGTCTCAACCTCAATCTTGTAGATATATAAAATTCGAATATGAGCTCAACACATTTTTCTCATGTAAATTTCAAGAAAATATAATAAATAAATCTAGTAAGTACTTTTTTCTCATTGTCAAAAAGAGGGGATGGTTGCAATAGTGCAAAACTTTTCCTATTTTATCATTTTTCAATATCATCACATGAAATATATCATGAAAGAGTAACATAGTGATGAGATGTACAATTCATGAAGGTAATTATGAATATCAAGAGACAAATTTGTAGGAGAAATAATTAAAATAAAATCTCTTGATTTATCTATAAGAAATCTTAAGTTGTTAAGTTCATGATTTGTATAAAAATCTCATTTTAAATAATACGAAAACACATAACAAAAGATTTTGATTCATAAAAGATTTTAAGTTATAATTTCAAAAAATCAAAATCATGATGTCATTTAATTTCAAAATAATCAAAATCACTTTCAAGAGATTCAAAATATAATTAATAGACTTATTAGTTTCTTGAAATGCTAGTGATTTCATTTCTCTACTTTATGTGAATACGAAGGTAGAATCAAGATAGAGAAGTAAAAAAAACATAACAAAAATACTTAATTTTATAGATTTGGATTGCAAAATCTAAGAAAAAAAATCAAGAGCTACCCATGAAATGAATTTATCTTATGCAAATTTCAAGCAAGGTAGCAAATCATATCTCATGTAGATTTTGATAATTATTATCATGAATTCCAAAAGAAAAAATGATAGTAGATTAAGCTCAAATTGTAAACCCAATATTTAGTATGTATTTAGAAAATTCTAATTTTCTTCTAAGCACTTGTTCATCATTCAATGTTTGTTTCTAATCATATTAAAATTTTTATCTCCCACCTTTTATTATCGTCAAGAAAGAAATATGATTACATAATTTCTTTTCATTCATGTTCAATTTATGTCAAAAAGTATAAGAGATATTATGTCATTAAAAATTTAAATATAAAAGACATGATTTTGTTTAATAAGTTTATTTCCCCCCTTTTTGTATTGATTTTCTAACCAAAATAATATATATATGCAGTAGCTCAGATTAATACATTTAACTTGACTTTAATCATCAATATTCCTCCAAAATTTTAGTGATTTTTTATAGGATTCACTAATGCATCATTAATTAAGATAATGAGAAACTCCTTTTCACATAAAGTCATCACAATAATATAATTTTCAAACACAAACCAATAGTTTTTCCATGTTGAACGATTCCATCATAATATTAAGAAATTTTCTTTTAAAGAAAGATGATTTCATATTGATTTTTTGTAAAGACAAGACAACTTATCAACACAAGTCAATACAATCACATAAGTCACTACAATAATCAAAATCTTCCTTTTATACATATGACATTTACTAACATTTATTTGTTCTAATTATGCAAGGGTCATGTATCATCAAGATCAAACATAATGAAAATTTATTTTTATTTTTTTAATAATTTTGTTGATATTTAAGCTAGTGAGCTTGAAAGAGTATTAGATCTCAAGTTATATATCTTGACATCTAAATCATTATTCGGAGCTCCTAGCTTTAATTTTGAATTAAATCTACATGAAAGATATATTTGGTTTAGGTACCCATTTTACATTGGGTCCTTCATAAATATTTTTATCTTTCTTTTCTAACCGCTTTTCATTGTATAGAGTTCTCTTTGGAACCCATACAAGATGATGAGGAATATATTTTCTAAAAATGTATTTGTTTTCCTTATGTCCTAATTTACCACAAAAGTTATACTTAATTCTTGATGGCATATTCAATATAGGTCATCTTACAAAGATGGTTGATTTTTGTTGAATACTTCCAATAAAGCCTATGCCATGTTTATTGTTAATATGACCCTTATCTACCATTTCACATTTCAAGCATGGTTTATATGATGCTAAGGAGTCATACATTTTATCAAATCTTTTAACTAATAAATCATGATCAACTTTAAGCATCTTAAAAGATTTGCCAAGTTTTCTAAACTCATTGAATAAATCATGAAACATGCTTAATAATTCAGAAAATGAAATATCTAAAGATTCACTAACCTCATCTTCAAATGCCATTAAGGCATAGTTAGCCACATCTTCTTTGGATTGGTCTTCTTCCTCCAAGAAACTTGAATCATCCCAAGTGGCTGAGAGTGCTTTCTTTTTTAGCGCCGGTTTCTTCTTCAGTTAGGGACATTCACTTTTGAAGTGACCCGATTTTTTGCATTCATAGCAAATAATATTATCTTTCTTTGGTTCCTTTTTGTTCTTATAGTTTTTGTTCCTTTTTTTAAATTTTTTTGACAGAAGTGCAATGTTATGATTTTCATCACTCGATGTTTCACTCAGAGAGTCATTCATTGTTCGAAGTGCTAAGGGAGCCCATTAATTCTTCAAGAGGCAGGTTATTCAAATCTTTGGCCTCTTAAATAGTGGTTACTTTAGGATCCCAATTTTTAGGCAAAGAACGTAAAATCTTACTCACAAGTTCAAAATTTAAAAAATATTTTTCAAGTATTGTAAGTCCATTGACGACATCTGTGAAATGGGTGTACATGTCTCCAATAGACTCGCTTGGTTTCATTCGAAACAACTCATAGTTATGAACTAGAATATTTATCTTTGATTCTTTTACTCTACTAGTCCCATCGTGTGTGATTTTTAGTGTGTGCCAAATATCGAAAGCCGATTCATAAACGAAAATACTATTAAACTCATTTTTATCAAGTGCACAAAAAATGGCATTCATAGCCTTTGCATTTAGAGAAAAATTCTTCCTTTCCAAATCATTTAACTCATTCATTGGTTTGGAAGATTTTTCAAATTCATTCTCAACTATATTCCATAAATCAAAGTCCAAAGAGATGAGGAAAATACACATCCATATTTTCTAATATGTGTAATCCGTCCCATTGAACATGGGTGGACGTGAAATAAAATGTCCCTCATTCATGCCAAAACAAGTCATTTACTCAAGTGGATGTTAATCCAAAGAGTAATAACCTTGCTCTGATACCAATTGTTAGGATCAATTGACACTAAGAGGGGGGGGGGGGGGGGGGGGGGGGGGGGGTGGGGGGGGTGGGGGGTGTGAATTAGTGCAAGCTAAGATTTTTCTTTCTAAAGCAAAATCTTTTCGAATAAGATAGAATAGGAAATCCGAAGCTTTTGTTTTCAATAAAACAAGTGAGTGATTAAAAGTAAAAAGCTGGAAAGATAATCACGTTTGAAGAAAAGAAGTTATCGTGTTGCTTTTAAGGAGTTTAGTTAAGTTGGAAGCATTAATTCAACAACATTCAAGTAATGCAAGTATGAAACACTTACAATTTTATAGTGGTTCGGCACCAACGGCCTACGTCCACTTCCGAATCCTCATTCTTAAGGCACACCGGCATCCACTACTAATCTTCTTTGGGTGAAGATCAAACCCTTACACTTGCTTACAAGGGAGACTTAAAGAAGTTACTATCTCTAAGCTCTCTCCCTTCCCTTTTTTTTTTCTTACAAATCACACACACTTTCTTTTTCACAGAATTTAATTGCCCAAAAGAGTTGTTGGTGAATGTAAGAATACTTGGGTATTTATAGACCCCAAGTAGCTTCATATTTTTGGAGCCAAAAATCAAACATACCCGAAAAAACCAGGTACGAACGGTTTATCCGCTGTTCTGGGTGGTTTACCCACCGTTAGTCGTTGGCCACCGCCCATAATCTGTGATACGGGCGGTCCAACCACCATCTGGGTGGTTTACCCGCTAACACCTACTAGCCGTCGCCCGGATTCTGTGGTACGGGCGGTCCAACCACTGCTTACCGATGGTTTACTCGCCGAAATTTCTAAAAAAGTGGTTCCCTCCACTTTTTGAATTCTAGCTTAACTTTTACATTGACTAGCTCTTTGGTCAATTGATTGAACTCAACCTGAGCTTAACCAAACCTAGTAGTGGACCCGGTTGCCTCATTGAGTTGATTTGGATTTCTTCCAAATCCAACTCAATTAGAACTCTAACCCTAACTACGACTCAATGATTATAATGCTTAATGACCAATTAAGCCTAATTAAGACCTAGCTCCCGCATACTCCGACAACCTCCAGCAATCTTGCGGCAAGTCCTCCAGTCTTCTTTCCGGCGATCGCCCTTCGCGTTCCCGGCGAGCTTCTCGATTCCTTTAGCGAATCTCCTAGCGAACTTCCAGGGAGATCCCACCGCATCGTCCGAACTCAGCCTGATGCCTAAGTTGTATCTTGGCCCATCATCTGGTTGTAGCTTCATTGATCCTGCCATAGTTAGACCTGCACGATGCTAATTATGACTTAATTAAATATAATCATAATTGCCAAAATATCTATTACAAGACCATCCCGACTCCCGACAAGCTTTTCGCTACCCCCGATAATCTTCCGACGAGTCTTGATCTTCTTTTGGCGAACTCCCTTATGCCATCTTGGCAAACTCCCGATACCCTCGGCGAGCTTTAGACACAGTCTTGGCAAGTTCCCAAATGCATTGACTCGATGCATTGACTTAACCTTGGCCAACCCTAATTGTAATAATCCTTCTGTCATAATTAATCCTACATCAATCAACTCTAACAATCCTGTTAGATCAATAATCCATCAATTGATTTTATCATCAAAATTTGAGATTCAACACTATCATCCCCCATAATATTAAATTTCTATGAAGAATGCTAATCTTGAACTGATGTAAATGAAATATCTTACGAACGAGAGGCTTTGTGAGATAATCTAATTTCCTATAAAGATAATAGTTGAAGCATCACTTGATGAGGAAGATATGCTTAGAGTGTGAACTGATATAGAAGTGGTAGAAGAGGCTCTAACCTATCTTGATCTCCACTACTTCAATTTGTATGATCTAGAATTGGATAAGAGATCCGCCAGTAGAGAGGTGACCACAATAGGTCCACTGGTAGAGTAATAGCTACGAGGATCCGTTAGCAAAATAACAGTGACAATGGGTCGATAGAGGGGCGACCTTAAGCAGTTCAAAGAGGATACTATTGTTGCCTCCAGCAATAGTGAGATGATTTTATTCGGTTGAGAGCGCTCGAAGCAGTGATCGACAAGGTGCGACTATTGGTGAGGAAGGAGAGGGAGAAACACCGGTGAGGAAAGAAGCACCGGTGAGGGTAGTGTTGGAAGTGTTGCACTGCAGAAACCGATCGTAGTGAGGAAGAATTGCTTTGGCTGTTAGAGAGAGAGATTGATAAGACCCCAGAAGGAGCCATATGGATTTTGATCCTTAAGAGGGATAAACCCTTGGAACGCTATAGGGGTTCCTCCCTCCTAGACTCGGCACAAAGGCTGAATTGAAGATGATAATTGCTTGCTTTCAGAGAGGGGGCGGCTACATCTTAAATAGGGATCAAAGTCCTAACCCAAGGGGGCACTTATCTAGATGAAATTACCCTTTTGCCCCTCCTATAGTCATCCTACCTTAATAGGAACAAGGGGCGGCTAGGTTGGCTCTATAGCCGACCTAAGCAGGGGGAAACCCTGGCCGACTTGCCCAGTAACGGGGGCGATGACTTCTAAGCCCTAAGTGCTAATCTAAACTCTAGCTATACTCCTTTATAAGATATGAGTGACTTTATTACAATCTAGCAGGGTTTTATTGACTACTTCTAGGGAGATTAGGATTCAACCCTGCTGGAGTCCTATCAAACCCGCCATCTTAAAATCAGCCTTGTCCTCAAGGCTGAAGTTTCATGAACTCAGGGAACCAGGTCTTCAGCTCCTCATCAGCTTGGGTGTCAGTTAGAAGAACTTGAGTTGAGTCATCTTTAAATTTCCATTTGAGGTAGGATTCTTGGAGGATCAACTATAATTTTGATCTGGTGCACGGATCTGATCTCCAGGTTGGAGCCCCAATATGATCCCCAATTTTACAAGGCCTAAAGAAAGGGAGACCAATTTCTTGATGCTTGAATTTCATGCTGGTGGAACTGGAAATGTAGGGGAACTTGATCTTTCTCAGGAAATTTTCTTCTGCTTCGGCGTTTGTCAGGGGGAAGTTTTTTCCTTGTATAGGTTGCCACATGGTTAGTCTTTAGTGATAGCCAATCTTTCTTCTGGAATGGTGACTGCCCTCTGGTATGGTTCAGGATGATGAGAGCCCAATTTGGCGTGAGCATGGATTGCAATTCTTCTAGTTTAACTCCTCTTTCGTGCCATTGACCTATATCCAACCATATTTTAAATTTGGTAGTAATTAGTATCTCCTGTAAAAACCTCATATGAAGTGTAGGGGAAGCCTCAGTGTAAATTAGGAGTCGACTATCTTGTATAAGAATAACCTAAATTCCAACTCCTGACGCATCAGCCTCAAGGACCAAAGTGCGGCCGAAATCGGGCAGCGCTAGGACTGACATCATCGTCATGGCTGCCTTGAGTCGCTCGAAGGCTGCGGAGGCTTTATCCAACCATAAGAATGAGTCTTTCTTCAGTAAGAATGTGAGCGGGGGCACTGATCTTGCCATAATCTTTCACAAAATTTTGGTAGTAGCCCGTGAGTCCAAGAAAACCACGTAATGATTGTACGTTTGTAGGTCTCGACCATCCTTGCATTGCCTCGATCTTCGTTTAGTCTACCGTCACTTCGTCTTATGATATAATATACCCAAGATACTCCATTTTATGCTATAAGAAACTGCATTTCGACTGTTTCATATAAAGAGTATTCTCCCGGAGAATTGTTAGAACAGTTAATAAGTGCTGAAAATGTATATCAAGCGTAGGGCTATAAATGAGGATATCATCAAAGAACACTAATACGAACTTGTGTAGAAAACTCCAGAAGATGTCATTCATCAGACTTTGGAAAGTAGAAGGAGCATTCATAAGTCTGAAAGGTATTACCAGAAACTCGTAGTGGCCATTATGCATGCGAAATGCAGTTTTCGGAATGTCTTCAATGCATACCCGAATATGGTGATAACCGGAATGGAGATCCAGTTTAGTGAAGACTTGGGCTCCTTTTAATTCATCCAAGAGCTCATCTATGATGGGTATAGGATATTTGTCCTTGATGGTGATAGCGTTCAAGGCCTGATAATCAATGCACATCCGCCATGTACCGTCCTTCTTACGCACTAGCAACACCGGTGAAGAATAAGGGTTGCAACTCGGTCGAATTACCCCAGTGTCCAGCATCTCTTTGACGATGTTCTCGATCTCATCTTTCTACAAGTGAGGGTAGCGATATGGATGCAAGTTTGCTGGAGGTTTGCCCGACAGAATAGGAATACGGTGGTCATGCTGTCGATTAAGGGGCAGCCCGCGCGGCTCCGTGAAAACGTCCGTGAATTCATCTAGCAAGAGGGCAAGCTTAGGATCTGAAATTTGTATATTCTCCCCCTTAGATGGCTGCTAGATATGCATCAAAAATCCTCTATACGCTTTGTGTAAAACTTTCTCCATTTGTTGCAACGAAACGATGGAAATTTGGCTCCCACACTTGCCTCGTAACGTGTCCTGTCTCCCTTTGCAATAAAATTTCATGATTAATTTAAAAAAATTCTAGGAGATATCACCTAGTGTTGTGAGCCATTTGATCCCGAGTACGGCTTCATAATCATCGATGGGTAGGAGGAAGAAATCAGCTACCACTTCTTGGTCTTAAAAGAGTAGTTTCACCTGCGGGCACCGTTGGTCGCAATTAAAGATTCAACCGTCGGTGACCTTTACATCAAACTTGTTGCAACCTTTGATTTGAAGCGCCAAATGTGCAACAACCTTACTATTGAGGAAGTTATTGGTGCTGCCCGTGTCGATGAGAACCGTGATGGGTTGCTATTTTAGAAGTCCTCCAACTTTCATCATCTGCTGGTTGGAATAGCCGACCAATGCATGCACTGCGTAGTTGGCCGGTGGGGACTCTTCCTCCATGGCTTTTTCTTTAGATTCAAGGGTTTTTTCAGATGTTTCATTGTCCTTATCCTCCACTGGTTCAATCACGAGGAGCCGGCCCTTTTTGCAGTGATGTTCGCAACTCCACGGTTCGTTGCAATGCCAACATAACTCCTTGGTCGATCATTCGTGAAGCTCATCTCTTGTCAACTTTTTTCGTGCAGGGGCTTGGATGGCAGTAGAGGGGGCAGTAGGCCTCGGCATGGCTAGTCGGGGAATGACCCTTGTCCTTCATACCTCGTGGTTCAATTATTCTTCTTGGATAAGCGCAAAGGAAATCACCGCCATAAGAGTGTACGGTTGCCGCGCCTTTACTTCTCCTCGGATCTCCGGCTTTAGGCCCTTGATAAAAGTACCTAAAAGTTGTTTCTCAGACCAATTCTCAGTTTGGTTAGATAAACGCTCAAACCTTGTTTGGTATGCTTGTATGTAGAGGTTTGACGAATATTTACCAATTATACGTCGATGTTGTTAAAATCGGTTGGTCTGAAGCGGTCTAGTAGTCCTTCCTTGAATCGCTGCCAAGAGAGTCCTCCATGGGTGTGCTTAAACCAATTAAAATACTGAATAACATCTCCCTCAAGGTGTATGCCAGCGATTTCCACCCATGTTGCATCGACGGTTCGATAGAACCGAAAATAATACTCCGCGTGCCAGATCCATCCGATCGAGTCTCCTTCTTCCCATCTTGGGAAGTCAACCCTCATGCGTGGATTGTTAGGATCATAGGTGATATGTCTATGCTTCTGAGGATCGTCTCACTGATATGAAGTCTCTCCATGGTGTCACTTCCTCGGGCTTGATGGTCGGCCTATGCTGAATTCGACGAATAAGGATCGCATCTTCTCTTCCATGCAGTTTTCAAAGGCTTCAAGCTTTGCATCGATAGCCTCCTCCGATGCTATAGTATTGCCTTTAGATCTGTAATATTGAGCTTTTTTTTCTATTGCCGGGTTAGTGGCATGAGAATTTTGGAGAAGGGGGTGGCCGGTTGGAAGGTGAATCGGTTTGGATGGAAGTAGGCTACGGTTTAGGGCAGATTTGGGGCTGCAATTTTGTGGAGTTTAGGCTGTGAATTGGAGTGGTTTTAGGGCTATGATAGTAGTATTAGGAAAATAGATTTTAGATCTGAGATAGATGGCAGCAAGGGTAGGTGTCTCGGTAAGGAAGTTTTTCTAAAAACGTAGGTGGATCGATAAGGAAGTAGGCTAATTTGGGTGGCTGATTTGGGGGCTATTTGGATTCAGTTTAGGATAATATTTTGAAGGGTTTTTGGTAAGGATGGTAGGATTTGGTGATGAGGAAAGGAGAGTCTGAAATCCCGCAAAAAATAGCACTCAAATCTGATAGAATTCGGTGGAAAGAAGTGTTGGATGTGCTATCCTACTGAACTGGTTTTTGCATCGAAGAAACGCTGATTTCTCAATGTAAATTCTAGGGGAAAGTTTAAGAAAATTATATAGTAACCCTTGGTTTAGATGTTGTCAATACGAATAAAAATTTTGACAAAATTTTGGTAGCATAACAGTAGGGAAATAGGGCAAAAGATGCAAGGCAGATTCCTTCATTGTTAAATTCCAGAACTGCATGATGGTGAAAGATCATATAAGAAAACCGGTTCTAGAAGGAGATTTTTCATGAAATTAAATCCAGATGAAAGACAACTTGATCTTGAGAATTGTGTAAAAATTTCAGCCAAAAAGAATGAACAAAAGTTTGGTTTTCAAGAGGCCAATCGACGGAAGGCAGATTCTCCATCGTAAAATTTCAGCACTGTGCGATGAAGAATCACAGCACAATAAGTCCAGATCCAGAAGGAGTTTCTTTATGAGATTAGTCTTAGATGAAAGGTAAGATGATCTATAAAATTGCATAAAAGTTTTAGTGAAAAAGGATGATTAAAAGTTTAGTTCCAAGAAGCAACAATCAGCTGAAAATTTCTACAGTGTTTCACCTTCGCAATGATGATAACGTTTGCGACGGTAAAATTTTGCAGTAAGGAAACTTTTCAAAAAACTTCTTTGACATGTAAGGTAAAAGATTTTGCAGTATTGAAGAGGCGTGGGTGATAAAAATATACCAGATCTCCAGATCAAATGCAGGGGGGCAGCGACAGATTGATTTGATCTGCTGTTGGGGTGGAAGGTGGAGGCGTGTGTCGTAGCAATTATGGGAATTGCTTGGGGAGGTGGAGGCATGAATGACGGCTACAGGGGCAGCAAGATCACTGCTATGATACCAGAGGATAAGACCCCAGAAGGAGCCCTATAGATTTTGATCCTTGAGGGGGATCAACCCTTGGAACGCTATAGGGGTTCCTCCCTCCTAGACTCGGCACAAAGGCTGAATTGAAGATGATAATTGCTTGCTTTCAAAGAGGGGGGCGGCTAGGTTGGCTCTATAGCAGACCTAAGCAGGGGGAAACCCTTGGCCGACTTGCCCAGTAAGGGGGGCGACGACTTCTAAGCCCTACAGGCTAGTCTAAACTCTAGCTATACTCTTTTATAAGATATGAGTGACTTTATTACAATCTAGCAGAGTTTTATTGACTACTTCTAGGGAGATTAGGATTTAACCCTGCTGGAGTCCTATCAGAGATAGAGAGAGTATTGCTAGTTACAGGTGCCTTGCAAGCCAATCAAGTGTGACATACTGCGTGACCTTTTTGCTTATGATTATTATTGGTATATTCTCACTTTATATTATTTGTTGTATATATAATGATGTCATTGGTTCTGTGCAATGAGAATCAGATCATGATGAGATCATGATAATGAAATTGATTCACCTTTAAATATAGATCATGAATAATCCTGGTCATATGTTACTCGAGAGATTCAACGAGATAACCGGACAGATCGGTGCACTATATACCTGTCCATATGATGGAAGCGACTGGTCTCATAGTCACTTGTATGGAGACACTAAAGATATAGTACATGTGCTCATTGAAAAATGAGTTCACTGATTGATCCGCTTTTGAAATGTTGTATGGTTGATGATACCAAATATCAGACAGCGATTACATAATCTCAGTTATGTATCTGGTCCTTTGACTTGAGACACTAAGGATGCCTTGTATGAGTACTCATTTCTTTGACGCCAGACTTACAGGTTTGAAAAGTTTCAGATATGGTATAACTAGTTATCAAGATTGGTAGTCAACCTTACGAAGGCCATTGAGTGTTAATAGAGGATCATCCACTCTCGGTATTACGGGGGGAATATCACATATGTGCTTGCTCAGACAAATATTTGGCTAGTGTCATTCAGATTGAGAGAGAAAGAGTTTTCCGGTAGAATCCAATTAAAGTAAGACAAACTGATTTCGTGTGTGACCTGACAATACCATGTCCAATATACGGTCTCTGGGATATTAGTTAGATGAGGGATTATAAATACACGGGAACTGTGGACAGACAGGTCCAATGGATTTGATCCCCATGTACCATCCGGGGACTATGGTGTAGTGGCCTAGTACGTCCATAGTTGATGAGTCGAGTGAATTATTATTGAGATAATAATTTATTATATCAGAAGGAGTTCTGATGAGAGCGACTCACGCTCAGCTCGGTATCAGGCTTAGAGTGTTACACATATAAGGTGGATGTTTCAGAGAATAGAGAATTGGATAAAGATCTAATTAGCCCATATTCTCATTATATGAGACCCTATGCTGACAGACTCCTTGCTTAAGGCCCAATTAGAGGCATAAAGAGATTATTGGATAGAGATCTAATAATGCAAGGTTAGTGGATAATTAAATAAAGATCTAATAAACGACTAAGGCAGGAGCCAAATGATTTTTTGGTGGCTTTCTATAAATAGGATAGAAGACTCATGGTTGATAGGTTGCAGCTCTGGCCTCCCCCTCCTATTCTCCTCCTTGCCTTTGCATAATAGTTGTGAGATCAGATTGGAGGAGTTTCGCTGCAGAGATTCATCATGTGGATATCGCTAGAGAGGAGGATGCTTGACCTCCTTCATTCTCTCCAATCGGATCTAGAAATACAGGGATATACGATATCCCTAGGTAACCAATCTTTCACACATGATATAGTTTTTCAATTTTACGTTTTTCTCATGACCTCAATCTTTTGCACGATAATTTGGTCTGCGTGAGAAATCATTTTTTTTATTTCCATTGCGCATGTGATGCACCCACTGAGTTTTCCCAACAGTGGTATCAGAGCCAGGTTTTCATGCAAAAGATTAGTTTTAAACTGTGTGTGATGAGATTGAATCATGTAGAATCGTTCTACACATTCTTGTTGCATTTTTGCAGCGAACTCAGCAAGAAGGGGCGGCCAGCCACGGCCAGGCCAACTACAGGGGTGGTCGGCCATGGCTAGCTCCCATGCAGGGCCGACAACCTATAGCCAGGCCAATTGCAAGGGGCAACCGGCTGAGGCCATGGCCCCATGTAAGGGGGTGACCGGATGCAGCCAACGCCAACCCGTAAGGGAGCCCGACGACGCTCATAAGGGGCGACGACTGCGGGCAGAAGCACCACCCGCAGGGGTGGCACCTATAGGCAAAAGCACCGCTCGCAAGGGCTGCCACCTGCCGCCAGCAGGGGCAGCGCCCGTAGAGGTGTCACCCGTGGGAGCGGCGTCGGCCGCCCTTGGCAAGGCCACTGCTGGTGAAGGGCAATCGCCGCCTGCGTAGGGGTAGCGACGACGACGACGACACAAAGGGGGCAAGAGGGGTTAGGGCATCCTTTTGAGAAAAGAACGATCCTACCCCTTTGAACTCGAGAAATTTCAAGGATTGTCCTCGTGTACAGAATTTTTAAAATACCCTCAATAATTCTGGAAATTTTGAGGACTGTCCTCTCATCCAGAATTATAAAAATGCCATTGACAATTATGAAAATTTCATGCATGTCCTGATTTCCAAAAAATAATTAATTAAATAATTTAATTAATTATTATATATATCTAGTAATCATACATATGATGTGATATACATGTGATGTATGATGCAGATAGATAATCATGAGCCATATGTTATGATGTGTGTAATTATGATTATTATTATTATTATTGGGGCCTACGAGCTTCTATTTTTCTCGCTTATTGTTGGGCCTGCGTGCCTATGGTTATTTGTAATTACATGAAGAGGCGCGGGGGGAGCGTACAGGTGACAATGAAACCCACGATGCCATGGCAGGAAATCACGTTGCATGGTGATGCGACAGAACCGATGATGACGAGATCAACAATCACAGGGCATGGAGATACGTCGATGCACACATAGATCCTATTGTGAGTGATTAGGCCTATTGGCTCAGGCTTAATCATATTAGGTGATGGCTCATGATCATCCGGTGTGACTTGCATATGTGATGTGTTGTACACCTACTAGATATATGTACATATATATTTGCATTTGATGTAGATATATATTAAATATATATGTGTGTGACACGACATTTTAGGAGATCAATACGAAATAAAAACCCCTCCTACGATAATATTAAGTCAGTAAGCGTGAGGTAATAAGATTGACCCACGTGGCTTTCCATCGTTATAGGAAGAAATTGAATCACGACATATGTTAAGTTAGTCGAGTCACTCGAGGCCCACCTATCTACGTGTTCGAGTTCTTGCCTACGACATATAGATGTCACCGGTGACCTGAGGACATGGTATGACTTGATCGAGCAGTCGAGAGCATATCCATCGAATCAGACTCATATTGTAATGATGGTGATGACTTAACTGAACTTCATGGTTGGTCGAGCAGTCGAGACCATGATGATTCGAAGGTCGAACATAACGGGAATCACAAGGAGTTGTGATTGGTAAGAGTTGCTTACCTTTTGGGCTTAGTGTAATTAGTCGAGTCCTTCGAGGTTGCACTAAGATGCCAATTGGGTCCTGATCCTCACTAGGAGTCTGCTGGAGACTTTCGTCTCACATGTCGAGGGTGTCGTGTGATTCGCTAGGAAAATAGTGGGAGTACAGTAAGATAGAAGTCTATCTCTAAATTAGTATTTTTTTTTATAAAATCTAGATGCTATTTATTTTTGTTATATCTTGTTTTGTCAAAAATATGTCGCTCGTAAATCCCCAGCGTGGCATATTTGATGCCAACCGCCTCACTGGTCCAAACTACACGGATTGGCTTCGTATTTTGATAATTGTTCTCACTGCGGAGAAAATCGCATACGTCCTTGATATAATTGTGCCCACGCCGAAAGAAGGGGCAAGCAAGAATGAGATCGCTCGCTATATGAAATATATAGATGATTCCATGTTGGCAAAATGTTACATGTTGGCCTAAATGACTCCTGAGTTACAGAGGCAACATAAGAGCATGGATGCAGATTCTATCCTTCTTCATCTCCGCCAGCTATTTGAGAAACAAGGAAGAACTCAAAGATATGAGATATCTAAGAGACTCTTATAAGCCAGGATGATAAAAGGGACATCGATTGAGAACCATATCCTAAAGATGATAGAGTGGATCGAGAAACTCATAGGTCTAGGAATAGTCCTAGAGGATAACCTATGCGTTGATCTTATACTTCAGTCCCTACCAGATTTCTTTTCTCACTTTATCATGAATTTTAACATGAGCAAGTTTAAGGTGACTCTCCCTGAGCTCCTCAATATGTTGAGGGAAGCTGAGAGTGTCATCAAGAAGGAGAAGCCAATTCTCTATATTGGTGAGACCAAAAAGAAAATGAAGGCCAGTAAGACCCTTAAGAAGGGCAACGACAAAGAAAGACCGGGTAAGGCAAAGGTTGCCAAGAAAGACCCGACAAAGAACAAAGGATAGTGCTTCCACTACGGCCAAGATGGGCATTAAAGGAGGAATCGTAAGGACTACTTTGCAGATAAGGCAAAAAAGAAGGTTGGAGAAGCTTCAGGTATATTCATGATCAGTCTCCACTTGTCAGATTTTTATGATAACACATGAGTATTGGATACCGGGAGTACTTATCATATCTGTAATTCGTTGTAGGTTTTGGCAAGACCTAGGAGATTGGTCAGAGGCGAGATGGACCTCAAGATGGGCAATGGAGCAAGAGTTGTTACAATTGCTGTTGGGGAGGTCATCCTACATCTGCCTGGTGGAGCTATTATTGTATTAGATACATACTATTTTGTCCCTTCCATTATCAAAAATATTATTTCCATCTCTTGTTTGCCAATTAGTGGATATAAATTAGTTTTTGAGAATAATATTTATTCAATAATTATGGATGATGAGATCATCACTAAAGAGACCCTTATAAAAGGCTTATATGTGTTAGACACTTCTCCACACATCATGAATATAAATATGTGTAAGTGAAAAATAGATGAGGTGAATAATGCCTATTGTATTGTAGGTTAGGTCATATACATGAGGAAAAAATTCAAAAGTTATTGAAAGATGGATACTTAGATTCATTTAACAATGAGTCATATGCAACTTGCAAACCTTACCTTCGTGGGAAGATGATCAACTCTCATTTTAGTGGAACTAGAGAGAGAGCCACTGAGTTATTAAAACTCATACATAGTGATGTATGTGGTCCCATGTCGACTCAGGTTATATATGGTTACTCATGCTTTATTACATTTACTGATGATTTCTCTAGGTATGGACATGTGTACTTGATGAAATACAATTCTGAGGCCTTTGAGAAATTCAGTAAATATAAGAATGAGGTGGAGAACCAAATTGGAAAGAGTATTAAGACTCTTCAATCAAATCAAGGAGGAAAGTACTTGAGTATGGAGTTCACCCATTTCCTTAGGGACAATGAGATTCTATCCCAGTGGATACCTCCTTATACACCTCAACTCAATGGTGTATCAGAAAGGAGGAATCGAACGCTGTTAGACATGGTACGGTCCTTGATGAGTTTCGCTGACCTACTCGTCTCATCCTGATGGTATGCCCTAGAGACTGCAGCTTACCTTCTGAACATAGTTCCATCAAAGTTAGTAGTGTCTACATCATATGAGATATGTAAAGGAAAGAAACTTGATTTTACGATGGTTAAGATTTGGGACTGTCCTGCCCACGTTAGAAGATACAACCCTGACAAGTTGGAATCAAGGACGAAACGACGCACGTTCGTGAGATACCCTAAGGAGACTTTCGGGTATTATTTCTATCATCTCGAGGATCGAAAGGTCTTTGTTGCCAAGAGAGCTGTGTTCCTTGAGAAGGAACATATTCTTGATGAAAACAATAGGAGTGAGATAGAATTGAGCGAGGTTGGAGAACCTAGCTCAAGCACCATTCCAGAGCTCGAGTTTGTTCAGGTACCTAACACACAAATTCCAACTTTGCGTAGGTCTAGCAGAGTATCTCATCTTTCTGAAAGATATGTGAGACATATTAGTGGAGAGGACTCTCATGATGTTGATCCTCAGACCTATGAGGAGGCTATTATGAGTATAGACTCTGGGAAGTGGCAAGAAGCCATGAATTCTGAGATGGATTTCATGTACTCTAACAAGATTTAGAACCTTGTGGATGCACCTGAGGGTATCGTACCCATCGACTGCAAATGGATATTAAAAAAAAAGATCGGAGTAGATAGAAATATGGAGACCTATAAGGCAAGGCTAGTAGCTAAAAGATATCGTCGAAGACAAAGAGTTGACTATGACGAAACCATTTCACCTATAGCCATGCTTAAGTCCATTAGAATTCTTTTGGCCATTGCAGCACACTATGACTATGAGATCTGACAGATGAATGTCAAAACGACATTTCTCAATGGCAACCTCGAGGAGGAGGTGTATATGATACAGGCAGAGGGATTCATATCCAGAGAGAGTACAGATAAAGTGTGCAGGTTGCTCAAGTCCATTTATAGACTAAAGCAAGCTTCTCGAAGTTGGAACATAAGATTTGATGAGATGATCTGATCCTATAACTTCGTTAAGAACGAAAATAAGCCTTGTGTGCATAGGAAGGTAAGTGGGAGTGCTATCACCTTCTTGGTATTGTATGTGGATGAGATCCTAATCATTGTAAATGATGTATGAATGCTCTCTATAGTAAAGACTTGGCTATCCAGAAACTTCTCCATGAAAGATTTAGGGAAATCATCCTATATTTTGAGGATCCGGATCTATAGAGATAGATTTAAGAGGATGTTTCGCTTGTCCCAGTCTAGGTACATAGACTCCATTGTGAAAAGGTTTGGTATGGAGAATTTCATGAGAGGTCTCATACTGATGAGATATGAAATACCATTTTCTACGAGTATGTCCCCAAAGACTAAAACTCCTGAAGAAAGGATAGATATGGATAAAATACCTTATTCCTTAGCGATAGGTCTATAATGTATGCTATGCTATATACCAGGCCTGATATAGTACATGCTTTGAGTGTCACGAGCAGGTATAAGGCAGATCCAAGTTTAGAACACTGGAAGACAATAAAGTGTATCCTTAAGTACTTGAGAAGGACTAAGGATCTTTTACCAGTATTTGGAGGAGGTAGCCTCCAGGTTGAGGGCTATATGGACTCGAGTTTTCAGTCTGACATTGTTGTTAGCAAGTCAAACTCAGGGTATGTTTTCACTCTGAATGGAGGAGTAGTAAGCTGAAAGAGTTCCAAGCAAGATACTACTACTGACTTGACCACAGAAGAAGAATACATTGTTGCAGCAGAAACAATAAAGGAAGAGGTGTGGATGAAGGAGTTCATCAGGGATTTGGGAATCATCCAAGCAGCGTGAAGTCGATTCACATATACAGCGACAACAACAGGGCGATACCTCTAGCAAGGGAACCCAGGTCTCATCATAATTGTTCTAAGAGAAAAGGTAGATGCTCGGCTCTCTTGAAGAAGTAGGAAGAAAGGTTCCATGTAGTGGGGAGGACGTGGAGGAAGAAGACCCAAAGCTGAATAGAGGAGATAAAGTACCGGTTTCGAACCCAAAATTAGGGTTCGTAGTGGAAAAAGGAGAAGCTGATGAGGAAAAAGAAAAGGTCACATAGGACAAGGTCGACTACCAAAATTTGAAGGGAAAAGAAGGCTCGGGGAAGAGAAAGGCACGACGAACGATGAGGAAGAGGGGCAACGGGAAAGGAGAAGGGTTTTGGAAGATGAGGAGGTGGAGGAAGATGAGGTTCCAACAGAGAAACTGGTTATAGGCGATGAAACAACAGAAGTGAAGCCGAAGCCAGAGAAGGCAGGAGATAATCATGGCACAAGAGGAGAAAATAAGAGGGAGGAGGGTCAGATGGGTCGTATCTTCTCTTTCATGCGGTTTCCAAAGGCTTCAAGCTTAGCATCGATAGCCTTCTCTGATGCCATAGTATACACCTAAAGATCGGTAATATTGAGATCTTTTTTCTGTTGTCGGGTTAGTGGCATGGGAATTTTGGAGAAGGGGTGGCCGGTTGGAAGGTGGATCAGTTTTGGTGGAAATAGGTTACGATTTAGGGCAGATTTGGGGCTACAGTTTTGTGGAGTTTAGTTTGTGAATTGGTGTGGTTTTAGGGCTGTGATAGCAGCAGATGAAGGTTAAAAAAATAGATTTTAGATCTAGGATAGACAGCAGCAAAGGTAGGTGTCTCGGTAAGGAAAGTTGTCTAAAAATGTAAGTGGGTCGATAAGGAAGTAAGCTGATTTGGGGGCTATTTGGATTCAGTTTAGGATAATATTTGGAAGGGTTTTTGGTTAGGATGGTTGGGTTTAGAGATGAGGAATAGAGAGTCTAAAATCCCACAAAGAACATCACTCAAATCTGACAGAATTCGGTGAAAAGAAGTGTTGTGATGTGCTATCCTGCTGAACCGATTTTTACGTCAGAGAAACGATGATTTCTCAACATAAATTCCAGGGAAAGTTTAAGAAAATTAGGTAAAAACCCTTGGTTTAGATGTTGTCAATATCAGTAGAAATTTTGATGAAATTTTGGCAGCATAACGGTAGAGAAATAGGGCAAAAGATGCAAGGCAGATTCCTTCATCGTAAAATTCTAGAACTACATAATGGTGAAAGATTGTACAAGAAAACCAGTTCCAAAAGGAGTTTTTTCATGAAATTAATTCCAGATGAATGCCAACTTGATCTTGAGAATTGTATAAAAATTTCAGCCAAAAAGGATGAACAAAAGTTCAGTTTCAAGAGGCCAATAGATGTAAGGCAAATTTTGCATTATAAAATTTTAGTACTGTGCAATGAAGAATCACAGTGCTATAAGTCCAGATCTAGAAAGAGTTTTTTCACGAGATTAGTCATAGATGAAAGCTAAGATGATCTATAAAATTGTATAAAAGTTTTAACCAAAAAGAACGATTAAAAGTTTAGTTTCAAGAAATAATACGGCTGAAAATTTATACAGCGTTTTGCCTTTGCAATGATGATAACATTTGTGACGAACAAAATTTGCATTGGATAAAATTTGAAAAAAATCTTCAACGTGTAAAGTAAGGAATCTTGCAGTATTGAAGAGGCATGGATGATAAACATATATCAGAATTCCAAATCAAACACAGGGGGGTAGCGACAGACTGATTTGATCTGCTACTGGGGTGGAAGGTAGAGGCGCGTGTCGTAGCAATTATGGGAATTGCTTGGGAAGGTGGAGGCGGCTCAGATGGCTACAAGGGTAGCAAGATTGTTGCTCTGATATCAGATGATAAAACCTCAGATGGAGCTATATAGATATTGATTCTTGAGGGGAATCAACCCTTGGAACGCTGTAGGGGTTCCTCCCTCCTAGATTCGGCACAAGGCTGAAATAAAATTGATAATTACTTGATTAAAGGGGGGGGGGGGGGGGGAGGGCTACATCTTAAATAGGGATCAAAGTCCTAGCCAAAGGGGGCACTTATCTAAGTGGAATTATCCTTTTGCCCCTCCTATAGCCATCCTGCCTTAATAGGAATAAGGGGTGGCTATGTTGGCTTTATAGTCGACCTAAGCAGGGGAAAACCCTGGCCGACTTGCCTAGTAGGGAGGGGGGGGGGGGGGGGGGGGGAGGGGCGGCGACTACTAAGCCCTAAGGGCTAATCCAAACTCTGGCCATACTCCTTTATAAGATAGGAGATGTCTTATTACAATCTAGCATGATTTTATTGACTACTTCTAGGGAGATTAGAACTCAATCCTGCTAGAGTCCTATCAGTTTTATACCTACTTGTTGGATGGTCAACCGTACGCTCGGCCTTGCCTGTGCTGTTACCTCGGGTGTGGCCATGGCGTACGGTAAACCAGTCGGGGTAGTGGTTTGGCACTAGGGCGTGTGGCGTCACGCGACATTTATGGCGCGTAGGGGTAATCCAGTAGGCACACCAGTCCTGACGGTTCCACCTTGGATGTTGATGTGGCTGTCGAGTCGGCATCGACGTGTCTCCCCCTTGGGTGCTGGTGTAGCTGCTGAGCTGGCATGGTCCCAGTTGAGCTGGGCCGGCCCATTATTTACCCTATCATTCTCTCCACCACGAAAGGGGTCTTCCCGAGACGCTTTACGGGCCGAAGGAAGATCCCAAGCATTGATTGCCGCGGGTCTCTGCTTCTCTATGGGATCGAGTCACTGCTAGACCTGTTCCTGTGGACGTGCCAGAGGTTAGTTCGTCATTGTCGCGGAGTATGGCCGAGGCTGGTGACTTGAGTGAGAACTAATAGGACTATCCGAGATACGTAACTCAAGCAAAGGACTGATAGATTGGCTGCGATACACCATTCGAGCAATGGACTGGTCGAGATACACAACTCGGGTAAAAGATTAATGGACTGACCGAGATACATAGCTCGGGCAAAGGACTGATGGACTGGTCAAGATATACAACTCGGGCAAAGGACTGATGGACTGGCCGAGATACGCAAATCGGGCAAAGGACTGATGGACTGGCCGAGATACACAACTCAGGCAAAGGACTGATGGACTAGCCGAGATACACAACTTAGGCAAAGGACTGATAGACCGGTCGAGATACGCAACTCGGGCGAAGGGCTGATGGACTGGTCAAGATACATAACTCGGGCTAAGGACTGATAGACTGGTCGAGATACACAACTCGGGTAAAGTCTGACGGATTAGAGTTTAAATGTGATCCATTCGTTACGTGACCTGGTGTGTGGCAGGGAGCACGAGCACGAGCACGAGCATGTGATGAGTGAGAGAAGTGGTGTGTGAAGCATAGGGCTGACATGATAGCTTCGTTGTTCCACTGTGCGCTGCCATGAATGTCGTTCGCGTATTTCCCAAGTGGAGTCATGTTGCCTCCTCGGGGAGTCGAAATGACACCCTCCTTATAAGCTCTCACGCGATTGTGATGAGAGATCACTTCTATTTTCTCGATCATTCCTTTAAGTCCTCGGATCTCGCGTCTCGATCGTTTAGCTTGCTTCCCCTCCAGTCTCTAGTTTTTCTATTGACCCCTCCTCCCTGGTCTCTCCGCCTCGGGCGAAGGAGTGCCGCCTCCTCGGGGAATGAGTTTGGTCCGCTTAGTTCATCCTCGGGTGTCGTTACTCGAGCGGATGCTAAGGCCCTTCAGGCCTTGGAGGTGATGAAGTCATTTCACGACTTCGATTCTGTTATGACCTTTGAGTCTTTGGCCTCGATCCGGAAGCGTTACAGCATCCCAGACGAATATACTTTGCATGCTCCGTGGCTGGGGCGTCCTTATCATCCATGTCCCGGGGGGTTTAGCTTCTCTATTGATGCTTTGGAGACGGGACTGAGGTTCCCTCTTCACCCAATCATAGGAGAGTGTCTCGGTTGGTGGCAGATATCCCCCAGCCAGATGGCGCCAAATTCTTGGTGCTATATTATTACATTCCTTGGAGAGTGCAGAGAATCGGGTATAGTTCCAACCCGAGACTTGTTTCTTTCTTATTTCCGCTTGTGTAAAGGTCAAGGCAATTACTATTTGACTACTCGGGCAGGCTTTAGGGTCGGGGGCACGACTTCCAACAACAAGGGTTGGAAGGCTAGGTTTTTGTTCATGAATAGGCATCGGGATTGGGGTTTTGGTATTGAATGGTCGGTCCACCCTGTAAGTAATGTTCCACCCCACCTTACTGACAAGGAGTTTATCCTGGTCGAATGGCTGAAGGGGATTCTATCCGCCTCCCAAGCGATTAGGAACTTAATTAAGGAATGGCTGGTCGAGGCGAGCCTTAGTCCAGTTTCTCGGGGTACGTGTTAGTGCCTTATTCCTATATTTTGGTACTTGATTGTTGCGACTCATGGTTGGTTTTGTAGAGATGGTGAGCATGAGTCTGATGCGCAGCCAGTCGAATGTCGGGGGGAGAGGGGGTTGGCTTCCAGCATCCACTTCTTCGACGTCAGTTAATACTTCTATGCCAGAACAGCCAGCCGAGCTCACTTCAGCTCCTGATAGCAAGAAATTACTCCAGAAGAGGCTGCAAGGGGGGCGTCCGTAGAGAGGACTAGGAGAACGCCTGAGGTCCCTAGCAAGCATCATGCCGAGGAATTGATCAGTAGAAAACCAAGGTTTCGAGCCGGCATAGATCCCATCGTGGGGGAGACAGGTCCGAGTCTCGGGCAGCTAAGGGCAAGGGGTCAGCCGCCCAACTGAAGGGATACCAACTACTCAGGCGAAGCCATGATCGATGAAGGAGCTATGTGACATCCAGCTCGGGAAGGACAGACGGGATTATCACGCCATCCGGGCGAGCGAGCAGCTGGAGCGTGCCTTTGACGCACCCCTTGAGATTGATCTAACTCAGCTAGCCCGCGGAGCGCAAATCTAGCTAGATGGCGAGGCCTCAACAACCTACATCTGCGCAACACAGATCCCTCGCCTGACAGTAGACTTGTATACCTTGCCATCCGAGGTTCTAATGGCTCGGGCGGTGAAGGCCCTGGTGCTAGTAAGTTTCGCCTTGGCCTATCCTTTTCCCTTGTTATTTTTGAGTGTGCTAACCTAGGTTTTGCCCTTGGTAGAACCAACATTACTACATGGCTTTGATGGATCGGGTACGTGACATTGGTTGGGTTATAACCTCTCTGGACCACAAGTTGGAAATCCTTTAAGAGGAGGTTTAGAGGCTGAAGGATGGCTGCAATCTTGACGCGGTCATCTCGACCGAACAACGGGCCAGCGAAGCCTAGGCCCTAGCCGACAAAGTCAAGATCGAGTTAGAGGAAGCGACTCAGGAATGAGAATCGCTCGAGAAGGAGCTGTGCGAGGTTCAGGGAACCTTATCTGAACTGTGGGGTCAGTTGGCGGAGGCCCAAGGATGATCAGACAATTCGACGATTCACAAAGCCAACTGGCCGACGTTCGGGAGTTGCTTACCGACTCTGAGGGGCAACTCCTTAACATTAGGACTCAGGTCCGGTGGATGGAGGATGAGCTCCTGAAGCTGACTCGGGCCATGGATGCCTTACGGGTGGATCTGCCGAAACAATCTATCGAAGAGTACAAGAAATCATCCGGGTATGAGATGGGGCTCGTCTGCATGGGGAAGGCCTCCTTGGAGTATGGCTACCAACTCGCGTTGGCTCGTCTCTGGGCTCGACATCCTGGCGTTGAGATAGAGGAGGATCTGTTTACACTCCTTCCCGAGGATGCTGACGTCCCGATAGCGGAGGAACAACCCTTCAACGATTCCCCGCCACTAGCCGATGGGTAGAACGATTGTAATAGTTGTCTTTTGTTATCGGGAGTTCTCCTATTGGGTCGGGTCTTCATGCATTATTTTGGTTCTCGATCAACACTTGTATCCGATTCCCAATTAATGAAAATAATATTTTGCTCAATCTCGTCTTGTTACATATAAAATTTTCATAAATTTGATATATGCCACGTTCTCGGCAATTGATTTATTTCCATTATAACCAAGGTATATGTACATTCTTGGGCTACGCTCTCTACTCGGTAGGGTCCTTCCCAATTCGGAGCCAATTTGCCCCGTGATCGAGTAGGGTCACTAACCTCAGCCTTCATTAGAACTAGATCGCCGACCTTAATTTGCCGAGGACATACTTTGTAGTTGTAAAGGTTCGCCACGGCCTTCTTGTATCCAAGGATTCACAGATGCGCTGTGGCCCTTTGTTCTTCAAGGAGGTCGAGGCTCTCTCTTAATCGATCGATTGAGGAGGGTTCTTTGTTAGCTTCGACCAGTAGGGTAGATAGACTACCTCGGGCGGGAGGACCGCTTCGGTCCCATAAGTTAACTAGTCAGGTAGACTACCTCGAGGTCTTCGGAGTGGTCCGTGACACCCATAGGATACTCGGAAGCTCATCCATCCACGTTCCATGTGCCCCTTGGATCCTTCTTTTTTATCCTTCAACGATAGCTTGGTTTGTGACCTCGGCAAGTCCATTGGCCTGGGGGTGCGTGATCGAGCTGTACCTCAATTGGATCTTGTAATCTTGGCAAAATGCTTTGAATTTGGGATTGTTGAACTAGGTTCCATTGTCGGTGATGATTACTCTTGGGATGTCGAACCTCATAATGATGTTCTTCCAAACGAAACTCTCGACTTGTTTTTCAGTGATGGATACGAGCAGCTCGGCTTCGACCCATTTGGAAAAGTAGTCGACCCTGATTATCAAAAATCTTTGTTGTCACAAAGCTGGGGAAAGGGGCCGAGTAAATCCATTCCCCATTGAGCGAATGGCCAGGCACAGTCCGAGGATGATAGCGGCACCGCAGGTTGACGTTGGACTCTGGCGTGCTTCTGGCATTGCTCATATTCCAAACATAAGTTTAGGCGTATCGATGCATGGTCAGCCAGTAATACCCATTGTCGAAGTATTTTATGAGCCAAGGTCCAGGCGCCGATGTGCTCTTCGCAAATCCCTTCGTGCACCTCGGCCAATGTGACTTGTGCTTCGGTCGAGCGCAAGCATCAAAATAGCGGCTGGCTAAACCCTTATCAGTACAACTGACCATTGAGTAGTCAGTACTAGGGACCTATTCTTCTCATCCATCGGGCCGCGTTCCGATCTTTGGGCAGCGCCCCATCGACTTTAAACTGGATCATCTCCTGGACCCTGTCATTCTCCGCTTCGGTCACAGCTATCTCGGTGGGGTCTATGGAGGGTTTTTGGATCTTGGCCACCCAAGTCAGGTGTCCTCCTGACCCACGCGTGGAGGCTAGCCTCGCGAGTGCATCAGCTTATGTGTTGTCTGATCGGGGTATCTTCATGATGATGAAATGATCAAATCGATCGATGTAAAGTCATGCCATTGCTAGGTACTTTGTCATAGACTCATCCCGAGCTTCAAATTCTCCGTTGACTTGGCTGGCGACAAGTTGGGAGTCGGTGAAGACTTCAATGTCTTCCACATGCAACTCATATGCCAGCTTCAGGCTAAATAGCAATGCCTAGTGCTCGGCTTCATTGTTAGTGGCGTTGAACTCGAGCCGAAGGGCATGTTCATATACTCGGTTGGTAGGGCCTCTAAGGACGAGCCCAGCCCCTCCGCACACCGCATTGGCCGAATCGTTCACATAGAAGGTCCATTTTGGGGTCTGCCATGGGTGTTATAGTCCCGTCAGTTCCGATATGAAATCGGCTAGGACTTGGGCTTTTATCGCCGTCCTTGGGGTATACTCCAGATCGAACTCTTCGAGCTCGATGGACCATTTGTGCATCCGACCTATAACATCAAATTTGGAGAGTGTTTGGCGTAGGGGTTGGTTGGTGATCACCTTGATGGGATGGGCTTGGAAGTAAGGTCTCAACTTCCTCATTGCAAGAACCAACGCGAAAGCGAGTTTCTTAATGGGATGGTATCACTCCTCGAGGACAACTATGACATGGCTACAGTAGTATACTAGCTTTTGTCCATCTTTGGTGAGCCTCACCAGGACCGAGCTGACTGCGGCCTCTGAGGCTGCCAAATAGATCCCGAGAGGCTCTCTTGGAGTCGTCGACATAAGTCGGGGTAGCCGGGCGAGGAGTGCCTTTGGTTGTTGAAAGGTCTCTTCATATTGGGGAGTCCATCTGAAGTCTTTTGCTTGCTTCAAGTCCTGGAAGAATGGAAAGCTTTTGTCGCCGGCTCGGGAAACAAATCGACTTAGCACCACTAATCTCCCGGTGAGTCGTTGAACATCTTTTACCATCCGAGGGGACCACATATGCAAAATGGCATCCACTTTGTCAGGGTTTGTGTCGATCCCTCTTTGATGAATGATGAATCTGAGAAACTTCCCGGACCCGACGCCGAACACACACTTCGTTGGGTTAAGCCGCATCCGATACTGCCTCAACGTTTGGAACATCTCGGCCAAGTCCGAGAGGTGTGTGATGGTCTGCGGCTTTTGACTATCATATCGTTGATATTAGCTTCCATATTTCTCCCGATCTGGGTTGCAAATACTCGATTGACCATCCTCTGGTATGTCGCTCCGGTGTTCTTCAGCCCGAACGACATGGCCTTGTAGTAATATGTGCCATGGTGTGTGATGAAGGTCGTATTTTCTCAATCTCCTGGAGCCATTTGGATTTGGTTGTAGCCCGAGAAGGCATCCATGAAAGAGAGGAGCTCGTGTCCCGAAGTCCTATCGACTAGTTGATCTATTCTCGGGAGAGGGTAACAATCCTTCGGGCAAGCCCGATTGAAACTGGTGTAATCAATGCATATTCGTCAGCTTCCATTAGATTTCTTGATGAGTACAACGTTGGATAGTCAGGATGGATACTCGACTTCCGAGATAAGCCCTGCCTCTAATAGGCGACCGACCTCATCCTCAAGGGCTCTTTGTCTGTCGAGGGTGAACTTCGTCGGTCGTTGTTTTACTGGTCGGTTGTCAGGTTCTATGTTGAGGCGATGTTGGGCCACTTCAGGGCTGATGTCGGGCATGTCTCTCAGGCATCATGCAAAGATGTCTGCATTTTTACCGAGGAATTCTACTAGCTAGACCCGCTATTCTTCCGGGAGTGTCGAGCCGACTTTAATGGTCCTGGTGGGATTCTTGAGCTCGAGGGGTGTCTCGACCACTTGCTCTGCCGGCTCAGGCTTTGGCGCCATCGTGTCCATTCCTCGGGGGTCGACGATGGGGGCCATGGTTTTGAGTTTTTTGAGCAGCACTATCGCCGTCAGGTAACACTGTCTTGACTCATGAGGGTCACTTTTTACTTCTCTGACCCCAACTCTGGTCGGGAACTTCTGGCTCGGTGATAAGTTGAGACGATCGCCTTGAGTTTGTTGAGAGTCGGTCGGCCAATGATGACATTATATACTGAGGGGAGCCCTACCACGATGAAAGACACTATTAACGTTTTAGATCTCGGCTCTTCCCCAACGGTGAGTGGGAGGGTCATCATCCCAGTAGGAGAGATGGAGTCTCCCGTGAATCCTGTTAGTGTTGATGTCACAGGGAATAAATCTTTGTCAGTTAGCTCGAGTTTCTAAAAAGCATCAAAGTATAAAATGTCAGCTGAACTTCCTGTGTCGACCATAATTCTTTTGACTCGGGCATTGGCGACTTGGGCCGAGATCACCAAGGCATCATCGTGGTCAGGGTACACCTCGCTCCCCGACCCGAAGGTGATCTCGGGGTCACGGTCGCCTCTCGATCTTTTTTCCACCGCGGACCATGCGTAAGCTTTCCTGGCCAAGGAACTATCGCCCCCGGATGCCGATCCCCCAACAATGACATCTATTTGTTTCTCAATTGACCGTTTCAGCCGGGTTGAAGATTCTCTTTCTCGATGATGATTTTCGCCAAGAAGTGTTTGTTGGTCTCGGACGAACCGATGAAGGTGCCTTTGCCGAATTAAGTCTTCGGTTTAATTCTTGAGGTCATGGCACTCCTCTGTATCGTGTCCGTAATCATGATAAAAGCGACAATATCTTCTCTTATCGTGCCTTCCAGTCTTTGTCCTGATCGGGTTGGGAGTCCTGAGGAGCCATTTGTCTTGGATTTGGAGGAAAACCTCCGTCCGAGTTGAGTTGAGCGGGATTAGGAGAGGCCTGGGCGCGGGCAGCTCTAGCCTATCTCTTCTTCTGGGGGCTCCCGAGGGTTGTCCTCGGGGATGGTTGCTCCGTGGCCTTTTTTGATCATCCCATTTTTCAACCACTAGTGTCTTGGCAGCATATGGATTTGCGCACTACAACATTTCTGGAACAATTGATAGTGGTCATTCAATTGAAGACCAAAAGAACTGCGAGGGTTGGAGCTCCATTAGGAATGCCTGAATTGCTAGTGAGGGAAGGGTGTCGGGCATTCCTCAGACCTCGGCTGCAAATCTACCGATAAATTGAGCGAGGGGTTCGTCGCTTCCCTGCCCGAGGCCGAGGAGTGACGTGGCCATCGTTCTTGGACGGGAGCTTGCCATAAAGTTGAGCTCGAATTCTTTTGCAAGGGAGTCAAAGGATGAGATGGAAGACAGCCTAAGTCGACTATACCACATCCGGGCCAGGCCTCTCAAAGTTGTTGGAAAGGCTTGACACATCAAAGAGTCGGAGGTGTCGTAAAGAGCCATCTGGGCCCGAAATGTCACAATATGCTCCGATGGGTCGGTGCTTCCATCATAATGTTCTAAGGTTGGGAGCCGAAAATTGGCTGGGATTGGTTTGTCCTGTATCTCGGGGACAAACAGAGACCCGCCCTTAGAACTCTCACTGATTTTCTCCTTTGACTTGACGAACTCCCTTTAAACCTCGTCCAGCCATTGGTTGACTTGGCGAAGTTGTTCCCTCATCGAGTTGGTTGAGTCCGAAGAAATGGCATCCGGCTCGAAGGGCACGCATACAACATTCCGGGAACGACTCATCGGTTGCATTACCGAGGCGTTCGAGTTCTCGGTCGTGGTCGGGTTGCTCCCCTTGAGTCGGTGACGATTGGGGTATTCCTTGTTGTGGTGTCTGCCGAGGGGCGTCCGGGTGTTGGTGCGCCAACACCTGCACCAATTGGGGAATATATGAGACGATGGTTTGCATCATCCCAGCCAATGCCTGGACCTGTTGGGTGAGGCCGAGGAATGCTTCGGTCGAAATAGCAAGGGGACTGGGGTTCGTCGCTGAGGAAGTGAATCCTGGGTCATTAAACAGCCTCCAATAGTGACTCGGTGTGGGTGTCGTCTTGTTCGCTTCCTCTGTCGGGAAGCAGGGGGCTAGTCTTCAAGTCTGCAAAGTCGGCGGGAGAACATGGGTGAATCCACTTGGATGTTCCGAGTTCGGATTGCTCGACGGGCATTCTTGCGACATCGAGCCCTCCTTCTAGCGCAAAAAATGTTAGGAAACTTTGGAGTCATGGCTGAGGTGTCAGCACTACTTGGTTCTGCTTGTATGTGCAAGCTCGTCCATGTCGGTCGGGGTTGAGATCTTGAACTCGGGTCGGCCTTGTGCCTCGGGAACCTGCGCCTCGGAGCCAGCTTCTCGGTTCTCTCTCACACTCCACTTGGCGTTCGAGCTGATGACCCTGCACAAAGGCCTCGTCAGGGTGGGGATGCCCGATGTGACCCCTCCGACGAGCAAGTCAAGGATTAGGATTGTGAGAGTATGAGACGTAGCTCGAGAAGTCTTTTTTTTCCTTTTCTTTTCGCTTCCCCTACCTTGTTGCCAAGTGGGGGTTTTATACTTACTTGTTGGATGGTCGATCGTACGCTCGGCCTTGCCTGTGTCGTTATCTCGGGTGTGGCCACAACGTACGGTAACCCAGTCGGGGCAGTGGTATGGTGCTAGGGAGTGGGGCGCCATGCGACATTTATGGCGCGCAGGGGTAATCCGACAGGCGCATCAATTCGGACGATTCCACCTCGGATGCTGTGTGGCTACCGAGTCGATGACGACGTGTCTCCCCCTTGGGTGCTGGTATGACTGTTGAGCTATCGTGAACCCGGATGAACTGGGTCGATCATTATTTAACATATCAAATGTAAAACTCCCGTGTATAAACTATACGGTAGTTGCATCCATCAAAAAGACAAATCCAAATTGGACAGCGCTAGATTTACGTCAGAAGTATCGATCGCGTGTTGTGGCGTTAGTCTTTTAATTGACGTACACCTTGTCATCATGCTCGATTTAGGTCGAGTTGGACGTGCATATGGACAGTGTATAATAGCTTCATTGTGGCGGGCAAACTCGGAATGTCCTGTTGGTGGCGGCGGCAGCCTGCGGTCTGACTGCTATTCTTAGTCGATATGATGTGTTTGACCTTCCCAAAGTCGACATCGGTTGTATCCACGTGTCAAGCATGGATCAACGAAAGAGAAAATTAAGAGAGGAAGGCTTGTGACTGTGACAGCTTTAATTATGGTTGGCAGCACAGATTGAACAATACAAATTCTCACTCTAATTTATTGGTCACTGACATATTAATTTCGTTGAGTTGAATTTGAATCGCTGATCTAAGATACTTCAATTTATATGAAAAACAGTTTAGTTTTGCATAAAAACAGTTTATTTTCGATGCGAAACTAAACTGAGATTGAATATCTTAGCGATAAAACATTATTTTGTCATTCTACGCAACCGCAAAATAGTTTTTTCTATTATTTTAATGAGATGCTCTCATCTCGTGGATTCATGCCTACCGAATTCTCTTATGATTAATAAGGATGAGAAAGCTAAAATTTTAGTTAAATAAATATATTAATTGATTTTAAACATCTAGAGTTATTACTAATTGGTAAGTCCCAAAATTGAATCACTAATTTATTCCGTAGAGCTAATCGTCAATTAGCTATTTTTAATCATAATGGTAAAATCTTTGACGTCATTTTTAATCAGACTTGCTGCAGGTGTTCGATCTTTTTCTCCTATTAAGGTTCAGCTCGTCGAAGCAACAAACAGCTAGTAGAATTCGACGATTCCATCGACGACAAAAGATTTTTATTGGATGACACAAGAAAAACAGAGCTGAAACTATCACTGTGGGACTACAACGCGACTTTGTAGTTGTTCTTGGACGAAAGGTTCGATCACAAACGAATCACCACTAAGAGACTGCGTGCGCTTGTTGGGGGCCCGACATGACCTCCTGATCTCTCCCTGCATTCCGATGAGCACCTCGATGGTGCCCAACTTGACCGTGCTACTGTCGAACCGGGTGGAAAAGTCCATCCTGTTGAGAATTGATTCATGGTAGTTACATAGGTAGTTAACATGTTTAGGAGTAGTGACTCATGTTTAGATGTTGTGGAGGTAGTTTAGGAGTTAGTATGAGTAGTTATTAATCATGAGTGAGATAGTGAGATGAAGTGGTGTGAGGTGGTTATTATTATGTCTTATAAATAGGACCTTAGTTTATGAAGCAAAAGTGCATAAAGTGTGTGCATTTGGAGATTATCTTGTAAGTGTTCTATTACTTCCTGTTTAATACTACGTCGTTTTCTTGATTGAAAGCGTTTTCGTTATTCTCATCGTAGTATTCTATTTTTTATCATTTCCTTGCTCTTCCGTCCTCAACATTTGTGGTATCAAGGCCTTGTTTCAATCAGAAGTGGGCATTATGACTTTTAATGATAATTTTATGTCTCAACCTCTTATTCCTATCTTCTCAGGCAAATTCTACGAATTTTGGAGTATCAAGATGAAAACTCTATTCAAATCTCAGGATCTTTGGGACTTGATTGAGAATGAATATGTAGATTTAGATGAAAAAATCAGACTGGGGGAGAATAGAAATAAGGACTCAAAGGCATTGTTCTTCATTCAAGAAGCTGCATGAGATAATCTTCTCAAAAATTACAGCAATGACAACCTCAAGACAAGCTTGGTTGATACTTCAAAATAAATTTTAAGGCACATTGAGGGTGATTATGGTAAAACTTCAAACCCTTCGTCGTGAGTTTAAAATTTTATTTATGAAAAGCAATGAATCCGTGCAAGATTTTCTTTCTCGAGTGACTGAAATTGTTAGTCAAATGAAATCCTATAGTAAACATCTTCATGATCAAATAATTATTGTAAAAGTTTTGAGAAATTTAACTCTAAAATTTGATCGTGTTGTTACTGCAATTGAAGAGTCAAATAACTTATCTACTTATTCATTTGATAAACTAATGGGTTCCTTACAAGCACATGAAGTAAGGTTGAACATGTTACTTAAAAAAAGTGAGAAAAAAATATTTCAGGTTAAGGAAGAGTCTTCTACTTCAAAAGAAAATAAAAAATCAACATGAAGAGGACGTGATAGAGGAGGATTTCATGGTAGAGAAAATGAAAGAGGAAGATGAAGATGACACTTTGATGGACATGATGAAAGACAATCAAACTATGATCAGAAAAACTATAAGAATGAAATTTAATGTTACTATTGTAAGAAGTTTGGTAGATTGCTGGAAAAGAGAAAAGCAAGCAAGCTATGTAAAGGAAAATGAAGATAATAGTAAGTTGTTTATGACTCATTCACAAGTTAATGATATCTCAAATGATATTTGGTTTTTGGATAGTAGATGTTCTAATCATATGTCACACGTAAGATCAATATTCAGATATATTGATGAAACTCACAAGTTGAAAGTTAAACTTGGAGATAACAATCAAATCCAAGTAGAAGGAATAGGAACAATTGAGGTGAAGACAAATCAAGGGAAGATAAAACACATTGATAATGTTTTCTATATTCCTAGTTCATCACATAACTTGTTAAGTGTTGGACAATTGATAGATGTTGGATATTCAGTTATATTTGATGATGGTTCATGCACTATTAAGGATAAGAAATCTAGTTTGATTATAGCGAATATTTGCATGATACAAAATAAGATGTTTCCAATTGATGTTTCGAATATTAAGAAATATGCTCTTGTTGTAAATTAAAAAAATGAGATAAATTTATGACATTTGAGATATGAACACCGAGATTATCTCGCATGGGCAAAAGGACACTTCTCGCATATTTATTCTCTTGTATTATATATATATATATATCAACTATATCCATCTTATTTAAGTCCATCACAAACTCAACTAAAAGCTATCTAAACCTGGTTTTAAGCAGGTCCAGTTGATCCGATACTGGAGGAAGCGCTGACACATGAGCGCATAGCCTGGAAGACTAATGCTGTGGGCTGTGGGTGGTATTCTTCACAGAAGATATATATATATATAGAGAGAGAGAGAGAGAGAGTTTTGGAAATCTATCCGTCTCATGAATGAACGTAACATCGGCAGGTACCACTTGAAGGATGCGGTGTTGGAGGGCGGCATCCCCTTCAACATGGCCTACGGGATGCCGGCGTTCCAATACCACGGCACCGATCCCCGGTTCAACAGTCTGTTCATCGAGTTCATGAGGAACCACGCGGCCATAATCATGAAGAAGCTGCTCGTCGACGTCGGTGGTGGCGTCGGCATCAGCCTCCACATGATCACCTCCATGCACCCCCACATCAAGGGCGTCAACTACGACCTCCCCCATGTCATCTCGGAGGCACCACCCTACCCAGGTCCGCCACTATTCAATTTTTCTTTTGTTTCTCCGTGATAGGTATATGCCTTGGCATATATCCAATGAACGGTTCAATTTGAATGCAGGAGTGGAGCACGTAAGTGGAGATATGTTTGAAAGCGTTCCAAGTGGCAACGCCATTGTTTTGAAGGTTAGTTCTTCTGCCATTGTTTAAGCAAGATTACTCTCTGTAATCCGCAGAGATTATAACTCTCCGTACTTCTTTGGCAACTGTGTTGGGCAGATGGCCCAGATTCAGCCCATAATGGGCTTAAGCAAAGCCCACAGCCCAGAACCTTAATTATATTAACCTAAAACCTAGATTAGGTGGCTAGGGTTGAGATTAAGAGAGCAGCGGCGGCTGAAAACGTGGGAGAGAGAAAGCAGACTGCAGATTGACAGTAGAGGCCAGAAAACAAGAGATCCAGGAAAGGGAAGAAGACAAGGGCAGGAAAAGACTATTCTCAATCATTCATATCTCAGGTTAGATCAGTTTGCAGTGGATTCTTACTGTGATCTATTGGGAAGGTTTTGGATATTGTGTTTAGGATTATAGTCCTTGTATCCCTGAGATTCTCTTGTGGCTATTGCTTTGGGCTTGGGCAAGAAGCCTGAGATCTGTATATTCATTATTTTGATAGTGGATTTTCTCTGGCTTGTCCCGTGGTTTTTTCCCTTCGAGTTGAAGGGGTTTTCCACGTAAATCTTAGTGTTCATCTGATTGTGATTTCCATTTCATTCCGCTGTGCATGACGGTCTGCTAGTATTTGTTCGTATACAAAGTTGATTCCTGTTTTATTCCCATCAACTGGTATCAGAGCAGGGTTTTGGTGGTATTTAATCTTTTGTATCTGAACATGGAGACCGGTAATATTTCTCGCATGATTAGTTTAAATGGAAACAATTGGATGATATGGAAACCAAGAATGGAAGATCTCTTGTATTGCAAAGATTTGTATGGACCTTTGCAAGGAGATAGTGCAAAGCCCACATCTATGACAGATGATGAGTGGAAGAGGTTAGATCGAAAAACAGTTGGTTTTATTCGACAATGGCTAGATGATAGTGTCTTTCACCATGTTTCTACTGAATGTTCTGCATACTCTCTTTGGAAAAAGTTAGAAGGTCTTTATGAAAGAAAAACTGCTGGCAACAAAGCTTTTCTGATCAGAAAACTTGTGAACTTGAAATATAAAGAGGGTACTTCTATTCCTGAGCATTTAAATGAAATGCAGAGTATTACTAACCAGTTATCCTCTATGAAAATGTCTCTTGATGATGAGTTGCAGGCATTGTTACTTCTCAGTTCTTTGCCAGAAAGTTGGGAGACACTGGTGGTTTCCCTCAGTAATTCGGCACTAGATGGTATTGTCACCATGAGTCAGGTAACAAGCAGTTTGTTGAATGAGGAGTTAAGGAGAAAGAATTCAGCAACTTCTCAGATTGATTCACAAGCACTTGTCTCAGAGAACAGAGGAAGGTCAAAATCAAAGGATAGAAGTGGTTCACGTGTGGGTAGAAGCAAGTCAAGGTCAAGGAAAGATATTGTTTGCTACAATTGTGGTGAGAAAGGACATTACAAGAATCAGTGCAAGCAACCTAAGAAGAACAAGAAAAGGGGGAAAGAAGTGGAGCATACAGAGTCAAAAGAGAATATCACAGCTACAGTACAAGATGGTGATTATTTGATTTTGTCTACTTCTGATGATATTTTTTCTTGTGTGTGTCAGGATCTCGAGTGGATAATTGACACAGGTGCTTCTTATCATGCTACACCACGGAGGGAGTTCTTTGCTACTTACAGGTCTGGAAATTTTGGTGTTGTCAAGATGGGCAACTATGGCACAGCAAACATCATTGGCATGAGAGATATCCATATAAAGACCAACCTTGGTTGCAAGTTGGTACTTAAGGATGTGAGGCATGTGGTTGACTTAAGACTGAATTTAATTTCAGTTGGAAGGCTAGATGATGAAGACTTTGATGTCAGATTTCATAAAGGGCAGTGGAAGCTCAGTAAGGGTTCTTTAATTGTAGCTAATGGAAAGAAATGTCATACATTGTATAGATTGCAGCCTAAAGCTTGTGGTGAGCAGTTGAATGCTACAGAGAAAGACTCCAGCATGGAGTTGTGGCATAGGCGACTAGGACACATGAGCGAGAAGGGGTTGCAAGAACTTTCCAAAAGAGAGGTATTGTCATCCCTCAGAGGTACACGTTTGAACCCTTGTATTGATTGTTTGGCTGGTAAACAACATAGAGTTTCCTTTGTTAGTCCTGCCTTATCTAGAAAAATGCATGTCTTGGACCGTGTCTATACAGATGTGTGTGGTCCTTTGAGGACAAAAACTCCTGGTGGATCTGTTAATGTTCCTAGTATCAGTGGTGCACTTTATTTTGTTACTTTTATAGATGACTTTTCCAGAAAAGTTTGGGCCTATGCTTTGAAGACTAAAGATCAGGTTATTAATATCTTCAAAGAGTTTCATGCCAGAGTTGAAAGGGAGACAGAAAGACAATTGAAATGTATAAGATCAGATAATGGTGGTGAGTACACAGGATTATTTAATGATTATTGCAGGTCACATGGCATCCAGCATGAGTTGACAGTCCCTGGTACGCCTCAGCATAATGCAATTGCAGAGAGGATGAACCGCACCATCATGGAAAAGATCAGATGTATACTTTCACAGGCCAAGCTACCCAAAAGGTTTTGGGATGAGGCTTTGAGGACTGCAGTTGATGTAATCAACTTATCACCATGTACAGCTCTAGATGGTGATGTTGCAGAGCATGTATGGTCAGGGAAAGATGTCTCATATAGGCATTTAAGAGTGTTTGGTTGTCGTGCATTTGCACATGTTCCAAACAATGAAAGGTCCAAACTGGATGGTAAGACAAAAGAGTGTATTTTTCTTGGTTACTCACATGATCAGTTTGGTTACAGGCTTTGGGATCCAGAAAAGCAGAAGGTGTTCAGAAGCAGAGATGTTGTTTTCTTTGAGAATCAAACCATTGAGGATTTGAAGAAGGAGGCACCAGCTAAGACTTCTGCAGAGGGATTTGTAGACTGTGACCCAGTTATTCCTCCAGTATATCAGGGTGATGGGGGAGATGTGCAGGAAGATGGTGCAGAGCCAGATGTTGATCTACCTGCAGGACATGTTGAGCAAGAAGAAGAAAGAGAGCAAGTTCCCACAGAACCTCAGTTAAGAAGATCTTCTAGACAACGTCAACCTTCCAGAAGATACTCTACAGATGAGTATGTGATGCTTACTGATGCAGGTGAACCAGAGAGTTACCAGGAAGCAGTTGAAAGTGAGCAGAAAAAGAAGTGGTTTATTGCTATGCAGGAAGAGATGGATTCTCTACAGAAGAACCACACATATGATTTGGTGCAATTACCAGAGGGAAGTAAGGCCTTGAAGAACAAGTGAGTTTTCAGGTTGAAGACTCAAGAATATTGTTCTCAACCAAAGTATAAAGCTAGATTGGTTGTGAAAGGCTTTGGTCAAAAGAAAGGTATTGACTTTGAAGAAATTTTTTCTCCTGTTGTTAAAATGTCTTCTATCCGTGTTGCTCTTGGTATTGCTGCTAACTTAGACTTGGAGATTGAACAGTTAGATGTGAAAACAGCTTTCCTTCATGGTGATTTGGAGGAGAAAATTTATATGGAGCAACCAGAAGGCTTCAAAGTCAAAGGTAAAGAAAATCTTGTCTGCAAGTTGAAGAAGAGCTTGTATGGGCTGAAGCAAGCTCCAAGACAGTGGTATAAAAAGTTTGATTCATTTATGATTGAAAATGAATATAAAAGAACAGCTTCAGATCATTGTGTGTACATCAAACGGTTTGGTGAGGATTTTATTATTCTCTTACTTTATGTTGATGATATGCTTATCCTCGGAAGAGATATGTCTATGATTGACAGGTTGAAGAAGGACCTAAGTGAGTCTTTTGCAATGAAGGACATGGGGCCAGCAAAGCAAATACTGGGCATGCAGATTTCTCGTGACAGAAGAAAGAGAAAGATTTGGTTGTCACAGGAGAAATACATTGAGAAGGTATTGGATAGGTTCAGTATGAGTAATGCAAAGCCAGTTGGTTCTCCTCTTGCAGGTCACTTCAAGTTGTGCTCAGATCAGAGTCCGTCAAGTGATGAGGAGAAGGAGAAAATGCAAAAGGTTCCTTATGCTTCAGCAGTTGGAAGTTTAATGTACGCAATGGTATGTACGAGGCCGGACATCGCATATGCAGTGGGTGTTACTAGTAGATTTCTTGCAAATCCAGGTAAAGAGCATTGGGCAGCAGTGAAGTGGATTTTTAGATATCTCAGAGGAAGTTCTAAAGTTTGTTTAAGCTTTGGAGGTGGACCACCTGTATTGACAGGTTACACAGATGCAGATATGGCAAGAGATATTGACACAAGGAAGTCCACATCAGGTTTTGTACTTACTTTTGCAGGGGGAGCTGTGTCATGGCAGTCCAGATTGCAAAGGTGTATTGCACTCTCCACCACAGAGGCAGAATATATTGCTGCTACAGAGGTTTGCAAAGAAATGTTATGGATGAAAGAATTCTTACAAGAATTGGGGCTGAAACAGGAAAACTATGTGGTGTATTGTGACAGCCAGAGTGCCATCCATTTATGCAAGAACCCAACATTTCATTCCAAGTCAAAACATATAGATGTCAGATATCACTGGATCAGAAATGTGCTTGAAGAGAAGCAGTTACAGCTTCAGAAAATTCACACAGATGATAATGGGGCAGACATGTTGACAAAGGCTTTACCGAAAGAGAGACAGGAGATGTGCCGACAGTTGGTCGGCATGGCTTCACATTGAGGAGTCATGAGACAGCCTCCCTGATGGGCTGAAGGGGGAGGTTGTTGGGCAGATGGCCCAGATTCAGCCCATAATGGGCTTAAGCAAAGCCCACAGCCCAGAACCTTACTTATATTAACCTAAAACCTAGATTAGGTGGCTAGGGTTGAGATTAAGAGAGCAGCGGCGGCTGAAAACGTGGGAGAGAGAAAGCAGACTGCAGATTGACAGTAGAGGCCAGAAAACAAGAGATCCAGGAAAGGGAAGAAGACAAGGGCAGGAAAAGACTATTCTCAATCATTCATATCTCAGGTTAGATCAGTTTGCAGTGGATTCTTACTGTGATATATTGGGAAGGTTTTGGATATTGTGTTTAGGATTATAGTCCTTGTATCCCTGAGATTCTCTTGTGGCTATTGCTTTGGGCTTGGGCAAGAAGCCTGAGATCTGTATATTCATTATTTTGATAGTGGATTTTCTCTGGCTTGTCCCGTGGTTTTTTCCCTTCGAGTTGAAGGGGTTTTCCACGTAAATCTTGGTGTTCATCTGATTATGATTTCCATTTCATTCCGCTGTGCATGACGGTCTGCTAGTATTTGTTCGTATACAAAGTTGATTCCTGTTTTATTCCCATCAAACTGCAGTGGATTCTTCGTGACTGGAATGACGAGCAGTGTGCAAGAAGATTGAAGAGTTGCTGGAAAGGACTGCCCGAAGGAGGGAAGCTGAGAGTGGTGGAATACATCCTTCCGTCAATTCCTGAGTCAAGTTTGAACTCCCAAGGTGCTTTTGGTTTTGACATCAGCATTATGGTTACGCTGGGAGGAAAAGAGAGGACCCAACAAGAGTTTGAGACCCTGGCAAAGGAAACAGGGTTTGGAGGACTCAAAGCCAGTTTAGTTACCTAACTCTTTATACTTGGGTCTTGGAATTCACTAAGTTATGATCCATGTTGATCGAGTGATGTCGAAATAATATTTTCGTATTTGTATTGCTGTAGGCTCGCTAAACATGACCCTAAGACAAAAATAGCCAGTGTTTGATAGCAACGTATGCTATTAAACAACAAAGAATAAATGTGCAATTGTTTTTGTCATTACTCAATGCGTGCATTTTGCTGCTGTATATATAAATGATTACACGAATGCTAGGCAAATGGATGCGCGAAAATTAATGCAGGATGTACGCCGACCACGTGTCCAAATAGGTGTATTTGAGATGATCCAGAATTAATAAGCCTTTAACAAGGCTTATTATCTGAAAGATTAACAAAGCATAATATATCTTATGTTCTTCTTCGCACTCACCTTTTCTCCATTGGTTTCAATGACATTTATGTTGGGGGAATCAGGCATAACAGTGGGGTAGTTGGCATTCAAGGCTGTGATGGGCGCCTGACGACCGGAACCACTCCCCATCGAAATGGCATACTGCTTCTTAGCTCCCTAATGGTTACGATTAGAAATGATTCCGGTGAGCCGTCGGATGTGAAGTACTACTATACTGGCACCTTCGTAGGAGAGGGATTACCGGTTGGCGTCTGACGAGAGCTGTTAGTTTGGGCGATTGGCCGTCAAGTCACAATGATTCCGCGGGGAGTATGATTGATTACTCCGTTGAGTTGAGATAAGACGCGTCGGTGATGGTGGAATGTGTCGCAACAGCCCACAACGCACAAGTGAAACGCTTGCTTACCCAATGATGAAGGGGCTCATACTGTACATGCCATCCATGATCAACCCGTGAGACTCCATACATCGTTGCAGCACATCACATGGCAGCACATGGCTCGTTAATAAGATGGTTGTTGCAGCAGATGTTGAATCACATCCCTGAATACTATTCTCAAGTGGGAATGGCGATCGGTCACCGTTCACTTATCTATGAAACCCACCAACGCGTGGCATGTGGCTCAAATTACGTCGTCATTATAAGTCGATGTAGCTTTCAAGTTTGACCAAAGGGGGAAAAGAAAAGAGATCTTCTTGTAAGAATAAGACACGATAAATTGACCTATCAATCCAACAACTTGATGAGAAACACGTATGTGGGATTTTTTTACAAACATATATAACGAAAAAAAAAGAGGATAGGATACAACGCGTCAGCTCTTACAAAAGCATTATTTTGGATATAATAGGTACAGATGAAGCATTATTTTGGATACCAGATAATTTTGGCAACACAAGGTACATATGTATCTACTTGATGAATTCCATGACCCAAGTACCGAAGAAGACATGTGAGTATAAATCTAGAGAATCTTATTGAATCTTTGTACTCTTTCTCTCCACCTCCAAGGTTGTATGCTAGTAACGTAAGATCAAATTGGTAAACAATTCGATTATAACTCGACTTTAGGCCTGCTACCTGTAGGAAGAATTTATTCTATCACTATTACTTTTTGGTTCTCCAAAAGAGTCTTCTTATGGTTATTAAGTATTTTGATGTCTCTCAACACAAAAATATTAGATTATTTGATTCTATCTAATTAAATAAGTTTATAATTATTTATTATAAGTATTATGCTCTAGTTTATAAATAGATAAGATCTTCCAGGGACTTATTATAGATCAACATCGATGAAGCTCTCGAATCTAACGATAATGTATTTAAAAGATCAGATAAAGATTTTTGAAGATCAGATAAAGATTCTCTTAGTAGCATTCAAAGGTATAAATCAAAATATACAAATTCTATATCATTTTCAAATAGCATTATTATAACAGAGTAAAATTTTAATTTTATCCCTTACAAAAGTTTGTTTTGAGGATCACGCAGAGAGCTCAAAAATAAAACAAAACCAAAGCAAACATGATTTCAACTGCATCAACGGTCGAACAGGGGTATATATATGTGTGTAGTATATGATCTACTTTGTGAACTCCAGGAGCCACGTATAGATGGCTATATAAGTGGCTTTGCATCCTGCAAACCCTGCCGCCTTTGCTAGCTCCTCAAGCTCTTTCTGGGTCCTCTCTCTCCCTCCGAAGTTGACCATCATCCCCACGTCCATGGGGAAAACACTCTGCGAGGTCAGATCTGGCTCGGGAAGCATTGGAAGCACGTATTCCACCAGTATCAACTTCCCTTTCTCTGGCAGAGACTTCCAACAGCTCTGTAATATTTTGGTGCAGTGCTCGTCAGACCAGTCGTGGAGAATCCACTGCAACATCATTTCCACAAGGCATCAGAATTGATTACGTATCACGGTAAGTCGATGTAGCAGTTCAATCTCACCTTAAGAATAATGGCGTCGCCTCGTGGAACACCAGCAAACATGTCTCCACTTACATGCTCCACTCCTGCGAACCAACCCACCCCCGTGAGCGAAGATCTCTACGTTTTTGATACCAAAAGAAGGTAATCGATGATGGACCTGAATAGGGTGGCGCGTCGGAGATGACGTGAGGAAGGTCGAAGTTGATGCCCTTGATGTGGGGGTGCATGGAGGTGATCATGTGAAGGACGGTGCCGGTGCCGCCGCCGACGTCGACGAGCACATTGATGTCGTCGAAGCCGCGGTAGGTCTCGAGCAGCTTCTTGTTGAGGATGGTGGAGTGGTTCCTCATGCACTCGTTGAACGCCCTGTTAAACCGTGGGTCGATGCCGAGGTACTCGAACCCCGCCATCCCGTAGGTCTTCCGGAAGGCGATGCCGCCCTCCAACACCGCATCCTTCAAGTGGTACCTGCCGATGTCGTTGCAATGATCTCATTTAGTTAGATCTCGACTCGACACGAGAACGTTACCCATACATAGCGTCTGTTAATTACCACGCGTCCATGAGGACCTTATCCCCGCCATACACACACATGGGAGCCATGGATACACCGTCCTCATTCTTCGTCAAGTGCTTGCAGACGGGCGCTGCGCCGTACTTCCTCAAAAGGCGGCCATCGGCGCTGGTCTCGACGCTGCAGCGCACGATGTCATGGGCGGCGAGCAGGCGGAGGATCCGGTCCACCATATCGGCGGCCTCCGGGTTGTTGGTGGGCAGCTGGGCGGCGATGTCGGCGGGGCTCAGCTTGGCGCCGGGACCGGCCCGGACGATGATCTCGAGGAGCTCGAGCTCGATGGCCGCGTTGAGAGTCATGGGGAGACAGGACCCCATCACCAGCTTCATGGCGTACTTGCGCGCTTCCTCGTCCTCCTCGGGGGTCAGCTGCAGCACGTCCTTGATGGATCCCATTCTCGCCGAGGGTTGCAGAGGAAGCGTTGGCGAGGTGGTGATAATGGCGGAGCAGGAGAGGAAGGAGGGTTCGAGCTTTGGAGTGGGGAGAGAAGAGGCTTTGGAAGGGAATTTATACGCGTCGGAGGTGTCACCCGCCATGATGTATTGCATTTTCTTCATTCAAATCAACGTGTTACTACTAGTCGAAAAGTCTTTACCAATTCTGCAAGTTTCTTGACGACAATATTATATATATATATATATATATAAACAAGGAATTACAATGATAGGTGAGTAATGTTCCTCGTCGACGAGGAACATTACAACGACAAGGTAATGTTTTCCAAAAGATTGAAGTATTGGACACGGAATTGATGAAATAATTATTTCTTTGACCTCGTAAATGTCCATTCTGAGTCCATAAGCAATAATAGCGTTTTGTGCACGGTGTTGGAGTGAGGAATATAATGTGAGAGAAAGAATTTTCTCAATGACGTATTCAAATCACGTAATCAAATAAGTTAATTAAATTTATGATTGATCTTCAAATATTAGATTTTCATGTATGTTTCTATCATAATCTTCTATCGTCCCCTATAATATTAAATTACTATTAAGAATGTCAATCTTAAATCGATGTAAATGAAATATTTTATATACGAGAGGCTTTCTGAAGGAGTCTACTAATTGATTAGTAATATGTATGTAAAAAACACATAGATAATGTCAAGTTCTAATTTCATACAGAAATAATAATTGAAGCGTCAATTGATGAGGAAGACATACTTCGAGTGTAAACTGATCTAGAAGAGGTGTTGTGTATCTTGATCTCCACTCCTTCAATTTGTATGGTCTAGAATCGGTAGAGAAGCAACCATAGTAGGTCCATTGACAAAGTAATAGCTACGAGGATCTGTTAGCAAAGTAACAGTGATAATCGATCGATGGAGGGGTGACCTTAAGCAGTTCAGAGAGGATGCTTTTATTCCACTCGGGGCTGAGAGCACTCGAAGCAATGATCGACAAGGTGTGACTGTTGGTGAGGAAGGAGAGGGAGAGCCTCGCCAGAGTTTTATGAGATCTAGGGGTAGGGAATGCTACATGAGGAGGCAGCGGGGTAGATGGAGGGTAGTGCTGGAAGTGCTACATTGGGGAAACTGGTCGTAGGGAGGAAGAATTGCTTCAATCGAGAGAGAGAGAGAGAGAGAGAGAGAGAGAGAGAGCTTCATTAGTGAGGAAGAATGGGAGGGTGCTTCGCTAATGAGGAGGATCAACGATAGTAGAGAGAAGCCATCGAAGGAAAATGTGGGAGCGCTTTGCCGAGAGGAGGATGCTAAGAGAAAATATAACATGACATATTAGTAAAGATGAATGACTACCATTATCAGAAGGTGAGGAAGGGAAGTAGTTTCGAGAACACTCTATTAGAGGAAGGGGGAGCACTACATTGATAGTTGTAGATTTGTGAGTAGCATCAATGGAGTAGAGAGTGGTGGTCGATGAGGTAAAGGTGCTAAGGCCTAAAGTAAAAAGATGGGAGGAGAGGGGATTACTATCGTCAGACAACGAGAACGAGAAGGCTTTGTCGGTACTAGGAGGGGCGGGTGATCGGTGTAGATTAGCGGAGGAAATTAGTAGCACAGAGAAATTTTGATGTTGTCGGTTGATAATTGGTAGATGAGAGATTGTTGTCGTTGGACAAGGAAGAAAAAAATGTTTTGCTAATGTTGATAGATCATTAAGAGAAAAGGTAGACAATCAGCTCGCTTGAAGAAGTAGGAGGCAAGGTTCCATGTAGCGGGGAGGACGCAGAGGAAGAAGATCCAAAGCCGAATAGAGGAGATGAAAAAGGAGAAGCTGATGAGGAAAAAGAAAAGGTCACATAGGACAAGGTTGACATGTCGAAATTTGAAGGTAAAAGAGGGCTAAGGGAAAAGAAAGGCACAACTAACGGTGAGAAAGAAGGGCAACGAGAAAGGAGAAGGGTTTTGGAGAGATGAGGAGGTGGAGGAAGATGAGATTCTAAGAGAGAAACTGGTTACATGCGATGATACAATAAAAGCGAAATCGAAGCCAAAGAAGGCGAGAGATAACCGTGGCACGAGAGGAGGAGAAAATAAAACGGAGGTGGATCAGAAGGGCGATGGCCACGGAGAGGGTTGAGGGAGTAGCGATAGATTAGCAGGTGTTGTCGTCGACATATCAATAATAGATTATTATTATCGGACAACAAAGATGAGTAATTCTTGCTCGAAGAAAAAGAACTATGATACTATATTAAATTGAGGCATATACTACAAAAGAGAGATGAATTTTATTGATTCAGGAGACAAATATTTATAAATTTTTTGTGAAATAAATTTTTATCTATCATGCACTTAAATCACGTAATCAAAATGAGCTATTTAAATATATAATTATTCTTCAAATATTAAAATTCATATAAGTAATTGTCATGATCTTCAACGTAAAACTCCGTATATAAACGGTAGTTGCATCCATCAAAAAGACAAATCAAAATTGGACATCGCTAGATTTACGTCAGAAGTACCGATCGTATTCTGCGGCGTTACTCTTTTAAGTGACGTACACCATGTCATCATGCTCGATTTAGGTCGAGTTGGACGTGAACATGGACAGTTGTATCGACAATAATAGCTTCATTGTGGCTGCAAAGTCGGAGTTTGCTGTTGCTGGCGGCGGTAGCCCGTCGTACTGCTGCTGTTCTTAGTCCATATGATGTGTTTGACCTTCCCTAAGTCGACATCGGTTGTATCCACTTGTTCAGCATTGGTCAACGATAGAGAAATAAAGAGAGGCTGCTGTTCTTAGTCCATATGATGTGTTTGACCTTCCCTAAGTCGACATCGGTTGTATCCACTTGTTCAGCATTGGTCAACGATAGAGAAATAAAGAGAGGCTGCTGTTCTTAGTCCATATGATGTGTTTGACCTTCCCTAAGTCGACATCGGTTGTATCCACTTGTTCAGCATTGGTCAACGATAGAGAAATAAAGAGAGGAAGGCTTGCGACTGTGCCAGCTTTATGGTTGGCAACACAGATTGAATAAGACAAATTTCCACTCTAATTTATTGGTCTATTAATTAAGTTGAGTTGAATTTGAATCACTGATCTAAGATACTTCATTTCATTTAAAAAACAGTTTGTTCCCGATGCGAAACTAAACTGAGATTTTACATAACTCGTACTTTTCACTCTTGCGAATATGTTAGCGATAAAAAATATTTTGTCATCCTACGCAACCGCAAAATAGTTTTTTCTATTATTTTAATGAGGTGCTCTCATCTCGTGGATTCATGCCTACCGAATTCTCTTATGATTAATAAGGATGAGACAGCTAAAATTTTAGTTAAATAACTATATTAATTGATTTTTAACATCTATAGTTATTATTAATTGGTAAGTGCCAAAATTGAATCACTAATTTTGTTCCGCAGAGCTGATCGCCAATTAGCTATTTTAATAATAATGGTAAAATCTTTGAACGTAGGACGCCATTTTTATTCAGACCGATGCTCGAAAAGCTTGCTGCAGGTGTTCGATCTTTTTCTCCTGTTAAGGTTCGGTTCGCCGAAGCAAGAAACAGCTCGTAGAATTCGACGATTCGATCGGCGACAAAAGATTTTTATTGGACGACGCAAGGAGAACAGAGCTGAAACCATCACTGTTGGACTACAGCACGGCTTTGTAGTTGTTCTTGGACGAAAGGTTCGATCACGAATGGATCGCCACCAAGAGACTGCGTACGCTTGTTGGGGGCCCGGCAGGACCTCCTGATCTCTCCCTGCGTTCCGGTGAGCACCTCGACGGCGCCCAACTTGACCATGCTACTGCCGAACCGGGTGGAGAAGTCCATCCGCCCGCCGGCAAGAAGCACGACGGTGGCGCCGGTTGCAGAGTCCAAAGCTATCCTCTGATCAATCTGAAGCACGCCCCGCTTCGCAAGGATCTGATTGTAGAAGCTGTTGTCCACTGTGTTGGCGCTGGAAGCGTTCTGGTCCAGGTTGACAGGGCTGTCGACTACTAGATTCTGAGGGCACCGGCGCCTCAGAGTGGCCACAAGAGCAGAGTCCATAGTCGGATCGGGCTTGCCGGATCCGTTGAAGTTGTACAGGCGACTCATGATGAATGAGCAGTGGGTGACTCCAACCGTGTGACCTCCTGCATGACATAATTATCATTAATCCCCCGATTAATTTGGCTAAAACCAAACAAAAAAAAAATCCTACATTGAGCTTCGAGATAAACTCTTTACCTAACAGTAAAACCATGTCCTCTGCAGAAAGTCCTTTGCCGTTGAACACCCTAATGGCGTCGGAGACTGATATGGACGGCCCCGGGAGATTTACATCTGAAGCACGGGAGATGGTGCCATCCCTCCTCCCTGTTTGGACCTCGTACCGCCGTCCACCACCCTTGGTTCGTCCAAGAAAATGAACTTTAGTCCGATGGCTATCTTCAACACCAGCAGATAGAGCATACTTTCCTTGTCACTTACCATGACCACAGCGTCTCTTGCAGCAGCAATAATGATATCAGCACAAGAAACCACCCCAGGACATGCCTTTTCCAGAGCTGCCTTGATCTCATCGATCAGCTCGTAGCCTCTCACGCTTTGGTTTGCGCCTGCTTGCTTCTCGCTGTTGGGCACGTCCAGTAGTATCGAAGCATCACAGCCCTTAAAGAGGAAGATATATAATACAGGTGAAGAAGGTGGAAATGCTCCGAATGCATGCAATGCGTGGGTGCAGATCGTTTCATCTTCCGGTTTAAGCTAACACGGGCTTACTCTGACAAAGCAGTCATGGAACTGCATGCGGAGGAGAGCAGGGAGAATGGAGGGGTCCTTGGCGAAGCGCGCCGCAACGATGCCTCTAATGGCGGTCTCCACGTCGGTGCCTTTGCACTTGCCGGTGTAGAACCCGAACTGAAGCGCGCCGTGGCTGACGGCGACGTTGAGAAGGAAAAGAGAGAGACCGAGAAGGGTGGCGCCGAGCATGGTGGCCATCTTCTCCTAGAGCTAGCTATGGAAGGAGGGTGTGAAGAGTGGAGGACAGTGGGGTGCGCCTTAAATAGTGGCCGAAGGCGCGCACCCTCGTCAGCAAATGGATCCAGAATAATGTATTTTATGACCGTAGGGTTTCCTCCCGCTTTATTTCGATGGAGCATGAGCAGTACAGGATAAGGTCGAAGAGAGCCACTCCGGTGGTGTCTTTGGAATTCGTGCGCTCCTTTTACTATTTTACCTTTGCGGTGGACAAAACATTAAAAGAAAGTGACAGAGACCGCGGTTTAGATGCCATTGTTATGCGATCGATATAAGCTGAAATAAGCTACTGCGGTGGTGTCTTTGGAATTCGTGCCATCCTTTTACTATTTTACCTTTGCCGTGGAAAAAAACATTAAAAGAAAGTGGCCGATACCGCGGTTTAGACGCCATTGTTATGCGATCGATATAAGCTGAAATAATCTAATGTCGATTTCACATGTTGTGGGGAGCAAAAGACTGTGTTCTGGCTAGTTTATTGTGCATTAATGTGCGGGCAAGTAATGGCTTTAGTTTTATGATTACGTTTATGAGACCGAGAACGCCTCACGTGGGCAAAAGCACACTCCTCCCATATTTATTCTCTTGTATTATATATATATATATATATATATCAACAAATAGCTTTCCGATAAATATTATACCGCCTCTAATTACTATATCCATCTTATTTACGTCCATCACAAACTCAATTAAAAGCTATCTAAACCTGGTTTTAAGCAGGTCCAATTGATCCGATAACGGAGGAAGCGCTTGTATGTATAAGATACATGAGAGCATAGCGTGGAAGACTAATGCTGTGGACTGTGGGTGGCCTTCTTCATCATGACTGAGAGCTTGCGGATATATAGATTTGTGGCCTGCAGTTTTCGTTAAGAGAGTTTTGATCAGAAGAAGCTGGTGCATGAGTTGCGCCCCTCCGTTAAAATACTTGTGGTTGAGGAATTTTGACAGCATCACCACCTACCTCCATATAATGGTTGTGCAATATAAATCATGAAGGAACTACACATTTCTAATGTTGAAGCTAAAGAGTGCGTTGAACATATTCTCCTAAGGTCTCTCGGGTTCTCCTCCAAAAGCTGAAATCCTTCTCCTGTTCCTCCTGGTAATCATCACCACCACTGCATCATTTCCTTAGCAAATCTTAAGAGAATGGGATCCGTCAGAGACGTTGACGAGGAGGCGAGAATGTACGCCCTGCAGCTGGCGATGGGCAGCATCCTCCCCGTGACTCTCAAGGCGGCCGTCGAGCTCGAGCTCCTCGACATCATCTTCAAGGCCGGTCCCGGCGCCAAGCTGAGCCCCGCAGATATTGTGTCCCAGCTGCCGATTGAGAATCCGCAGGCGGTCGACATGGTGGATCGAATTCTCTGATTGCTCGCGTCCCACCATGTCGTCAGCTGCACCGTCGAGACCCACTCTGATGGTCGGCCTTTGAGAAAGTACGGTGCAACGCCCGTCTGCAACCACTTGACCAAACATGAAGATGGCGGTTCCATGGCCGTTCAATATGTGCATGATGGCCAGTGATAGTACAGATAAAAGGGTCTGTTCGAATTAAATTTATTTAATTATTAATTTCATAAGAAGAAAGATTCATTTTATCATGAGAAAATATTTATAAAAGGATAAATCAAATTGATTATTGATTATTGAAAGAATTTATTAAAAGAGATAGATTCATTCTTAGTACATAAATGTAATGTATTTTGGGGGACTATATAAACCTCATATGTTGAGTCATGAAACATAAAGTTTATAAAATTATAAAAATATTGAGAGAAATACAGAAGATTTATCCTTCTCCTACTCTTCCTTAGTGTGATAACTCTATCCTTTCTTCCTATCAACTTCAATAATTGGTATCAGAGCTATGATTTCATCCTCAAGCACCTTCCAACTTCAAATCCCTAGATTGACAAAAAAAAATTATGACATATGGTGCATCCAAATGAAGATTCTTCTAAGTTCTCAAGATGTATGAGAGTTTGTAGAAGATAAATTTGTTGAACCAAGTCCAGCAGAAGAAGGAGCAATGAATGCAAAAGCAAAAGAGCAACTCAAAAATAAAAGAAATAATGAGAAAAAGGCATTGTTCATGATCTATCAAGGGCTTGATGATGCAATGTTCGAGATCATCGCTCCAGCAAATACTTCAAAAGTGGATTGGGAAATGCTTCAAAAAGCTTTTGGTGGTGTTGATAAGGTAAAAAAAACTCCGTCTACAAGTTTTACGAGCCGATTTTGAAAAATTACAACAAGGTACTTCTGAAACTATTTCTGATTATTTCACAAAAGTTATTTCTATTGTTCATCAAATGAGAAGAAATGGTGAACAAATAAGTGATCAAAGAGTGATAGAAAAGATACTAAGATCACTAGATTAAAAAATTGATTTTATTGCTGTTGCGATTGAAGAGTCTAAAGATTTGGAAGAAATGTCTTTAGAATAACTTATAGGTTCCCTTCAAGTTCATGAACAAAGGATTACAAAAAGAGTAGAAGAAAAAACTGTGGGACAAGCACTATAGACCAAGCTTACTCTTGAAAATAAAGGTGAATCAAATTTTCAAATAGGAAGAGGTCGTGGATAAAGAGGAAGAGGTGGCATAAACCAGACCTATCAAGAATATCCAAACAATGAAGGTGGTGGAGAAAATGCTAACCAAAAAGGTCGATGTTATGGTCGAGGACGTGGCCGAGGCAGAAATTCTAAAAGGTCTGAAATACAATGCTATATTTGCAAAAGGTATGGGCATTACTCCTTTGAATGCTATTATAATTCTAATAATCAAAGTGATAAGACAAATTTTATTGAAAAAGAAGAGAAGAATGAAAATCAAGTTTTACTAATGACTTATAATAATTTGAAGGAAGATCAGTCTATGATATGGTATCTAGATACAAGAGCTTCAAATCACATATGTGGCATTAAAGAATTATTTTCAGAAATAAATACAAGTTATTCTGAAAATAGTACATTTGGTGGACTGTCTCAAGGACAAGTAAGAGGCAAAGGTAAAATTATTCTTGGACTCCATAATGGCAAAGAATTATACATTTCAGATGTTTATTATGTCTGATATGAAAAATAATATTCTTAGCTTAGGACAGTTATTTAAAAAATATTATAATATTGAGATGAAAGATATGACTTTCAATTTATGATAAGACTAAGACATTAATCTCACATATGAAAACGGTGAAGAATAGAATGTTTCCTCTACATTTATACATTTTTGATCGATCAAATTATTTTAAGCCTAATATTGAGGATATTTCTACATTATGACATCTTAGATATGCACACTTAAATTTGAGTCTTTAAAACTTCTAGAGAAGTTTAATATGGTGACAAGAATGCCAAGAATGCCAAGAATTTACTGTCCATCAAAATTATATGATGTATGTGTTATGGGTAAGCAAGAAAGAAAGCCTTTGAAAATCAACAGAACAAAAAGAGCATGACATTGACTTGATCTGGTACACTCGGATGTTTGTGGCCCTATCAGCCCAGTATCACTTGGAGGAAGCAGGTATTATTTTCTTACCTTCACTGATGATCATAGTGGCAAAACTTGGGTCTATATTTTAAAGGAAAAGAAAGAAGTGTTAAACAAATTCAAAGAATTTAAAGACTTGGTTAAAAGACAAAGTGGTTGTAAGATTAAATGTTTACGAACAGATAGAGGTGGTGAATATACATCAAATGAATTTAAAAGTTTTTATAGAAATAATAGAATTTTACATCAATTTACTATGTCATACACACCTTAACAAAATGGTGTTTCAGAAAGAAAAAATAGGACTAAACTTAATATAGTCCGATGCATGTTAAAGGAAAGAAAGATTGCTAAAAATTTTGGGGGGATGCTGTTGCTTGTGCAGTTTATTTGTTTAACAGGTTTCCAATAAGAAGAATATGTAATTAATTCTACACCAGAAGAAGTATGAAGCCTATAGAAACCAAGAGTTGATTGTTTAAGAATTTTTGGAAGTGTTGCATTTGCCAAGATACGAGAAGAAAAGAGAACAAAACTTGAAGATAAAAGCCAGAAATACATTCTATTAGGTTATGCTGAGAATTCCAATGGTTATAAACTCTACAATTATATCACAAATAAAGTTGTGATGTTAAGAGATGTTGAGTTTAATGAACAACAGATTTGGGACTGGAAAAGTAATGAACAACATAAGAAAGCTATATCATCAGAAAAGGATGATATAATACAAGCAAGTCCAAAAGAGGCTTTACCAGAATCATCACCGAGATCAGCTAGGTCACATGATTCAAGAAGTCCGATTATAAGAAGCACAAGATCGATTCAGGAGCTATATGATGTGACTCAAAGAATTGATACTGACAATGATGAACTTTCTCTATTTTATCTTTTAGAAGGATATGATCCATTAACTTTTGAAGAAGCTTGTAAAGGAGAAAAATGGAGATAAGCTATGAAAGAGGAGATTAATGCAATCAACAAAAATGATACATGAGAGCTTACTACACTTCCAAAAGACCACCAAGCGATCGGTGTTAAGTGGATCTCCAAAACAAAAAAAAAAATGCACAAGGAGAGGTGAAGAAATATAAAGCACGATTGGTCGCAAAGGGATATAAACAACAATATGGGATCGACTATGAAGAAGTGTTCACACCAGTTGCTCGATTGGAGACAGCAAGATTCTTATCTCCCTAGCAGCTCAAATGAAATGACAAATTTTATAAATGGATGTCAAATTAGCATTCCTTAATGGAGTTCTTGAAGAAGAGGTATATGTTCAAAAACCCTCTAATTTTATTATTTATGAACAAGAAGACAGTATACAAGTTAAAAAGAGCTCTTTATGGGCTTAAACAAGCCCCACAAGCATGAAATTTTCGGATAGATACATATTTTATTCAAAATAATTTTTCTAAATGTCCACATGAACATGCTCTCTATACAAAATCTAACATTGATGGAGATATCATGTTTGTATGCCTGCATATAGATGATTTAATATTTACAGGTAGTAGTAGCTCCATGATTAAAATTTTAAACACTCTATAAAGGAGTTTGAGATGATCGACTTGGGCTTAATGACTTATTTTCTTGGTATCAAAATTATACAAAATAATAAAGAAATTTTTATCTCATAAGGAAATTATGCAAATGAGGTTTTAAAGAAGTTTTCTATGGAAGATTATTATCCTACAGATATACCTATTGAATATGGCACCAAGTTGACCAAGGAAGGAGAAGGTAAATACATTAATCTAACTTATTACAAAAGTCTAGTTGAATGTTTAAGGTATTTGACATGCACTCGACCTGATATATTATTTGGAGTTGGTTTAATAAGTAGATACATGGAATCTCCTAAGACTTCTCATTTAAATGTCGCTAAAAGAATTTTACGATATATTAAAGGATTAATTAAGTATTGAATATTTTATTTATCATCACAAGGACTCGATCTTATTAGATATAGTGATAGTGATTGGGCTACAAGCTACGATGATCGAAAGAGTACAAGTGGATTTGTATTTTATTTTGGTGGAGCTACATTTACTTTGTCTTAAAAAAAACAACATATAGTTGCTCTATCAAGTTATGAAGCATAATATATAGCAGCATCTTCTTGTGTTTATCATGCAATATGACTAAGAAGATTACTTCAGGAACTTCATATGCCACAAGAGAAGTCAACCAAAATTTATGTTGATAATAACTCAGCTATTGCCTTAGCCAAGAATCCAGTCTACCATGAAAGATCAAAGCATATCGATACAAGATTTTATTTTATAAGAGATCATGTCAAAAATAAAAAAGTAGAGCTACATCATGTCGAGACAAGTGAACAAGTGGCCGACATATTTATAAAATCTCTCAAAATTAAAATATTTCAACAACTTCGAAGGAAACTTGGCATGTTAGACAAAATAAGTTTAAGGGGGGAGAATGTTGAAATTAAACTTGTTCAATTATCATAAAGAGATTAATTTCATCAGAAGAAAGGTTCATTTCATCAAGAGAAAATATTTATGAAAGGACAAGTCAAATTGGCTATTGATTATTGAAATGATTTCTTGAAAGAGAGAGATTCATTCTTAGTGCATAAATATAATATATCTTGGGGGACTTTATAAACCCCATATGTTGAGTCATGAAAAATAGAGTTTGTGAAATTATAAAAATATTGAGAGAAATACAGAAGATTTAGCCTTCTCCTACTCTTCCTTAGTATGATAACTCTATCATTTCTTCCTATCAACTTCAATAGGGTCAGCCCAACCCATCAGCGTCCGCGCCAGCTAAGCAGCCATGTAAGCTTTCAAATTGAAGACAGACCCACATTGACCCTATAGCTACGTCGGCATCCGAGGTGGAGTTGATCGGACAGTGTGCCAGTCGAACCGCTGAGCGTCATAAATACCGTGTGGTGCACCACACCCTCGCGCCATACCTCCGCATCAACTGACTCACCGTACGTGATAGCCACACTCGAGATAACGGCCGAGGTAAGGCCAAGCGTATGGTCGACCCTTCGCTTGGTGAGTATAAAGCCCCCTCCCGGCGACGATAGAATGGGGCTTTTTTCCGCTTTAAACACACACACACTGTGACTTTCGAAACAAGGTCGTATACTGACTTGAGCGTTGGAGGGGTCACGTCGAGAATCCCATCCCGATAAGACCTTTGTGCAGATTGCCCAGGGTGGACGCTGGCTCGAGCTAACCCGAGGAGTTTGACCCAAGATGAAGACTTCCGAGACATCGAATCGACCCTAGTTGTGCGCCCCCATCACCGACTGACGTGGACAAACTTGTGCACTCGGCAAGGACCTGGTCATGCTAACACCTCGACTACGGTAATAAAATCTCATAACATTTTTGGCTCTAGAAGGAGGACCGATGTTGTAAGAACGCCCGTCAAGCAATCCCGCCTTGGAGCACCTCGGTGGTCAAACCCATATACACCTACCAACTCTGTAGACTGGGAAACTGAACTCGCTCCTCCCGACGGAGGAAACAAACATGCTAACACTTACGCCGAATTGCTACTGGAGGCTACTCAACGACTCGGGGTTCTCTCCCCCAATAATGAACCCCATGCCACCTATTGTTTATGATGAGGCATTTCTAAGCTTAACCCACTAGGTCCAGATGCTAGCCGGGATGATGCAAACAATTGTCTTGCACATCCCTCAGTTGAAATAGATGTTGGCATCCTAATAGCCGGACATCCCTCGGCAAGCACAACACCCAGGAGCACCCCAATTGCCACCAGTTCGAAGGGAGCAAGTCGACAATGAGGGACCACGCCGCTCCCCAACCAAGGTTGTGTCAGAAAACTCGAACGCCTCAGCACCAAGACCTGTGAGCCATTCTCGGGATATTACACATGTGCCCTCCGATCTGGATGTCATTTCCTTAGACTCAATCGATTCAGTAATAGAACAGCTGCACCATGTCAATCAAAGGCTAGATGAGGTCCAAAGGGAGTACATCAAGTCAAAGGAGGAAGTCGGTAAGAGTGTCAAGGGCGGATCTTTGTTTGTCCCTGAAATATAGGACATACCTATTTTGCCTAACTTCCGTCTGTCGTCATTGGAATCTTACGATGGTAGCTCGGATCCATCGGAGTATGTTGCGGTCTTTCGGGCCCAGATGGCCCTCTACGATACCTTGGATGCATTGATGTGCCGAGCCTTTCCAACTACTCTAAGGGGCCCAGACCGGATGTGGTACAGTCGACTCAGGCCATCATCCGTTACCTCCTTTGACTATCCCATGAAAGAGTTCAAACTCAATTTCATGGCAATCTCCGCCCGAGGCCAACCGCTGTGTTGCTCCTTGGCTTGACACAGGGAAGTGACGAGCCCCTCACTTAGTTCGTCGGACGATTTACAGTCGAGGTCCGGGGAATGCCCAATGCCCACCCCTAATTAGCAATTTAGGCATTCCTAATGGGGCTCCGACCCTCCTGGTTCTTTTGGTTATTGATCGAATGACCACCGTCAATAGCGTCCAAGATGCTACACCGAGCAAACCAGTATACAGCTACTGAGATGTTGGTTGCCAAAAACTGAGATGATCAAAAGCACCCCCGAACTGAGTAATCCCGAGGACAACCCTCAGGAGCCCCCAGGAGGAGAGGAGACATACTAGAACTACCCCCATCTAGACTGCCCCCGATCCCACTCAACTCAACTCGGACAAAGGTTTTCCTCCAAATCCGAGATAAGGGGCTCCTCCGGCCCCCCAACCCGATCAGGAGAAAGACTGGAGGACGCGATAAGAGAAGATATTGTCGCTTCCATCGAGATTATGGACATGATACAGAGGAGTGTCATGACTTGAAGAATCAAATTGAAGACCTCATCCGGCAAGGGCACCTTCACCGGTACGTTCGAGACCAGCAAGTACTTCCCGTTGAAAGTCATCGCTAAGGCAGAGAACCCTCACCCCGGCCAAGAGGACCGATTGAGAATAGATAGATATCATCATTGATGGTCCAACATCTGGAGGTGATAATTCCTCAGCTCGAAAAGCCTATGCATGGTTCGCAGTAGAGAAAAGGCCAAGGAGCGACCACGACCCGAGATCACCTTTGGGTTGGGAGCGAGGTGTACCCAGACCATGATGATGCCCTAGTGATCTCGGCTCGAGTCGCCAATGCCCGAGTCAAAAGAATCATGGTCGACAGGGGAAGTTCAGCCGATATTTTATATTTTGATGCTTTTTAGAAACTAGGGTTACTTGACAAAGACCTCCTCCTTGTAACATTAACATTGACAGGATTCATGGGAGACTCAATCTCCCCCGTTGGGACGATGACCCTCCCAGTCACTGTCAGAGAGGAGTCGAGGTCAAAGATGTTGATGGTGTCATTCATCATGGTCGGACTCCCCTCGGTGTACAACGCCATCATTGGCCGACCAACACTCAACAAGCTCAGAGCGGTTGTCTCAACATACCATCGAGCCATGAAGTTCCCGACTAGAGCTGGAGTCGGAGAAATAAAAAGCGATCCTCGGGAGTCAAGGCAGTGTTATATAACGGTGACAACGCTGCCCAAAAAACTCAAAACCTCACCTCCCATCATCGACCCCCGAGATGCGGACAAGACGGTGCTGAAGCCCGAACCGACGGAGAAAGTGGTCGAGGCTCCCCTCGACCCTAAGAACCCTGATAGGACCATCATGGTCGGCCCAACGCTCTCAGAGGAGCAATGAGTCCAACTAGTAGAATTCCTCGACAAGTATGCCGACATCTTCGCCTGGTCCCTGAGAGACATGCCCGACATTAGCCCCGAAGTAGCCCAGCATCGTCTCAACATAGAGCCTTGTGTCAGACCAGTGAAACAACAACCAAGGAAGTTCGCCCTCGACAAACAAAGAGCCATCGAGGACAAGGTCGCACGCTTGCTCAATATGAGGTTCATCACGGAAGTTGAATATCACTTGGTTATCCAATGTTGTATTGGTTAAAAAACCTAATGGAAGTTGGCGAATGTGCATTGATTACACCAGTCTCAATTGGGCCAGCTCGAAGGATTGTTACCCTCTCTCGAGGATTGACCAGCTAGTCGATGAAACCTTGGGATACGAGCTGCACTCATTTATATTGGGAAACCTTAGTGGGTGCATCAGATGCCATCGAAAATCAAAACAAAACCCGATTTCCCACGCAGATCAAGTCTTCGTGCAAAAGATTTGGGTCGCGAGAAAAACTGTACAAATCGAAAAAACTACGATGTGTGAGAGATTGATTTTACCTAAGGAGATCATATATCCCTGTATTCCAGATTCGGATGGAGAAGATGAAGGAGGTCAAACGTCCTTCTCTCTAACGGTATCCACACGATGGATCTTTGCAGCGAAACTTCTCCAATTTGATCTTGCAACTCTTGCGCAGAGGGAGGGAGGAGAATTGGAGGTGGTGGCTAAAGTTGTAGCCTATCAATCATGAGTCTCCTCTCCTATTTATAGAGAGTCACCAAAACCCTAGGGCTCCTTCCTTAGTGGGTATTGGATCTCCATCCAATAACCCACTAACATTGCATTATTGGATCTCTATCCAATAATCTCCTTAGGTCTATAATTGGGCCTTAATCAAAGAGTCTATCAGCATAAGGTCTCATCTAATGAGAATAGGGGCTAATTGGATCTTCATCCAATCCTCTATTCGTTGAAACATCCACCATATGTGTATCACCCTCTAGGCCCGATACTGAGCTGGCCGTGAGTCAATCTCATCAGTACTCCTTCTGATATAGTGAATTATTATCCTCATAATAATTCACTCGATTCATCGATAATGGATGTATTAGGCCACTACGCCATAGTCCCCAGACAATATAGGGGGATCGAATCCGTCGGACCTGTCTGTCTATAGTTACCATGTATCTATAATCCCTAATCCAAATAAATCCCAGAGATCGTATATTGGACATGGAACTGTCAGGTCACATACGGAATCAGTTTGTCTTGTTCTATTCGGATTCTACCGAAGAACTCCTTCTCTCTCAGTTCGAATGACCCTGGCCAGTGATTTGTCTGAGCAAGCACATATGAGATATTCCTCTCATGATACCGAGAGTGGATGATTCTCTATTGACACTCAATTACTTTGTAAGGTTTGCTACCAATCTCGATAACCAGGTGTACTAGATCTAGAACTTTCCAAACCTGTAAGTCTGGCGTTAAAGAAAGGAGTACTCATATAAGACATCCTTGGTGTCTCAAGTCTAAGGACCAGATACATAACTGAGACTATGAAATCACTGTCTAACTTTAGGTATCATTAACCATACAACATTCCATAAGCGGATTAATCAGTAAACTCATTCTCTAATGAGCACCTATACTATATCCTTAGTGTCTCCACACAAGTGGCTATGAGACCAACCGCTTCTATCATATGGACAGGTATATAGTACACCAATCTATCCGGTTATCTCGATGTCCCTCTTGAGTAATCTATGACTGGGATTATTTAGGATCTATATTTAAAGGTGAATCGATCTCATTCTCGTGATCTCATCATGATCCGATTTCCATTGCATAGAACCAAGGACATCATAATATATATGTAACAAATAATATAATATGAGAATATACCAATATTAATCATAAGCAAAAAGATCACATACCGTATCACACGTGCCATCACTCACGTGATTGGCTTGTAGGACACTTGTAACCAGCAATCTCCCACTTGACCAAAAGCTAATCACCTATGTGTCTGATCCCTATCAGACCCTTGTGACACTCAAATATAATATGAGCTAGTAGCTTCATCAGTGGATCTGCAATATTATCTTCGGATGAAACTATTTCCATTGCTATATCTTTTGGGTCATGATTGCTCTAATTAGATGGAACCTCCTCAGAATAATTCTGTTGAGACTTGAGTTCCTTTATTAGAGTTATCGCCCTGTCGCTGTCACAATATATGGGAGTCAACTCCATGCTGCTTGGTATGAATCTCAAATCCTTGATGAACTTCTTCATCCATACCCCTTCGTCTTGCTACTTCTACTATAGCAATGTATTTTATCTCTATTGTCGAGTCATCAGTAGTATCTTACTTGGAACTCTTCCAGCTTACTACTCCTCCATTCAGGGTGAAAACATACCTTGAATTTGACTTGCTATCATCAATGTTATACTAAAAACTCGAGTTCGTGTAGCCATCAACCTGGAGGCTAGCTCCTCCATATACCAGTAAAAGATTTTTAGTCATTCTCAAGTACCTAAGGATACACTTTACTACCTTCCAGTGTTCTAAACCTAGATATGCATGATATCTGCTCGTGACACTCAGAGCATGTGCTATATCAGGCCTAGTACATAACATTGCATACATGATAGACCATATCGTTGAGGCATAAGGTATCTTATTAATGTATGCCCTTTCTTTAAGAGTCTTCGAGGACATACTCCTAGAAAGTGATATTTCATGTCTCATCGGTATGAGACCTCTCTTAGAATTTTTCATGCCAAACCTTTTGACAATGAAGTCTATGTACCTAGACTAGGACAAGCCAAATATCTTTTTGGATCTATTTCTATAGATCCGAATCCCCAAAATATATGATGCTTCCCCTAAGTCTTTCATGGAGAAGTTTCTAGATACCCAAGCCTTTATTGTGGAGATCATTCCTACATCATTCCCAATGATTAGGATGTCATCCACATATAGCACCAAGAAGGTAATAGCGCTTCCATTTACCTTCCTGTACACACAAGCTTATCTTCGTTCTTAACGAAGTCCTAAGATCTGATCATCTTATCAAATCTTATGTTCCAACTTCGGGAAGCTTGCTTTAATCCATAAATGGATCTAAGCAACCTACACACTTTATCTGGACTCTCTTTGGATATGAATCCCTTTAGTTGTATCATATACATATCTTCCTCGAGATTGCCATTGAGAAATGTTGTTTTGACATCCATCTGCCAGATCTCATAGTCATAGTGTGCTGTAATGACTAAAATAATTCTAATGAACTTAAGCATGGCTACAAGTGAAAAGGTTTTGTCATAGTCAACTCCTTGTCTTTGATGATATCCTTTAGCTACCAACCTTGCTTTATAGGTCTCTACCTTTGCATCTACTCTGATCTTCTTCTTGAAGATTCATTTGCAGCCGATGGGTACAATACCCTCGGGTGCATCTACAAGGTTCCAAACCTTGTTAGAGTACATAGAATCCATCTTATAATTCATGACTTCTTGCCACTTCTTAGAGTCTATACTCATAATAGCCTCCTCGTAGGTCTGAGGATCAACATCCTAAGAGTTATCTCCACTGATATATCTCACATATCTTTCAGGAGGGTGAGATATTCTATTAGACCTATGTAAAGTTGAAACTTGTGTGTTAGGTACCTGAACAGACTCGGGGCTTTGGAATGGTGCTTGAGCTAAGTTTTCTAACCTTGCTCAAGTCTATCTCACTCTCACTGTTTCCACCAAGAATGTGTTCCTTCTCAAGGAACACAGCCCTCTTAGCAACAAAGACCTTTCAGTCCTCGGGATGATAGAAATAATACCCACAAGTTTCCTTTGGGTATCCCACGAATGTGCACAATTCTGTCCTTGATTCCAACTTATCAGGGTTGTGTCTTCTAACATGGGTATGACAGCCTCAAATCTTAACAATATTAAGATCATATTTCTTTCCTTTTCATATCTCATATGATGTAGACACTACCGACTTTGATGGAACTCTGTTCAGAATGTAAGCTGCGGTCTCTAGGGCGTACCCCCAGAACGAGACGGGTAGATCAGTGAAACTCATCATGGACCGCATCATGTCTAACAATATGTGATTCCTCCTTTCTAATACACCATTGAGTTGAGGTATATAAGGAGGTATCCATTGGGATAGAATCTCATTGTCCCTAAGGAAATGAGTGAACTCTGTACTCAAGTACTCTTCTCTTCGATATGATCGAAGAGTTTTAATACTCTTTCCAATTTGGTTTTCTATCTCATTCTTATATTCCTTTAATTTCTCAAAGGCCTTAGATTTGTAGTTCATTAAGTACATGTGTCTATACCTAGAGAAATTATCAGTGAATGTAATGAAGTATGAGTAACCACCTATAGCCTGAGTCGATATGGGACTACATACATCACTATGTATGAGGTCCAATAACTCGGTGGCTCTCTCTCCCATTCCACTAAAAGGAGAGTTTGTCATCTTCCCATTAAGATAAGGTTCGCAAGTTGCATATGTCTCATAGTCAAATGGATCTAAGTATCCATCTTTTAGCAACTTTTGAATCCTTCCCTCATGTATATGACCTAGCCTACAATGTCATAGGTATGCATTATTCACCTCATCTCTTTTCCTCTTAGACATATTTATATTCATGATATGTGAAAAATGTCTAACACATATAAGTCATTTATAAGAGTCCCTCTAGTGATGATCTCATCATCCATAATTATTGAACAACTATTATTCTAAAAAACTAATTTATATCCACTAATTGTTAAACAAGAGATAGAAATAATATTTTTGATAATAGAGGGAATAAAATAGCATGTATCTAATACAATAATAGCTCCACCAAGCAGATGTAGTGTGACCTCTCCAACAACAACTACAGCAACTCTTGCTCCATTGCCCATCTTGAGGTCCATCTCGCCTCTAGTCAATCTCCTAGGTCTTGTCAGAACCTGCAACAAATTACATATATGATAAACACTCCCGGTATCTAATACCTATATGTTATCATGAAAATCTGACAAGTGGAGAATGATCATGAATATACCTGAAGCTTCTCCAAACTTCTGTCTCGCCTTCTCTGCAAGGTAGTTCTTACAGTTCCTCTTCCAATGTCCGTCTTGGCCACAATGGAAGCATTACCCTTTATCCTTTCCCGGATATTTCTTGACAACATTTGTCTTACCTGGTCTTTCTTTGCCCTTGTCCTTCTTAAGGGTCTTGCTGGCCTTCCTTTTCCTTTTGGTCTCACTAATATAGAGAACTGACTTCTCCTTCTTGATGGCACTCTCAGCTTCCCTTAACAAATTGAGGAGCTCAGGGAGAGTTACCTCAAACTTGCTCATAATAAAGTTAATAATGAACTGTGAAAAGGAATCTGGTATGGACTGAAGTATAAGATCAATACACAGATTATCCTCTAGGACTATCTATATACTTCACAAAGTGAGTGATCTCATCCTCGCTTATCCTTTCTTCCAGTGTGGGCACAATCATGTTAAGGACATATATGATTTTCTCTTCCGTGAGAATAATTCTAAAATTACAGAGCTTTTAGATCAATGAGGCGATTGACATCAAGTATGCCACGTAGGGGTTTTGCAAGAGACAAGTAAGATATAGCGTAAATTAAATAACATACAAATTTTGTAGAAAAACTAATTAAGATATAGACTTATATCTTAATGTACTCCCACTATTTTCTTAGTGAATCATGCGACACCCTCGACACGTGAAACGGAAGTCTCCAGCAGACTCCTAGTGGGGATCGGGATCCAATTGGCATCTTAGTGCAACCTCGAGGGACTCGACCAATTGCACTAAGCCCAAAAGGTAGGCAACTCTTGTCAATCACAACTCCTTGTGATTCCCATCATGTTCGGCCTCCGAATCATCATGGTCTCGAGGGACTCGACCAACCATGACGTTCAGTTAAGTCATCACCATCGTTACAAGATGAGTCTGATTCGATGATATACCCTCGAGGGAGTCGACCAAGCATACCATGTCCTCAGGTCACCGGTGACATCTTTATGTCGTAGGCAAGATCTAGATCACGTAGATAGGTGAGTCTCGAGGGACTCGATCAACTCAACCTATGTCGTGATTCAATTTCTTCCTATAATGATGGAAGGCCACGTTGATCAATCTTATTACCTCACACTTACCGACTTAATATTATCGTAGGAGGGGTTTTTATTTCATATCGATCTTCTAATATGTCGTGTCACACACTTACATATTTAATATATATCTACATCATACGCAAATATATATATACATATATCTAGTAGGTGCATAACACATCACATATGCAAGTCACACCGGATGATCATGAGCCATCACCTAATATGATTAAGCCCGAGCCAATGAGTCTAATCACTCACAATAGGATCTATGTATACATCGGCGCATCTCCAGGCCCTGTGATTGTTGATCTCATCATCATCGATTCCGTCGGATCATCGCATCACCATGCGTCGTAATCTCCCACCACGGCATCGTGGGTCCTGCTGTCACCTCCACGCTCTCGCTGCACCTCTCCATATAATTACAATTAATCACAAGCACGCAGGCCCAATAATAAACGAGAAAAACACAGGCTCGCAGGCCCCAATAATAATAACAATCATAATTACACACATCACAACACATGACTCATGATCATCCATCCACACTATACATCACATGTACATCACATCATATGTAGGATTACTAGATATATAATAATTGATTAAACTATTTAATTAATTATTTTCTGGAAATCAGGATATGCTCAGAATTTCTAAAATTGTTAAGGGTATTTTCATAATTCTGGATGAGAGGAGAGCCTTCGAAATTTCTAGAATTATTGAGGGTATTTTTAGAATTCTGTACACGAGGATAGTCCTCAAAATTTTCTGAATTCATAGGGGTAGGATCATCCTTTTCTCTAAAGGATGCCCTAACCTCATATTCCCCTTTTGCGCCACCACCGTCGCTGTCCCTGCGCAGGCGGCGCCCTGGCCGCAGGCAGGCGCTACCCCTACGGCCTCGCCGCGAGCAAGCAGCCCCTTGCGGGCTGGCCGCTGGCAACGGGCGATGCTTCTGTCCGTAGGTGGCCTTCCTACTGGCGCCGCGCCCGTAGCCGGTCGCCCGCTTGTGGGCTACTGCCCCTGCGGTGGCCGGCCCTTGCAGGGGGCCAGACCGCAGTCGGCCGCCCCCTTGCAGGGGGGCCTCGGTTGTTGTCGGCAGGCCCTTGCAACCGGCCCTACATGGGGCTGGTCGTGGCTGGCCGCCCCTCCTCCTCACTGCCTTTGCTGCGAAAACGCAGCAAGAATGCGTAGAACGATTCTTCGTGATACAATCTCATCACATGCAGTTTAAAATCAATCTTTCGCATGAAAACATTGGCTCTGATATCACTATTGGAAAACCTCAGCGGGTGCATCACATGTGCAGCGAAAATCAAAACAAAAACCGATTTCCCCCGCAGATCAAATCGTCGTGCAAAAGATTGGGGTCACGAGAAAAACTGAAAAAATCACGATGTGTGAGAGATTGATATTACCTAGGAAGATCGTATATCCCTGTATTCCAGATCCGGAGGGAGAAGATGAAGGAGGTCAAGCGTCCTCCTCTCTAGCGGTATCCACATGATGGATCTCTACAGCGAAACTCCTTCAATTTGATCTTGCAACTTTTGCTTAGAGGGAGGGAGGAGAATACAAGGTGGTGGCTAAAGCTGCAGCCTATCAATCATGAGTCTCCTCTCATATTCATAGAGAGTCACCAAAACCCTAGGGCTCCTTCCTTAGTGGGTATTGGATCTCCATCCAATAATCCACTAACCTTGCATTATTGGATCTCTATCCAATAATCTTCTTAGGCCTATAATTGAGCCTTAATCAAGGAGCCCATCAGCATAGAGTCTCATCTAATGAGAATAGGGGCTAATTGGATCTTCATCCAATCCTTTATTCGCTGAAGCATCCACCATATATGTGTGACCCTCTAGGCTCGATATTGAGCTGGCCGTGAGTCACTCCCATCAGAACTCCTTATGATATGTGAATTATTATCCTCATAATAATTCACTTGACTCATCGACTATGGACGTACTAGGTCACTACGCCATAGTCCCTAGACGGTACAGGGGGATCGAATCCGTCAGACCTGTCTGTCCATAGTTACCATGTATCTATAATCCCTCATCCAAATAATATCTCAGAGATCGTATATTGGACATGGTACTGTCATGTCGCATACGGAATCAATTTATCTTGCTCTATTTGGATTCTACCGGAGAACTCCTCTCTCAATTCGAATGACCCTAGCTAGGAATTTGTCTGAGCAAGCACATATGGGATATTCCTCTTGTGATACCGAGAGTGGATGATCCTCTATTGACACTCAATTGCCTTCGTAATGTTTGCTACCAATCCTGATAACCAGCTATACTAGATTTGGAACTTTCTAAACCTGTAAGTCTGGCTTCAAAGAAATGAGTACTTATACAAGGCATCCTTGGTGTCTCAAGTCTAAGGACCAGATACACAATTGGGCTATGGAATCGCTGTCTGACATTATGTATCATTAACCATACAACATTTCATAAGCGGATCAATCAGTGAACTCATTCTCTAATGAGCACCTGTACTATATCCTTAGTGTCTCCACACAAATGACTATGAGACCAACCGCCTCCATCATATGGACGGGTATATAGTACACCGATCTATTCGGTTATCTCGATGTCCCTCTTGAGTAACCTATGACCGGGATTATTTAGGATCTGTGTTTAAAGGTGAATCGATCTCATTATCATGATCTCATAACGATCCGATTCTCATTGCACAGAACCAAGGACATCATAATATATATGTAACAAATAATATAATGTGAGAATATGCCAATATTAATCATAAGCAAAAAGATCACACAGTGTGTCATACGTGTTATCATTCACGTGATTGGCTTACATGGCACCTGTAACTAGCAATTCATGGATGCCTTATCAGATTATAATCAAATCCAAATGACATCAGAAGATCAGTAAAGCACAACCTTCATCACACACCATGACACATATTATTACAAGGTCATGTCATTCAGGCTGAAGAACGTTGGAGCAACTTACCAAAGGATGGTCAATCGGCTATTTACAAACCAGATCGGAAAAAATATGAAAGTTTACGTCGAAGACATGATAGTCAAAGGCCGGAAAGCCACCATCCATCTTACGGACTTAGTCGAGACATTCCAAACATTGAGACGATACAAGATGCGGCTCAACCCAACTAAGTGTGTCTTCAATGTCAGGTCCGGGAAGTTTCTCGGATTCGTCATCCACCAGAGATGAATCGATGCAAATCCAGACAAGTTGGATGCCATCCTGTAAATGCAACCTCCTTGGATAGTGAAAAATATTCAATGGCTTATCGGGAGATTAACAGCTCTAAGTCGATTCATTTTTCGAGTCGGTGATAAAAGCTTTCCCTTATTCTGAGCCTTAAAGCAAGCAAAGGACTTCCAATGGACGCCCCAGTGTGAGGAGGCATTCCAGCAGTTAAAGGCACTCCTCGCCCACCTGCCTGGCTTACATCGACCACTCCCAGGGAGCCCCTCGGGATTTACTTGGCGGCATCAGAGGCTGCGATCAACTCAGTCCTGGTAAGACTCGAAAAAGATGGGCAGAAGCCGGTGTACTACTGTAGCCACATCTTGAATAGCCCCGAGGAGCGATACCCACCAATCGAAAGGCTCGCCTTGGCGCTGGTCTTGGCATCAAGGAAGCTGAGGTTATACTTCCAAGCTCACCCCATCAAGGTGATCACCGACCAACCCTTATGCTAAACACTTTCGAAATTCAATGTTGCAAGTCGGATGCTCAAATGGTCGGTTGAGCTTGGGGAGTTCAACCTGAAATACCTCTCTAGGACAATAATAAAAGCTCAAGCTTTAGCCGATTTCATATCAGAATTGGCGAGACCTGAGAACCCACAAAAGAGCCCGAGATTGACCCTGTATGTGGATGGATCCACCAACTCGGAATGCGGGGGAGCTGGGCTCGTCCTTAAGAGCCCTACTGACCAAACCTACGAGCATGCCCTTCGGCTCGAGTTCAAGGCCACCAACAATGAAGCCGAGTACGATGTATTGTTGCTCAGCATAAATCTCGTCGATGAGCTATGTGTGGAGAACATTGAAATCTTCACTGACTCCCAACTCATCGCCGGCCAAGTCAACGGAAAGTTTGAGGCTCGGGAGGAGTCGATGGCTAAGTACCTTACCGAGGTGCAATGTCACGTCGGTCGGTTCAGCCGCCTCAACATCACGAAGATACCTCGGTCGGACAACAAGCAAGCTGACACACTTGTAAGGCTAGCCTCCACTTGCGGGTCGAGCGAATACCCGACCTGGGTGACCAGGATCCAAAAGCCCTCCATAGATTCCGCCAAGGTAGCCATGACCGAAGCGAAACACGATTAGGTCCACGAGATGCTCAAATTTAAAGATGATGGTGCATTGCCCGAGGATCGAAATGCGGCATGACGGGTAAGAAGAACAAGCCCATGGTACTGTGTGCTCAATGGTCGACTGTACCGACGAGGGTTCAGCCAACCGATACTTCGATGCCTGCGCCCGACCGAGGCACAAATCAGATTAGCCGAGGTGCACAAAGGAATCAGTAGTGAGCACATCGAAGCCTAAAACCTAGCCCATAAGATACTCAGACAAGGGTACTACTGGTCGACTATGCACCGAGACACCCAAGCCTATATTCAGAGGTGCGAGTAGTGCAAGAAACATGTCAGAATCCAACATCAACCAACGGTGCCATTGTCCACCTCGGACTGTGCCTGGCCGTTTGCCCAATGGAGAATGGACTTACTTGGCCCTTTTCCCCCAGCCTCGGGACAACAAAGATTTCTGATAGTCAGGGTTGACTACATTTCCAAGTGGGTCGAGGCTGAACCACTCACATCCATCACCGAAAAGCAAGTCGAAAGGTTCGTTTGGAAAAACATCATCACAAGGTTCGACATCCCGAGGGTAATCATCACCGACAATGGGACCCAATTCAATAACCCCAAATTTAAGACATTCAGCCAAGGCTATAAGATATAGTTGAGGTTTAGCTCGGTTGTACACCCCCAAGCTAACGGGCTAGCCAAAGTTACAAATCAGGTCATCCTCGAAGGACTGAAGAGAAGGGTCACCGGGCCACTTGGGGCATGGGTGAACGAGCTTCCGAGCATCCTATGGGCATCCCAGATGACTCCGAAGACCCCGACAGGGGAATCACCATTTAGCCTTGCCTTTGGAACAGAAGCAGTCCTTCCCCCCGAGGTGGTCTACCCAACTCTTCGAGTTGAGTCGAAGAATCCTCCTCGTTCGATCAGCTGAGGGAGAACCTTGACTTCCTCGAGGAGCAAAGAGCCGAGGCATATCTACGTGCTCTTACATACAAAAAAGCTGTAGCAAGGCTTTATGACCAAAGGGTGCGACCTCGTCGAATTGAAGCAAGCGACCTAGTGCTTTGGAAGGCCGAAGTTAGTGACCCCGCTTGGTCTTGGGGCAAATTGTCTCTGAACTGGGAAGATCCCTACAGAGTAGAGGGCACAAGCCAAGAAGAGACTTATACCCTGGTCACAATGGAGAGAAAACGATTACCGAGGACATGGCACATATCCAAATTATGAAAATTCTATGTATAAATCCAAACAGTTGAACAAAGAGAGTTATTTTCATTAATAAAAATTTAAGTACATGCTTGGGCCGAGGGTCCGAACAACATATGGAGACCCGACACACCAAAAAGAGACCCCGACAACAAAACCAAAAATTACAATGTTCCTATTCCTCAGGCGACGGGGGCGAGTCGTCGAAGGGTTGCTCGTCCGCCATCGGCATGCCGACATCCTCGGGAAGAAGTGTCAAGGAGTCTTCTTCGATCTCCACTCTAGGGTGTCGGGCTCGAAGCCGAGCCGATGCTAGTTGGTACCCGTACTCCAGGGAGACCCGCCCTATTCGGACAAGGCCCATCTCGAACCCAGAAGACTTTTCGTAGTCTTCAATGGCTTGTCTCGATAGGTCCGTCTGAAGAGCATTTTTGGCCCTGGTCAACTCTAATAGTTCGGTCTCCATCTCCCAAACTTGGATCCTAGCATTCCGAAGCTAACTCTCGGAATCACCAGCCTTCCCACGGGACTCGACTAGTTTCCCTTGTGAGTCGGTAAGTTGCCTTCACAAGTCGGCCAACTCTTCCCAAGTCTCGCCAAACTCCTTTTCTATCGACTCCCGTCGCCGAGTGGTTTCATCCAGTTTAGCCTGAAGGTACTTGGCTATATTTTGAGCCTCGGATGCCTGACCTACGGTCGTAGCCACTGCTTCGGGATCTCCACCCTCCTTCAGCCTTTGCACCTCTTTATGAAGGAAGTCGACCTTGTTGCCCATAGAAGTAATAACTCGGCTCACATCGTGAACTCGATCAAACAAGACCATCTGGTAATGCTGGCTCTGCAAGGAGAAGGTCGGGTGACGACATCAAAGATAAATGCAAAGCGAGAAGAAACAAAGATAGGCCGAAAGGAAATTTACCAACACAATGGCCTTTGCCGCTCCGTCCATCAGCATCTCTGCAAAACCGACCGTGAGTTGAAGGGATCAGGTAATGAAATCCGAAGGCAGGGAATCAACTCATACCGCGAGAAGCTGGGCCGAGGCCCGCCTCGACCAGCCACTCCTCAGTCAAATTTCTAATGGCTCGAGAAGCAGATAGGATGCCCTTTAGCTGCCTGACCAGGATTGACTCCTCATCATAAAGGTTATGAGGGATGTTGCTAATACGATGGGCTGACCATTCGACCCCAAAACCCCAATCCTGACGCCTACTTACAAACAGGAAGCGAGTCTTCCAACCTTTATTGTTGGAAGGAGCACCCCTGACCTTAAAACCCACCTGGGGGGTCAAGTAGTAACTGCATTGACCTTTACATAACCAGAAGCATAAAAGGAACAAGTCCTGAGACAATGCCTGACCCCCTATACTCTCTGAGAAAAGTTATAAGGTAGCGCTAGGAGTTTGGTGCTACCTGGCTAGGCGATACCCGTCACCACCTAAAACACTCTCCAATAACCAATTTTAGCATCAATAGAGATGCTGAGCCCCTCGGGACAAGGATGGAAGGACGCTGCCCGGGCCCGAGGCATGTAAGACATACTCGTTCGAAATGCTATAACGCTTCCGAATTGTAGTCAAGGACTCAAGACTCACAATAGAGTCGAAGCCGTGACACGACTTCATTACCTTTAAGGCCTGAAGAGACTTAACGTTCGCCCGAGCCATCACACCTAATGACGAGATAGGGGGACCAGACAGATTCCCCGAGGAGCCGCTAGGCTGACATTCCTCCGCCTGAGGTGGAGAAATTGGAGAAGAGGGAGAGGAAGAAAGACCAGAGGTGGTATATGAAGGGGAAGATGCTATTCTGACCTAATCGAACAAGGTCGACTGAACTGGAAACGATCTGAACGACCGAGACTTAAGTTCCGAGAGCCAAAGAGGAAGAGTAGGAAAAATGAAATGTAAGCCCTCGCCACCGTTACTGTAGGGTTTATAAAGAGGTGACGTTTCGACTTCCCGAGGAAAAGAAATAACTCCGCCTAGGGATACACAAACCACACTAAGGGCGACGCACGATAGAACCATGAGGGTGCCACATAAGCCCTAAGGTCTCACGTACCTATGACACGATGAAGGAATTGCATCCCTCATCACGTGGGTACATCGTCCCAAGCATGCATAAAGTCCATCAGTCCTTTGCTCGAGTCGTGCATCTCGGCCAGTCCATCAGTCCCTTGCCCGAGTTACGTATCTCAGCCAGTCCATCAGTCCTTTGCCCGAGTTGTGTATCTCAGCCAGTCCATTAGTCCTTTGCCCAAGTTGTGTATCTCGACCAGTCCATCAGTCCTTTGCTCGAGTTGTGTATCTCGGTAAGTCCATTAGTCCTTTGCCCGAGTAGTGTATCTCGGTCAGTCCATCAGTCCTTTACCCGAGTTGTGTATCTCGGCCAGTCTATCAGTCATTTGCCCGAGTTGTGTATCTCAGTCAGTCCATCAGTCATTTGCCCAAGTAGTGTATCTCAGTCAGTCCTTTACTCGAGTTGTGTATCTCAATCAGTCCATCAATCCTTTGCGCGAGTTGTATATCTCAGTCAGTCCATCAGTCCTTTGCCCGAGTTGTGTATCTCAATCAGTCCATCAGTCCTTTGCCCGAGTTGTGTATCTCGGCCTGTCCATCAGTCCTTTGCTCGAGTTGTGCATCTCGATCGGTCCATCAGCCCTTTGTTCGAGTTGAGTATCTCGGTCGGTCCATCAGGAACTCCCAGAAGGTGATAGCAAGGATCGACCAAACACCGACACGGATCTCCAAAAGTCGATAGGGGCATTCCCTGCAACTAACAGCATGCTCCATGAAGCCCCCCTTGGGGGGGGGGGGGGGGGGGGGTGGGAAAGAATGATATGGCAGATAAAGGGCCAGCCCAACCCATCAGCGCCCGCGCTAGCTCAGGGGCCACGTAAGCTTCCAAATCGAAGACGGACCCGCGCCGACCCCACAGCCACGCTGGCATCCGAGGTGGAGTTGACTGGACGGTGCGCCAGCATAACCATTGAGTGTCATAAACACCGTGTGGTGCGCCATACCCTCGCGCCATACCTCTGCACAACTGACTCACTGTACATGATAGCCACACCCGAGATAACGACGGAGGTAAGGCCGAGCGTACAATTGACCCTCCACTCAGTGAGTATAAAGCCCCCTCCCGGCGATGGTAGAAGGGGGCTTTTTTCCGCTCTAAACACACACACACACTGTGACTTTCAAAACAAAGTCGAACACTAACTTGAGCATCGGATGGGTCACGTCGGGAACCCCCACCCCAATAAGACCTTTGTGTAGATTGCCCTGGGTGAGCGTCGGCCCGAGCTAAGCCCGAGGAGGCTGACTCGAGACGAAGACTTCCGAGTCATTGAATTGACCCCAATCATGTGCCCCATTGCCGACTAACATGGATAAACTTGTACACTCGACAGGGGCCTGACCGTGTTGACTCGACTACGGCACCAAAATCTTACAACCGTCAAGATAAGGTCATCATGGAAATGTGATAATTTAGAGACTATATATATATATATATATATATATATATATATATATATATATATATATATATATATATATATATATATATATAGAGAGAGAGAGAGAGAGAGAGAGAGAGAGAGAGAGAGAGAGAGAGAGAGAGAGAGAGAGAGAGAGAGAGAGTTGGAAATCTATCCGTGAGAGAGAGAGAGAGAGAGAGTTGGAAATCTATCCGTCTCATAAATGAGCGTAACATCGGCAGGTACCACGTGAAGGATGCGGCGTTGCAGGGCGGCATCCCCTTCATCATGGCCTCCGGGATGCTGGCGTTCCAATACCACGGCACCGATCCCCGGTTCAACAGTCTGTTCAACGAGTTCATGAGGAACCACGCCGCCATCATCATGAAGAAGCTGCTCGAGGTGCTCGTCGACGTCGGTGGTGGCGTCGGCATCAGCCTGCACATGATCACCTCCATGCACCCCCACATCAAGGGCGTCAACTACGACCTCCCCCATGTCATCTCGGAGGCACCACCCTACCCAGGTCCGCCACTAGTCAATTTTTCTTTTTTTTCTCCGTGATAGGTATATGCCTTGGCATATATCCAATGAACGGTTCAATTTGAATGCAGGAGTGGAGCACGTAAGTGGAGATATGTTTGAAAGCGTTCCAAGTGGCAACGCCATTGTTTTGAAGGTTAGTTCTTCTGCCATTGTTTAAGCAAGATTACTCTCTGTAATCCGCAGAGATTATAACTCTCCGTACTTCTTTGGCAACTGCAGTGGATTCTTCATGACTGGAATGACGAGCAGTGTGCAATAAGATTGAGGAGTTGCTGGAAAGAAACTGCCCGAAGGAAGGAAGCTGAGAGTCGTGGAATACATCCGTCCGTCAATTCCTGAGTCAAGTTTGACCTCCCAAGGTGCTTTTGGTTTTGACATCAGCATTATGGTTATGCTGGGAGGAAAAGAGAGGACCCAACAAGAGTTTGAGACCCTGGCAAACGAAACAGGGTTTGGAGGACTCAAAGCCAGTTTAGTTACCTAACTCTTTATACTTGGGTCTTGGAATTCACTAAGTTATGATCCATGTTGATCGAGTGATGTCAAAATAATATTTTCGTATTTGTATTGCTGTAGGCTCGCTAAACATGACCCTAAGACAAAAATAGCCAGTGTTTGATAGCAACGTATGCTATTAAACAACAAAGAATAAATGTGCAATTGTTTTTGTCATTACTCAATGCTTGCATTTTGCTGCTGTATATATAAATGATTACACGAATGCTAGGCAAATGGATGCGCGAAAATTAATGCAGGATGTACGCCGACCACGTGTCCAAATAGGTGTATTTGAGATGATCTAGTAAAAAAAATGATTTATGATGATAAATCAAACATCAAATGGATGCAGAAATGCTCCTATCTCGGACGACACAAGACGTGAACATTCATGTTGTGGCCCACGAAAGCGTTCTTTTTCCGCCGACTCGAGTGTAATAAATTGGGTTTGGTTTCCGGTCGAGATGATATAAGTCGACCGAACTGCAACTCTCATGCACGGAACCGAGAGGGCGAATTTAATCAAATAGCTGCTATGCAACGGAAGGAAGACGAGAACTGATGGTATAGCAGCCATGCCAGCGCCGTAATGACAGCGACTTTCTCGGGCCGCCGGAGATCGACCTACCTTTACCTCCTTCCCCGTCTTTGCTCGTCCTCCAAAGCCACCACCTCCGCCCACCCAGTCGCCGTCGTGGACAGCGGCGACATCATCGACCGCGTCGCCTCCCTCTTCTCCTTCGCCGCCCACCCCGCCCACCTCGCCCAGATCCACGCCCTTCTCGTCTCTTCCGGCCTCCGTAGCTCCCCTTTCCTCGCCGCAAAATTCCTGCTTGCAGCCCCCGGATCACACCGACTCACTCACGCCCGCCAGTTCTTCGACGAAATTCCCCACCCGGAGGACCCCCGCCTCTTCAATGCCGTCATCCGCCTCCACTCCCACCACAACGCCTTCGATGGCGCCCTCCGTCTCTACAGCCAGATGCTCCGCTCCAACATCCTCCCTGACGGCTTCACCCTACCGCCCGTCCTCAAGGCCTGTGGTGGCCTACCGTCTCACGCCGCCGGCCGTGCCGTCCACGCCCAGGTGTTCTGTCTCGGGTTCCAAGCCGACGTGTTCGTCCAAAATGGGATCATCGCCATGTACGCCAAGTGCGGCGACATTGCCGGTGCCCGTACCGTCTTCGACATGCTAAGCGTTCGGAACGTGGTCTCTTGGACTTCGATTCTATCAGGTTCTACTCAGAATGGATTTCCTCTTGAAGCTCTTGAGTTATTCAGGAGAATGCGGCTGGAATCGGATGCTCGCCCTGATTTCATAATTCTCGTTAGTGTTCTGAAGTCGTACATGGATGTGGAGGACTTGGAGCGCGGAAGGTCTATCCATGGTTTGGTCATCAAAGGTGGGTTTGAGGACGAGGCGGACTTGATAATTGTGCTCACGGCAATGTATGCAAAATGCGGTCAAGTCGTTGTTGCAAGGCAGTTGTTCGACAGGGTCACGTCCATGGATGTGATTCTGTGGAATGCAATGATTTCTGGGTATGCGAAGAGTGGCCATGCCAGTGAAGCTGTAGAGCTATTCGATGAGATGATCTCAAGGGGGATGAGACCTGGTTCAATTGCGATAAGGTCCGCAATTTTGGCTTGTGCGCAGGTCGGATCCTTGGAAATTGCTGGGCGGATGGAGGACTACACTAAAAGCAGCGAGTTCAAAGATGACATTTTTGTGAACACAGCTCTAATCGACATGTATGCCAAATGTGGAAGCATAGCGCGTGCCCATGCGATGTTTGAGCGCATCATCGACAAGGATGTAGTTGTTTGGAGTGCAATTATAATGGGGTATGGGTTGCACGGCCGTGCAGATGAGGCTATGAGACTTTTCGATGAGATGAAGCTAGCTGGGGTTAGACCAAATGATGTCACCTTCATCGGGCTCCTATCAGCCTGCAACCATGCAGGCCTTGTGAAGGAGGGTTGGAGTTATTTCAACTCCATGAAAGATTACGGGATTGAGCCTCGGCATCAGCATTATGCATGCGTGGTGGATCTCCTTGCTCGAGCTGGGCACCTCGACGGGGCCTACGAGTTTATTAGGAGCATGCCGATGAAGCCGGAGCTGACTGTTTGGGGTGCTTTACTGAATGCATGTAAGATACATGGTCATGTGAGGTTGGGGGAGTATGCAGCTGAACGTGTTTTTGCTCTAGAGCCTCTCAACGCCGGGCACTATGTGAAGCTCTCCAACATGTATGCATCTGTTGGCATGTGGAGTGATGTTGCAAGGATCAGGGTGTTGATGAAAGAGAGGCGTGTGACTAAAGCAATTGGTTGCAGTGAGATTCATATCAGCGGTAAGCTTCATTGCTTCCGTGCAGGGGATAGGTCACACCCAAGATACGAGGAGATCTTTGTGGTGCTTGCTGAACTGGAGAGGAAGCTAAAGGAATGTGGCTTTGCTCCTCATCTCAGCTCTGCGCTGAAGGAGAAGGAAAATTCTATGTTCCATCACGGTGAGATAATTGCTATTGCTTTCGGCTTGGATCAGTACCGCTCCGGGAACAACCATCAGGATTATGAAGAACCTTTATGTTCTTGTGGGGATTATTGGTGAAAGGTATGACGCAGAGGTATACTTTGTTATACTTTGTGTTACATTATGTGATCATATCTAATTATTATAAGATTATATATATATATATATATATATATATATATATATATATATATATATATATATATATATATATATATATATATATATATATATATATATGATTAAATTTTAATTATATTTATCGACTAATTAAAAAAATTAATTATAATAGGATTCTTTAAGAGATATTTTAATACTAGGGACTCTCTTAATTATTCTTCTAGATCCTATGTTTTTCTTTATAAAAAGATAAGACTTTTTATGGATAAAATAATTAATTATTGAGATATTATAGATCTTTTCATATAATATCTAAATGGAGACCCTATCTGATCGACCGACGCTTCCAGATTAAGATCGATAATCGAAATCTTAAATATTTTTTGGAGCAGAAAATATCTTCCTCGGAACAGCAATGATGTGTAACTAAACTTTTGGCTTTAATTATGAAATTATTTATTGAAAAGGGAAAGAAAATATTATTACAGATGCTCTATCATAGCTACCAGGACAAGCCAAAATTTTAGTCATACCCCTTCCCTCCATCGACTTCCTCAAAGACATTAGGGAGGAATGTAAGAATGACCTAGAGACCCGAGACATCATACAAAAATTGGAGAAATATCCGGATACCATGAGCCACTACACTTGGGATTCGAAGGACCTGTGCTACAAAAGTAGAATTGTGATTGTTCCTTCTTCCCCTTGCATCCAGATTATTTTGCATGAGATGCACTCTTCAACTTCAGCATGGCACTTTGGATTTCTGAGAACATACAAAAGGGTGAAGCAAAACTTCTTTTGGAAATGCATGAAAAAATCGATTTCTGTATCCAAATGTGATGTATGCCAACAGTAGAAATGTGAAATAGTGGTAAATCTGAAAAAACTACAACCACTACCTATACCGGACTCAGCATGGACCGACATCTCCATGGATTTCATCGAAGGGCTGCCACCATCTCAAGGTAAAAACACGATTTTTGTGGTGGTAGATCGTTTAATCAAATATGTTCATTTCTGTGCTATGAGACGTCCCTATACCGTTGCAAGTATTGCTTAACTTTTTATGGAAAATATTGTAAAACTGTATGGGATGCCAAGGTCGATTGTGAGCGACCGTGACAGGGTGTTTACAAGTAAATTTTGGATCGAGCTCTTCCAACTACAAGGCACTCAATTGAAGATAAACACAACCTATTATTTACAGACAGATGACCAAACAGAAGTGGTGAACAGGTGTCTCGAGACTTACTTACGGTGATTCACTAGTGACCGGCCCAAAGAGTGGACAAAGTGGCTTCCTTGGGCCGAATGCATAATCATGATCTTTATGCTTATAATTAGTGTTAGAGTCATATTTTTAAATTAAATATTTTAGATTGTAAAAGTATTTCAATTTATTTTGTATTTAGATATGTTTATTAGCACTTTTTGTTTTAAAAAAGATGTTATTCAGTTTTGATAAATGATACTTGAACGATCTGTTTGTATTGTCAATCTACTTTCTATCCCTGCTTGCGAGCAATGCGAAATTCCTTGTGGTTGATCGATGGACCACTATCGATAGTTTGTTGTCGACGATAGTATTGTTGAGGGTGACGTCCTTTGTTGATCGCCAACCCAATCATGGGCATTAGCTGCAAATGCAACGAAAGCACCATGAGATATGACACCCTTATGGCGACCATTCTGCCTTGGTCGTAGGTGGTTGCAACAGTGCCACTGTGTGTGACAACTACAATAGTGTCGCGGCTATGATAGTTGTCATGATCATCTTTGCCTACGATGGCTACAGCAATGACGCTACGACGTTTTATGGTCGTGATTGACTTCGACTAGATGCTGAAAGCCATGGTACCCAATGGTTGCGCAACGAACACATGGGCACAATTGCGTATCGCAGTGATCGTGGGGGTCGTTAGTCGATGCGTGTGCACGGTTACACAATGTCGGTGATGCTTAGGTACACCATGGAGGTTGTTCCACCGATGAGGAACGTGACGGCAAGATGCAATAACCGATGAGGTTGCCAATCAATTGTGTGAGAAGAGTCGCGCCACCACAGGTGGCACGCAGGCGGACGATCGGTGCAATGCTAATAAGACTCACGCACATGGGCATGATGGAACACGACGGATACGACAACATGAGAATTGGGTTTTCAGTAAAAAAATATTTTTTACCCCTTATGAATTAAAAAAATAATGTGTCCTTAAATTTTACTTTTCAGTTATGCCTTTTAGAAATCAAATATTTTCATTATAAATGCTAAGCAAAATTATAGTTTTATCCTTTAGAAATTAAATTTTTTTTGCTTATGTCTTTAATTATAAAATTGACTAATCTATTTTTTTAATCTAATATTTTGATCGAACTTGATCATAATTATATTTTGATTGCTTGGCTAGATTTAAAATTTGATCAATAAAGCTTTGATCAAATTCAAGGAAAGTCAAATCTTGATTAATTTTTGACTTTGATCAATTTTAATTTTGACGGTCTAATTGGGTAAATAGTTGGCTCAAATCCATGAGCCCAATTTGAATAGCCCAATTTTGGGCATACCCAATAAAATTGACTGGTTTGAGGATTTCATACTGAATTAAATAAATATAAATTACAATTTTCTTTCATAGTTTTCTCATATGACATATCGATAAAATTTTACATATGATAACTAAAAATATAATTATTATTCTTAATATTTATTTGATTATTCATATATATGTATATTTAAAATTATGAAATAATATTTATTTTTTATACGAAGATTGGATTCATGATTCAGCATCATTATAATTATCATATAAGTTTTTCTATATGCTGATTAATATTTGATAATTATTATGATTATTATATTATATTATCGAACTATTTTAGTATAAATTAGATTGAAAGATTTTATAAATATTATTTATAACTTATATATCTAGGTTTTATTTATAAATACGCCGTAGGCGATGAGCAGCCGAAAGATTCTATCCACCATATCCCCAGAGGGTTCCCGGTGGGCAGCTGGCCGGCGATGTGGGCGGGGCTCGGCTGCGCGCCGGGGCCATCCTTTGATGATGATCTCCGGGAGCTGGAGCTCGATAGCCGCCTTCAGAGTCATGGGGAGGGTAGGCTCCCATTACCAGACTCACAGCCTATAGGCGCGCTTCCTCGTCCTTCTTCGGGGCTCATAGCGTACATGGCCTTGATGGGATACCATACCTAACACCAGCTGCAAAGTAGATGATGAAGCTGGTGGCATCAAAGGGAGAGAAGAGTCGTTTTAAATAGAAGGGACGGAATCGATAAGTGCCGCGACGCTCACCGACCGCTTTAAATTGGTATAGCTCTTGTAATATTTTATACTTTCCATGAACCATCGACTCTAAATTATTAATGATGTGACACAGGAGACAAGTCAAATTGCTTCCGTGCAAGTAGTACATGCGAATTTGGTATGCGATGGTTGATATGCAAGTAGTGCATGTGGAATCCATACTTCCAATTGATATAAAATGCATGCACCATTCAAGCCAATCTACAGGTACTTGTCGTTTGCTAGTCGACGATGGAGTGTGATATGGCATGGTGCGAAAATGGAGATCTCAGTGGGGGCTCAATGTTTAAAGCTGAAGGAGACAGAGTGATGAACAGGTTCGTTGAAGTCAAAATGAACTCGATCTTTTAAGATGTTAGTTAGGTTTGTTGAATTCAAAATGAATTTACTTTTTTTTTTAAGAAGATGTTAGATTAGACGATTCAATAACTTCAAATAAAATATATTAGAGGTGTAAATTGAATTTTGATTAAAATTATCTCTCCTCGTGCCGATATACTGCTACGACGACATCCCTATGCAAAGATTTTATAATGTTTGAGATATTAGATTCATGCATGCTTTATTATAGGTCTATAATAATTTTAGATTTTAATCCTGATTAAATATTTTTCATATTATAGATTATAAAAATATAAGCTCTCAATAATTCTAAATCAACTAGATACTTAATTAGAATAGCTCAATTCACTTAAACCAACATGGTCTAATTTCAATTTAGTTACTTTCAATTAGGTTAAATAAGTTTGAATTAGTCAAGTTGATTTGGAATCACTAAATCAATTTAAATCATTCAAATTTATCTGATTCAATTAATTAATGAGTTCAAACTAATTAAAAAATAGACTATGTCACATAATGCTAGCTAAGATGAAATTGATCCACCTAAGACTTAGATATATCACGTCTGCTTCACATGCCTATCTAGGTAACAAATTGAATTGAGATATAATGGACTAGATAGAAGAGCGACAATGTGTATAACGTTAGTTGCATAACTGGGCTAGTCTAGCTTCACGAGCTATTACTCATGAGTTGGGCTGAGCCTTATCACTGAACTGAGCCATGCTTGACTTGTGGGTTTGGTTTGCCTAGTCATATGGTTTGGGCATGCCTGACCATATGGGCTGAGTTATGCCTGGTGCATAATGATAGGACTTCAGCAGGATTGAGTTCTAATCACCCTAGAAGTAATCAATAAGAACCCTATAAGATTGTAATAAAACTCCACAAAGTCACTTTTATTCTATAAAGAAGTATGGCTATGGTTTCTTTTGGGACCTTAGAGCTTCCTGGCCGCCGCCCCCTTTACTGAGTTGGTTGACTAGTGTTTCTAGCAGAGGGGCATAGCTTGTGCAGCCACTTAGGCCACTGCCCCTTTTATTTATGCATGGTAGTTATAAGAGGGGCAAACGGGAGAATTCACTTAGGAAGCACCTCTCTAGGGCTGGGGTTTAGAGCCCTATATAAGCATGTAGTCTCCACCTCTTTTCATCAAGCAAGATCAATCTACAATTCAGCCATATGACCGACTATTGGGAGGGAGGAACCCCTATAGCATTCCAAGGGTTAATCCCTCTCAAAGATCAAAATCTATATAGCTCCTTCTAGGGTTCTATCATCTGGTATCAGAGCGGCGTTATTGCTGCCCTGTAGCCATCTCTGCCGCCTCCATCTTCCAAGCAATTTCCACAATTGATTTTGACGTCGCCTTCATCCATCGTCGCCCACCAAGCCGCAGATCCATCAATCTATTACCGTCCTCAGCGTCAACATCATAGATCTGGTAAAAACTCCAAAACCCACGCCTCTTGCTACTGCTATTCCTTTATCTTATATGTGGGAGAAGCTTTTCCAAAGTTTTTTTGGTGCAAAATTCTACCGTCACAAACGTTATCATCGTTGCAAAGGGGAAAAGCTGCAGAAAAATTTCAGTCGATTGTTGCCTCTTGAACCTTAACTTTTGATCATCCATTTTGGTTGAAACTTTTACACAAATTTATAGATCATCTTAGCTTACATCTAAGACTGATCTCTAGAAAAAACTCTTTATGGATCTGGACTTATCACACAGTACTAAAATTTTACGATGAAGAATCGGCCTTCCACTTATTGGCCTCTTGAAACCAAACTTTTGTTTATTCTTTTTGGCTGAAACTTTTACACAATTTTATAGATCATCTTAGATTTCATCTAAGATTGATCTCTGGGAAAAATTATTTCTGAAACCGAAATTATAGTGCTGCAATTCTTCGTCGCACAGTGCTAAAATTTTACAACGAAGAATCTACCTTTCACATTTTGGCCTCTTGAAACTGAACTTTTGTTCATCCTTTTTTGCCAAAATTTTTACACAATTTCATAGATCAACTTAGCTTTCATCTAAGATTGATCTCTAGAAAAAATTCCTTCTAGAACTAGTTTTATTATGCCTTCTTTCGTCATCACGCAGTGTTAGAATTTTACAACGAATGATCTACCTTCCATCTTTTGCCCTATTTCCCTACTGTTACTCTACCGAAATTTTGTCAAACTTTTTTCTTATATTAAACACATCTGAACCTAGGGTTTCTGCATATTTTTCTAGAATTTTTCTCTAGAATTTATGTCGAGAATTCATCATTTCTCTGACATAAAATCTGTTCGGTAGGATAGCACATCGCAGCACCTTTCTTCGTCGAATTCCATCGATTTTGAGTGTTGTCTTTTGTGGGATTTCGGACTCTCTTTCTCTCATCTAAAACCCTAACATCCTCACTAAAAACCCTTCCAAATTATACCCTAAACCGATCCCAAACAGCCACCAAAATTAGCCCGAAACCATAGCCAACATTCCTTACTGATCCACCTACCTTTTTATCTAACCTTCCTTATCGATCCACCTAACTTTGCTGCCATCTATCCCAGATCCAAAATCCTTTTTCCTAACCTTTATCCACTGCTATCATAGCCCTAAAACCATACCAAATTGTAGCTAAAATTCCATAAAACTGCAGCCCCTAACCGCACCCAAAACTACCACAAAACCATCCCCAAAAAATCATGGCCTTCGGTCCACCAACCTTTTAGCCACCCAATCTCCCTTATCCTTTCAACCGCAGCACGCATCTTTCGCTACACAACGCTGTCAACAGCGATCTCTCGTTGCCATCCTCCTTGATCACAGCCAGCGGTGATCCTTGCGGTAAAAAGCTACTAGTAGTGATCTTTCACTGCAATCTATTTACATTGCAGCCCGCAATAATCGTTCGTTGCCAACTATCTTAATCGCAGCCAGTAACAAATTGAACACGATAGTAGCCATCTCTCACTCCATACCGCTGCTACCCTCCTCTGCAACAGCTGCGAATACCGCTGCCCATCTTCCTCCTATTGTAGCCGCACCCTTGATGCAACCGACGTCACTTGTAGCCATGAAGTTGCAGCACAGCCGCAATCAACGTTGTTGTTGCCCTCTTCTTCCTCCATTGTCGTTGCTGCCTTCCGACTCAGATCTCTTGGCTGCCATCTTTCGACAGATATCAGCCACCCAAAAAAATCACAGCCTCGATGACATTGTAGCATCAATATTGCAGAATCACCGAAGGACCGCAGCCGACATTGCTACTGCCATCTTCTTCCTCCACCGTCGCTGCTACCCTTGGCTGCCATCCTCCACTTGGAGACTTCACCTCCATAGCCCCGACAATTTGCAGTTAGAGATCCTTACGTCATGACATCGGTTGGCTTATTCAAAGCTAAATTAGAGGCTTTTGAGACGCGTATGGATACTAGACTACGTACTCTCTTTGAGAAGTTTAGATTGGCTCGATCGTCAAGCCCAAGAAGACCACAACACAGAGCAAACTTAGATTGCAAAAAGAATCCATCAGACATAAGAAGCAAAGATAAGACACAATAATTCTACACCTCGACGACATCAATCTCCTTTGCACCACTTCAAGAAGGGCACCTCAATCAAGATGCTCAAAGCATGAGAGCCACATTCCAATCAATGGCATACAAACCTCCAGCAACAATCGATTACGAGAATATTAATGAACAACTAGTGAAGATCCGTCAAACCTCCACCATCCAAGAGTACCATATTAGGTTTGAAAGGTTAACTAATCAAACTCATGATTAGTCTAAAAAATAGATACTGAGGACTTTCATTAAGGGCTTGAAGCTGGAGATTCAAGAAGAAGTTAAAGTGCGATAGTCATACACACTTAAGGCAGCCATCTCCTTCGCATGACTACACGAAGATAGGATGAACCAAGATGTTCAGAGGACCAAAGCCACCACACAACTAGTAGCACAGAGACTCTCGACCCCATCTACCACCAACTGGTCACCTCAGTTGAAAAAGTTAACAAAAGAAGTGCTTCAAGACAGATCGACAAAGGGCCTATGTTGGCATTGTAATAAACTGTAGAGCCGAGATCACCATTGTAAAAAAGAGAGACTTCTATTGATTGAGCCCACTGAAGAACCCAAACTCAAAGATAAGGCTCTCGAGTCCGAGGAGAAGGATATGAAGGAAAAACCACAATCAGTTGCTCGCACCTTGCATAGTTCACCATAGATAATGGACGTTGATGGCTTCATCAAGCATCAAACTGTCACCATCCTCGCCGACACCAAGAACTCCAATGACCCTATGAATGACAGAAAAAAAAGGTGACCTTATGTGGGAAAGGAGAGAACGAAGAAAAGATGATCTCGACACAGCGCTTGGAGAAGCTTGCTGAAATCTCAAGCAACTCCGTCGAACCAAGTCGACTCCTTCCTACCAGACTACATGACCCTTATATGGTGGCTTTACAAGGGGAACCACCAGCATATATTCGGCCATATTGTTATCCACATCTTCAAAGGACCAAAGCTAAAAGGATCATCCAAGAGACATGGGAGACACGGATCATTCGGCCATGACCTTCTCTTGCAATGACACTTTATCTCCAAAAGTTTGCCTCTTTGTTTGCAGGGATAAGCTCTTCCTGAAGTGCCACATTCAGTTGAACCAGCTATGGTTTCTGATACAGCACTCCCACATCTCGAGCTACTTCCACGACTTCACCAAGGAGCGGACAATGATGTTAGAAGTCTTCCTTGATAACGACCTCTGATCCATGGCCCACGATCGTAAGAAGGAATAAGAGAAAGACATCCACATGACTCCCATAGCCATGATGCCATCTACACCAATGCTAGCATTGCCCGAATGTGGCAATGTGTTCATAATTGGAGCAGACATATCAAAAGTTGAGATTGACACCATCCTCATGCAAGATGGTCAACAGCATGAAGAAGTAAAAATGGGCCCCGAAAAATCACCACTCCTACCCACCTCAAACTCGATCAGACTCACACCACCAAAAAATTTATCTGAGGGCAGCCCTCATTCCAAAAGAAGGCATAACTACTATTATAGGGCAACCATATGACAGCCCATGCAAGGAAGAAACTTCTCCCTAACAAACGTCAGAGCAGAAAAAAGTTTCCTGAGAAAGATCAAATTCTCCTTCATCACCAGCTCCACCAGCACAAAATCCAAGCCTCAAGAAAGTGGTCTCCTTATTTCTTTGGGCCTTGCAAAATTAGAGATCACATTGGGGCCCTAACCTAGAGATCAGATCCATGCATCAAATCAAGATTACAATTGATCCTCTGGGTATCCCACCTCAAATGGAAGTTTAAAAGGGACGACTCAGCCTAGATCCATCCAACCGACACTCAAGCTGATGATGAGGCTCAAGTTTAGCTGATGATTGCATGGGATCACAGGATCATGACACATCATAGTCCCCACCACCACGACTAATGCTGGATCGCAAGAGCTTAAGACCTGGTTCCTTGAGTTCATGGAACCTCAGCCTTGAGGACAAGGCTGATTTGACGAGGGCGAGTTTCATATGACTCCAACAAGATTGAGTCTTAATCACCCTAGAAGTAATTAATAAGAACCCTATGAAATTATAATAAAATCTCACCTAGTCACTTCTATCCTATAGAGAAGTATGACTAGGATTTATTTTGATGCCTTATGGCTTCCTGGCTGCCACCTCCTTTACTGGGTTGGTCGGCTAAAGTTTCTAGCAGAGGGGCATGGCTTGTGCAGCCACTTAGGCCACCGCTCCCTTTATTTATGCTCCCTTTATTTATGCATGGTAGCTATAGGAGGGGCAAAATGAGAAATTCATTTAGGAAGCACCCCCCTAGGGCTAGGGTTTGGAGCCCTATATAAGTATGTAGCCTCCACCTCTTTTCATCAAGCAAGTGTTGGAACACCTCAGCGGATGCAATCTATAATTAGTCATGTGACCGATTACTAGGAGGGAAGAACCCCTATAGCGTTCCAAGGGTTAATCCCCCTCAAACATCAAAATCTATAGAGCTCCTTCTGAGGTTCTATCACATAAGTTGGATTGTACTTGGTCATATGAGGTAGGTCATACTTGGTCACATTGGTTGCATCATATATAATCATGTGGGTTAAGTCATGTCGAACTATACAATTTTAACCATCCTTGGCCACATGGGCTGGCTCATGCCTAGTCAAATATGTTGAGTTGTACATAGGCAAATAAGTTGGCTTATGCTTGGCCACATGAGTTAAACCTTTCTTGGCCACTAGGATGAATTATACGTATCCATATTAGTTTGATTATATTTGGCCATATATGCAAGTTAATACATAACTACATGGGTTGGGCCACACTTGACCACATGGGTAAGATTATGCCTAATCACATATGCTACATGGCTACATAAGCTAATGTGGTCAATCAACTTAATTCAAGCAAACCATCAATTTGACCTCTCATATTAAATTAGATTTTAATATTTTTTAATCATTAAAGAGTTACTTAAATCCATGAATTAAATAATTTAGATTCATGATCTTAAATTTAAAATTAAATTATAAAAATATTACACATAATTCTTAAGAATTATTATGTTAAATAAAAAATAAAAAAATTAATAATAAAAAATATTTACGCTTAAGAGATCATTATAAACCAAATAATTATTCTAACATCATAAGTCAATTATTATTATTTATTAATTATAAAGTTTTAAAATTAAAATATTATTATGTATCATAAAATTTTAACAATTAAGATTTCAAAACAAGTATCAAAGTTAGTTAAAAAAGAGTAGAGGATCGTATTTAGGGATACTCTTCTTAATATTATCACTACTAACTCGATGAGGAATGTAAAATAGTTCTTTTATATAGGAGAGATGAGATATTTCTAAAAGGTAAGTAATAATTTATTTTTTATTATTATTTTATTTTATATTTTACTTTCACACACAAAGATAGAACTATAATATTTATTTTTTATAATTCACATATAAAAATAGAATTTGAACTATTTATTTTCTAAAATTTACATCACTAAAATAAATTAATTAATAATTTAATTAGTTAATAAAATATCTAACTTGTCTATATAATTAAGGAAATTTATTTTAATCATATTATTAACTATAATACATAAATAATAAATTTAATAATTTAAATAAGATAATATATTATTTATGATAATTAATTTATTTTAATAGAAAAAATTATTGGTGATTACATTTCTCCTTCACTTAACAGAAATGTGATCCCCAAATTTGATATGAAAAATAAAATTAATCAATATAGTTTACACTTGAAATACTAAGTTTAAAGATAAACCTAAATCAGCTTGAGAAAATATTAAATGTATTTGTGCCACTTGAAAACTTTAAGTCAAAAGATATGTATTTCTTTTTTCCATAAGATATATAAGAAATGGAGTAAAGTCATTCAATAAATTTAGTTTTACATCACCCATAACCAATATATCAAATTCTATATCCAATAATCATTAGAATTTTTAAGGCTACATCTGTAACTGAATAAACAAAAGCAATTGAAAAGATGAAAATTTATCCAACTATTCATCATGTATTATCGTATAATTTTAAATAATTTATATATTATATGTGTCAAATAAATAGTGTTAAATTTAATTTTCCTTAGATCTCGTTATTGGATTAAACAAATAATATCTAATAATTAATTTGACACATTAAATCAAAACTCCATACAATATCAATGCATGATCAAATTTATTCAATTACAAAAACACTTATATTATTAATATAAAAAAAATAACTTCTAGAAACCATCATATCATATATCAAATATAATATCAATTTTAATAATAATATATGGTAAAAAAATAACGATAAATACTTTTCAATTTATATATTTTTGAAAGATCCTACAAAATTTTTGTACTTAAAATTTAGTAAAACTTTTACATATGAGAAGATAGTTGATACTTTTATCTCCGATTAGTAAAACGAGACATGTTAACTATAAGCAGTCATAATAATAAGACAAAAGTGAGGAAAAAAATCAATCATCGATCCTAAAGAAATCAAATAATAAGTAGCAAATATATTTTATAATTTCTTATTAAATTCATCCTGTTCATAATTATAAATAAGAATAATATTCTAGAGCAAAGGGTAATAAACTGTGATAAAAATTATGTCAAACTTCATGCATATATAATCTACTTAAAATTTATAACAAAATTATATGAAAGAATTCTAGGTCCCAACGTGAATAAACTATATTAAAAAAGAATGCTATAAGACTCATGAAATAAATTTATTTTTTGTAAAAAATAAAAATCTAGATATTTTAATGAACATAAGCATCATATAATATTTCTAGTCAAATTAACAAATTATTTTTTAAAAATATTAGATAAATTCTAATATGTGCATCTTCATGAATAACTAAGTCAATTGATATTTATTTATTATAAATACATCTAAAAAATAATATATTATGTAATTAAGTTAACAACCGTTATCTACTTTTCATAAAGTAAATAAGAGTGGCATGGCAAAATTATACTTAAAATATAAAACTTTACATGAGTTTCCACGATAAAACATAATTACACTTATTATAAGTTAGAGAAAATATACTAAAATTTTAGTCTTTTACTTAATAATGTTGCTTTAAGTCATTAATAAGACTCTCCTTGAATAACATTTTGATTAATTATGTTCTTATAAAAATAAATCATGTTTGGCTCAATAAAATAACCCAAATCTCTTAAAATCATACTTTAGTTGCATGATTGTATAAACTCAAAATCTAAATCTCAAAACTAGTTGTCTTATGTTACAATAGGTTGTCCAAATCATTACACTTATATTATTAAATTATCACATCTTAGATTTATAAAAATAAATTATTATATTAATAATTAATATTTTAAATATAAAAAGTATCATATCTTCTTGGTAGGGCCACAATTGATGAAAAAGTCACTTTCGCCCAAACCTCATATGTACTAAAGTCACTTTCGCCCAAACCTCATATGTACTAGTAGGTTACTCTTAAAATAAATATAAGATAAAAAATACATACAAACCACATACAGGTAGAAATTTTTGAAAAATCATAAAAATAATTTTAATATTCATGAAACAAATATAAATATTAAAAATTTAATATGAAATAATAACATCAATTCATTATGAAATACATGTGTTAAAAAATAATAATAATTCTTATGCACTAAATAAAATCAATAATCAATCATATACAATATATCTCACTGACATATATAATATTTAAATATCAAAGGTATACATTATACCCCATGCTGTAATCTCCAATCGTAAATAGAGAGATATGCTCTAAGGAATTGATTTCACCCAAGAAAATCTATATCACACTTCTAACAATGAATGAAGTGATATTATTCACTTACCCAAGTTAGGGTACGTTCCTCCTAATAATCGATATAGAATTGTCCAACCGTCACATCTAATGATTCACTAACTCCTAAAATGAATTGTATTTTCTTCCCTAAGTAGAAATACATAAACAATTATAATTATATATTTATAATTATTTATTTATATATATATCCAAGAAATAGTATGATAAAATATTATGAGAGACCAAACTTGATGTATGATCTAATAAACTATTTCCATTGATGGTTTCATACTATGATTGACTTATAGCTTCTTTCACATGTTGTACTTCTAATATAGATCATTAGCATAGTCACATATATTATATAATAATAATCACATTAATATGATAAACTTAATATAAATATTAATAAAAATAATAATTATTTTTAAATAATATATTTAGATAAAAATTTTAAACTTATCAAATTATAAAAATATGAGACATTAATCTCTCAATAGTCCTAAATTAAATATAAACCTAATCTGAGTAGCCCAATTAACTTAAACCAAACTCAATTTAATTAGGGTCTATCGAAACAAACCTCAAATCGTTGTAAAATTGATGTGGAATCACCTTAGACTAGTTTAATTTATATTTAATCAATTCAATTAGGTTAAATAGGTTTGAACTAGTTTGATTTAGAATTATCCTTAACCAGCTTGAACAGATCAAACCTTTTAATTCAGTCAAATAACAAGCTTAAACCAATAAAGGGAGAGAAAATTAGAGAGTATCCCATAGAGCTAGCTTAGATCAAACTGATCCACTTGAGTCTTGGATAGGTCACATGCATCGCATATGCCTATCCTAAGTAATAAGTTGAATTAAGGTACAATAGCTTGATAGAGGAGTAATATGTATAACACTAGTGGCATAGTTGGGTGAGCCTAGCTTTACGAGCTAAGCTGAACTTTACTCACAAGTTGAGCTAAACCTTACCACTAAACTGGGTCACGTTAGGTCAAGTTTAACTAAATAGAATGGGCTATGCTTGACTTCATGGGATGTGTCATGTCTGGCCACATGAGCTAGACTATGCTTGGCCACATGAGTTAGGTCATACTTGACCACATGGATTGTACCATACTTGACTACATAGTTTGTATCGCACTTAGCTACATGAGTTCGGTTATGCCTAACCACATTGATTGAATCATACTTGACCACATGGTTTAGATTATGTTTAGTCACATCAACTTAGCTATATCTGACTATATAGGATGGATTATGCTTAACCATATGAGTTATATCATACTTTGCAATATAAATTTGGTTATACCTAACCACACCGGTTGGGTCATACCTGATCAAATAGATTGAGTTATTCTTAACCACATGAGTTGAACCATACACGGTCACACGGGTAGGATTATGCTTAGCCACATATGCTATGTTATACCTAATCACGTGAGCTAAACTGATTAACCAACTTAACTATCCTTAATTTAATCTCTTATTAAATTAAATTTTGATATTTAAATTATTAAAAAGTAAGTCGAATTCATGAGTTAAATAATTTAGATTCATCATCTTAAACAGAATCCTCTCGCTACTAAGCTCACCGAAGAATAAGGAAGGAGTTCCCTTTATATAAGGGAAGACGACCTCTTCCTAAAAGATAAATAATAATTTAAAATTTATTATTAATTTATTATTTTATATTTATATAAAAACTATAATTATAATATTTATTTCTTATGATTCACACACAAAAATAAAATTTTAAGTATTTATTTTTTAAAATTCACATCACTCATTAGAATATAAATCAATTAATAATTTAATTTATTGATAAAATTCTTAATTTTTTTCATATAATTAAAAAAATAATTTTAATCATTTATTTAATCATAATACACCAATAAAAATTTAGTAATTTAAATAAAATAATATATTAATAATAATTAATTTATTTCAAGGATGAAAAATTATCCGTGATCACAATAAAAAAACCCAAACCTCAACAAAAAAAAAAAAAAATCAATATCCCATTTTTTTATCAAAACCAGCAAACCAAATAGAGTAAATAATGTTGTGCAAAAAAAAAATGAAAGAATAACAGAAACACAAAGTAACAAATGTTTGCAACAAAATTTTACATCCTAAGCAACAGAAGTTACAAAATATAAATCAAAGCATGTAGAAAGTCGAGATTATGTAGTAATACGATCATCAAAATTTCAAGATAGTAAACTTAATATATAAAATGTTAGAACAAACTCAAGTTTTCTAAAATCCAATAACGTTAGGGCAAACTACAGAACCCACATTTCTTCTCCAATTAACCCACACAAGCACGTGTGGGTTTGTCACGACTTGCATCAATTTAATCAGTCTAATTATAATGAATGAAAATACCATATGAGACTAAGACTCATTACATTGTAATCGTAATCCTATCCACACATAAAATAGATGAGATACATAAATAAATAAATAATGTGGTGTACCAAGTAAAACTCGGACATAGATAATAAACAAAAATATATATTCCACTTCTAAATTGAAGTATAAAACAAATCAATCCAATACATGTTTTCTTTCATCATCAAATCAATCAAAGGAATAATTCATTTCACAATGTTTCTTTAGTAAACGAATTAATTAAAAAAATGTTTTCCTTTGTGATCGAATCAATCAAAAGATTATTTCCTCTTGTGATTGAATCAATTAAAAGATTATTTGACTTACACACTTTAAATTCAGGACAAGATTTCTTCCCTTGAGTTGTTCCGGGACTCCTCTTTCTTCATCCTCTCATTCCCCTTCAGTGTTCATGAATCATCATCCTGACATATAGAGGGCATGTAATACTTTAATTTTAATCAAGAATAATATTATAACTCGGGGGAATGTAATATCTAATTTTATAATTTTACATAATAAGAAACTTATAATTAGAGTTAAACCATCTCTCAAAATTTATAGTCCTCATCCTCTTTTCACTGGGATAGGAGGAAGGAGAGACACTAGAGGATCACGATCTTTAACTTCCCTACATACTCGTGCTCTTTTTTGCTTGTTAATATTTTTTTCATAGTTTGATTGATGTTCTTTTGGCATAGTAAAACTACATGAATTTATGATTTTTTTCCCTCATGAATTTACTTGTTAATATCTTTTTCATATTTGATTGATGTTCATTTGGCATGGTAAATCAACATAAATTTTTATTTTTTCCTTGTGATTCTTTTCATTTTTTGATTGATGTTCTTTCCTCATGGGAAAGCTACATGAAGTTATATATTCTTTCCCTCATGAATCTATGTTAAAATTAAAATTATTATATGAATCCATCACAAAACAAACAAAAAAAGTCATTGGGTTTGAAATTAGGCTGAATTAAATGAAATTAGGCCACGAGTAATACTAATTTCTATATATATATTCTTTCAGAGATACTATGAAGCTATGTTAAAATTCATAGTAAAACTCTATGACTTTTATTTTATATAAGAGTTTATATATATATATATATATATATATATATATATATATATATATATATATATATATATATATATATATAAATTCAGCCTATGTTAAAATTCATAGTAAAACTCTATGACTGTTTTTTTTATATAAGTTTTGAGATGGATTTTAACATAAGAGTAATTCAAATTAGGCTGATTTTTTTTATATAAGAGTTTTAAATGAATCCTCTTCGGATTCATAATATATATATATATATATATATATATATTCAGCCTATGAACCTATGTTAAAATTCAGCCTAAGTTGGTTGAATTTCAAACCCAATTTCAAATTATTATATATATTTGAAATTACAACTAACTCAGGTAATTTATATTTATATATATATATAATATTTATATTTATATTCCTTTTAACCTGACCTATCATGTTTTATTAGAGTTGACTTATATTAATTTATCATTTATCACAGTTAAGTTATTTTTCTGCTTATATTAATTTTGCTTTGGTCAAAATTCAAATATAAAAAAAGAAGCTATATCCCCATAACAACACACGATAAAAAAAATATTTTAGAGAAGATATCTGGGACTCGTCTGTTATCAAATTTTGCCACGGTCACATTATTTGTTTGTAACGAAATAATTAAAAAATAAATATTTTTCATCGTGATCAAATCAATCAAAAGATTATTCGATTTGCACTCTTTAAATTCAGGACAAGACTCCGTCCCTCCAACTGTTCACGGACTCCTCTGGTGTCAACCAAAACCAACAAAATGCAGGCAACCAACGACGTGGGACAGTCGACACCCGAGAAAGAGGATGAGGAGGTGTTCTTGCGGGCTCTGCAGTTCTCATGCAGCGCCGTCTTCCCCATGGTCCTCAAGGTGGCCATCGACCTCCAGCTCCTGGAGATCATCGTCACGGCTGGCCCAGAAAAGGCAATGAGCCCATAGCAGATTGCCGCTCGGCTGCCCACCCAGAACCCGCTGGCACCCATCTGGGTGAATCGGATTCTCCGCTTGCTGTCCACCAACAGCATCGTCGGTTGCACCGTCGAGTCCAGCGCCGACGGCCGCCCCTATCGGAAGTACACCATGACACCCATCTCCAAGTTTTTCACCAAGAATCACGATCGTTCTGTTGTGAACATGTTTTTGCTTCATCATGACAAAGTCTTCATGGATCTATGGTAACCCTCTCCCTCCCTCTCTCTCTCTAGCTAGATATAGTTTAGAAGTATCTACTTCACTTGGTTCAAGAAACTAACACTGATGCGTTGGGTGACAAAGGCACCACGTGAAGGATTCAGCGTTGGACGGCAGCGAACCAGTGATGGCCGCCTAAGGGATGTCATCCTTCGAGTACCAAATCACTTTACGGTGGCTTTGACGACATACTGGTCGATATCGGTGGAAGAGTGTGTTCAAAATAATGCTAAGTAGATAAGATTGATTTAATAAGTTAAGATTAAATAAAAATTTAAATCTAAATCTAGTTTAGATGATGATATGATTAGTTTAGATGAGGGTAAGATTTATTTAGATGTGATAGATTTTTTAGTATTTAAAATATTTATATTATATCTTTTAATTAATATAAATATGTGCTCTTTGTTCATTCCAAAACACTGCAGACCGTTGATTGAAAGTACCCCTGGTATCTTATACTATTTTCTTCTCTTTCTCTTTGAAGTTCTACAGAAAAGCCAACAGTGGTATCAGAGCCTAGTTTAAAGGAGTACATCAAGAAGGGAAGACTAGTAAATCCAAAAAAAAAATGAAAAGAAAAAAAGAGAAGATGTCGAGTCTTATATTTCACAAGGATTATAAAATTTGGTAGAAAATAGTTTTGTTGAGTATGACCTGTAGGATCCTAAGATTACTAAGAATCGAAAGGATCAGATGAATGAAAATACGTAAAAAGATGCAAAAATCATTTATATGTTACAACAAGCAATAGATGATTCCATATTTCCCAGAATCATGATGACAACAACATTAACAAAAATATGGAAGATATTAAAAAGTGTATTTGGAGGCACAGAAAAGGTAAAAATTTTAAAACTTTAAATTCTTCGTCGTGAATTCGAAACACTTATGATGAAAGATTCAGAATCGATTGTTGATTTCTTCTCAAAAGTTTATTTTATTGTGAATCAAATGATGTCTTATGGTGAAAATCTAAAAGATCAAACTATAGTAGAAAAAGTTATATGAAGTTTATCTTCAAAATTTGATATGATCTCTACTACCATAGAATAAGCTAAAGATACAAGTATATTGTCTATTGATGAATTAATGGGCTCTCTTTTAGTTCATGAACAAAAAGTGAACAGATCTTCATATGAGGTTTCAGAACATGCTCTCCAAATGAAGATAGATTATAAAAAAGAACAGAAGAAAAATTTAGAAACCATATCTCAAGGGAGAGATAAAAATGACAGAGGACGAGGCCAATCAAATGAAGGTAACAAAAAAACTCAAAAATATTTTTGTTACAAAAAATAGGGTATATTGAAAAGGATTGTTAATATAAAAATAAAAATCCAAATGTTCCTCTATGTTATTATTGTGGAAAATATGGATATTTTAAAAAAAATTATTGAGACAAAAATCAAACAAACTATCATGAGAAAAATAATGATGACAAAAGAGATGAAGAGAATATTTTCTTTATAGCATCTGATGAAGAATATTCTAGAACTGTTTGGTTTTTGGATAGTGGATGCAGTAATCATATGACAAGCGATAAAAGTCTGTTTCAGAAGCTTGATGATTCAGTCAGATCTATTGTGTAGATGGGAAATGGTAAAAAGGTTCAAGTAAAAGGAAAATGAATAGTTGCTATGAATATAAAGTCTGATAAAAAAATTATTGATGATATGTTATTTATTCCTGATTTAAAATAAAATCTCATTAGTATATGACAACTAATGAGAAAAAAGATATTATGTTATTTTTTATGATGAAAAATGCTTGATTTATGATAAGAAAATCGGTAAATTGATAGCAACTGCAAGGATAACAAAAAATAAGAAAAAATAAGATGTTTGATTTATTATTTTCAGATTTTGCTACTCCTACTGATGCATCAATATTATGGCATAAAAATTATGATCATCTAAATTTGTGTGGATCTATACAAACTATCTTAGATAATGCAGGTCATAATGTTGATGACACACATATACAGAAAAGGGATGAAACTATAAACTCTATGGACAACAATGAAAGTATAAATATAGGATTGGTAGAAGTTTATGATGATGTGAAGAAAGCTAAGAGAAAAAAAAGAAAGAGAAAGCTTCTGTATACAAAGGGATTCAATCATACAAATACAGAGTCTCCATCATATCATCAAAGATGGCTACCGAAGAGAAAAATATCAAAAGAAACAATGAAATATTTCAGGTCAGAAGTTCTCAAAGATCTATGGACAGAGAAAAAACATAAGACAGCGCTATAGCAGTGAAGATCAGCTTGTCGATGTCTTCACAAAAAATTTGACAAAGAAAATATTTTTTAAAAAATAATTTTAAATTATAACTACTTGAATTAAGGGGGTGTATTGGAAATAATCCTAGTTAATATCAATTTAAGGAGTTAAGATTAGATAAAGATTTAAATCTAAATCTAGTTTAGATGAGAGTAAAATTTATTTAGATGTGATAGATTTTTTAGTGTTTTAAAATATTTATATTCTATCTTTTAGTCAATATAAATAGGTGCTATTGGTTCATTCAAAAGTATTATAGACCGCTAATTGAAAATACTCCTGGTGTCCTCTACTATTTATTCTCTTCTCCTTCTCCCTGAAGTTCTGCAGAAAAGCTAACAGCGTCGGCATCACCCTCGGCATGATCACTGCCAAACACCCCCACATCAAGGGCATCAACTTCGACCTCTCGCATGTGCAAGGTTCGCTCTTGATCCATCCCTTTATATGAGAAGAAGAGATGTTCTCGTTAGATCTCGGCTTACGTGCTAATATTGTTTGTGGTTGCAGGTGTGCATCACATTAGCGGAGACATGTTCGAAGTTGTTCCCCGCGGAGATGCCATTTTCCTAAAGGTCAGGTCTCTTCGGATCATGATTATAATTAATTTATTCAAATTCATTTTGTAAATAATGAGTTACTCGTGGGTTGTTGTGCATTTGTGTTAGGACATTGCTAGGGTCATATCGATCAATTCATAATTAATTCAAGTTGATTTATTCAGTCATAGTCAATTATAGATCGGGTGAGCCCAATCGAGTTAGTTATGACTTGGTTGGAGTTAGTTGTTATCTTCAGTTAGGATGAAGTCGATTATTATTTTCAGTTAGGAGTTTATTTGATTTCTGTCAATTAGTTAAAAGTCCAACTTTAGAGGGACTCTTGGTAGAACACTATAAATAATGGTGTAAACTCTTTTATTTTCAAAGCAATCAACAAAGAAGTTATGTTTTAGCCAATAAGCAAAACCCAAAGAGGGTCGATCCCCTATAGAGATCAAGGAGGCTGATCCCCTCGAAGTGATTAAGAAGACTCAATCACCTCGAAGTGATCAGTTATCCCTCTTCATCTTTCATAGAAACCTTAGGGTTTTTATCACTTGGTATCATAGCAACGATCCTTGACATTCCTGTTGTAATTCTGCAATCACTCCCCTTGACATATGCAATCGCTACCACCATCTACACCATCGTCGTTGTCATCGTCGTCTTCCATATCTTCGCTGCAACCATCATCAGCCAAAAAAAAAAGGAAAAAAAAGAGAGATTAAAGCACACAGCCATGCCATCTCGAGCAAGAAAGGAGCCAGCCCGTTGACACCCTCTGTTATTCCTCACCTCCTCTTTATTTATAGTGCCTCGTTGCTACTACCCTGCTTTTCACAACCATTATAGCCCCACGCCACTAGCTGTTGCCACCATCCTCCCATGTTGCAGCACTCACTGCTGCCGCCTGCTCCTGATTCATCCTCTGTTATCACTCCAACCGCACCCTGCTTCCTCCTTTGATGTTGCTATCATCGCCCCCATCTGCTGCTTGTAGCCCCACCTAGTAGCGACCTCCTTTGTCGCAATGTTGTCGCGCACAGTAGCGTTGTCACTACTACCTCCCACTGCAATGCACAACCCTCCTACCGCAACCCCAGCCAATGCTCGTCGCAACTTTCACCATACCTCCCTCATTGCTCCCAGCCACCCCCTCCTCTCTGTAGCCCCTGCCCAGCATCGCCAACCATCATCAATAGCACCCGATCCCAATCGAGATTAATGGACCACCCTTTTCTCCCCTCTCTCGGTGATTTCTTCTTCTTGTCCCCAACAGCACCTTTGTCGTCTTCCTCCCCTACTCCAATAGCACTGGTCGCTCAACATTGCACTGTTGAGCCGCAGCACCGTGGCCCATAGCCGTGACAACAGCGATGCCTCGTTGCCACAGGCGCCCACTTCCTTTGCAGCCATATCAAATACATCGTTGCTGATGCGATGACTATGGATGATACAATAGATGCAAGATTCAAAGCTTTTGAGGCCTATATAGAGAATAGACTGCATGAACTCTTCAGCGAATTCAAAAGAAGTTTATCGGAGAACCCCAACAAATCTCAGCATGATGAAAGTTTTAGTCTCAAATGAAACATATCTGAAAAATATGATCAAGGGCAAGACACAAGATACCTATGCATGAGGGTGGAGTTTCCCAAATGGGAAGATGGAGACCCAATCTGCTGGATCTCACGAGCTGAAAAATTATTTCGCTTCCGCAGGACTCCAAAAGAATCCATGGTAGAGATAACTTCTATTCAACTCAAAAGAGATGTGATCAAATGATATAATTTGTACGCGACTTATCACGGAGTCCTTTCATGGGGACAGTTCAAGAGGGAGCTCCTGATTCACTTTAGACCATTGAAGTAAAAGAACATTCATGAACAACTTGTTAAAATCCACCATACTTCAATAGTACATGAGTACCAAAACATATTTGAGCGCTTATCGAACCAAACCCGAGATTGGTCGGAGATACAATTGGTGAAAATTTTTATTGAGGGACTAAATCCCAAGATTCATTGCGAAGTTAAAGTTCGTCATCCTCGCACCATGATAACAGCTATATTATTCACCAGCGTGCATGAAAGAAAAATCAATATAGACACTCGCCAAAATAGAAGCTTTAATAGACAAAAAAAATCAACAAATGAGGACTTCAAAGTGGTGAACATAGACACTCACAAATAAGAGCAACTTTTGACAATCAAGCCAACTAAAGATAAATCAAAAACTAAAAATGTAGAGTTTGATCATGAAGGTTGTGACAATTGAGCTAACTAAAGATGAATCAAAAATTAAAAATATAGAGTCTGATCATGATTCAACTAAAGATGAATCACAGACTTCTGACGATTGAGCTAACTAAGAAGGAATTGAAAAATGATAATATGGAGTCCAATTATGAAGGTTGTGACAAATTCAAAGTCAATATTGCTAATAAGTGAATCCTAATTTGTGATAACGGGTGCTCAAGGATAAATATGATTATACATGCCAAATAACTACTTGTAATTTTTTTATGCCCTAGGAAGACTTTGAAGTGACGATTCTTAAAGGAAGATATGGTACTACCATTATCCATTAGATGAAAATGGATCTTTAAAAGACTACAATGACCATTGCACTAGAAGGTCAACACATTGCTTACACCAAGTGGACCTACTTAATTGATAAAAGGGTTGTGATGCATGTCAAATATCATGGACCAAAGTACTCCCAAAGTTTGATGCTACTCAGTCTTGAGGACAAGGCTGATTTGAAGAGGGCAGGTATGTTAAGACTTTGCGAGGGCCGGGTGCATTGGTTCATAATTAATTCGAGTTGAGTCATGTTGGTCTATCCAGTCAGAGTTTGTTGTAGGTCAGGAGTGAGCCCAATCGAGTCAGTTATGAGTTGGTTGGAGTTGATTATTATCTTCAGTTAAGATGAAGTCGATTATTATTTTCAGTTAGAATTTTATTTGATTTCTATGAATTAGTTAAAAGTCCAAGTTTAGTGAGCAATGGTATAAACTATTTTATTTGAAAAATAATCAATGAAAAAATTATATTTTACTCAATAGACAAAACCCTAGAAGGATCGATCTCGTATGATTTCTACCAATTTACAGTTTGATTCTTTATGATTAGAGCGATGAGAATTGTGTGAAGTTATTGAAAAACTGTTGGAAAGCTCTGCCGGAGAAAGGGAAGGTGATTGTTCCAAAGCCGACTCCGAGAGCCCAAGGCATCTTCCAGTTAGATCTGTGCATGGCGACCTACAACATCGGAGGTAAAAGAAAGAACAGAGGAGGAGTTCCAAGGCTTGGCAAGGGTCGGTGGGTTTACCGGATTCAAAGCTCCTCATTTGTTTGCATATACGTGGGTCATGGAATTCCAAACATGAACACTTGGTGCTTCCACTTTCTACACTTTTGGTATCCTAAATAAAGGAGGATTCGATGTATCGGGCTGCAGTAATTCCATAGTTTAAAGGACACAATCCCTTTAAACATATAGATTTGGGAATCTTATTATACCGGTGTAGGCAAGTGCAAAGTTTCAAATCATAGCATGCATGTTTCAGATGAACGAGAGAGATGATAACAAAATGAAGAAATTATTTGCCACATAATTGGCAGGACAGCAGATTTTGATCTTACTTTTTGTGATCTCCATGAGCAAGCATAGATAGAGATGCGTAGGTGTCTTTTTAACCCTGCTTTCTTCGCTACACCCTCAAACTCTTTCGCCCTCCCGTTCTCCTTCGGTGTGCATGAATCAAATCCGACGTCTAGAGGAATGTAAAACTCTAATTTTAGTCAGTATTAATACCGCAACTAGGGGGGAATGTAATACCCTAATTTTAATAAAAAAAATACTATTATAATTTGATAGAATAAGAAACTTAGGACTAGAGTTAAAACCTCTCTCATAATTTATATTCGCCATCCTCTTTTCACTATATAGGAAGTAGTAGTCATTGAGGAAGGAGAAGGGAAGAAACAAGAGGATCACTTACAAAAGATCAAGGTAGGGAATTTTAACTTTTCGACATCCTCATCCTCTTCTTTTGCTTGTTAATATCTTTTTCATATTTGATTGATTTTCTTTTGGCATGGTAAAGCTACATGAAGAATTTATTGTTTTCTTCTCCTCACGAATTTACTTGTTAATATATTTTTCATATTTCATTTAATGATCTTTCGGCATGGTTAAATTACATGAATTTATCTTCTTCTTTTTTTCTCCTCATGAATTTACTTGTTAATTTCTTTTCCATATTTGATTGATGGTCTTTCGGCATGGTAAAATTACATGAATTTATGTTTTAAGATCAAAATTATTATATGAATCTATGTCAAAAGATTAAAATTGTTGTATGAACATATTAAAATACTATTATGTTTATTTGCTTTGGTAAAACTGTATATATTTGATTCTCCTAATATTGTAGTGCATGTCTTGACATAAAATTATTTTTTTACTGATTTCATAGGATTTATATTTATATTTGTGTGTGATATGTGATATAAAAATATTATAGAAGTATAACGTGATAAAGATTTGATTATATGATGTATTTTTTATTAGAATAATATTATTTCATGGCATACTATTAGAATTTATATGTGAACAAGTATGCGTTATATATGATTGACGCATTATTCGTCAATCTAGTTTTCATAAAAAAAAAATATATAGTATAATTTTATCTCCATATAACATCTAATAGAGCATAATTTAGTTTTCTGAGATGTTAAGTATTTGAGTGGGTTCGAAAAGGGATCATATAAAAAACCCTTCTGATCTTAAGTCAGTAAAGGGTTTGGCAGATTCGATTAAGTGTTGAGTCCAAATATTGAAAAATTTAGGTGCCTTTTTGTAATGTATTTGAGGCCGTGATTAAATACTTGGTATTGTTACACAATTCCTCTAACTATAAATATGATCATTTAGCCCCCAAAAAACATGGGGTAACAATCGACTGAGTGATGATTATGACTGAGTGACACATCATTCAAATAATGATGAGGTGTCGGCCAATGGTGATAAAATATTAGTCACGTGGGGATGAGGTGTCAACCACATAGTGATGAGGTGTTAGTAGTCCATGTGTTATCATCCCTATCTCATTTGCTCTCTTATTGTGTCTCGATGTGCATAGCATAATCGATGTATGATGTAACTTATGTGATAGTACCAATTTAACAAATTAGTCATTGGAATAGTTCTTTAAGTCGATTCAACCACACTCTTATCAAATCGATTCAACCACACTCTTGATCGATTTGATCATGTTGTCAATGAAATAGTACTTTGGATGAATTCATTTGTGTTGTTAGAGATGCCTCTGGGCCAATTCAGGCTACGTTGTTATATAACAACACACAGTATTAGGTCGACTCGACCCATATAGCTATGTCATTATCGAGGAATAATTGATGATCGAATTTAACTAGAAGGACACCTCTTGGTTGTCATGCCATATCGGCATAGAAGGATGCCCCATAGTTGAGTTTAGGCTTGTCATTATCAACATAAGCTTTATGTTTGTGTTTGCTTGCATTATCGTAAAAGGATGCTTCTTGGCTGATTAGATCATATTATTATAGAAGGATATTTCATTGTAGAGTTCGACTACATTTTCCTCAATAGACACTTTGTCATAAGTTAGAGTATGTCATTGTAGAGGAATGCTTTATAGTCATGTTTGGTTGCATCATCACCGAGAGATGCTTGATAGTTAGGTTCACTTATGCCATTATAGAAGGATGTTTCCTGGTCGATTCGATGGCATCATTATAAAGGGATACTTTATAGTCAGGTTTAATCGCATTGTATTCTAGGACACTTTTGATTAGGGACAATATGTTATGATCAATTGACACTAGGGGGGTGAATTAGTGCAAGTGTAAAATCACAGTTTAAGAGAAATATTTTCGTTTGAAGTAAAATCAAAAATCAGAAGCGTTTCATTGAGCAAGTGAGCAATAATCTAGTGAACGAAACATAAGTTATGATTATGCTAAAAGAAAACTTCGTATAAGAACATGCATAATAAAAAATAACAAAGTAGAGAGATGTTCACATATTTATAATAGTTCGACCTCAACCTGGCCTACGTCCGCTCCCGAGTCCTCTTCTCTGAGGTCCACCAGTGTCCACTACCAATCTTCTTTGGGTGAAGACCAAACCCTTACAACCTTCAACTTATAAGTGAGACAAGATTTACAACACTTGGATCACTCCCTTCCCCTTTTTTTTTCTTACAATTTCACACACAAATTTTTTCACAGAATTTTAATCCCCAAAATTATTATATGAAATGCAAGAAAACTTAGGGTATTTATAGGCCCCAAATGGCTTCAGAATTTGAAGCCAAAATTCAAACGTATCTGAAAAATCAGAGTACGGGCGGTACAACTGCCAGTGCCCGCGGTGTAGCCACCGAAAGTAACCTTAAAACTAAGGTACGAGCGGTTCAACTGCCCGAAAACCTGGGCGATGATGGTACAACCGTCGCTTACCAGCAGTTCAGCCACTCGGAATCCTAAAAAAGTGATTCCCTTCACTTTTCCAATCCCGACTTGACCCTTTATGTTGATCAATCCTCTTGTTAACCAATTGAGCTTAACTTGAGCTCAATCAATCCCCTTTTGTAGACCCGATTGCCTCTTTGAGTTGAGTTGTATTTCTTCCAAATCACACTCAATTTGGACTCAAACTTAACCTACGACTTAAGGATTACAGCTATACATGACCATCAAGCTTAATTAACGACCTCACTCCTGTAATCCAGCAACCTCTGGCATTCCCTGCGGTGAGTCTCATTGTCTTCCTCCGGAGATCTCCCAGCTTGTTCCTAGTGATCTTCCCGATACCTCTGCTGAAGTCCTAGCGAACTCCTTGCGAGCTCCCACCACATCGTCCAAACCTTGGCCCGATGCTTAAGCTTAATCCTGGGTCCATGTCCGGTCTGTAACTCCTTTTCATCATCGTGGTTAAACCTTCATAATGCTAACTACGACTTAATTAATTATAATCATGACTAATAAATCCACTTGAAAATCTTCCCAACTCCCAGCTGGCTACCCCCGACAATCTTCCAATGAGTTTCAGTCTTCTTTCGATGAACTTCATTACGTCATCCTGGTAAGCTCCCGATACCCTCGGTAAGCTTTCGATACACTCCAAAGGAGTTCCTAACCGCATCGTCCTCACTCCGACCTGATTCTTGGACTTGAGTTTGGTTAATCCTCTGATTGTAATCTATCATAGTTAATCTTATATCAATCAATTTTAATAATATTATTAAATTAATAATTTATTAATTAATTTCATCATCAAAATATGATATTCAACACAATTATATAGAGTTAGAATTGCGCTAAAATCCAACCAATCAGAGTTGGAATAGGGATAAAATCAAATCAAATCAGAGTTTCAATTGTTGAATCGAATTGTAGCTCATCCAAGTCACGTCTAATCTCAACCAGCAAAGGTGGACAACCAAAACAAAGTTGCACGGTAGGAGACGCGTGCAACTCCTTGTGCGCATATAGCAGCTCCTCCTTGTGCACCTAGGAATAGATACCTCGTCACCCAATCTCTAAGAAGTCCCCATCACATCAGGACTCCTTCAATCATAGCCTCAAAAGGAAGGAAGGATCACAGCCCCCCAATCCTATAAGAACGAGAAGGCACAACACCCTTCAATCATCCCAGAACCAGCTTTCCTCAAGTAGCAGTCATCTAGGTCGAACCAGTGACTTCCCCATCTCTTCTCTCCATCACAGTAGCAGCAACTCTATTTCTCCTCAACAGAGAGCAGGAGAAGGAGACTAAGAAGAGGAAGAAAAAGAAGAGAGAGAGAAATAATAAGAGTAAATTAAAGGAAGAATCGACAGCAAGTATTCTACCATGATCTGTCTGTGCTTGTCATGTAGAAACTTTCAAACAATCATCTCTTTACTTTAGTTTCTTATTTTGAGCACCTTAAATACATAATAAGAGTAAATTAAATTTTTTTTTCTAAGTTATGTTTATTATAGCAAAAACTTAACTCTTCCACCAAATTTTTTTATCTGAAATGTGGTATTGGATTGATAGATCATTGAACTTAAACCCTACATCATAGAAGGATGCTTCTTAGTTACTTCTACCAGGTTATGATTCATAGTTAGGTTTAGTTGTGTCAATCATATATGGACACTTCATGGTTGATTTTGATGACATCATTATAAAGCAACACTTCCTGGTTAGATTAGAGCATATAGTTATAGATGAATGTTTCATAGTCGAGTTTAATTGCATCATTGTTGACGGATGGTTCATTATTAGGTTCAATCATATCATTATAAAAGATTATTTTTTTATTGACTAAACCTCATGCCTGCATTTAGTCGTATCTTCTTCTAGGAATGCTATAGGGTCGGGTTCGATCATGCTATTATAGGTCATTTCATCGTCGAGTTCCATAAGTATGGTCGTATCATTATTTAGGGACACTTTTACACACGTGTTCAATCATATTATTATAGAAAAATACTTTATGCTAGGTCAGACATGTTATTGTAGAGGAATATTTTATGTCAATTTTGATTATTGATTATGTCATTGTCAAGAATTGCTTCTTCAAGTAATGCGATCGTATTGGTGCTTGAAATTACCTTTTCAATTGGTTCGATCATGTTGGTATAGGTCATTAGGTAGTTTAGTCTTATTAGTATCGGAAGCCACCTCTTCAGGTGATTCAATTATGTTGGTTTTGAGAGTTACCTTTTTGGATTGATCAATCATATCGAAATTATCTTTTTAAGTAGTTCAACTATATTGATACGAAGGATAACCACTTTGGGCGATTCAACTATATTATTTTTTAGAGTCATCTCTTCAAATAAATTAAACACTACTAATTCAAAATTATATATTTGATTTGCTTTTGAAATCTTTTGAGATCCTTTTTGTTATATTTTCCTAAAGAATAATCATTTCAACTTAACCATGAATTAGGAAAATAAAAAAATTTTGTATATCCAAATTTCGGACATATGGATACTGTGATGTCCTAAGTAAACCTTACCACTAAAGAAGAACAAAAAAGGTAAATTCCCTATAATAACTTCTAATTTTATTTTTTTTATTTTTTATTTTCTCTCAATTAGTTTGAAAATTGATAATCCTTAACCACTCATTTGTCATTTTCTTTGCTCTCTCGCCCCTTTCTCAAACCCATTATATTCAAAACCCACTTAAAATTTAAACTAGTCCAAAATAAATAATAGCTAATATATTAAATGATATATTTATATTAATAAAAAACTTTTAAAGAGAATATATATATATATTAAGGCCTTCGAAATAGAAAATCGATTATTTAGTCCTTTGAAAGTTATTTATAAGGTTTTTAAATATTTTTTTTTTTAAAAAGACCGGGTGGAAGTTATATTGTTTGAATAGGATCCAAAAATAGTGTAACTTTATTCAAAAATAGTACAACTTATGTCATAAAATTTTTTTAGTCCTTAAAACCTCAAAAAACTTTATATAATAATATTCAAGTGATTTTTTGTCCATAAAGCATAGTAATTTACCTTAACTTGGGTAAAATAAAAAATATTTATTTTAATAGCATAAAAATGAATAAAGGTCGTTTATGCATTTTTTAGAGTTATTTATAAGATTTTTCAGAAAATTTATTTATTTTTAACTAGGATGTGACTTACACTATTTTTGAATGTGTTACATTATTTTTGGATCCCATACAAAAATAGTGTGTAATATAAAAACTATCCAAATTTTTATGGCGCATTGAAAATATCTAATGAGGCCTTAGTTGATCCATTGTTCTAACTTTTTTAGCAATTAAAATATGTATTTTCGATTAACTCAGATCTTAAAAGGTTGAATTTTTTTTATTTTTGATCAATTTAAGTTGAAATTATATGGTTGTAATTATGGCATTATTTTATCATTATTTGTTATTTTATAATATTATGTATTAAGATTTTAAGATTATTTTTATTTTATTAATGTATATATTATTTAATTTATTGGTCATTATTTATTTTTATTCGATTTAAATGTTGGGTCGGCTTAATACAATTATTTCAATATAATTGGTTTGAAAATGAAGAGAGAACTGGAAAAGATGAAGGAGGGGTTGAGAGTACATTTGTCATTCTTGAAATTAGGACTCTTGCGGGGAAAATATGAGAACAATATGTTCTAACTAACGTGAAAAAGGCAAAATTAAGGCCGTTATCTTAAGGAATCTATATATATATAAAAGAATTCTATGACATTTCTACATTTAAGTATATAATAAATCAATCCAATAAATGTTTTCTTTCATCATCAAATCAATCGAAGGATTTGATCTTTTCATACTCGAATCAATTAATGAATGATCCTTTTGTAACATAATTCCTGAATCACTCAAAAGATTATTTGATATGCACAGTGTGAAGTCAGCCCTCCCTCTCCTTCCCCCACTTAGGTATCGACGTACCCAGCAAAATGCAGGCCAACAAGGACGTGCCGCAGCTGACACCCAAGGAAGAAGAGCATGAGGAGGATGTTGCGGCGTACGTACGCGCTATGCAACTCACGGCTGACACCGTCTTGGCCATGGTCCTAAAGGTGGCCCTCGAGCTCGACCTCTTTGAGGTTATCGTCACGGCTGGCCCAGGAAACGCAATGAGCCCCGAGGAGATTGCCGCCCGGCTTCCGACCCAAAACCCGCAGGCACCCATCTGGGTGGATCGCGTTCTCCGCTCACTCGCCGCCAACAGCATCGTTGGCTGCACTGTGGAGTCCGGCTCCGACGGTCGCCTCTCGCGGAAGTACAGCATGGCACCCATCTCCAAGTTTTTCACCAAGAGTCACGATTCTTCGTTTGCTAGCGTGGTTTTGCTAGGTATCGACAAAGTCTACATGGATATATGGTAATCCTCTCTCTCTCTCTCTCTCTCTCTCTCGTTCTCTGGCTAGATATAGCTTAGAAGGATGTAGTACATGACTCGTAATTGGTTCAGTAATCTGACACTGATGCGTTGGATGTCAGGCCCCACGTAAAGGACTCGGTCTTGCACGGCGGCAACCCGGCGATGGCCGCCTACGGGATGACGCCCTTCGAATACCAAGGCACCGATTCACGGTTCAACAAGGTGTTCAACGAGGCCATGCAATCCCACTCCATCATGATGATCAAAAGCCTGCTCCGCACTTACCGTGGACTCGACGACGTAGAGGTGCTTGTCGACGTCGGCGGCGGCGTCGGTACCACCCTCGGAATGATCACTGCAAAGCATCCCCACATCAAGGGCATCAACTTCGACCTTCCACACGTCGTCTCCGACGCAAAGCCTCTGCCAGGTCTGCTCTTGATCCATCTCTTAGCTGAGAAGAAGAGTTGTTCTCTGTTAGATCTCGGCTCGGGTGCCAACATTGTTTGCGAGTGCAGGAGTGCAGCACGTTAGCGGAGACATGTTTGAAGCTGTTCCCCGCGGAGATGCCATTTTCCTCAAGGTCCGTGTGTTGATCAATTATGATTTGTTCAACAGCTAATTATTTTATGACTGGCTGTAAGTATATCGTTCGGATTATTCAGCGTGCGAGTAATGAGGTTCTTTTTTCTTCTTCTTTTTTCTTGGAATGCAGTGGATTCTTCATGATTGGAGCGATGAGCACTGTGCAAAGTTGTTGAAGAATTGTTGGAAGGCACTTCCGGAAAAAGGGAAGGTGATTGTGATGGAATGTATTCTTCCAGTAGTTCCAGAGCCGTCCATAGCGACCCAAGTCATCTACCCATTGGATGTCTGCATGTCCGTCTATTACGTGGAGGGCAAAGAGAGAACGGAGGAGGAGTTCCGGGCTTTGGCAAAGGACGCCGGCTTTTCCGGATTCAATGCTGCTCATGTGTTTTTAGGAATGTCCGTTATGGAATTCACCAAGTAGCTGCTACGTGTTGAAGTGGATAATAAAAAATATATAATTATCACATTCGTAGGAGAAGCCTTAATCTTTTATATTTCTCTCAATATTTTTATAATTTCATAAATTCCTCAACATACGAGATTTATATAGTTCTTTAATATATATTATATTTATGCATAAGAATAAATCTTCCTTTCAATAATTTTTTTCAAGAATCAATAGTCAATTTGACTTATTTTTCATCAATATTTTCTTTTGAAGAAATAAACCTTTCTTCTGATGAAATTAATCTCTTCTGATAATTGCACAAGTTTAATTTCAACATTCTCCTCCCTTAAACTTGTTCCATCCAACATGCCAAGTTTCCTTCGAAGATGTTGAAATATTTTAATTTTGAAAGGTTTTGTAAAAATGTCACCCACTTGTTCATTTGTCTTGACATGGTGTAGCTCCACTTCTTTGTTTTTGACATGAACTCTTATAAAATGAAATCTTGTGTCGATATACTTTGATCTTTCATGGTAGACTGGATTCTTGGCTAAGGCAATAGCTGATTTATTATCAATATAAATTTTGGTTGACTTCTCTTGTGGCATATGAAGTTCCTGAAGTAATCTTCTTAGTCATATTGCATGATAAACACAAGAAGATGCTGCTATATATTCTATTTCACAACTTGATAGAGCAACTATATATTATTTTTTTTAAGACCAAGTAAATGTAGCTCTACCAAAATAAAATACAAATCTAGTTATACTTTTTCGATCATCGTAGCTTCCAGCCCAATCACTGTCACTATATCCAATAAGATCCAATCCTTTTGATGATGAATAAAATATTGATCTTTTAATATATCGTAAAATTCTTTTAGCGACATTTAAATGAGAAGTCTTAGGAGATTCCATGTATCTACTTATTAAACCAACTCCAAATAATATATCAGGTCGAGTGCATGTCAAATACCTTAAACATCCAATTAGACTTTTGTAATAAGTTGGATTAATGTATTTACCTTCGCCTTCTTTGGTCAACTTGGTGCCATATTCAATAAGTGTATTTGTAGGATAACAATCTTCCATATCAAACTTCTTTAGAACCTCTTTTGCATAATTTCTTTATGAGATAAAAATTCTTTCATTGTTTTGTATAATTTCGATACTAAGGAAATAAGACATTAAGCCCAAGTCGATCATCTCAAACTCCTTCTTCATATAGTATTTAAAATCTTTAAGCATGGAACTACTACTGCCTATAAATATTAAATCATCTACATACAGGCATACAAACATGATATCTCCATCAATGTTAGATTTTGTATAGAGAGCATGTTCATGTGGACATTTAGAAAAATCATTTTGAATAAAATAAGCATCTATCCGAGAATTCCATGCTCGTGGGGCTTGTTTAAGCCCATAAAGAGCTCTCTTTAACTTGTATACTTTGTCTTCTTGTTCATAAATAATCAAACCAGGGGGTTGTTGAACATATACCTCTTCTTCAAGAACTCCATTATGGAATGCTGATTTGACATTCATTTGTAAAATTTTCTATTTCATTTGAGTTGCTAGGGAGATAAGTAATCTTACTGTCTCCAATCGAGCAACTGGTACAAACACTTCTTCATAATCGATCCCATATTGTTGTTTATATCCCTTTGCGATCAATCATACTTTATATTTCTCCACATCTCCTTGTGCATTTCTTTTTGTTTTGAAGATCCACTTAACACCAATTGCTTGGTGGTCTTCTGGAAGTGTAGTAAGCTCTCATGTATCATTTTTGTTGATTGCATTAATCTCCTCCTTCGTAGCTTGTCTTCATTTTTCTTCTTTACAAGCTTCTTCAAAAGTTAATGGATCATATCCTACAAAAAAATAAAATAGAGAAAGTTCATCATTGTTACTATCAATTCTTTGAGTCACATCATATAGCTCCTGGATCGGTCTTGTCCTTCTTATAATCGGACTTCTTGAATCATGCGACCTAGCTGATCTCGGTGATGATTCTGGTAAAGCCTCTTATGTGCTTGCTTGTATTATATCATCATCTTCTGATGATATAGTTTTCTTATGCCGTTTATTACTTTTCTAGTCCCAAATCTGTTGTTCATTAAACTGAACATATCTTGACATCACAACTTTATTTGTGATAGGATTGTAGAGTTTGTATCTACTGGGATTCTCAGCATAGCCTAATAAAATACATTTCTGACTTTTATCTTCAAGTTTTGTTCTCTTTTCTTCTAGTATTTTGGCAAATACAACACTTCCAAAAATTCTTAAATGATCAACTCTTGGTTTCTGCAGGCTACATACTTCTTCTGGTGTAGAATTATCAATTCACCTTGTTGGAAACCTATTAAGCAAATAAACTGCACAAGTAATAGCATCCCCCCAAAATTCTTTAGGAATCTTTCTTTTCTTTAATATGCATCGGACCATATTAAGTATAGTCCTATTTTTCCTTTCTGAAACACCATTTTGTTGAGGTGTATATGGCATAGTAAATTGATGTAAAATTTCATTATTTCTACAAAAACTTTCAAATTCATTTGATGTATATTCACCACCTCTATTTGTTCGTAAACATTTAATCTTGCAACCACTTTGTCTTTCAACCAAGTATTTAAATTTTTTGAATTTATTTAACACTTCTTTCTTTTCCTTTAAAATATAGACCCAAGTTTTGCACTATGATCATCAGTGAAGGTAAGAAAATACCTGCTTCCTCCAAGTGATACTGGGCTGATAGGGCCACAAACATCCGAGTGTACCAGATCAAGTCGATGCCATGCTCTTTTTGTTCTGCTGATTTTGAAAGGCTTTCTTTCTTGCTTACCCATAACACATACTTCACATAATTTTGATGGGCGATCAATTCTTGGCATTCCTATCACCATATTAAACTTCTCCAGAAGTTTTAAAGCCTCAAAATTTAAGTGTGCATATATAAGATGTCATAATATAAAAATATCCTCAATATTAGTCTTAAAATAATTTGATCGATCAAAAATGCATAAATGTAGAGGAAACATTCTATTCTTCGCCTTTTTCACATGTGAGATTAATGTCTTAGTCTTATCATAAATTGAAAGAGTCATATCTTTCATCTCAATATTTTAACCTTTTTCAATTAATTGTCCTAAGTTAAGAATACTATTTTTCATATTAGGCATATAATAAACATCTGAAATGCATAATTCTTTGCCATTATAGAGTCCAAGAATAATTTTACCTTTTCCTTTTACTGATTTTTGAGACAGATCACCAAATGTAATATTTCCAGAATAACTTGTATCTATTTCTGAAAATAATTCTTTAATACCACACATGTGATTTGAAGCTCCTATATCTAGATACCATGTCATAGATTGATCTTCCTTCAAATTATCATAAGTCATTAGCAAAACTTGGTTTTCATTCTTCTCTTCTTTTTCAACAAAATTTGCCTTATCACCTTGATTGTTAGGATTATAATAGCATTCAAATGAGTAATGCCCATACCTTTTGTAAATATAGTATTGTATTTCAGACCTTTTAGAATTTCTACCACGGCCTCGGCCACGTCCTCGACCATAACATCGGCCTCTAGAATTTTATCCACCACCTTCATTGTTTGGATATTCTTGATAGGTCTGATTTCTACCACCTCTTTCTCTTTGTCCATGACCTCTTCCTCTTTCAAAATTTGATTCACCTTTATTTTCAAGTGTAAACTTGGTTTGTAGTGCTTGTTCCATAGTTTTTTCTTCTCCTCTTTTTATAATCCTTTGTTCATGAACTTGAAGGGAACCCATAAGTTGTTCTAAAGATATTTCTTCCAAATCTTTAGACTCTTCAATCGCAACAGCAATAAAATCAAATTTTAAATTTAGTGATCTTAGTATCTTTTCTATCACTCTTTGATCACTTATTTGTTCACCATTTCTTCTCATTTGATGAACAATAGAAATAACTTTTGTGAAATAATCAGAAATAGTTTCAAAAGTACTTTGTTGTAATTTTTTAAAATCGGCTCGTAAAACTTGTAGACTGAGTTTTTTTACCTTATCAACATCACCAAATGCTTTTTGAAGCATTTCCCAAGCCTCTTTTGAATTATTTGCTGGAGCGATGATCTCGAGCATTGTATTATCAAGCCCTTGGTATATTGTAAACAAGGCATTTTTCTCCTTCTTTCTTCTATCTTTGAGTTACTCTTTTGCTTTTGCATTCCTCACTTCTTCTTCTGCTGGACTTGGTTCAACAAATCCATCTTCTACAAACTCTCATACATCTTGGGAGCCTAGAAGAACCTTCATTTGGATGCACCATATATCATAATTTTCTTTTGTCAATCTAGGGATTTGGAGTTGGAATGTGCTTGATGATGAAGTCATAGCTCTGATACCAATTGTTGAAGTGGATAGGAAGAAAGGATAAAGTTATCACACTAAGGAAGAGTAGTAGAAGTCTTAATCTTTTGTATTTCTCTTAATATTTTTATAATTTCACAAACTCTATATTTTTTATGACTCAAGGGGTTTATATAGTTCCCCGAGATACATTACATTTATGCACTAAGAATGAATCTCTCTTTCAATAAACTCTTTCAAGAATCAATAGTCAATTTGACTTGTCATTCCATAAATATTTTCTCTTGAAGAAATGAACATTTCTTCTGATGAAATTAATCGCTGAATAGACACAAACTGATTCCTTCGTAATTGTTCTTGATTTTTCTCTGCTATAAACTTCATCTGGCAATGTTAAACGAACTTCTGAGAAGTTTCAATGGATTCCACTGTTGTTTTTGTTGAGGTCATTTTATGATCATCTCCATTTCATACATTTTTAAATTAAAAAACATCAATGTATAGAGGACAGAGCTCCAAGTGTAGCAAAATCCCCCTTAAACATATTAATTTGATATGTTCCCCATTGGAGGAGAGAGCTGGAAGCAAAACATAAAAGCAAATATCTGCTGCTACATCGGCAGCACAGCAAATGATATAGATTTTTTTTGGGTCTGCTTTGTGAACTCCTCTATGAGCCAAGCAAAGAAAGATATGTTAAGTGGCTCTGAACCCTACAAACCATGCTTCCTTCGCCGGTGCCTCGAACTCTCTTCCTCCGGAGTGCAGCATCATTCCGACGTCCAGTTGGAAGATGCCCTGTGAGTTTGAGTTTTGCTTCGGAATCATATGGGAAGTAGGCAGTCCACTCTAGAAGAGCCTTTCGGCAGTTGTTCAGTATGCTCGCACGCTGCTCGCCGGTCCAACCGTGAAGAATCCACTGCAATTTCATCTCATGTAATCAGATTTTAACGAGGATACGATGCTAAACTTTTTTGCAAATCGATGATGATGAGTCGCAACGATGCCGATGGTGTTCGTGTCAAGTTCAGCACTTCCTTTGACTCGACAAAAAGATAAGTTATAGTTACGTGAATGATTCGGACATAGATAACATATGTCTTCTCTTCTTACGTGAGAGAAGAAAAAAAATGCGTGGTATGGCCTTGATTTGCACCGTTCATTTGTTTGGTATGTCTCATGTAATAAAGTAGTAACCTTCATGAAGTGGCGTCTCCTCTACTCGCAACGCTCTCAAACATGTCGCCACTGACGTGCTCTACATCTGCGGTCGATGCATCTGAAGTATGCAAGTCAAACTACCAGGTAGGCACTGTAACAGTGACACCTGTCATAAAACCGGCGGAGGACCTGGGGTAGGGTGGTGCGCCGGAGATGACGAGAGGGAGATCGAAGTTGGCCCCCTTGATGTGCGAATGCACTGGAGGTGATCATGTGGACCGTGGCGTCGGTCCCGCCGCCGGCGTCGACGAGCACCTTGACGTCGTCGAAGCCGCGGCGGTTCTCCAGCATTTGCTTGATCAAGATAGTGGAGTGAGTGGTTCCTCGTACTGTGGTTGAACAGCATTTGCTTAATTCAAAAAATTTATTTTCACATCAATTTAATATAACTCAAAATCATAATAAGTTATCAAGGTTATAATTATTCTTAATGAGTCTATAAAATAAATTAGAAATAATATCTCGTTATAGTTAATACTTTCTTCATGAGTAAGACTTTGATCATAAATTTAACTTTATATTTTTCGATATTATCTTTGAATCATGTTTAGTTCTAAGGATTCATATATACCATATTTTTTTATAATTATTAAGAAATTCGGTAAATTCTAGTATGTTATTCTTGTTCATTGATTTCAGTTCTTCTTTTATTGCATCGTATCACTTTTTAGTATCATCACTTTTCATAATTTGTGAAAATAATGAGAGATCATTTTAATTTTTATATCATAAATTAATTCTTATAGATATATCATAAATTAATTCTTATAGATAGACCACGTTATGACTCTTTTTTTTGAGATTTTCTCATAATTATTAATTATGATTATTCTAAAAATCATCAACAGTGATATCGACATTATGTGAAAATTCATTAAAGTTATTTTGTTGTTCACATTCATCCAGTTATTTTATGATTTGAGAGACAACTTCTCAAATAAAAAATAATAAAAAATATCAATCTATCTATCCTTGATATCGAGATCATATTTTGAAATTTCTACATCCATTACGTCATCATTTTCCAGAAATCTTGCTTTATCATATTCGATTATCCTTATAATTAGGGTAACAAAATCGGTAGCCTTTTAAATTTTTTTAAAATAAATAATAAAATACTCAAAAATAATCTTCAAATCTATTTTTTTTCATGTGAATTGAAGACTCTTATCTTGAGAGGATATTAATAAATATGTAAATATCTCAAGTTAGATTTTTTAATTAGTACATAACTTAAAAGTTGATGAAACTAACTTGTTGTGAATCATGTTTAAGATAAATATAAAATGATCCTTAGAGCTTCACCTAATATTGTTTCATATTCTAAAAAAATAATTCATCATGGTTTTAATCATATCCATAAAAATATAATTATCTTTCAATAATCTTATTATGTCGTAACATACTTGATAAGACATACTGAATATCTTATTTTTTTAAAAATCTAACAAAAGAACTAGAATTATTGTCGGGCTCATCATATTTATCATAAAATTTATCACCCCTATTGGATTTAAAAATTTTAACATTTCTATTTAATTATCTCTTGACTTTATTATATGCACCTAATGTATCAATAATTTAAGACTTATAATTATATATCAATATGTCATATATAAAAGTGATAAGATTATCTACCAAAACAGAGAACATGGAGGGACTCATAGATATAAGCATTCATGGAATTATGTTTCATTTCAAAATTCCTATTAATTATGCACAAACCATTATATAAAATTTTATAATCAACTGAATCATAAATATAATAAGTTTACCATTAAAAAATCATAATAAGTTTAGTTAAAGTAGCCAATTTTCTATAATTATAAGAATATAATATAATATAATATAATATAAATATAAATATAAATATAAATATAATATGCATCCACAAGATCCATTAGATAAATTGTTTCTAGGCATAGGTATTAAATATCCACCATTGTTGCTTTCTATTAAGATGATCCTTATAATGATGATTCTTTTATGTTCTTTTGGTTTTTGAGTTAAAATAATTTTTAACACATTATTGACACATAAGTTTAAGCATCATAATCAATTTATCAAGTATGAGAAATAGATTACAGTAATATTTGATTCTAAACATACAGTTTGTATCTTTACCTTTCTAACTAAACCTTATAATCATCTTCACATGACCCTTTATACTACAGTGGTAACAACTAATGTGAATTTTTTTTATGAGTTAATATAGCATTTATAAACTCATTTCATTTATTTGATAAATTATACTTCAACTTTTATTGTTAACCACTCCTTCAATAGTGCTCAAAATATTATAAATATTTTTTAACTTTAATCTTAATTCTTTCTAAACACATATATTAGCTATCTCATTTAAATTTTACTTATCTTTTATTTGTATTATAGCGAATTTAAAATGAATTAAGATTTTGTAACTTTAAATTTTGTATTATAGCGAAAGAAAGAAAAAAAAAGGAATACTTTCATACTCAATATCTTTAAATTTTGTAACTTTATCAGTTACTATATATAATAGAATTATGTGAATTCATTAAGGTGCTAGTTAATGAATTATCAATAATTTTAAATTAATCTTTAATATTCGAATACACTAGTTATATTCTATAATAAAATCTAAATATTATTAATAATTATTAAAACTAGACTTTTTAGATCTTTTTAATTATTTAATTATTTATCTCATATAGTTTTTAATAGTTAGTTTGTGTTCCTTTCAATAAACGATGTCAATATCTAACTCTCTAGGTAAATTGCACATACTCAAGCTATTTATAATAATTTAGTCTAGATAATATAGGGACATATAAGTAATAAATGAAGGAATTACCACTGTAATAAAATAATATAATATTAATATTTTAAGTTTTTCAATAAATATTGAACTACTTTCGGATGAAATATTGATATATCTAATGTTTATAAAAAAATTATCATTTTGGAGGACTAATACTTTTCTTGTGAAATAGTATTATTACTTTTGTATATACAATGCTAAACTGTAATAATATACAAAATAGTATCATTCTATTTCATCACAAAATTATTTGAAGTAGATACTTCTTTAGATTATCTAAATATCCTAATTATATAAATTATTATGATTATTATTATTTAATACTAATTTCTTAGTATAATTTTATAAATTTATTAATCGAAGCTACTTTAAAATCTACATGACCAATACAATAATATAAAATTTAATTTAAAAATATTTTATAAATAATAAAATATTTTATCATAGTTACATTTCATAACCCTATCATCCTAAGCTATTTCGGTAGCCACTAATTAGATGAGACTTAAGAATATAAATTACAAGTAATATTTATCAAAAAATTTAATGTCATTTATATAAAAATAGTTTAATAATAATAAAATAAATAATCATATAATTATTAAATATTAATTAACATAAAAAAAAAAGAAAACTCATATGATAGATATAATTATGATAAGCATAAATCACACATTTATGTAATGTAAAGAATAAATATTATTTTATAATTTCAAATATATGTATATGAATAACAACATAAATATATAAAAATAACAATTAAAATTATTAAATAATAATAATTATTATAAAATGTTACCAACATGTCATATGAGACAACTACTAAAAAATAATAATTTACATTTAATTCTATATGAAACTCTAAATTAGATCAAATAATCATATATAATTGGACAGGCTAAGAATTGGGCTACTGAAAAATAAGTTAGTAAATTTGAACTAAACGTTAACCCAATTAAGTCAATCAAAATTAAAATTAATTAAAAATTAAAAATTAATCAAAATTTGACTATTCCCAAACTCGTTCAAAAATTAAGGATTGAATTTTAATTAGAATACAATTAAAATATTTGATTTCAAAATTTCAAAATTATAATTTTATCCTTTAAAAATCAAAATTGTAATTTTAATCAAAATATAATTAGAATCAAGTCCGATTAAAATATTTGATTAAAATAGATAAATTTCATAGTTGAAAACACAAGACAGAAATATTTGATTTTCAAAGGATAAAATTATAATTTTGTTGAGATATATATTAGTAGTATCTAATTGTGAAGGGTAAAAGTATGAAAGAGATGTTAAAATAATTTAGAAGAGCAAAACAATCTTTCTTCTCAACTGTCATAGTGTCGCGATGTGCAGCCGTCTGTCGTTGGCGTATCGCCTACCACATGATTTATCACCGCGACGTCGCTGCCGCGCACTACTACCTCACTGCAACATTGCACTGTCATCCACCGTCTGCTATAGCCGGCGCCACTGTCCCACGGCCGACGACCAAAGCGACCACTCACTGACGACCTGTCTCTGCCTTCACCGACAACGCAACATCGCAACCCAAGGTAAGGTTCGGCTATTAAGATGAAAGAACAACTATAGAAGGGGCTGTCCATCAACACACAATCTAATCAATGGAGATTAAACAAAAAGAAAGATATCAATCAGGGTTAGGGGGGTTGGGGAAAGATTCAAGATCTTGACGATAGGTAGGCATGAATGAATGAATGGTAAGAGAAACACCCCCACCCAACCCATCACAACTTAGATCTTATAATCAAATGAAACCAATTGAAGTTCACAAAATTAATTTGTGACAAAAAAAAAAGTACTAATATATACATGGCAAAGGCAAAATTAGGCATCAGATAGATATTTTTTTACAAAACCACTAGCGTGGTAGATAGAAGCCGAGGGGCACGCACGTACTCGGAGGCTTGGAGGAAGACGACGAACTGAGACAGCTGCCGGTCATGAAATCCTCCGCCATTCGATCGACGCGAGGAGAGCTGGAAATCCCTGCGGACAACCTCGGGAGCAAGACTCCTCCAGGATTATTAGGGTTCACTGGGAGGTCTCAGTATGGCCCAATAATAAATAGGCTGCCACTCGTAAAATAGCATCATTAACCCTTCATCCCATAAAACCAAATCCTTATTGTATATAAATCGAAAATATTGAAAACCATATGATTGATTGTGACAGAAGCAGAAATGAGAAGCAGATTTGGATTATTGCATCTCTATTATCTGCAACTCCACAAACAGCAACGCCATTTCCATGGCTTACATCAGATGGAGGAGATTGTTGGAAAGCGAAAACGAGTACAACAACTGCAAGATGAAGGATCTTCCTCTTACGACCTAAGCTAAGAACGACGCCTGCTTCCCATCTGCACGTTTCGCGTCATTCGACGTTCTTATACTGTGTAATGTTGCTGGATGTTGTCGATGTCGAGCCCTTTGAGCTTGAACACCGATTCGACGTGTCCCTTTAGAGTGTGCAGCTCACGCAGCCTGCAAATGACCATGAACATTGGAGGCGTCAGCATCCAGCAGAGGACTCTCTATTTCTACCTCTGCAAATACTCGTCGTACCTTGCAATCTCAGCTCGCCGTTTGGCTTGCTCCGCAATCTCTGAAAGTTCTCGGTAGCTGCTCTTCTCCGGGAAGAGGTTGGCAGTCTCAGGGGGTTGGAGTCCATGCAGAGTTCTCTGTGCCAAAGCCCACTGAGCTTCCCTCTCTTCCCGACCGTAATCCTTCTTGGAAGTGAAAGCGGTCTGCAAATTTGGACAAGTTTGTCAACAACCAAGGGACACGATATAGATTAAAACAGCAGCTTCAAAATACAAGTCGAGAAATTTTGGTACCCTGTTCTCGAGGAGGTTATCCCAAGCTTTTCCACTGAGAACGTAGCGGATAGCGAACTTGAACCAGTCAAGAGGGAAGAAGAAAACGATGCTGTAAAGCCAGATAACTCCAGCCCATCCCCAGCCGATACCTTTGATCCTTGCAAAGCCCCAGTTAGCATAGACAGCTAAAAGAGTTGCAACCTGCAAGGGAGTTGAGACACAAGGATGATCAGAATTGTTTCCACAAAATAATACACTGGAACATGATGCTTTTTTTTTATTTTATCAAAGCTTTAGTCCCCAGCTTGTGCAAGCTGCACTTTTCCCTTATTACTAGACTACACATGGTTCTCCTCAATCAAAGAAAATATGATTGCACACTGAGGAATCTTAAGATACATCTTCTGAACAAAAAAAAAAAAAAGGCTGCACAGTAAAATATAATCCTCTTACAACGGCATCAAAAGATACATCTTAAAGAATAATTTAGAATATGATCCTAAAAGCAGATTGATGAAAAAAAGGCATTAAGAGCAAAAAAAGAGTGCTGCTACATGCTCAGAAATCACAAATAGCTAAGAGATTCATATTCTGAAAAAAGCTACAAGGAACAAAAAAAAAAAAAAAAGGAACTTACAAGCTGAGCAATTATGAAGGCGGTGACTAAGAGAAGCCCAGGGCGTTCAATAAAACACCAGCCGCGTGATCGAGTGACGAAAATAAGTGCCTGGCTAACAATACTGACTTGGAGGTACAAAGCCGACATCATCTCATCTTCACTATGCCTCAGCGATCTCACCTTAAACTTATCCTGCCAAGATATGACCAAAAGATCATGTTATACTTGCAACATTTATTTCCAGTGACCGCTGTATCAGATGCAAATTTCACATTGCATACTTGTGCATATAGATATAGACGAGGATGAAGCTTACTTACAGAGAAAAAGTCAGTTTCTTTCATGGCCCAGAAGAAAATAACAGTCATCAACGCCAAATAACTGCCAAAAACAATGCCAGTAGCAAATATCTCTTTCAGCTTCCAACTATCTGGCAATGGAGATGGCTTCACGCGGTCCTTTGAGATTGTCATGATCGTACCTGTAATACCAAAATGGCAACCAAAATTCTGATTAGAAACAAAGACAGAATGAAACAAGCTATGACTGTCGTCTGAACTTACCATCATTTAGAATGGCAATGATCAAAACCATGAAAGGAGAGAAGTCAAATTTCCATATTAGTGCAATTAGCATAAAACCGAGCTGCAAGGATTTAGAGCTAATCAGAACCAAACGTGAAGAGAGGAAAACCAAAAATTACGTGCTTCATGGTGCCAATGTAAAATACTTACCACAATACGAATGGTGATGGAGACGGCATAAATCTGCAGGGTAACAAGATCATAAAGCCCCAAGTCAGAGTGATGTAAACAAACAACCACGATGAGAATTAAAGGTACGATATCATTGATTGATCTGTACAGACTGTGTAGTTCTTCATCCTCTGGAAAATAGCTCGGCTGGTGAGCACAGCACTGATGATCACACTAAGCCCAGGCTCAGTCAGGACAATGTCAGAAGCACTTCTAGCGGCATCTGTGGCATCAGCAACGGCGATTCCAATATCAGCTTTCTTCAAGGCAGGGGCATCGTTAACTCCGTCTCCAGTCATTCCACAAATGTGCTTCCGCTCCTGCAACTTCTTCACAATCTCATACTTGTGTTCTGTTCAGGAAGAAGGAAGAGATTGATATGTTGCCCAAGATCGAGAATCACAACAGTCGTTCCGGTAGAAAATGAAAAAAGATCAAGCCTACCCGGAAATACTCCTGCAAACCCATCTGCCTTCTCTATCAGTTCATCTACGGGAAGTGCAGCAATTGATGCATCTTTATTTTGGCCAAGCAACGAAGAGGAAGGGTACATATTGGTTCCCATTCCAAGCCTTCGACCTGTCTCCTTGGCTATAGCGAGTTGATCGCCTGAGGATAGATAGAACAATTATGTTAGGAGAAGTATATTATCCTAAACAAGTTGATATAATGACCATCGAGAAATGGTAGATACCAGTAATCATCTTCACATTGACGCCAAGGTTGAGAGCTCTACGAATTGTTTCTGCACTGTCATGCCTTGGCGGATCAAACAGAGGCAACAGTCCAACGAATTGCCATGGTGTCCCTGGGCTCTCCTTGTGCTTCTCTGGAACTTCCTGCAGCACAGGTAAAAATTGGTTGTCAGTCGTACGGAATCGACTCCGATGTCATTTTGAATAGCCAGAAGAAAAAGTGTAAGACCTGTCTTGCAACAGCTAGTGATCGCAATCCACGTTCAGCAAACTTGTCGATAACAGCATGAACCTTCTTCTTGACATCTTCCTTACAGTTGCAGAGGGTAACAATCTAATCCGATTGGAGAAGTTAATCGTAGAACCAGTAAGATTACTTGAAGTAGAGGCTAAAAAAGACGATACCAAGAATCAATTACCTGCTCTGGAGCACCTTTGCTCACACGATGCCAGGAGCCATTAGCATCAATGTAGGTAAGAGCAGTTCTTTTGTCGACAGGGTTGAAGGGGAGAAAATGTACTTCCCTTATACCAGCCCTCGCCTGTACATTAGACAGTAGAGGTCAAAACCAGCATAGTCAACTAGAAAGTGTGAGCAGTAGAAACACCAACCACATCCGTGGACTGACCTCCTTTGGGTCTGCAAGCATCCCGACCATGGCTGCATCGATGGCATCCTGATTCTCCGTCCTCGAGGCTCTTGCTGCCAACAAGACCACATACTCCTTATCCACACCCTTCGCAAAGACCTCGATGAGGTTCTTGTCAACGCTCAGTTTGTTAAGCGTCAGCGTGCCGGTCTTGTCACTGCAGAGAACATCCATGCCAGCCATCTCCTCTATTGCGGTCATCCTCTTGGTGATGGCACCTTGCTCGGATAGCCTGTGCGACCCAATAGCCATGGTCACCGACAGGACGGTCGGCATAGCGATCGGTATACCGCCGATCAAGAGAACCAATAGATTGTCAATCCCATCCCTGTATCTTCTATGCTGGATCGGGTACATGACGATTATCTCGACGATCATTCCCACCGCGATGGAGCAGATGCAGAAGTTGCCGATGGCCGTGAGGACCTTCTGGAAATGGCCAACCTGGTTTGTACTGTCGACGAGGTGGGCGGCCTTTCCGAAGAAAGTGTGCACACCGGTGGCAATGACAACAGCCTCGATCTCGCCCTGTTTGCATGTCGACCCAGAGAACACCTCGTCTCCCGGATTCTTGGTGACGGGAAGAGACTCTCCGGTCAACGCAGACTGGTCGATCTTTAGAGGATCCCCGTCGAGGAGGCGCGCATCAGCGGGGACGATATCTCCGAGTTTAATGCTGATAATGTCACCAGGAACCAGAATCGCTGCGTCCTCTTCACACCAGCGGCCATCTCTGAGCACCTGCAGCCGTCAAATCAACAGGATTGATGAACGAGAAGAAAAACGAGAGAATGCTCATTATGTTTAGCATCATATGTAAAAAGGTCGTCTTTTCAAACCAGTCGCATACCTTTGTTTTCGGGGCGAGACCAGCCATTAAGGCGGCCGCAGCATTGCCTGCGTTGTTCTCTTCGATGAAACTGATGGTGGAGTTGATCACGAGCAACACAACGATACCGACGAAGTCTTGCCAGTCCGGCGGCTTCCCACCACCGTTGGCCAAGGCGATGGCCATGACAGCGGCCATCTCCATCACCCACGAGAGGGGATTCCACATGAAGCCCAAAAACTTGAGGATTTTGCTCTCCTGCAGATCAGAAAGAACCCGTTCAGCTCTCAGTTCAAGGAACATGAATTCAATAGCAGAGAGTAAAACTTGGACCTTTTTCTCTTCGAGTTTGTTGTGGCCAAAGATTTGAAGCCGGTTGGCTCCTTCCGCTGACGAGAGACCTTCCCTCGTACATTTCAGCTGCTCGAAAACCTCGTCGACCGGAATCCGTTCCTGAGATCGAAGGAAAAGACGTCATCGACCAAAATCGACACAACAGATACAAAAGAAAAAAAAAAAAAGGTCAATTTTCCGTGATAATTTTTTGGCAAAAGTTCTCTAGGAAAAATCGCGTCATCCAACAGCAGAAAGCCTCTTAATTTACCTATCTTTTCCAGACCGTCGAAACCTGACCGATACGGAACTGTAAACGACTCCATGGAATCGTCCATTAAAGACGTCCAAAAAAGAATAATCTCGAACAATGGCCCATCGTGCCTTTATTGTGGGACGGTGGCTTTCTACGTACGATACAAAGAACAGAACGTTGTTCGAGGATCGAACGGCGAGTGGGGTAGGATCATATCTCGAGAACAAGAAGTGAGACTATTTCCGAAGAAAAAAACCTAAGTTTGATTTCAACCTTAAAAATTTCTCCACTGATCATGTAAATACTATTTTATCCTTATATTTCTGTGCGCGGGGAGGGGAGTGACCGACGAGACCAACCTGCGTGCGGAGGCACAGACCAGTCCGCATATGAGGAGGGGAACGATCGACGGGGCCAGCTCGCGCACGAAGACACAAGCGATCAAGAAGGAGAGGGTAGGGATAAGACTAGCCCGTACACGAAGACGCAGGTGGTCAGGGAAGGGCCAATTGTGACGAATGGCGATATTTGGGAAACGCAATTAGGATACTCTACGAACAAAGATAGGATGATCATTTAAAAAAATAATATCTAAAAATTGTTCAAAATTAGGATAGTTTACGAAAAATTTAGATTTTTTTTTTTAATTCACCCGAAGATATTTGGGAACCGCAATTAGCACTGACATGAGAGTTCAAAGGTGTAAGTGGAGGAATGGGCGAGCGGATTGTCTAACACTCTCGGTAGTACCTGAAACCTCCAGATTCCAAACGAGACGCAGCAGAGCAACAATGAGAGTCTTTTTTTCCTCTTGTTAATTTATTCAAAAAGTGAGAGAAGAGTACAGAAGTGAAATCAAACCATGAAATCTTAACAAATATTACCGTATTCTCGTACCTTGATCGAAGGAGGTGAAGAAATTGGAAATCTCAAAGGAAGAACACAAGAACGCATACAAGATTTCAAACTATATGAACTCAAATGACGCATGTTTGGGAAGACATAAAATAAAGGGGGAAAAACCGATGCAAAGATGATATTAAATAAAACATATCGTTGAGAGTTTGTCGGAATCTGAAATAGAATAGTAAGTCAAACAAATTCATTAATACGGTCGAAGACGGAGTAAACTTACGAAAACAACAGATCTGCGGAAAAGAGAAAGAAATCTTTTTTCGTAATCAGAAGCACGTAAACATCATCTAATCCTTACAAGGAAAGAAACAGAGAGAGAAAAAAGATCAAAAGCTCTGTAAATAGCCAATATAATACCTAAAATGGCACCGAAAGTTACCGACCAAACCACCGAGAGAGAGAAGTAAGAGTCGCTCACCAGATCCACGGTCTCGTTCTTGATCTCTTCCAAGCTGATCGCCTTGTCCCCGGCCATCTCTCCTCCCACCACGACGTACGCGCACCGACCACGAGGAGAAACGCTACACTCAACAACCACCCCACGAAATGAAACCCTACGACGTCGAAGAAGCCACCATTACCCAAAGCCGTCGCGCACTCTCGCTCTGCTCTCTCCCTCTCGCTCGCTCCCTCCCTCAACTTCACAGAGGAGATGCGAAGCGGAAAAAGGAGGAGAGAGAGAGAAGGGAAGCTTCCCCTAATGGAGAAACGGAGCAGACTCCGACGCTGCCTTTTATAGTCCTTCCCGACCCCGAACTTGGCGGGCCCGGCCGGTTGCCTTGTTTTACCTGATGACCTGTCGGTGACCCGCGGCGCCCTTCCTCGCCTGCACTCGGTAAAAGCCCTTCCTCCTTCCGCCGCACGGATTGTCTCCTGCGACCGTATCTAAACCATCCAGATCAACTTGAACTTAAATCAACGGTTGTGATCTTTCTGCATAAATTACGTACGCAATACGAACACTGGCACGGGATTTGGTACAAGGAAAATTAACTAAGAGGAAATAAAAGCGGATCCAGGCGACCGCCGACCCTACGCGACGAGTGGGCCTGAGGGCAAGCGAGGCCACGTGGTGGCGCCGGGTTGGTGTTGGTTCGGGGGGCCATAGCTATAGGCTGGTATTTGACTTCGGGAGGAGGCGCGGACGCGTGCGACTATAAAAGTGGCGGTTCGGCAAGTAAGAAATCATGCAATAATTGCGAAGGTCTCCTCGACGGGGAAACGTTTTGGTGCTTCATGGGAGGGCGGTCCGCCGTCTCCCGACGAATCAGAGCCGTTGATTCATGAGCGTGAGCCGGGCGTCGTCCGATCGTCCTGCATTTAATTATTGGGCGAACTCATTTAGTTCTATTTCTATGGTGGACCGACTCGATTGCCATCATTTAGTCCTGCATTTAATACATACATGGGTATGTATGTTATTATGATTGCCATCATTAATGCTATTTTGGAACACTAATTAAAGATTTCCATGTGTCCATGTTATTGGAATCTGACCCGATACACATGAAAATTAATGAGACTTACATAGTGGGCCGGGTCCCACCCTTTTCTTTTTAATAGAATAATGTCATCTTAAGACCATATCTAAATACAAGTTTCAATACCACATATCAATAGTTCGAAAAAAAGGAAATGGGGGCAATGTTGCATATATTGACCACAAAGCATCCTTATGGATTAATAATGATTTCATGCAGTGTTTCATCATTAATTATGAAGGATTGAGTTACTTTAATAAGTTGTCTTCCTCCTGAGAAATTTCCTCCGTTGACCTAAAAACTGTTACATAAATGTTCCCATACCCGTTTGAAGTATGTGAAATTTACATATCTTAGGTATTTTAATTAAAAAAAAAAATTATATACAATATAATGCTGATGATATTGATGATGTTGCATGAACCAACTTTCTTTGTGTCGATATGATGATGAGAACAGCATACCTTATATACGGACACATTCCAAACAAAAAAAAAAGAGGCAATTATGATGTGATCTGTATAAGATGCCAAACTGGTATGCATCTCTAAGCTTTAAATGTGTAGTCTTGAAAGATTGCTCTTCCAAGGGATGGAAGCGTCCACAAATGTCCAAATCGACTATAGACCGAAGAAAGGCTGTGAAGCCTCACAAAGAAAGGCCATCCTCATCTTCTATGAGCGAGCCAAAGGTCATCATCATCTTCTTTTTATTAATAGATAAGAGCCAAAGGGCATATTGAGAAGATTAGACCAGGAAATAAGACAAGGTCAAAATATATTTTTATTTTGATGATATTGATACAAAATAATATTTTGAAATGTTTAATCGGATTAGCCACCATTATTGAAACGTTTATAGAGACCCGTGCCAATTGAATGAGCGTCTGTATCAGCCCTATTCTTCCCTTCAATGCATGACACGCCGTTCAAGGCCAAAGGAGAACTTTGATCTTTAAACTCACCGCCGGTGTTCGGCTCTCGGACCGTCAAGTCCCATGTGCGCCGCTGAAACCCGGGGTAGGGATCTGGTCAATCGCGGTAGGCAAATACTTGGAAGTTTACTTCTGTCCTTTGTTTGATACCAGAAGCACAAGCGCTTTGACCCTAGTCGCAAGTCAAAGTTAGGCAATCCAACGGTCAACGTCTGCGTGACTCCGAGAGAAAGGTTGTGAGGAGGGAGTAGACTTATAAAGTAGCAGCAGCACTCTTACATTTTGTGACAAAAATGGGTTCTATATTTACTGATATGGGAACATAGAGAGAGAGAGAGACATACATGTGGGATATACACTGACAGATGCTCTTGGATGCAGAGAGGAGGAGGTCGCACAGTTCACGGCTTCTCACTGCTGCAGCACGAGAGAGGATGCTTCTTCTCCATCTTCGAGCACAATTATTATTACCATTATGGCTTCTCTGCAAGCAAGCATGAGACAAAGGCTAGCTTTGCTTCTCTCTTTAGCTAGCGACCAGCAAACGGACATGGATTTAGCTGCATGATTTTTCTTATATCTTTTGGCATTGGCAATCCTATGCAGTGGGGTAGTCGGCCTAAAACACCATCGAAAAGCCGCAAGTAGCAAGTGAGATCCATGCTTCCATGGCTATCACCATCGCAGGAAGATTGACACTCGAAGGTCTAATGCATCATCACTCATGTGGTTGCTGACTACCCTAAAACACCATCGAAAAGCCGCAAGCAGCAAGTGAGATCCATGCTTCCATGGCTATCACCATCGCAGGAAGATTGACACTCGAAGGTCTAATGCATCATCACTCATGTGGTTGCTGAAAGCAAGACGGAGGATTAGAATAATTCCGTCTTCATCCTTGCATAACGTGTAGTAAAGGTTCTTTACAACTCCGCTGCTTTAAGCTCATGCACATCATATGGTAGGTTGAACAAGTGATGAACATGCAGGCAAAGGCTACCTACTCTTGGGTGCTGTGTGAGTCAGGCAACACCCACTTTAAGTAAGCAACAAAGGGTGTTGTTTAAACCCTTCGCGGACTTGAACTGTGTGTGACAGGAGAATTACAAGGTGCAAGTCCTATGCTAAGCAGCCACCAACTGCGAAGGGTTTGAACTTACAATATAGGATAATATGAACTCTCTCTCATCAGGGACATACTAGTAGTGGGTTACACCTTTTTCCTAAGATAAACAATGTTTTGTTCTACTATGATCCATGATCGAAGAGGCCTTTAGTATATATATGGTGCCTTTTCTTTATGATGCAATGCAAGCTCAATCATCTTTCGATATGAAGCCTTTCTGTATCATCCATCACTCGGACTACATAGCTGAAAGGATGCCTTGGGTCGTGCAGAAATGAAGCAGCATCATGCTCTTCAGCCCACTTTGGAGAACTCTCTCTCTTTGTCTGTCTGTCTGCAGACCAAATGGCCTGAGTAATTTATTCATTGCACAAACATAAAGTGCAGAATATGAGTCGTCGATCCTGAAAGAAGATATCTTCATGATTTTGGCAGATTCCAAAGAGTACGCATCTTAATAATATCAGAAGATGACTGACATAGACACTCCACTCAACCAAAATGAGTGGTGAATGCCATTGCAGTACAAGCTGAATCAGAATACCAACCTGTAAACCTCAATGAAACCCTTCTCCTAAAACCACCTTTTGACCTCACAAAAAGACCAGCAGTACCAGACACACACACTATATGAAAAGTGGGTGGGAGAAAAGAGAAAAAGAAGCTTGGCCAATCATCTAATACAAACACATTTGGCTCTTTTCACCCACTGGGGATGCAGTTGGCATACGAACACATTGCTTGCCAACCAAATGAAGGCGAAGGCTGCTTTCTTTCTCATGCATTTGAAACTGCCCCATGTATCTATCTTTATCAGCTGATCTGGTAGGAATACTTCTCTATACAAGATCTTTGAAATCTTATGTACTCAACATAACATCAACAACATAAAAAACTTTATGGTACATCAAAATGATATCATATTGTGATATCATGTAAACCCCTTGCATTCTGGTGAATGGGTAAAGCACATCTCAAGCATCAAAGGTCCATGTTAAGTATGGTAGCACAAAGGCAAAAAAAATTGTGATATCAGTCACTGCATGCAATGAGTCCTTTGTGCTCATTGTGGCACATCAACTTGAGGTTGACAGCAAATAAGAAGCGTGCTAGTCATGTGGTTGACTGTTGCTGATAAGCCATGAGCAGAGTCTTAAATGTTGTGGAAAAAGCCTGCCAGTATGCAACTGTTCCAAAATCCATGATGCTCTGAAACCATTCCAAGCAAGTACTGATGCTACAAAAGAACAAGATGTGGGGATGATGACACTCCAATACCAAAATCCTAAACCACCATCACCAACAATTACAATTCAGGAAAGGAACACATAAACACAAGATTGGAAGCGCATTTTATAACAAAAAAAAAAAAAGGAAAACTGGAAAGCTAATACTGAAAGTAGCTCATATGCTTTAGCTGTTAACTTGATCCATAAAATCCATATGAGAGAAGATGATGATGATATGTTACTAATGGAGCCAACCACCAGCAAGACAGACTTATTCAAGTTCTATCCATATCCACATCTTCGGAAGGACTGAGACTCTGCAAATTAAAAAGTCTTCACATGAATTAGTAGTGTTAGAAGTAAAACCTTAGCAGAAGAGAAAGCAAGATCTGGTGGCTTAGACCTGTTCACATGCGAGAAGAAGACATTGAGAAAAGTTTGTCTTAGCATTCATTGTTTGTAGTGCAAGGCCCCAATAGATGGAATTGATGGGGCAAAGATATAACAAATATTGTGTTAAACTAGCTTTAGATATGCAACACCCATTTCCTGTCTGGTCTTTCCTCTCAAACCCAAGCACCTTAGGAACCTGTAAAGTCATCAAAGGCATCACTTGTAGGACTGGCCTTGTGCAGCCACTAGATAAAAAGAGAAAAGATACAAAGCCTTTGTTAGGCTTCCCCTATATCCTTCCTCCCCCTTTTAGTCATTTTGTACTCTTGGGGAATCTTGGACTGGCCAACCTTACATACATATCTATCAACACCCTGTCTTCCTGTTTCACCTTATCTCAGTACTAGAAGTTTGTAGAATATGAGTTGAGAAGGGCAACTTGGTATTAGCAATCACCACATCAGGTAGTTCAAACACAACCAATATAGTTCAAGTGCTACACTGGTACACAAACAAGCACAAGACCTAATTTACACAGCCTATTCTCCTGTGTGCACTTCAAACCTACATGAATTAAAGGTGAAATTGTGCACTGAAATGATACTGTATTCATCAGGAACATCGATAATGGTCACCTTAATTTGAACTAGGGAGAAAGACAAACCACTTTGCAGCCTCATTTACTAAATATTAGTTAGGTAGATCATAGATTGACAAACACAACTGCATCAAAAAGATGTCATAAGAAATGCTAGAACTTTCATGGAAGTGAACTTAACAAAATTGCTGCCTAGTGCACCAGATAAAGAACAAATTATCATCTGAATGATTCTTACTACTAAACCTTGTTTCAGCAATTCTCAAATTGTCCCCAGAAAATGGTAGAATTGCTAAAGCATATGTGATGTATTTTGAGTAAAGAGAAAGAAAAGGTGATAACAAAATAGTCACAATGATGCAGTACTAAAAATGCTACCCTGATTACAACAGGTACCTTACCTATACAAACTTGGGTTGAAATATATGTGTCGCTTGTACTTTCTTCTTTCTAACATTCATAATGCACGGGGGAAATTTTATACAACATTGAGACTCCGGGCATACTGTTGTACCTATACTGCGGAATCTTCTAGATAGGTGCTGTTCACGCAGTTTAAAACACAGTGGGAAACTAACCAACCCTATAAAACCCTTTTGGTTTTGATCAGGGACTGCCTCTTGTACAGTTGCCACTAAACTCAAGCTAAACAGGACATCCTTCTCCTGTATTGCCTTTTTGGACTGGTTTACTTGATGGTCTAAGCAGACCTCAAAGGATGTAATTAGCTCTCTCTTCATTTTGAGATATCTAAATGGTGATCCAAAAACAGGTTATCTAAAATTATTCAATAGCCAGAAACAATTATCTCTAGTGAAATGTTTGAATTTGTTTAGTGATGAACTTTCCTGCTTGCCTGCCAATGTGTGCAAAGCAGTTGCAAACTCCTTCAAGTCTCAAGAAATTATGGCATGCAATGAAGAGGTCCATGTCCGGTATTAAAATATAATATAATATTTTTTATAATATAATATTATATAAGATAATATTAAAAATATTAAAATATTAAAAAAAAAAAAAAAAAAAAAGGGGGGGGGCGACGTCGCCTCGATCTGTCTCCTCGCGCGGGAGAAAAAGCGGCCGCGGGCGGCGACGGCAAGCGGGCGAGGACGGCGCTGGCGAGGTATTCTTTCTTCCCCTCTTCTTTTTTTTCCTTTTCCTCTTCTTCTTCCCTTTTTCTTCCTCAATCGACCGCCGACAGTCGATTTCTCACTCAATCGACCACCGACGGTCGATTTCTCACTCAATCGACCACCGACGGTCGATTTCTTTCAAAATCGGCCGCTGACGGCCGAAATCGACCGCCGACGGCCGAAATTGACCGCCGACGATCGATTTTTGACGGAACCACCCGGTAGCGAGCGGTCCGCGTACCGGTAACCTGGTGGACCGATATGTACCGCCCGTACCCGGCAATACCGGTCGAAATTGCAAACCTTGGTTAGGAGTGTATACAAGAAAATCGTAAAATTTTGAAGGCAGTACAAAAGGAAACAACTAACCTTTTAGGGCATATGTGCAAAATATTTGGCAAGTATACTAAATATACCTCAGGTAACAAGCAGATATAACATAATTATGAAGTATATGACAATATTTGTGCATTTTGATATGAGACATAATTTCCTCAATCAACACTTTACAGTAGCAAAAGAAGAAAAAAAATAGATGCATGTACCTTTATAATCTTGGACAATTATGCAATTAAATAGGTAACTCTTTAGACAGTATATATTGAAAGGCAAACAATAGGTAAAAACATGAAAAAAGCATCCTGTAAAGTTCTAGAGTTCTTACATGATGGAAAAAATAGCTAGCTGCTCCGAAGGGCTGATTGTTGTTTAGAAATGGAAAACAGTAGGTATATGGAAGAGTAAATAGAAAAGTCAGCTACCAATATATTGCTTCCTTCCTCGCGTAGACCTACACTCCTCATGGTACCGTCAAGCCTGCATCATTGAAATTCTACTCCTAAACATACAGCTTAAACATCACCCAGTTGAACCAAAATGCTCGGCAAAGGCAAAGAAGCTTATAGTCTATGCTCTCTATGCTCTTCAAGTAATCTTCAGGAAAGAAAAAAAGAAAATATAATTTCACAACCATGCTTCCAGGAAAAGGAAACCTCACCTCTATGTGGTATGGAAACTATAACTAGAAAAATAAGTCATCCTCTGCACTATTTTGAGTCTTGACCACAGCATAAAGAACATGTATTTCCACTTTAATCTTTTAAATGAAAAGCCTATAACTAAGTTGCTTCAGAAACCCATGATTCTAAATGTTGCAACATTAATTACAGAAGCAATTAATCTGCAATGAAGTTTCCGAAATACAATAGACAAAAGACAAAATTGTGATAGAATTAATCGGTATAAGAAATGAGTGATATTTTGACCCCAAATACAGGCAAGACTAATAACATTAAAGGAACACCATTTAAATATCAACAAAGCACTGGCAGCCTATTATATGGCTGTTAAAGTGATCCTCATAAACTGGAGTGACCCACTAGGCCACTACCAGAATATGCAAACAGCAATGGTGGAGCACGGATCACTGTCGAGACTTATTCTCTTCCACCCGGAGAGTTAGCTTATTCACTGATTGCTGAGGAAAAGATGAATCCATATTTAGGATCCCAGATACAAACTCCATAGCCTCCTCATATCTCTTGGCTTTACAGTAACCATCAACAATTATCCTGTAGGTTAGTTCATCAGGCCTGCAGTTATGCTGTATCATGTAGCTAATAACATCATTGGCTTCTTTGAACATGTCCTTGCTCACATAACCACAAACGAAGGTGTTGTAAGTGACCATGCAAGGGGTAACTCCTTTAGCCATCATATCTGATAGAATCCTTAGGGCCTCAGTCATGAGCCCTTGCTTGCAAAATCCATTAATTACAGTGTTGTAAGAGACTACATCTGGCTTTAGTCCAGACTTTTCAAGTTCCTTGAGTATGTCTTCTGCTTCCCAACACTCTCCACCTCTTGCATACATGTTCATCATATTATTATGAGTGATGAGATCAGGTCGCAATCCAACCTGATGAATCATGTCAAACATCTCACGAGCACGATCGTACATCCCATTCTTTGCATAAATCGAAAACATAGAATTAAGGATTACCAAGTCAGGCTTGTAACCATGCCTTTTCAGCTCCTCAAATGCCTTCTCCATGCCATTTAGCATTCTACACGTGAGGTTGACTATAATAAGTGTTCTCAAAATCACCCAGCTGGGAAATATTTTCTCATCATAAACTTTTTCTTCAATTGCCTGTATCCCTTTTATATGCCTTCCTTTTGCATAAGTTTGAAGCAACAAAGAGTATGAAAGTTCATTAGGCTTGAAGCCCTTCTTCTTCATATGTAATATGACAGACTCCGCAGCTATCCAATCACCTTTCCTAGATATTGCATTCAAGAGTGCATTGTATGTAGTGGTACAAGGACTAAAACCTGCCTTGACCATCTCATCATACATCTGCAAAGCTTGGGTGCTAGACCCACACCGGCCATATGCAGCAATCAAGGTGTTGAAGCTATCCCTGTCCGGCTCTACTCCTGATTTCTTCATCTGATCAAACACTTGGCTGACATAATTCTCCATCCCCCTCTTCGCGCACATAGCCAACATTGTGTTCCATGTGACCCTATTTGGGACACAACCATTAGACTTCATGTCGGTGAGTATGTCCAACATCTCCCCCGTCCTCGATTTCTTTCCAAGCATTCCAAGCATCGTATTGTATGTACAAGCATTAGGAACACAACCCAACTTCTTCATCTGATCAAACAAAGCCAAAGCTTCGTCCTCTTTTCCCGCCTTCCCATATCCACTAATCACAGTGGAGTAGGTAACAGAATTAGGCATGATACCTTTACTAGTCATTGTGTCTAATACTGCTGCCCCTTCTTCATAAAAGCCAGCTCTAGCATAGGTCGCCACGAGCTCATTGTAGGTAACTGCATCTGCTGGGCAGTTATTGTCCTCCATTTCCTTCAATACCCCCATCACCGCCGGATAGTTTCCAGCTTTACCATACACCTGGAGCAGTGAATTGTATGCGACAGTGCCTGGAACATAGCCCTGCCGCTTCAATTGTTCAAAAAACATGGAAGCCTCCTCCAACAAACCTTCCCTTGCGCAGGCTGATATGACAGTGCTACAGGTGAACTCATCAATACCCACATTTCTGCTCTTCATCTCATCCAAAATTTCCAAAATTTTACTCCAAGACCGCCCCATACGGCCATATACATCGAGAATCACATTATAGGTGACCAAGGTGGGCGAGAGCCCTTTGGCTTTGATCTGCTTAAACAACGCGACCGCTTTGTGGAACTTGCCTGTCCGAGAGTAGGCATGAAGCAGGGTAGTATAAGCGCGGATATCAAGGCAGTATTCCTCCAGAGGAATAGAGTCGAACAGCTTCGAGGCGATCGAGTGCTGCGAATGCCTACCCAACGCCCTGATGATCACCTCGATCGCCGGGGCGTCTAACCTGGATCCCTCCGCGTTGGAACCGGATCCAGCCCATTCAAACAAGGCGAGAGCCTTCTCCCAGTTGCCCAAGATCTCGAGCGCCTTCAAGAGGCTGACCCAATCCACGCGAAAAATCTCATCTTTTTTGGATTCCAGCAGAGGCACCAAATCATGAGGAGGCTGTTCGACGATGGATCTAAGCAAAGACTTGCCTGCGCCGGAAAGGAAGCCAAGGCGAGGGTCCCGCAGGAACAGAACACCATTTTCGCTGACGGCAAGCCGTGGGCGCGACGCCGGAGGTGCCTTTTCGCGGTGAATTGTGGTCGAAGCGAGGCGCAAAGAAGGAAAGGTGGGATTTTTATTGGTTGGTTGAGGTGGGTGGACGGTGGTGGGCGTCTCTTGAGTGAGATGCTGGAGATGGTGCAGGAGGGAGTCCAAGGGGAGGGAATGGGAAGGAGGAGGAGGTGGTGGAGGGAGGGAAAGGTTGAAGTTTTGATGGTTGGTCGAGGACTTTCTCGGCGTCTTCGTTGTCTGTGTTGGGAAAGCAGGACGGCTTGAGGAGAGAGATCCCTCCATTGAGTGTTAGAGAGAGAGAGCCAGAGAGAGAAAGGGTGAGCGAGGAGCAGCAGAGTAGGAGATGTGGTTTTTGGTGGGTTGGGGTCAATCTGAAGCGAAGTCCAATCTAACATGGTTGGTCGACATCCAACCATCCATCATCCCTTCATTTCCAATGTTGAAGGGAACAGAAAAGATCTCTCTCTCTCTCTCTCTCTCTCTCTCTCTCTCTCTCCAATCCTTCAGGGTGTTATACTGTTCTCCCTCACATCTCTCTCTCTCTCTCTCTCTCTGCCCCCAATCTTTCAGGGTGGTAAACTGTTCTCCCTCTTCATTCATTCTCTCTCTAAAGCCATTCGTAGAAGTGTCACATACGTTGTGATGCGTCAACAGTCGATGACAGAGAGTAATAATTAATGTTTGGAGATTGCAGCCAAAACATATATTTTGCTACATTCCGACGTGTAATGACAAACTTCTTGCGGAAAGTTCAAAGTGACTCGAGAATGATACACGAGAATATTGGGAGGAATTTGACCTCCTATATATATATATATATATATATATATGAATAAATGTTAACCTTTATCGGACTTGAACAGCTCGATTATGATTTCAGTTTAAAGTGAGGATTCATGATTTCTTTTATTTTAAATTATATTTTTTATTTTAGATTACTTTTTATTTAAAATTTAAAAATTAATCAAAATGATTTCGATTTTTAAAATCTAAAACTAAAACTAAAACTAATAATTTTTTAACAGATTTATTTACATGATCATAAAAATATTATAATTTTATGTAAATTAAAACTCATACAATCAATTCAAAATGACAAATAATGCAAGGAATAAAATCAACCTCTAACGCGAGCCGGAGGTCAACTGTCGGAGGAAGAAGGTCACCGTCTTTGCTGACACGCAAATCGGCACCACAGAGGGTTTCCCTAAGGTTTGGTTTAGTTGGCGTCATATCTGAATCTGAATCTCTATAAACTTAGTTTTTTTTTTTTTTTTTCTACTGTGTATTTTGTCTCTTATGGATGAGGCACAAGCTACATAATAAAGAACTTTAGAGATAAGAAAAAAAAAATAGCAGAGAAAATTAGGTGGATTAACCAAGAACGTTTATTTATATTGACTAAAAAAATAGAATATAAATATTTTAAAATATTAAAAAAAATTTATCATATTCTAATAGATCTCATCGTCATCTAATCTAAATATTTATCTTTTATTTTATCTAAATTTAATTATTTAAATTATTCTAACATACTCCTTTAATTCAAATAATTATAATTTAAATTATCTTCGGAATAAAAAAATTTGCTAAAGGTTCGTGAAGATATTCGTAAATTAATCCTTGGTGTTGTAGTAATCGTCTTATGGATCTCCTTATCCATATATTCTTGAGAATTCCTTACCTATCTTTTTTTATCCTTTGTTTAGATCTGTCACTTGACCTTATCTTTCTTTGGCAGCCAAATGATTTGACGGAGGCTTCATATTTGTAGGATCGAATCATTTTGGGTGCAGAGACTTTATTTTTCTTTTCTTTCTCTTAGCTTTTTACACATCCTCAAAAACTTTTACCCTCAGTGTATGTGTACCTTATTATCCTTAAAGTTTAGAGGTTCATCCTTTTCCTGCGTATGCATCTCATCAATTACAGTTTTTCAATTATCATGATTTATACCATGTGAGATAATTTACATAGATCTATAAAAATTTAGATGATCATAACTTTTATATCATAATGTTGATTCATCAATAAGAGTAGCATATAAGAAAAAATCTGAAAATAATAAGAAAAACACTTTATTTTTTATCACCCTCATGTTATCAATTTATCAATTTTCTTATCATAAATCAAGTATTTTTCATCATAAAAAATAAGATAATATCACTTACTCATTAGTTATCCTATACTAATGAGATTTTACTTTAAACCAGGAATAAACATATTTGGTGTTCACAACAACTATTCATGTTTCCTTCACTTGAACATTGTTGTCATTTCTCATATGCATAGTAGATTTAACTGAATCATCAAGCCTCAAAAATAAACTTTTTTCCCCTATCATATGATTATTGCATCTACTATTCAAAAATCAAATAATCTAAAATATTCTTCATTAGATGCTATAAATAAAATATTTTTTTATCCTTGTTTATCATTATTTTTCTCATGATAATTTGTTTGATTTTTGTTCGAATAATCTTTTTCAAGATGATCATATTCTTTACAATAAGAATATAGAAGAACTCTTTATTACATTCGTTCGTGTTCTTCTGACCTTCAGTTGATCAATCACGACCTCTGTCATTTTAATCTCTCCGTTGAAATTTGATTTCTGAAATTCTTTTGTTTATTTTTTTTTCGATCTATCTTCATTTAAAGAGTATTAACTGAAGTTTTATTTGAAGATCTATTTATTTAAAAGGGGGCTCGATTAATTCATTGATAGATAATAATACTTGTATATTTAGTTTCTTCTATAGTAGTAGAATTCATACCATAATTTGGAGATGAACTTTATAAAAAAAAATTTCACTACAGTTTGATCTTTTATGTTCTCACCATAAGACATTAGTTAGTTCATAATAGAAGAAACTTTTGAAAAAAATATCAACTATAGATTCAGAATCTTTCGTAATAAGAGTTTTGAATTCACATCAAAACTTTAAAATTTTTACCTTGTCTATGCCTCTAAACACACTTTTTAATATCTTTCAGGCTTCTGTTGATGTTGATGCTATCATGATTATGGGAAATAGAGACTCATATGTTGATTATTGTAGCATGTAAAGGGCTCTTGCATCTTTTTGTATATTCTTATTCATCTGATTTCTTTGATCTTTAGTAATACTAGGATCCTGATTATACTGAACAAAATAATTTTTTACCAAATTTCATAATCCATATGAAATAAATAGAATTTTTATTTTTAAAAATCTAAAATTAATAATTATCACCTTTAAATATAGGAAGAAGTCGATAAGGAACACTTACTCCAATGCTTGTCATCATCATTTTATTTTTGGATCTACTAATTTTCTCTTTCTTTTAATCGATGTAATTCTATTGATATTTTTGAACTAGACTCTCGTACCACTGTTGATTTTTCTACAAAACTATAAAGAGAAATGAAAAAAAATAATAGAGAAAACTAAAAGTACTTTCAATCTATAATGCTTTGGATTAATCCAAAAACACTTATCTGATTAATTTTACTTACAAGAATAGCTTAATAATGGTCCACATACTTTCTCGGCTTTCATTTGCTATAATACAAAATCTCACTAGTTTTTCTTAACTGTATGGATACAGTCTCAGTCGTGTGAGAATTAATAGTTTTTTTTCTTTTATTTATGAATTGAAACACATATATCTATTAGGGTTATATATCATATTTAGGTGTTAGATATAAGATTCCGTAGTTGTGTGAATCCGTATTTTCTTTCCACTGCTTCAATAGTAAGTAAATGTTTTTGCTTGTTGCTTAACATAGTATAAATCTGTTGATCTTTTTTTTCTCTTTTCCTTTTAGTTTGAGGATTCCTGTATTACAATTTTTTTTTCATTGCTTATTTGAGTTTCTTTTGTTATCATTGATAAGTTTAGTTGTGCGGCTTTTGAAGTCGACAGTTGCATGCTGGTTTAAGAATTGATATTGGTGTTCGTCATCACTTGAATGCTATTCTCAACCTTCTTTTTCTCTACATTTATCTTTGGAGAGTTATGTGATAACAAAAGAAACTCACCTATCATGGTGAGTTTACAATGTAAGAGTCAGATTGACTGTTAGGTTATCCATCGGACACATATTTCTCGATCCATGCTCACAAAAGGAGGATGATGTTGCCACCTGTTTTTGGTCACCTCCTCTATCATTTTCTATTGAAATTAAATGTCGCTAGTTTATATAAAAAATAAGTTATTTATTTAAGTGGGTATTAATCTAAAGAATAATAAATTTACTTTGATACCAATTGTTAGAATTAATTGACACTAAGAAGGGGGTGAATTAGTGTAAGCATAAATTTTCTTTCTAAATGGAATCTTTCCGATTAAACTAAGATAGGGAAACCGAATTTTTTCGTTCTTATGAAATGATCGAGTGAATAAAGAAAAATTGCTTAGTTAATAATCAAACCGGAAAGATAAGTAATGTTTAAAGTAAAAAACTTATCGTGAAAATTTTATTTTCTAAGAGATGAATTAAATTAGAAGCTTTAATACAAGAAATATACAATTAATATACAATTAAATCACAATCTTTATAATGATTTGGCGCCAAAGGCCTATGTCCACTCCTGAGTCCTCCTTCTTGAGGCACATCGGCATCCACTACCAATCTTCTTTGGGTGAAGATCAAACCCTCACACTTGAGTTTATAAGGGAGACTAAATTTACAACACTAAGCACTCTCTTATCCATTTTCTTTTTCTTATAATTCTCACATAATATCTTCTCATAATATAATCCCCAGAATAGTTGTGTGGAATGTAAAAAAAATTGGGGTATTTATAGGCCCCAAATTGGCTTCAAACCGGAGCCAAAATCTAACATACCCGAAAAAATCGACAGTTGCATTCTATGGTACGGGCGGTTTACCCGCCGAAAGCTACTGGCCGTCACCCGGATTCTGTGGTACGGGCAGTCCAACCACCGCTTACCGGTGGTTTACTCGCCAAATTCTCCAGAAAAGTAGTTTCCTCCACTTTTCTAAATCCGACTTAAACCATCAGTTGATCACACCCTTGGTCAACTAATTGAACTCAACCTGAGCTCAACCTGAGCTCAACCAAACCCTATAGTGGACCCGATTGCCTTATTGAGTTGATTTGGATTCCTTCCAAATTCAACTCAATTAGGACTCTAACTCTAACTACGACTTAATGATTACAATACTTAATGACCAATTAAGCTTAAATAAGACCTAACTCCCGCATAATCCGGTAGCCTCCGATATTCTCGTGGCAAGTCCTTCGGTCTTCTTCCCGACGATCTCCCTTCGTGCTCCCAGCGAGCTTCCCGATCCCTTTGACGAATCTCCTAGCGAACTCCCGGCTATTGGGAAACCTCAGCGGGAGCATCACATGCGCAACGAAAATCAAAATAAAAACTGGTTTCCCACACAGATCAAATCGTCGTGCAAAAGATTGAGGTCGCAAGAAAAATCATAAAAATCAGAAAAATATGATGCGTGAGAGATTGATTTTACCTAGGGAGATCGTATATCTCTATATTCCAGATCCGGATGGAGAAGATGAAGGAGGTCAAACGTCCTCCTCTCTAGCAGTATCCACACGATGGATCTCTCCAGCGAAACTCTTCCAATCTAATCTCACAACTCTTGCGCAGAGGGAGAGAGGAGAATAGGAGGTGGTGGCTAAAGCTGCAGCCTATTAACCATGAGTCTCCCCTCCTATTTATAGAGAGACACCAAAAACCCTAGGGCTCCTACCTTAGTGGGTATTGGATCTCTATCCAATTACCCACTAACCTTGGATTATTAAATTTCTATCCAATAATCTCTTTAGGCCTCTAATTGGGCCTTAATCAAGAAGCCCATCAGCATAGAGTCTCATCTAATGAGAATAGGGGCTAATTGGATCTATATCTAATCCTTTATTCGCTGAAGCATCCACCATATGTGTGTGACCTTCTAGGCCCAATACCGAGTTGGCCGTGAGTCACTCCCATCAGAACTCCTTCTGATATAGTGAATTATTATCCTCATAATAATTCACTCGACTCATCGACTATGGACGTACTAGGCTACTACGCCATAGTCCGCAGACGGTACAGGGGGGATCAAATCCATCGGACCTGTATGTCCATAATTACCATGTATCTATAATCCCTCATCCAACTAATATCCCAGAGATCGTATATTGGATATGGTACTGTCAAGCTACATATAGAATCCGTCATAGTCTCGCTCTGATCGAATTCTCACGGAGAACTCTTTCTCTCTCAATCCGAATGACCCTAGCTAGGGATTTGTCTGAGCAAGAATATATGAGATATTCCTCTCGTGATACTAAAAGTGGATGATCCTCTATTGACATTCAATTACCTTCATAAGGTTGACCACCAATCCCGATAACCAATTGTACCAAATCTGAAACTTTCCAAACCTGTAAGTCTGGCATCAAAGAAAGGAGTACTCATCCAATACATTCTTGGTGTCTCAAGTCTAAGGACCAAATGCATAATTGGGACTATAAAATCGCTGTCTAACATTAGGTATCATTAACCATACAGCATTCCATAAGCGGATCAATCAGTGAACTCATTCTCCAATGAGCACATGTACTATATCCTTAGTGTCTCCACACAAGTGGCTATGAGACCAGCCACCTCCATCGTATGGACGGGTATATAGTACACTGATCTGTCTGGTTATCTCAATGTCCGATTGAGATTATTTAGGATCTGTGTTTAAAGGTGAATCGATCTCATTATCGTGATCTCATCACGATCCGATTCTCATTGCACAGAACTAAGGACATCACAATATATATGCAACATATAATATAATATGAGAATATGCCAATATTAATCATAAGCAAAAAAATCACACAGCGTGTCACATGTGTCATCACTCACGTGATTGGCTTGTAGGGCACCTGTAACCAGCAATCTCTCACTTGGCCAAAAGTCAATCACATATGTGTCTGATCCCCATCAGACCCTTGTGACGCTCAAATACAATCTGAGCCAACGACTTCGTTAGTGGATATGCAATGTTATCTTCAGATGAAACTATTTTCATTGCTATATCTTTTCGGGTCATGATCGCTTTAATCAGATGGAACCTTCTCAGAATAATTCTAATGAGACCTGGGTTCCCTTGCTAGAGTTATCACTCTGTCGTTGTTACAATATATGGGAGTCATCTCCACGCTGCTTGTTATGACTCCCAAATCCATCATGAACTTCTCCATCCACACCCTTTCCTTTGTTGCTTTTGTTGCAGTAATGTATTCTGCCTCTATAGTCAAGTCAGCAGTAGTATCTTGCTTGGAACTCTTCCAACTTACTGCTCCTCAATTCAGGGTGAAAATAAACCCTGAATTTGACTTGTTATCATCAATGTCAGACTGAAAACTCGAGTCCATGTAGCCCTCAACCTAGAGGCTACCTTCTCCATATACCAATAAAAGATCCATAGTGCTTCTCAAGTACTTAAGGATACACTTTACTATCTTCCAGTGTTCTAAACCTGAATCTGTCTGATACCTACTCGTGACACTTAGTGCATGCGCTATATCAGGCCTGCTACATAGCATAGTATACATGATAGACCATATAGCTGAGGCATAGTGTATCCTATCCATTTGCCCTTTATTCAGGAGTCTTTGGGGACATACTCCTAGAAAGTGATATTTCATGTCTCATCGGTATGAGACATCTCTTGGAATTCTCCATGCCAAACTTTTGACAATGGAGTCTATGTACCTGGACTAGGACAAGTCAAGTATCATCTTGGATCTATCTCTATAGATCTGAGTTCCCAAAATATAGGATAGGATGCTTCCCCTAAGTCTTTCATGGAGAAGTTTCTGGATAGCCAAGCATTTACTGTGGAGAGCATTCCTACATCATTTTCAATGATTAGGATGTCATCCACATATAGTACCAAGAAGGTGATAGCGCTTCCACTTACCTTCCTGTACACACAAGGCTCATCTTCGTTCTTAACGAAGTTATAAGATCTGATCACCTCATCAAATCTTATGTTCCAATTTTGGAAAGCTTGCTTAAATCCATAAATGGATCTAAGCAACCTGTATACTTTATCTAGACTCTCTTTGGATATGAATCCCTCTAGATGTATCATATACACCTCCTCGAGGTTGCTATTGAGGAATGTCGTTTTGACATCTATCTGTCAAATCTCATAATCATAGTATACTGCAATGGCCAAAATAATTCTAATGGACTTAATATGGCTACAGGTGAAAATGTTTCGTCATAGTCAACTCCTTGTCTTTGACGATATCCTTTAGCAACAAGCCTTGCTTTATAGGTCTCTACCTTTCCACCCACTCCGATCTTCTTCTTGAAGATCCATTTGCAGCTGATGGGTACAATACCCTCAAGTGCATCCACAAGATTCCAAACCTTGTTAGAGTACATTGAATCCATCTCAGAATTCATGGCTTCTTATCACTTCCCGGAGTCTATACTCATAATAGCCTCCTCGTAGGTCTGAGGATCAACATCCTAAGAGTCATATCCACTTATATGTCCCACATGTCTTTCAGGAGGGTGAGATACATTACTATACCTACACAAAGTTGGAACTTGTGTGTTAGGTACTTGAACAGATGGGCTCTGGAATGGTGTTTGAGCTAAGTTCTCCAACCTCGCTCAATTCTATCTTACTCCTATCGTTTCCACCAAGAATGTGTTCCTTCTAAAGGAACACATCTCTCTTAGCAACAAAGACCTTTCGGTCCTCGGGGTGATAAAAATAATACCTATAAGTTTCCTTTGGGTATCCCACGAATATGCACCATTCTGTTTTTGATTCCAACTTATCGGGGTTGTGTCTTCTAACGTGGGCAGGACAGCCCCAAATCTTAACAATCTCAAGATCAGACTTCTTTTATTTCCATATCTCATATGGTGTAGACACTACCAACTTTAATGGAACTCTATTCATAAGGTAAACTGCGGTCTCTAGGGCGTACCCCCAGAATGAGACGGGTAGGTCAGCGAAACTTGTCATGGATCGCACCATGTCTAAAAGTGTGTGATTTCTCCTTTCTGATACACCATTGAGCTGAGGTGTATAAGGAGGTGTCCATTGGGATAGAATCTCATTGTCCTTGAGGAAATGGGTGAACTCCATACTCAAGTATTCTCCTCCTCGATCTGATTGAAGAGTCTTAATACTCTTTCCAATTTGGTTCCCCACCTCATTCTTATATTCCCTGAATTTCTCAAAAGCCTCAGATTTGTACTTAATCAAGTACATGTGTCCATATCTAAAGAAATCATCAGTGAATGTAATAAAGTATGAGTAACCACCTATAGCTTGAGTCGACATAGGACCACATTTATCACTATATATGAGTTCCAATAACTCGGTGGCTCTCTCTCTAGTTCCACTAAAAGGAGAGTTGGTCATATTCCCATGAAGGTAAGGTTCGTAAGTTGCATATGTCACATAGTCAAATGGATCTAAGTATCCATCTTTCAGCAACTTTTGAATCATTCCCTCATGTATATGACCTACTCTACAATGTCATAGGTATGCATTATTCACCTCATCTCTTTTCCTCTTAGACATATTTATATTCATGATATGTGGAGAAGTGTCTAACACATAAAAGTCATTTATAAGGATCCCTCTAGTGATGATCTCATCATCTATAATTATTGAACAACTATTATTCTCAAAAACTAATTTATATCAACTAATTATCAAACAAGAGATAGAAATAATATTTTTGATAATAGAGCGAACAAAATAGCGTGCATCTAATGCAATAATAGCTCCACCAAGCAGATGTAGGGTGACCTCTCCAACAACAACTGCAGTAACTCTTGCTCCATTGCCCATCTTGAGGTTCATCTCGCCTCTAGCCAATCTCCTAAGTTTTGTTAGAACCTGTAACGAATTGCAGATATGATAAACACTCTCGGTATCCAATACCCATGTGTTATCATAAAAATCTGACAAGTGGAGACTGATCATGAATATACCTGAAGCTTCTTAAGGCTTTCTGTCTCGCCTTCTTTGCAAGGTAGTCCTTACAGTTCTTCTTCCAATGTATGTCTTAGTCACAGTGGAAGCACTATCCTTTATCATTTCTCGGGTATTTCTTGGCAACTTTTTCCTTACCTGATCTTTCTTTGCCCTTGCCCTTCTTAAGGGTCTTGCTGGCCTTCCTTTTCTTTTTTGTCTCACCAATGTAGAGAACTGACTTTCCCTTCTTGATGGCACTCTCAGCTTCCCTCAATATATTGAGGAGCTCAGGGAGTCACCTCAACTTGTTCATATTAAAGTTAATAATGAACTGCAAAAAGGAATCAGGTATGCACTGAAGTATAAGATCAACACACAGGTTATCTATCCTCTAGGACTATCTATATATTTCACAAAATGAGCGATCTCATCCTCACTTATCCTTTCCTCCAGCGTGGGCACAATCATATTAAGGATATATACGATTTTCTCTTCCGTGAGAACAATTCTCAAATTCCGGAGCTTTTGGACCAATGAGGTGGTTAGCATCAAGTATGCAATGTAGGGGTTTTGCAAGCGACAAGCAAGATATAGCGTAAATTAAATAATATATAAATTTTACAGAAAATACTAATTAAGATATGAAATTCTATCTTAATGTACTCCCACTATTTTCCTAGCGAATCACGCGACACCCTCAACACGTGAGACAGAAGTCCCCGGTAGACTCCTAGTGGGGATCGATATTTAATTGGCGTCTTAGTGCAACCTCGAGGGACTCGACCAATTACACTAAGCCCAAAAGGTAGGCAACTCTTGCCAATCACAACTCCTTGTGATTCCCATCATGTTCGATATCTAAATCATCATGGTCTCGAGGGACTCGACCAATCGTAATGTTCAGTTAAGTCATCACCATCGTTACAAGATGAGTTTGATTCGATGATATGCCCTCGAGGGACTCGACCAAGCATACTATGTCCTTAGGTCACCGGTGACATCTCTATGTCGTAGGCAAGATCTCGATTACGTAGATAGGTGAGCCTTGAGGGACTCGACCAACTCAACCTATATCGTGATTCAATTTCTTCCTATAACGATAGAAGGTCACGTGAGTCAATCTTATTGTCTCACACTTACCGACTTAATATTATCGTAGGAGGGGTTTTTGTTTCGTATCAGTCTCCTAATATGTCGTGTCACACACATATATATTTAATATATATCTACATCGAATGCAAATATATATATATATATATATATATATATATATATATATATATATATATATATATATATATATATATATATATATATATATATATATATATATATACATATATCTAGTAGGTGTATAACACATCACATATGCAAGCCACACCGGATGATCATGAGTCGTCACATAATATGATTAAGCCCGAGCCAATGAGCCTAATCACTAACAATAAGATCTATGTGTGCATTGGCGCATCTCCATGCCCTGTGATTGTTGATCTCGTCATCATCGATTCCGTCGGATCGTCGTATCACTATGCGTCATGATCTCCCACCACGATCGTGGGTCCCGCTGTCACCTCCATGCTCCCGCTACACCTCTCCATGTAATTATAAATATTCACAAGCATGCAGGCCCAACAATAAACGAGAAAAACGTAGGCTCGCAGGGCCCAATAATAATAATAATCATAATTATACACATCAAAACACTTGGCTCATGATCATTCATCCACATCATACATCATATGTACATCACATCATATATAAGATTACTAGATATATATAATAATTAATTAAACTATTTAATTAATTATTTTTCTGAAAATCAGGATATACTTAGAATTTTCAGAATTGTTAATGGTATTTTCATAATTCTAGATGAGAGGACAATCCTCAGAATTTTTAGAATTGTTAAGGGCATTTTCAAAATTCTGAACACGAGGACAGTCCTTAGAATTTTTAAAATTTAAAGGGGGTAGGATCATCATTTTCTCAAAAGGATGCCCTAACCCCTCTTGCCCCATCTGCGCCGCCGGTGCTGCCCCTGCGCAGGCGGCGACTACCCTTGCCCTTCGGCAGCCACCCCTGCGGCGGGGCTGGCCGCAGGCGCCCTACAACCGGCCCGCTTTGCGGGCGCTGCGCTGCAAGTGGGCAACTGTCGCCCCTGCAGGCTGGTCGCAGTCGGCCGTGCCCATAGGCAACACCCTTGCGAGCTGCTGCCCTCGCGAGCAACGTCGACCTCCCTTGCGAGCTGGCCTTAGCCGTAGGCGGCCGCCCCCTTGCAGGGGGCCTTAGTCGTGGGTGGCCAAACCTGCATGGGGGCTGGTCGTGGTTGGTCGTCCCTCATCCTCGCTGCCTTCGCTATGAAATTATAACAAGAACGCGTAGAACGATTCTACGCGATTCAATCTCAACACACGTAGTTTAAAACTAATCTTTCACACGAAAACCTTGGCTCTGATACCACTGTTGGGAAACATCAGCAGGAGCATCGCATGCGCAGCGGAAATCAAAATAAAAACTGGTTTTCCATGCAGATCAAATTGTCATGCAAAAGATTGGGGTCACGAGAAAAATCGCAAAAACCAGAAAAATATGATGTGTGAGAGATTGATTTTACCTAAGGTATCCCTATATTCCAGATCCGGATGAAGAAGATGAAGGAGGTCAAACGTCCTCCTCTCTAGTGGTATCCACACGATTGATCTCTGCAGCGAAACTCCTCCAATCTGATCTCGTAACTCTTGCATAAAGGGGGGGAGGAGAATAGGAGGTGGTGGCTAAAGCTGTAGCCTATCAACTATGAGTCTCCTCTCCTATTTATAGAGAGCCATCAAAAATCCTAGGGCTCCTGCATTAGTGGGTATTGGATCTCCATCGAATTACCTACTAACCTTGCATTATTGGATCTCTATCCAATAATCTTCTTAGGTCTCTAATTGGGTCTTAATTAAGGAGCTCATCAGTATAGAGTCTCATCTAATGAGAATATGGGCTAATTGGATATTCATTGAATCCTCTATTCGCTGAAGCATCCACCATATGTGTGTGACCCTCTAGGCCCGATACTGAGCTGGTCATGAGTCATTCCCATCAAAACTCTTTCTGATATAGTGAATTATTATCCCCATAATAATTCACTCGACTCATTGACTATGGATGTACTAGGCCACTATGGTATAGGGGGGATCAAATCCATTGGACTTGTTTGTCTACAGTTACCGTGTATCTATAATCTCTCATCCAACTAATATCCCAGAGACTATATATTGGACATGATATTGTTAGGCCACATATAGAATCCTTCATAGTCTCGCTCTAATCAGATTCTCTTGGAGAACTCTTTCTCTCTCAATTCGAATAACCCTGGCCATGGATTTATCTGAGCAAGCACATATGAGATATTCATCTCGTGATATCGAGAGTGGATGATCCTCTATCAACACTCAATTACCTTCGTAAGGTTAGCTACCAATCCCGATAACTAATTGTACCAGATCTGAAATTTTTCAAACTTATAAGTCTGGCGTCAAAGAAAGAAGTACTCATATAAAGCATCCTTAGTATCTCAAGTCTAATGACCAGATACACAACTGGGACTATGGAATCGCTGTCTGACATTAGGTATTATTAACCATACAGCATTCCATAAGCAGATTAATCAGTGAACTCATTCTCTAATGAGCACCTATACTATATCCTTAGTGTCTCCACACAAGTGGCTATAAGACCAACCGTCTCCATCATATGGACGGATATAATTAATATTTGAGAATATATCAATATTAATCATAAGCAAAAAGATCACATAGCATGTCACACGTGCTATGCCTTGTAGGGCACTTGTAACCAGTACCAGCGAGATCCCACCTCATCGTCCGAACTTAGCCCGATGCCTAAGCTTGATCTTGGTCCATTATCTAGTTGTAACTCTATTGATCTTGTCATAGTTAGTCCTATACGATGATAATTATGACTTAATTAAATAGAATCAAAATTACTAAAACATCCATTACAAGACCATCCCAACTCCCGGCAAGCTTTTCGGCTAACCCTAACAATCTTTCGGCGAGTCTCGGTCTTCTTTTGGCGAACTCCCTTGCGCCATCCTGACAAGATCCCGATACCCTCGGTGAGCTTCCGACGCATTCCTGGTGAGTTCCCAACCGCATCGACTCGATGTATGGACTTGACTTTGGTCAATCCTGATTATAATAATTCTTCTATCGTAATTAATCCTGCATCAATCAATTTCTAACAATCATGTTAGATTAATAATCCATCAATTGATTTCATTATCAAAATCTGAGATTCAACTATCTTCCCTTTTTTATGATGACAATCAATTGATGACAGGAGTTAATCCTAACTCCCTCTAAATCCATACCACTTAAATTTAAGAGAATCACACACTCTTAAAATTCAAGCTATCAACCTTCTATGCAAATTTCAATACAAATTTGTATAAAGTCATCAAATCATGAATTCCATCAAGTCATCAAATTATAATTAGAATTATACACTTATATCTATATCCGAGATATATCAATCCATATCTATATCAAGATATTCATATTTTTCAACAAGATCATGTATCATCAATTAATATTATGTGTCATCAATATATATTTTTTCCCCTTTGTCATCAACAAAAAGGTCAAATATAGCTAATAATTTTAAAGCACATGATGACATTACTCCCCCTTAGTATATGCATTATAAAATTTTATTTTCCTTTAATAAGGAGAGAAATAAGGGGGGTGTTGTTGAATCATTTCATCACTGAGAAGAGCTCTTAATAAATTTTAAAAGCAATAATAAGATGAGCTCAAAAGTTTAAAAGATTTAAAGACTACTTATGTATTTCAAATGTAGCAAAAGTCATCTCTTGTAATTTTTAAATGTGGCGCATCTTCATGTAATTTTTTCTCCCCTTTTTTGAAAACAATAAGATAAAATTATGGAGAAAGTTATCAAGAAATATTATCACAAAAAGGCTTCATTTCATAACATCTATATTAACAATTTATATATTTTCATGATTTAGCATTTCTAGGTCTTAACCTCAATCTTGTATATATATAATTTCTAATATGAGTTCAACAAATTTTTTTCATATAAATTTTAAGAAAATATAGTAAATAAATTTGAACAATAATAAATCATTATCTTTATGTAGATTTTCAAAATCATTATTACATGTATGATCATCATACATGATTTCATATCATTATACCTTCTCCCTTTTTATCATTAACGAAAGGACAAGTACAATTAGCAAGTTTTTAATATATATGAAAACTTAACAATTTAACAAGTTTTTTATTATTTAGAACATACAAGCTAGTGAATTCATTCTTCTCTTTTGAGAAGTGTAAGATAGCAAATATTTGCTTCCTTTGTAATATTTAAGCTAGCAATTTACGTCATGCAAGCAAATAAGTTTTGCTCCCCCTTGATAATTTTCTTATGAATGAATTTTCTTTGAGAGATATTGTATCACAAAAATATGGCTCAATATTTTAGATGTAAATTCCAAAATCCAAGAATTGATATATACCCATGCAATTTAATTCATTTAAATTAAGAGTAGCACATCAAGTGATTCATCAAAGATTTAATAGCAAAGACTTATTTCAAGCATCATAGAAGTTTATGTTATATATATTTCCCTTTGTAAATATTCATCAAGATTCATGAAACAAGAATAATTTTTTTATATTTGAATCCTCTTCTTATATTCATTTTAACTAGAGTGATTTTGAAAGTGAGCTAAAAAATCTAAGAAATCCAAGAAGAATTAAGAGTCACTCATGCATTTAAATTGTGTGATTTTCTAACATAAATAGCAAATCATGTATCTTTGTAGATCACATTTCATTTATATTTTGATAATAAGCATAAAAATTTCAAAAAAAAACATGATAGCTTAAATTAATAATCAAGAATTTTGCATGCATATTTTGATAAGAAATGTAATTTATAAAATCTAAGAAATCCAAAGGAAAATATGATAATACATCAAGCTCAAATTATGAAATATGCATTTTACATGTATTTAGAAAATTCTAAATTTTCTTCAAAGCTCATTGTTTCTCGTTATCATATCTAATTTGCTTCCTATCATATTGATAGTTTTATCTCCTCCTTTGTTAATGTCAAAAAGAAATATGATTATATAATTTCTTCTTAATATCCATATTCTTAAATCATAAATGCTAAGAACAAGATTTATTTTGACACATTTCTTCATAGATGAAATTTCAAGATCTTGATTCTTATAGAAATATGAATTTATAAATATTGAGAAGTTAAGATCATGATTATGATGAAAACTTTTCTTTAATAAAGGGTAGGAATTTTAGTGAATAAAAATATCTAAAATTATAATTTTAAAGATTTCAAGATCATGATTTAAGTTATCAAATAATCAAAAGTAAAATATCCAAGATTCAAACATATCCATTCTTTAAAATAAAATTATTTGAAAATATATCCAAAATCATCATAAAAAAATACTTTTCAAAAAATTTCAATAAAGTCATCATAGATTGTTTTCCAAAAGAAAATAGCTAAATAAAATTTAATTTATTTTTGTGGTTAAAGAGATTTAGCAATAATAGTATCATTTTATCTCTTGTTGAAGAATTCATATGATAGAAATATTTGTAAGATTAATTATCCTATTTTTGGTTGTTTCATGTGATTTCTTTCAAGAATAATTTTCAAATCAATGATTTTTCGTTTAAGACTAAAAATCAAATTTCATTTTAACACATTCATTACTATAAGACGTAAAACATCTTCAAAACATAAATTTAATTGATCTCAATTTTAATATTTAAATGAGTCTAACTCTTTACACATAGTGCAAGGAGTTGACAAACTCATCTTAAAAATGAATCATATATATTTTGTATGCTCTAACATTCTACATAAGCATTCAATGACATTTCAATCAATATAATATTTAAATCAATTATTTCACAAACTTAGTCAATATTTATAGTCTTTACATTTAAACAAGCTAATGATTTTAGCATTCACTCAAAATCTCATTTGTATAAGTTTCAATATGTTTTTGAATAACTAAGGTTCTTTGGTTCTATGTCATTTTTATACTTATATGCTCTTGTATCATCAATATTAATTGTATAATGATGAACAATCAAAAAATTCATTATCAATAATTTTAAGTTTAATGATTTTCTTGTTATTACTTAGGCTAGTAAGCTTTGAAAGAATATTAGATCTCAAGTCATGTGTCTTGAGCATCTACTTTCAAATCATAACTTAGTGCTCCTAGCTTTGTTAGAAAATAACTTTATATTATGGGAGGTTTTGATTTAGGCACCCATTTAACATTGGGTCCTTCCTAACATGTTTTTCCCATTTTCTCTAATGGCTTAAGATTATTTATGATTTCTTTAGGAACCCAAATTAATTTATATGAACTATAATTTTTAAATGAATATTTGTAGACTTTATGTCCTAATTTATCACAAAAAATATATTTATTTTTGAGTGGCAAATTTAATGTAGGTCCTTTTACAAAGATGGTTGGCTTTTATTGAACATTACCAACAAAGCCTATGTCATTTCTATTATTAATATAACCCTTATTGGCAAGGATCATATTTAGGGATTTATTCCCTATTTCAAAATTTTCTAATTTAGTTTTAAGTATGATATTTTCTTCTTTAACATTATCTAGCATATCACATTTAGAACATGGTTTATATGATACTAAGGAATCATGCATTTCGTTTAGTCTTTTAACTAATAAATCATAATCAACTTTAAGTGACTTAAAATACTTGCTAAGTTTTCTAAACTCATTGAACAAATCATCAAACATATTTAATAATTCTGAAAATAAAATATTTAAAGACTCACTAACCTCATCTTCGATCGTTATTAAAGTAAGGTTCTTCACTTCTAGGTTGAGCATTTGATCTTTGAAGCTCCTCGGCTTCTTGGGTTCATAGCAAGATGTTGTGTCTATAATTTTTATAAGGTTCAAATTCATTAATTTTTTTGATTTATTTGTCATAAGTTCATGTCCAAGGTTCTCATCACTCGAGATTTCACTCGAGGAATCGTATGTTATTCTTAGTTCACAATCCTTCCTGTTCTTTGAAATGTATTCTTCAAGTTTATTTTTGTAATGTATTTCATTAATTGATTCATTTATATTAGTTATGATTTCATATGTGATTTTAAAAGTATGTCAAATATCGAAAGCTGAATCATAAGCGAAAACATGATTAAACTCGTTCATATCAAGAGCACAAAGTAAGACATTCATAGCCTTTACATTTAAAGAAAGTCCAAAGAGAAGACTTTTTAAATCCACTTTCAACTATATTTCATAAATCAAAGTCCAAAGAGATGATGAAAATATGCATCCGTGTTTTCCAATATGTGTAATCTGTCTCATTGAACATGGGTGGATGTGAAATGGAATGACCCTCATTCATGCCAAAATAAGTCATTTACTCAAGTGGGTGTTAATCTAAAGAGTAAGAACATTACTCTGATACCAATTGTTATGATCAATTGACACTAAGAAGGGAGGGGGGGTTGATTAGTGCAAGTGTAAATTTTATTTCTAAATAGAATTTTTCTAATTAAATTAAGATAGGGAAATCGAAGCTTTTTGTTCTTAGTGAAATGATTGAGTGAACAAAGAAAAGTTGCTAAGTTAATAATCAAACCGGAAAGATAAGCAACGTTTAAAGTAAAAAACTTATCGTGAAAACTTTGTTTTGTAAGAGATGAGTTAAATCGGAAGCTTTAATACAAGAAATATGCAATCAATGAAAGCAAAGAATCACTCACAATTTTTATAGTGGTTCGGCGCCAAAGTCTTACGTCCAATCCCGGAATAGTTGTGTGGAATGTAAGAAAACTTGAGATATTTATAGGCCCCAAATTGACTTCAAAATCAGAGCCAAAATCCAACATACCCGGAAATATCGGGTACGGGCAGTTTACCCACTGAAAGTGCTGGCCGCCACCTGGGCAGTTTACCCGTCGAAAGCTGCTGATCACCACCCATATTCTTTGGTACGGACGGTCCAACCGTCGCTTACCGGTGGTTTACCCGTCGGATTCTTTGGAAAAGTGGTTCCCTCCACTTTTCTAAATCCGACTTAAACTATCAGTTGACCACACCCTTGGTCAACTAGTTGAACTCAACCTGAGCTCAACCAAACCCTATAGTGGACCCGGTTGTCATATTAAGTTGATTTGGATTCCTTCCAAATTTAACTCAATTAAAACTCAAACTCAAACTATGACTCAATGATTATAACACTTAATGATCAATTAAGCTTAAATAAGACCTAACTCCCACATAATCCGGTAGCCTCCGGCATTCTTGCGGCAAGTCCTCCGGTCTTCTTCCTGGCGATCTCCCTTCGTATTCCTAGCGAGCTTCTCGATCCCTTCGGTGGATCTCTTAGCGAACTCTCGACGAGATCCCACCTCATCGTCTAAACTCGGCCTAATGCTTAAGCTTGATCTTCGTCCATTATCTAGTTGTAACTCCATTGATCTTATCATAGTTAGTCCTACACGATGCTAATTATGATTTAATTAAATAGAATCAAAATTGTCAAAACATCCATTACAAGACCATCCTAACTCCCGACAAGCTTTTCGACTACCCCCGATAATCTTTCGATGAGTCTTGGTTTTCTTCTGGCGAACTCTCTTACGCCATCCTGGTAAGCTCCTGATACCCTTGACGAGCTTCTGATGCACTCCTAGCGAGTTTCCAACCGCATCAACTCAATGCATTGACTTGACTTTGACCAATCCTGATTGTAATAATTCTTCTATCGTAATTAATCCTGTATCAATTAACTTCTAACAATCCTGTTATATCGATAATTCATCAATTGATTTCATCATCAAAATTCAAGATTCAACGGTTTGGTGAGCTACTTCATAGTTCATTCTTTTTTCTCTTGTAGTGACTCTTTTCATTAACCTCTGCCATAGATCAAGTAGCCTTTGGACAACACTTCAATCATCTAATTCTTTTAACTATCTATCTATTGAGGGTTTTTTTTCATGTAATGTATGCCCTTATTTGTATTGATTAGTAGTTAAATTTGTTTGGGAAAAGTCTATGTATACTTAGGAAGAGGCGGGGAAATAGTGGAAGAACTTGAAACTTGAGAATCAACACCTAGACTTGTTTCTTGATACTTAATAACTTTGTATGCCACATGTAAATGTTTTAATTGATAGAATAGTAATATAAAAAATAATATATTTTATTTCATAGACACAAGTCTTATTTATACAAGTATAAACGAGAAGATGGGAGAATATTTTCTCTATCAAGATTAGGTAGAATCATTTTCAGATGATTGAAGATTGCATCTTATATTCATATCTTATATCATGCCCCTGTAAGATTGAGCTCTTGACAAGAATGTCGATTTTTGAATTGACATAAGAAAATACTTTACGGGCGAGTAGCTTTGTGAGAGAGTCTGCTAATTGATCGGTAGTATGTATGTAAGAAACTCATAGTTGATGTATGACAACTTGATCTCTAACAAAATAAAAGTCTATGGTAATTAATATATTTCATGAGCGAGCGTAACACTGTGGCTCCGACATTATCACAATATATTGTTGAAGTTATGATGGAGTTGATGCCTAATTCTTTCAATATGTTTCTTACCCAATTGAGTTATGTAGTAGCGATGACAATGACTTGGTATTCAGCTTCAGTTGTAGACCTTGCGACTATCTTCTATTTCTTTGAACTCCAACTGATTGGATTTGCTCCAATAATGTATGTTTGTTGGAGTGGCTCTCATGATTTAACTTTCATATTTTTGGAAGGGAAAGGTAGACTCTACAAAAATAACATAACGTGATATAATGACTTTTAGAGTTTGAGAATCATAACATCGGAAAGTATTATATTCAAGAGAGTACCCTATGAAGATACAAGACTTAGATCTCAGTATTAACTTATGAGAGACATAAGGTCATAGTCATGGATAACATAGACAACCAAATATTTTGAGTTTTTGAAAATTGAAGAGTTGATGAAATAGTTTTTCAAACGGTGACTGAAATTGGAGAACTGGAGTAACCATACGGTTAATAAGGTAGATAGCAGTTTTAAAGACCGCTGACTAAAAGGATGGTGGCATGAAGGATTGATATAAAAGGACAGGATCAGCTTCAACTATATGCCGAATGTTTTCGTTCAATAAAACCAACTAAGTTGAGGAGTATGTGGTGGTGATTTGAGGTGTTGTATTTCATAAGAGTAAACTGTTATCATTTTCAACCAACTTTCTAAAATGAGTAAAGACTATGAAAACTTTAGATTTATGTTTGAGAGGATAAAACCATATATATTTAATAAAATAATCTATAAAAATCATATAAAATCTAATATTGTTAAAAGAAGTGGTTAGTGCAGGGCCTAAACATCTATGTAAAATTATTTCAAATGACATAGAACAAGATATAGAGGATATTTCAAAGGATAATCTATGAATTTTATTGCTAAGACAAGCATCACAATGAGTTATAATAATACTTATTTTCATAGTTGGAAGAGAATGACGAGAAAGTAATTTTTGTTAGATAAGGGATGAGGGATGACTAAGACGACGATACCAAACATCAATTGAAGCTGCAACTGAAGAGTAAACAATGGGCTAGGTGATTTGGGAAGCTGACGACTACTCATAAATATTATCTTTATTTGGGCCTTGGACCAAGGATGCCCCTATGCTAAAATCTTTACTAAAAAAATTATGAAAGAATTCAATTAAGGTGTTATTTTGTTTGCAGAATTGAAAAATAGAAATGATATTTCTTTTAATGTAAGGTGAACACAAAACATCATCGAGTGTAAAAGTGGTAGTGCATAAATTAAGTATTGTGGAACCAGTTTGAGTAATGAGAATTGTATTACCATCATCGATGATGGTGTCATCATTGCTTCCATAGTCATTATGGACGAATAAATTTTGAAGATTAGAGGTGATATAATGAGAAGCGCTAGAGTCTACAATCCAATTGGTTGGACGAGCAATTGAAGTTGTCACGGTGTTTGCTTGAGGCCAATTAGATGTAGCATAAAGGTTGGGTCGAGAACGATAGAATTTGGCTGATTGTCCAACTTTATCACACAATTGACAGACGACTCTTTGTTGGTTTGGATTGTCCGGACTACTAACGGGTATTGAAGTTGCCACCCTCATAGTTGTTGAAGTTTGGATCGAAAAAATTGGTGGGGATATGTTTGTGTGCTACCCATATATTTAGGAGGCATTTTGGTTGATCCATTTTTAATGCTCTTGGTATTTTGGTGGCTCCTTCTCATGGATTTTTTATTGACTTGAACTATGATGGTTGATCCTACATCTTGTGTCTCATAATTAGTTAGCTTATCGTAGAGTTCTTCGAATGACATCGATGAGTCACGCACCGAAATTGTTGCTATTAATTCTTTGTATTCGTCTCCAAGGCTATTAAAAGTATGAACTATGACTTCTTCATCAGTGAGAGAATGACCTATCGAAGCCAAGTCATTGATGATAACTTCTATATTTTGTAGATAATCAGCAATAATACTTTCCTCTTGTTTGATTTTCATTAGAGCAAATAAGAGATCGAGCATGTGAGTATGAGAGCGATTGGTTCGGGTGGCTTGTAACTTGGATCGCGCTTCCGATGTCGTGCTGCATGAGGATATCAGTGGGATGATGGATCCATGAGACTTGAATTGCTTATAGGATAAGACGATCTTGACATAATTATAGTTTGTGAGTAGGATTTGATACTAGATCGGGATCTCTTGATATTTTGATTCACGGACAATTGATAGAGGTGTCAAACGTAGCCTATAAGATTATATCCAAATAAAAATTTAAAAAATTATGCTCATCAATATATATTGATGGAGATGGATCTTGTATAGAAGAACTATTATTCTCTGCCAGAACATTAATACATTGCTAGGCTGAGTTAGATCTGGGATGGAAGCAACGGTGGAGGCAAAAACTTAGCAGATCTCAACGGTAGCAGATCAGCGTACAAATATAACGGACGAGAACCAGCAGGGAACTCGTTAGGCCAAAATCTGTCGGTGGTACCTCGATCTCCTTCCCTTCTGGCGAAGTTTGGACGGCGGTAGGAGGGGGCAACGGCCTTAGCAGGAAAGGAAGCTACCACCGGCGACGGCGGAGGGGATGTGCTGGCAGCGTCGCTGACCGATGGGAGGCGATCGCCTGTTTGTTACTGCTGCTTGTGGAAGGAAGAGTTGCCTTGCTGAGGAGCTTGCTGACAGCAGAGAGATAGATCAGGAAGGATCTTGCCGAGGGATGGAAGGAACCCACGCCTTGTTGTCGCTGCTGCTTGGCTGAGAGAGAGCACGGATGTCAAGCAGTAGAGCGACCGGATCTACAAGATCAGGGCTGCAGCGCAGGAAGGGGCGACTGTGTGGTGCAGATCAGCGGCCGAAAGGCTGTCGGAGATCGAGGAAGAGGAGCCCTGGACAATGGAGGCAGACGACGAAGGAAGAAGAGGCGGAAGGTGCAGGGCAGCGGAAGGGGGAGGGGGCGCTGGCGGCGTCGCCGTGCAGGAGGGCGAGGAGGGAGCGTAGAAACTCCTAGGCGGCGACTGAGGAGTCGCCGGAGGGGGGAAGGGATGCTGCGTCGGAGGAGGTGGTAGAAGGAGAGGAGCGACGAGGGCTGGAGGCTACAGCGACGAGGGGAAGGAGAGCGGCGGCCAATGAAGCCTTACCGGCGGACGCAGTGGCCGGGGGAGAGAGGGCATTACCAAATGTCTTCTTCTTGCGTGTCGCAGTGCTCTAGTGTCAAACCCTGTCCGGTGTTGGATGAATTCTTCCCTTGTGGAGCCGCCATTCCCTTTCTACACCGTCGACAGTAGCTTCTAATACCACTATTTCTCTAACTGAAATAAATGAAAACAAGCACAAATCTGTCATGAAGCGTCGCGGTCGCTCGCACAGACCAGTGAAGCCCACCACCTCTGAAAATATTCCGGGGTGTCGTGGCCTACACGTCAGACTTCAGCCACCGGCATTTGTCTTTCCCGAAATGCCCAAGTGCGAGACGAAGCCCAACGGCGTCGTCGCCACGGCCGCGCTCTCGACTCCCTTGCAGCTCAGCGAGCGCAGCAGCTTCCACGCCCCTCGGTTCACGCCGGAGTCCCCCGCCGGAGCCAGGCGTCGCTGCCTGATCCTGATGTCGTCCATGTCCATCTTCGGCGGCACGATCGCCGACCCGAGCACGCAGACGTGGCACCTCCGGCGCGGATTCGGGCGTGCCTTCGCGTCAGAATGCCCCGACGCGCTCCTCAGCCTGTGATACTCTCCCTTCCCTGATCTGCCCCCCCATAACTCTTGGTGCCGTGGAGAGCCCTCGGCGAAGTCTTCCGGATGCCGTCGGGTGCCGCTTCTTCCGGTTCCCTTCCGCTGAGGAGCGGCGCCGAGAGGAAGGATCATTCCCCGGTGGAAGACGTCGTCGGCAGCGCACATGGCAGACGGCGACGGGTGGCAGGAGAGGAAGGAGAACTCGAAGGCGTTGTCGGAGTCGGCCATTAATCGGACGACGTCAGAGAAGAGGTACGAGAGGGTTCGCTGCTGCTGCTGCTGCTGCTGCCGCTGCCGCCGCCGCCGTGGGGTTCGTAGGGGGTTGGTTACGCGGTGGTGAAGCAGCCTCGTGGAGCGTCGTCATATATATACTACACGACACGGAAAGCGAGAAGGGTATTATCGTACTTTTAAATTGTCTCTAGAAGAGGCGGATACGCGTTTGGTTTCTGGAAGATTGTTGAAGACCATTTAGATTAGATAGCAGTAATCAGTCTTTTTCAGTATTTAGTGGATCCCTAAAAAATTATGCAAGATTTTATAGTAATGAAGAGCAAATGCAGGGTGTTGAAGCCAACGATTTGGCATCCTACTTCGGATAAAAGATACGTCATATTAATTCCTCCATTCGACAACATCCAGCTTAGTGGTGCCATTCTTCCCTGAGTAACATGACTCCTTGAAAGTGACAAGGCAAGTGTTTGTGTGGCGAATATAATGACCATTTTGCAGCATTATCAATCATCGATTCTTTACCAATGATATCGATTTCCTACAGTTTGTGCCTACTCTGATTGCAACACAAAGGATGGCACTCTCCATAAAAATCCTTCGCCTGTCCAACAGTTAGGTTTAATCATCCTAATCTCATCAATTTCAAGTCTAAAACATATCTTGGCCGGCAAAGAAATGTGTTTATGTTGAGGTTAAGATAAATCTTCGCTCTCGTATTTGACGCAATATGAGAACACAACTTGTGGCTGCAGGGAAATTTATGCTGTTGTGTTGTTGTTGATGAGATCAGGGCCGTCGACTATTTGCCGTCCCATCTTTGATCTGACTTGTGCGCCCTCGTCTTCGTCACCGAACCTTCCACTTCTAGAGCAAGGAAGCAAACCGAGTCAACCCAACAGAAATCTATTAATTTGGAGTAGTTATATACCATGCTTGCCTTCCAGGAAGGACACTCGGCACCTGCTCAAGAGTTTTTATATATATATATCGTATATTTAGAGTACACATCTTATGTTTATGTAAATCTCATATATATATATATTTTTAAAAAAAAATATATATTAATTAATAAAATTTAATAAGATCCTGAATTCACCTACATCACTTATCCTTTGAATACATACATAATATATCATATATCTAGAGTACACATCATATATTTATATAAATCTCATCTATTTTTTTAATAAAATATCTATTAATTAATTAAAATTATAATAATATATCATAAGATCCTGATTTCAAATCTCACCTACGTCACTTATCCTTATATATAGAGAGAGAGAGAGGGACTAAATAGAAGCCTTCGGGGAAATAATCATTCTACCTTACACAAACCCTGCCTTAGTGAAAGCCTTAAGCATCAGATTATCTTGAATTATTATATTTTTATTGTAATTTTAATAAATTATTGGACTGATATAGTAAAAAACTAGCACATTAAATTTGGTGTCACTTAATGAGGTTGTGTGATACACCCACAAGTAAATCATTTTTAGAATTAAACATTAATATTTTATTTGTTAGTGAACTTTTATTCCACCATTTAAAAATAGTCATTCATCCAATAAGCCAAATCCTTGGATGCCAGCTTGGGTTTCAACAAGAAGTGAAGGCCTAATGAGTACTGTAGATGGTGGCTTTGGTAGATCTTAGTGTCTTCAAGCATCCTTGCAATTTTTTGCTTCATTGTTTTTGCCAACAAAATTTACACCTCTTTTAAATTTTCCACCCTTTGATAGAAAAAAAAAAAAAAACAACAATAACAAAAAACATGTACCCGAAAACAATATACACAAAAAAAAAAACCATTGATTGTCATGTATGGTTGTGTTGATGTAGGAAAAATTACCATGCTATTGACTATATATAATGTGCAAGGTTCCAAAACTTGGATCACAATGTACATATCTATTGATGGACTTTTTGAGCTTACACCAGATATGTTTTGGATTTTGTATATCCTCTGGTCTCTGTTGAGATCCTGGCCAAAAAGATGTTATTGTGAAACATTTAGAGATACAATCTAAAATACTCTCATCACTTTTATCATCTAAGATTAAAGAGAGATCTGAAAGCTATTTGGACAACCGATCTTAGAGTTAATGCATACCTCATACTTCTTTGATGACTAAGGATATCTTCATCTGAAGTAAAGGACAAATGGTACTGCAAAGTACAAGAAGAATCTTAGTATAATCTAATCACCACTAAATAAGTTAGTGAGCAAAGAAAAGGCATACTATTTGTACATATGTTTCAACATAACTTTGTGAGGAAAGGCATATTATCTTTATCTTCTTGACAGGTGAGCCTCACTGGATATAAAGTTCATACAGGGATGTCTTATATCTCCATCAATTCACTATAATTCTTTTGCAGAAACCCACTAATTTGCTGTAACAGAGTTACTAATGGGTGCCAGCAATCCAGGTGTTAAACTTACCGACTAAAATAATACTCAACATGAGGAAGAAAGCAATTCGGAGGTTATGCACAAAATGAGTCTGTTGTTCTGATCCCAATATGTTCCTTTGGAATCCACCAACTTTTCCAGGAAGATGCTGCGAATGAGTAAGTTTAGAACCATGGCTAAAACAATTCTTGCTTCTCTCGGTCAAACCATTAATTCCCTGATCAAAAACATCAAGACGACAGCATCAATCTCTCTCATTCAGAGAGAAGACAAAAAGAACTTCTGAGGTACTAGTATTTTTCTGTAAAATATCTCTATCGGTTAGAGAAGCATTTGAATTTTTGCTCAAACACGATATCTCGGTTATGTTCTACAAGCCAAGACAAGAAATATATGATGGTTACTGAATACAGATAAAATGCTATCATTGCATTTAACAGTTTACACACAAAGAAGGATAAAAGCACAAAGTAACAGAAAGCTCAATATTACTCTAACTACCATAGATATATGAACAAAACATCAAATGCCATGGTGACACAAGAATACACTAAATGTAGGCTCCATTTAGTGCATATGGATGAAAAATAGATACTACCTGAGCAAAGCGCCGTACTCGCTTTGAGTCAAGGTAATATGACAACCCATTCCTCAACGGAAGAAGCTCCTCATGTTTAGCCTTCCATGGATTGTTCTTAAACAATTTCAATTTTGATGTAGATTCAACACTTCCCAGGATACCAGATTGACTAGATCCATCATTTAGTGTCTCTGCTCTAACTTCAGTTGATCCTTTATTGGTGTCCTCATCGGCAATTACAATTTTCCAAGCACCAATATCTGGTGAACTCAGGACCTCGGTTTGCCCATTTAACTGCACTACCTTTGCATGCACTTCATCAACCTTGCTTTTGTATGGTTCTTTTGCTGTGAATTCCTCTACACATCCCTTGCCCTTATTGATTCTGACCCCATCCATAAAACTCCTCACAAGCTCAGCCTTACTAAGATCAGCATTCTTATCCTTTGGTTGTTGAAATTTGTGCTGCACACCAGAAAGAAAAACTGCAAGATCATCTCGTTCGTCGTCATTCAATTGCACCCACCGCAGAGGTTGCTTCCCTTCTACAAAGAGTGAATGATTCAGTTCCTTCTCAACAAGCAAAATTTGATTTCGTATCGCAGCAACAAACTGCCGGTGCCTATCGATTGTATTATTCTCCTCTGACGAGTAATTTCCATGGGTTGCTCTGACGGCCTTCTCAAACTCCTCCAGCTACATGAACCCCACAGACCAGTTCAAAGATTGGACCATTGCAACAATAGCTGGGGCTTAGTTTAAGATCTATATGACTTTAAAAGATGAACAGGTGAACACAACAAAGTGTTTCCTAAAGCTGGGGGAAGAAACCAACCTGCCACTTTGCAGTGCCCAGAGCAGTTCGAAGCTCCCTACTCCATTCATCAGAAGCTTCTAAACCAAATCCATTCCTACGGTTTCGCGTCCACATTCTATAAGTAGATTCCATTCTGAAACAAATAGGATGTAAGCAAAAATAAACCAACAAATTTGAGCCAATATTTAGCAATCAGTGAACCTAAATTTGGTACACACACGCACAAAACGAAGAACCCCTAAACATACACCATTACTCAAATATCAGCGGAAAATTCGAGAATTTTCACGACAGAGAACAAGAGAAAACGTATTCTAACCCTACCAACAGCAAAAGTAATCCAATCAAAGACCCGAGCTTTTCACCAATTCAACACCACCAAATATATTCAATGAGTGGAAACAACATACATGTCGGCCGATTCCTGCACCGCCTCCGCCGCGGAAAAGAACGCATCTTTCTGCCATTGAACGAAGCTACCACCCACTGCCATCAGAAGAACGACCGCGAGTTCGCCTACGAGTCCCAGCGCTTTCCAACCAAAGAGGAAAGCAGGAGGAGCAAATGAGAAACCTTTTTTCTAGTACTGCAGAACAAAGATGCTGACAGCGGAAGACTACGAGAGCTGTCCACGCCTCCTCGCCACGAAGCAACAAGAAACCAACGGAGGAAGCGAGGGGAGGAACTCCACTCGCTTTCCCTTCGATTTCTTCCCTCCGTCGCGCCTCTCGAGCCTCGAAGAAGCAAAAGCCGACACAGCGTCGGCGGTCGGGAACAAGTGCGCGTGCGCCGCGCGCCCACACGATGAGTGGACTTTTATAGCCTACGCGTACCGCACATCCCTCCTCAGAACTTTGTCTTCCAGTCAGACTCTCTCCGTCTCTCTCTCTCTCTCTCTCGCGTGCGTGAGTTGTGGGCCCGTATCTTGCGGTAGCCACGTACGATGGTATAAGTTGTGGGAAGAACACATGGTACGGCTACTTTGACTCTATATATTTATTACGGTCACAAGATTCTTGTGGAGGTCGTGAACGAACAAATCGTCCTTCGTACCCGAGCAGTTACCTCTCATGTAACTAACATGTGGGTCCCATTAGACCTATTCAACAACCACCAATCACGACGTAGTAAACGAGTGGGTAGCAAAAGCATCTATTTAGGAAAAAAAAAAGATAAACAGGAAAGAATTAGTTGATTAGCATTTAATTAGCTTGCAGGATTAATGAAAAACCAGGAAACAATTGGCAAAAGATTAGAAGGATATAAGGAACAAATTTATTTGGAATACCTTAATCTTCTATTGGATTGAAATAATTTGATCTCCATATTATATGGAAGAAAAAAAAGAGCCTCCTATGCAATTTTTGATACTAGAATGATCAACATTTAATCATCATTTTTTATTTGATCTCATCTAGAGATAATTATACGAATGATTAGCTTAATCATGGCAAGAATTAAGATTTTTTTTTGCTCTAAAAGAAATATTTTTTTGCATATGGTAAACTAGTTTTGTCACGATCCGAGTTTAATTAGGCTATCAAATTCGTTTGACCTAAATCATTGACCAAAATACTTCAGCTTAACTTGATAGTCATTGAACCCTTATAATTCAATATAAATCTTGTCTAATTCCAATATGAGATCAAACTCTAAAATAGTTGGTCTATTAATTTTGTTTAACCTAAATCACTAGCGAAAATATTTAAGTTGAACTTGATAATAATATGTTCATCAAGTATTTCTCAATCAGTTTCGATATAGAACTAATCAGGATGTTACAAGTTTCTCTTAATGTAACTTCTAGTGATGATTTTTTTAATAAATTTGGATTTGGATGAACTCAAATACAATGAGTTGTTCTTCAAAAGGAATCAATCGTCAGGATTCAATATTAAGGTCTACTGTGATGGGCTTCATATGTTGAGTAGGCTGCAGCTTCTAAAGTTGCTCAGAGTCCAACTTCGCATTTGTGGGTCGAACACTGTTCATCTTCTATCATTTATGTGGAAATATGGAGAGGAATAGATTACCACCACCACATTCTTCCTACTACTTCAATAGGAATGCATGGATTCCTAATAACCTTCCATTTGAACATTGCTGTGATTGAGACAAGTGAAAAATGGGGGATGATTCCTCGTATTGACATTGATTGTATAAGGAAACAGGTCTAAGGTTCTTAAACATTTATATGCTCGAGAATGAAACCTTCGAAAAGGTAGGAGTGCAATATTTTGAGATCTCACAGAAATGAAAAGTAGTGGTATACCATCGTAGGCCTGCCGATAAAGAATGAGACGCCCTGAGACAAAAACTCCCTTAACCTTCACGTATGATTTTTTTTATTCCTATAGATATTGAGAGAGAGAGAGAGAGAATGTAACCTTAATTTGTGAAACATATGTTCGAGAGCAAAATTGTTCATGATGGTAATGTGCAGAACAATATCCAATAAGAACATGATTTGTGACTCTGATCTATTATAGATAATAGCTTTTGCTGATAAAGATGTATAAATGGAAACTACCCTATCAGATTTCTCCTTGAAGAAGACATGGAATTGTGGATGGACGAAGATTACGAGGGCTTCGCCTTGACTAAGGACTCGATCACCCCCCAACCTACAAATATGCTTTACATTGATAGACTGATAGAAAGGGAGAGGGAGAGAGAGAGAGAGTTCAGTTATGATGATTATTACATTTAGCCTCCAACGCTATTTTGTCTGCTCATTTAAGAATATAAATCCAAAAGCAAAACGTCTGCCTCCCATACAACGTCTTCTTATGTTCAAACACAACATCTAGAGATCGGATGAAGAAAGATGCAGCAAACATGCTGCAGGATCAGATGAATCCCCCCCCTCACATATAAGATGAAGAATCGATATCAACGGATCATCTTCGAATGTACAGAAATCTACCATGCAATGCACACCATGAGGATGATTGTGTTTGAGAGAGAGGCATGATCGAATGAACGAGAAAGAGAGAGAGAGAGAGAGAGAGAAGGTGGGGCGTCGGGATCAAACAAGGACAACAACGCCCGTGACCTGCAGCTGCATGGACCTTGGAATCTACGTACAAGATATTTTTTCCCACGTGGCGTATACAATGTGGTCCACTGTGGGATTCCAATTCCCCGCTTAAAGCCACCGCGCAGACAAAGCAATCACGTCCACTTCATTAGCTCCCCACTTCACTGTTCCCACACCCGACCCTACTTCGTGTTTTTGGATATGTATGTAGCATCGTTCATGTGGCTTCCTTCTTCATCGTCTCATATATCTGGGGCTTGGAGACAACTTATAGTTTTGTTGCATGGTTAGATGTGAGAATATTTAAACTAGACTTTGTGAACTCAAACTATAGGTAAGATTAATCTACTACAAAGTAGATTAGTTTAAGAACTCAAACTCTTGCTTTTACTCTCTATAAAGAGAGATGAGGTGGAGCCAAAAGAAGCTAAGAGATGGAAAGATTGGGAGATCGAAAGTTTGTAAATCATTATTATGAATAAAAAATTCGGTTTTGAGTCTCTTATTCTTTTCTCTATGATACTTATATGCTTCGTTAAGGTCTGCCATCGTCTTCCGAGAAATTTTCCAGCATGGATTTGGAGTGCAGCTCTTCTACGAGATATCTGAATAAACATTTCAGTTTTGAGTCTCTTATTCTTTTCTCTATAATAGTATATGTGCCATCGTCTTCCGAGAAAATTTCCAACATAGATTTGCAAGATATTTCATCGCATGACCAATTGTTTCGGATTTTTTATTGTGAAGCAATGCTTAATTGATTCTGCCAGACTCAGCACTTGTCAGTGTGACCAGATTGGAAGAATCGTGCATACAAAAGCTGTAGACCTAATCGAATCGTTGCATGTCTGCAAGCACGCAATTGTAATAGATGAAGAGCCATCGAATCACAGGAACGATGGTGGTGATTAATAATCGTATATAGCTCCTAAAGGAAACTGGTGGGGGTAAAGTTTGATGCAACAGTATCCTTATTATTTCCTTGTTCATGTCACAGTTCTTCTCGAGTTGTCATTCGCATTCTTTGTTTCCTCTGACGCATGCCGACCACATTGAGTTGTACGTTTCAACCGATCTCTGGTACAACATATCGTTTTCATTTGTTGCCATAATCCACTATTGCTCACTCATAAAGGCTTGTTGACATGTCCCACGAAGTCAATAACATTACAAGTCCATTCATTATATACCCAATTTGTTAATTAACATTATATCCGTCGATGGTCGACGGCATTTATATTGTGCTTTTAATCCTCCGGTAGTCCTTTTTTTTTCAATTACTTGTTCATATTTCAAAAGAAATTGATTGGATATTTATTTATCACCAAGACTTTTCTTCTTTTTGGGGATCAAACATGTCGAGGAAGATACAGCCAAACACACGAGTAGGACGAGGATGAAATCACCAAGTGATTCCTCATCATGTCCTTGCAAAATAGATATATGATACATACAAATCCACCGAGGCAGTGGTGAGGAGGCTTGTCTCAACCCTTCCGTCACCATGCAAACATGTCATGTACAGTGATTAATTTCCTCCGGCCGTGCATGTGCTGTTGTCAATGCAAGTTGTTGCTATCCACATCCATAATTGCCTCCCTGACGACCACTTAAAACTCATGACTGTCGGCCAATCTCGGATCGGAAATTTGCTCCACTTCCGGAGTTGTAATCTATCGTCGTCAACTTAAAGAAAGGGTGGGACGTATCGTCGTCAACTTCCAAGGAATTCGTCAAAAGACAAACGATGTATCGACTGACTGGTGTGGATTCAGTAGATCATTTCCGAGTGCGGTTCTTCTGTCTTCGAGCTCTCCGTATCACCACTTTATTCTTATATATATTGCTATACGTTGGAATTCCTATTTGTTGGTTCTCGTCTTGGGTTGGTTGGGTGCATTCTATTGTTGCTAAGCAGAGGAATAAGATTTGGATGCCACGGTGTCAGTTTGGAGGGCGAGGCGAGGAAGGGTAGACTGATCGATAGAGTATTTAGAAGCAAAAGCATTAGTGAGAGACTCAGGGCAGGCCAACAATAAGGATAGGGAGACTGATATAGACTCACAAGTTTAGTAGAAGACTACTGGGTGGGGTAGCGCATTCAACTCATATTGAATACAATTCATGTAGCTGCTATAATGTCGTGAACATAATGATACGTGACCTGCATGCCTCCACTGGAGCTGCAAGTATCGTATGACAATGCATATATAGCTCGACCCAGAACCTGATATTGCGATGGGAGGCAAAGCTTTTAATGCTCATCGACCACATTTATTAGGCTCGACAAGTTGATCTCGGAGGACGAAGATACCCTCTAGATTTTACCCTATCTTTTGTCGATCTGAGAAGGAAATGCCAGACCACTGGTTTAGCATCCATGGCAGGCTTCGTTCGTGCACCGGCCACGGAGGGTTGCTTGAACTGACGCGTCCGTCTCCATCGGAGAAGGCCACATTCTATCCAACCCCATTCGCTGATTTCGATGTCTCAGACAACGAGGTGATGAGAAGTGGATGGAGACGAGGTTTATGCTTCTTCGATTTTCCACCCCCCCCCAGCAATGGCAGCACTCTCACAAGCACACGACGACTGCGGCAACAACACAGTATCAACCATATCCGCAAGAACAGCAAGGAATGGCACACACCGGTGTGTCTCCTCCATGTGGTAGATAGACGACCACAAGAGAGTGCTCACGTCTCCCGACACGATTCATCCATGGCTCATCGTTTTCCGTGGAACAGAACGGCAGGCAGATGCTGGCAGGAACTAAACTTGGGAGGTGGTGGTCTCTTCTTCTTCACCGTTTCCATCATTCTGGAGTCTCGATCTCATTCCTGCGGTGGCGAGTCCTATCAGGCAAACACCGATGATGCTTTCGTGCTTGCCTTCACCTGTGCACAAACAAACAGTTGGCCTCATAAATGGGAGGCCCCACTGACATTAGTGCCATTCCTTGTCGCCACCGAGATCTACGACAAGTTTGAATTAGATCACGTGCAGGTAGTAGATGAGCCTACATCTCCAACACACTCGGCGTCTCGAAGCCTCCGTTCCATCTTGCTACCTCAACCATCTCAAAAAATAAATAAATAAATAAATAAATGAACGAGGGCGGCAGAGGACAAGGTTTCCCAGATCACATCAATCATAAAGTAATAATAACAAATGACTTTTGAGTGTTTGTCGTCGCCTATATGCTTCATCGTGATGTGTCAGATTTGTATGCGGAAAGATGTTTGTGACTGCAAAAGTGCTACTCTCCTGGCTTTTCCTCCTGATATGTAAGTAATAATAGTTAGTTTAGGTCATGTGATTCACAAGAGTCGTGGACCGGAGGAATGCTGTCGCCATTGATAAGTAGTAGGAGAAACCTTTGATCCAAACGCATCCCATCCATCTCACTCATTTTGTTATATGCGACATGAGCATCAATCCCTTGGAATATTAATCTTTGAGCTATGTTTGATTCTGATACAAGACAACGCTGTGCTACCCCATGAGGTATGTATATTTTGAAAGGTTTTTTTTGGCAAGTAATTAGGGGAGGAATACAGCTACATACTTAGGATAATGATGGCGTATACTAAACTATACGTCGTTTGGAATAAATACAAACAATTATGAATGTGTTTGGTTAACCATGTACGAAAAACACCACCACCTTTAATTTGTGATGCACCCATTCCTACGGTCGAGGATAGAAGTGAGCTTTTCCAAACTTTACCTCCATAAACCCTTTGACAATGATGTGATCGGCGAAGGTTGACTATTGGCACGACAGCACAACAGAAGCAGACACTCAAGTGTCGATGAGACTGATACGGCAACTGCCGATATCATGAAAATAACGTTGACCATGGTAGGTTGTTGCATCATATTACTCATGTTATAATCGTAGCAAAAGTAATTATAATTATGGTTAGCGTTACAAATATCTCAAAAGATAGTAAGTAAGCAATATGGGAATTTATAGAGAAATAATAATAATAATAATAATAAAAGAGGCCAGAGAATAAATACTTCAAGGCAAATAAACTCATTATAATAACCTATGATCTCTACACCTCTTTTCCTGACTCTATAAATTTAATATGTATGTATTAGAAATTTAAAATTTATCGAGAACAACAACAGCAATATAAAAGGCTATTCTTCTGCTCTCAAAAAAAGAAAGAAAGAAAGAAGGAAAAAAAAAAGCTCTTTGTAGAATCAGGGAAAACACCAGTGAGAATACATGAAGTGAAGCTACTGTGCATGTTGTCAAGAATGCTTTCGAGACTTTAAATCCCTAAAGAAGGAGAAGAAAACACAAGAAACGGAAGAGGCCGTGCATCTTACCCTGGATATTAGCCATGAATGGTTTAGATTGAAGAGACCGTCCCCATCTTGGGAATTTTACGGCCATTGATGATACCAAGCAGCAGCGACCTATCTCAATTTCTTCGTATGTATCCAAAGACAAAGAGAGCACCCTTGTGCCGCTCAAACCCTACCATAAATCCAGGCGACAAGTCTTCCACCTCCTTCAAACCCCAATTCCCCCCTATCCCTTTCTCTTCTGTTCCCATATATCGATTGCAACGCTCCCCACCTTTATATACTGCCCTACTTCATCTCTCTCACTCACTTCATCTCTTTCTGTGTGCGCCTGCAATGGAGTTCGAGCTGCAGAAGGACGATGACGGTGTGAACCTGGAACTGGGGCTGGAGCCGTCGTCGATGCCGCACCCGGAGCGTGTCTTCCGGTGCACCTACTGCCGGAGGAAGTTCCACTGCTCGCAGGCGTTGGGCGGCCACCAGAACGCGCATAAGCTGGAGCGTAGCCTGGCGAAGAGGAAGCGGGAGGTGAGCTTGGCCATGCGGCCTCATCCCGCCGGCCAGATCCAGCCCGTGGTGGCCTCCACCAGCTTGGGAGGCCGGTTTGTGAGGAAGGAGGAGAAGGCGGTCACCTTGACGCCGTGGACACGCGGAGGAGGCCGCGGTGGTGCCGACGACAAAGCAGGGATCGCCGGTGACATCGACTTATCTCTGAGGCTATGAGACCCATCCATGCATTTTAATTTTTATAGTATATTTTTCTTCTTCTCTCCAAATTAGTAATTGAATTAATGGTCAACAAATGACCTCTCTCTCTCTCTCTCTCTCTGATTCATGACATAGGAGATATGATTCAGTGACTCATTCTGCTATGGTTGTGAGCTTACCTGTGTAGAAATAGAAAACCCTATATTTGGTACCAACACTGGTTTCATTTCTCAGTGGGTCGATGTGTTCATTGATGCACTAAGAAAGCTTGCAATCTTTGAGGCAAACTATATCTTGCAAGATGCACATAGGTGAATAAATAATACACAGATTGCAACCTTGGTGCAAAATTATAAGATCTAAAAAAAAAAAAAATTTGCAAGGCCACACACACACAACAAAGAATTGAAATCTCTATAGTTGTCCTCTTCGAGTAGAGCATGACTAGCAGCCTCTACAACTTCCAATGCATTCACATGAAAGTATATATTTGTGAAAGAGATGTATGTACTCATAAATGATCTGATAACAACATTCTAAGATAAAAGTGAATTATGCTCTCTGATTAGATGATAGCAACTTTTTGCTTTAATTTCCATCCTAATTTTCTCATTTTGGTCTTCCATTCTCGAAGATTCCTTGCTCCATTCATTCATTTTTATGATGTTAAAGAATATGTTTTTTTTTTTCTTTTTCAACTACTTCAAAATCACATCCCAAGTGTCTTAAAATCTAAATAGTGGATTAGAAGAAGGGGGATATATCAATTATGACATCACCTAATGTTTTATAGTAGCAAAAGCTGAAAACACCCTAAAAGAAATCACTTCAAAGTAGTCCTTTATGTTTGTGGCCAAATGAATTCAAAAGACCAGATAACATAAACTATGGTCCAGGCTTTTAATGACTAATATGCATAAAGGGTAGATTAATTATTGCCAAAAAAATAAAAATAAAAAATAGTTAGAAACTAATGTCCAAGGAAACCAATTAGCTCTGTCATTATAGAATGTCATTGCCATAGTAATGAAGAGAAAACCCCATATAAAGTGCCTTCATCCCTTGTAAAAAAAGTAATGCAATACAACCTATAGCAGCACATTATTGCATTCGAGATAAAAACTTCTGCAGTCATGAACAGAAGAAGAGACTATCAATAATTTGGCATAATTTAATTACTTAGTCCAGAAAAATTAGCTTTTCCTTTAAGGGAGATCCAAAACCTGTTATCAAGTCCCTAAAAAAGTGTAGCTGTAGTTTACAGGTCAATTACCAACCTAAAAATGCTTTCCACCCTCTCGCCATTCTGTCGAGTGGGAAAAAATGTCACTCGGTTTGATAGAGAAAGAAATGTTGTGGTTTACAGCTACTTCATTGTTGTCACCTTTGAATCCCTCACTTCTCCTTGCGACTAAACTTGCCTCGTCTCTTCTCAGAATCTAAGAAATGATATCTAATCATGTTCTACTACATCCGGAAAGTGACAATATAAGGCAACTCATTTGACTTAGTCCATGCTTCGAAGACAAGCGAATGCAGACAAAATCCAGTACGTGATCAATGCAAAGTGAAGTCGTCATCGAGCCTTCGGTGAAGTCTTACAAGTTTGTCATATGACATGATGATCTGAGAGAGAATTGATGGCAGGAAGGCTTCAGGAAGCCAGACAAGATTGCATTTGCCACCTTGCATTGTCTCATGTTAATTTGCCGATGCTTATCCTTGGATGAATTCAGCATCTCCACCTCGTGCGACACCACCAACTTGTGAAACACACATCTCAGTTTCATCTAAACTTGATCGAGTGAGTCTTTGATTAGCTTCATCATTCCATAAGTACTTTGGTATGCACTGATCCTGTTTTAGTGGACTTTAAAAATTAGCTCAGAAGCATAAGCTTTCGTGCTAGCGTTTAGAATCACTTGCCTCCTCCTCTATTTGGTACTTGTTCTAAAGCCGGAATCTATTCCGGAATCAAAAGAATGGGGAGTAAAGTATGTTGCTGAGAGGTTTAGATGGATACATAGATGTAGGCAAGTTGACTGAAGCCCAAAAGTTAATTGTCTTTTGAAGTGTGAGATGTACTGCAAAAAGGGTAACACATCTTAGCCATGTCGCAATAGATGCGTATAATTAATATTAGGGTAATGTCAGATGTTCCTATTACACCACATGAAAGGACAGCATTCATTTCTGACGACGACACTAATATATATGATGAGAGATTCGTGTACCCAAGCATGAGTCGTCGTCCACACTAATGAGTGTGCTACATAACACTCACATGACATTGTGTTGACTCAAGCATCAAACTAGAAGAATCCACCAGGATTATATATTAAAAATATATATACGAGAATTGATAGAGATTTATAATGTTTTCGGATTTGTTATCCTACCCATTTACTCGTTTTTCTAATCATATAAGATAAGGAAACATGTAAATATAATGATGCAAAAAATATAAATATGTCAAATGCCCAAATTTCTATCACATAAATAGTTTTTTTTATTTATATTTGATTATTTATATTTTTTTATTTTAGAGAGTGATAGTATATGAATACCGTCAACCGCTGAGTCAACACTAATCGACATGATTTACTATCAAAGGTGCAGGCTTATCCTGATGTCTCCTCCTTGTTCATAGAAGGTCTGCAAGGGAGGCGATTCATCAAGATCAATCTAGCCTTGGAGTAATGAAGTAAAGTAGAGGAACTAGGATTTACTCGGTTATGAGGTCCTCTCTTGGTTGTCGGGTCATCTTCAGGTAGATGTGTTATCTCCTGGCCACCAGTGGCCCTGCACAATAGGTCTACATCGGGGGGCTTCCCGGCTTAACTCATATGATGTTTAAGTCAATGCAAGACGGATGGAGAGGAAGATAACAATCTAAAGTGTGTAAATGAGAGAGTAGAGAGACGATTATCTTTTTGTCCTCATCCTTAGGGTCTACTTGTGGGATACCTTGCATTGAGGATCGTCCCCTATGTTGTTAGCATCCACCGATATTTCTAATGAGCGGTTCATCTGTTTTGGGGTGATTGTGTCGTTTCGTGCTATTAGAAGTGGCGCGAATTCTTTTATTTATCGCTTCTTAGCAGAGCGGTGTTGGACGTATGTTAGCCAAGATGATAGAAGCATTTAATGAGGGTGTATCTTATGCGATAGAGGAGTTAATAAGGGAGGCTTACTGTCAGTTATTAATATAGAGTAATGTCAGTCATAAAGGCATGGCTTGAGCCCTAGGACATGTTGTCATTATGTCAACCAAGAGGTGAAGAGGCTAAGACATGTTATCATTAATTATTATTGATTCTCATGCTTTTGTTGTCTTTGGAGCCACATGACGGAGAGAGCTGGAGAGTGCCAAATTTATCCCTATCATTTGCCCCCCCGGAAGGGTGTCCTCCGAGGGTCTTTCTTTAAAGGGTGCACTACTGGGTTGGTGCTATGATGTGGATCTTCTAGTTAGGATACTAGGAGTGTGCTGATCTCGGGATCTTCATATCAAGTGTATATCTAGGGAGAAGCATGGAAACTCAACCAAGGTAAAACCCCTAGAGTTTCACATTGAGGCGCTTGGCTCGAGGGCGAATCTTTTTAAACTCTCACTCATCTGAGGTGCCACTATAGGATCTTCATATCAAGTGCATGGCTATGGAGGACTGTAGAGGCTCGGTTTAGGTACATCCTTTGGCATTGTACACTGAGTGCATAGCTAAAGGGGAGAATGAAGGCTTGACCTAAGTGCAGCCCTCGGCCTTCTACAATGAGTGCATGTCTAAGGGGATCGTGGAGGCTCAACCTAAGTGCGACCCTTGGCTTTTTACACCAAGTGCAAGGCTATGGAGTGCGCAGAGGCTCGACCTATGTGCAACCTTCGACCCTCTACACCGAGTGCACAACTAGGGAAGCATGGAGTCTCAGCCTAGGTGTAGCCCTCAGCCTTTTACACTAAATGCATGTCAAGGGGAGTACCGAGGCTCGACCTAGGCGCAACCCTCGATTTTTTACATCGAGTGCACGACTACACAAGTACGGAGGCTCGACCAAAGTGCATCCTTTGACCTTTTACAACGAGTGCATGACTAGAGGGAGCGTGGAGGCTCGGGCTAGGTGCAACCCTTTATCTTTTACACTGAGTGCAAGGCTAGGGGAGCATGAAGGCTCAGTCTAGGTGCAACCCTGTGTTGAATCTCGGATTTGTTGGAAAACCTCAACGGGTGCATCACATGCACAACGAAAATCAAAACAAAAATCGGTTTCCCACGCAGATCAAATCATCATGCAAAAGATTAGGGTCGTGAGAAAAATCATAAAAACAAAAAAATCGTGATACGTGAGAGATTGATTTTACCTAGGGAGATCGTATATCCTTGTATTCCAGATCCGGATGGAGAAGATGAAGGAGGTCAAGCATCCTCATCTCTAGCGGTATCCACACGATAGATCTCTGTAACGAAACTCCTCAAATTTGATCTTGCAACTCTTACACAGAGGGAGGGAAGAGAATAGGAGGTGGTGGCTAAAGCTACAGTCTATTAACCATGAGTCGCCGCTCCTATTTATAAAGAGCCATCAAAACCCTAGGGCTCCTTCCTTAGTGGGTATTGGATCTCCATCCAATAACCCACTAACCTTACATTATCATATCTCTATCTAATAATCTTCTTAGACCTATAATTGGGCCTTAATCAAGGAGCTCATCAACATAGGATCTCATCTAATGAAAATAAGGGCTAATTGGATCTTCATCCAATCCTCTATTCGCTGAAGCATCCATCATATGTGTGTGACCCTCTAGGCCCGATACCGAGCTGGCTGTGAGTCACTCCCATCAGAACTCCTTCTGATATAGTGAATTATTATCCCTATAATAATTCACTCGACTCATCGACTATGGACGTACTAGGCCACTACGGTATAGAGGGATCAAATTCATCGGACATGTCTATCCACAGTTACCATGTATCTATAATCCCTCATCCAAATAATATCTTAGAGACCGTATATTAGACATGGTACTGTCAGGTCACAAACAGAATCAGTTTATCTTGCTCTAATCGGATTCTACTGGAGAACTCCTTATCTCTCAATCCGAATGACCCTGGCCAGAGATTTATCTAAGCAAGCATATATGAGATATTCCTCTCGTGATACCGAGAGTGGATGATCCTCTATTGATACTCAATTGTCTTCGTAAGATTAGCTACAAATCCCGATAACCAGTTGTACTAGATCTGGAACTTTTCAAACCTGTAAGTCTGGCGTCAAAGAAAGGAGTACTCATACAAGCCATCCTTGGTGTCTCAAGTCTAAGGACCAAACACACAATTGGGACTATGAAATCACTGTCGGACATTCGGTATCATTAACCATACAACATTCTATAAGTGAATCAATTAGTGAACTCATTCTCTAATGAGCACCTGTACTATATCCTTAGTGTCTCCACACAAGTGGCTATGAGACCAACCGCCTCCATCATATGGATGGGTATATAGTACACCGATCTATCCGGTTATCTCAATGTCCCTCTTGAGTAACCTATGACCGGGATTATTTAGGATCTGTGTTTAAAGGTGAATCGATCTCATTATCATGATCTCATCACGATTCGATTCTCATTGCACAGAACCAAGGATATCACAATATATCTGTAACAAATACTATAATGTGAGAATATGTAAATATTAATCATAAGCAAAAAAGATTACGCAGTGTGTCACACGTGCCATCACTCATGTGATTAGCTTGCAGGACACCTGTAACTAGCAATCTCCCACTTGACCTAAAGCCAATCACTTATGTGTATGATCCCTATCAGACCCTTGTGACGCTTAAATACAATCTGAGCCAATGGCTTCGTCAGTGGATCTGCAATGTTATCTTCGGATGAAACTCTTTCCATTGCTATATCTTTACCGGCTATGATATCTCTTATAAGATGGAACCTCCTCAGAATATGCTTAGACTTCTGATGAGACCTGGGTTCCTTTGCTTGAGCTATCGCCTCATTGTTGTCGCAGTATATGAGAATTGGTTTTACGCTGCTTGGTATGACTCTCAAATCTTTGATGAACTTCTTCATCCATACCCCTTCCTTTGCTGCTTCTGCTGCAGCAATGTATTCTGCCTCTGTGGTCGAGTCAGCAGTAGTATCTTGCTTGGAACTCTTCGAGCTTACTACTCCTCAATTCATGGTAAAAATATATCTTGAATTTGATTTGCTATTATCAATGTCAGACTAAAAATTTGAGTCTATGTAGCCCTCAACCCGAAGGCTACCTCCTCCATATACCAGTAGAAGATCCTTAGTCCTTCAAGTACTTAAGGATACACTTTATTGCCTTCTAGTGTTCTAAACCTGGATCTGCCTGATACCTACTCGTGACACTCAGAGCATGTGTTATATCAGGCCTAGTACATAGCATCACATACATGATAGATCTTATTGCTAACGCATAAGGTATCTTATCCATGTCTATCCTTTCTTCATGAGTCTTTGGGGACATACTCATAGAAAGTGATATTCCATGTCTCATCGGTATGAGACCTCTCTTGAAATTTTCCATGTCAAACCTTTTGACAATGGAGTCTATGTACCTAGAGTGAGATAAGCCAAACATCCTTTTGGATCTATCTCTATAGATCTGGATCCCCAAAATATAGGATGCTCCCCCTAAGTCTTTCATGGAGAGTTTCTAGATAGCCAAACCTTTATTGTGGAGAGCATTCCTACATCATTCTCAATGATTAGGATGTTATCCACATATAGCACCAAGAAGGTGATAATGCTTTCACTTACCTTCCTGTACATACAAGGCTCATCATCGTTCTTAACAAAGTCATATGATCTGATCGCCTCATCAAATCTTATGTTCCAACTTCGGGAAGCTTGCTTCAATCCATAAATGGATGGATCTAAGAAACGTGCACATTTTATCTAGACTCTCTTTAGATACGAATCCCTCTTGTTGTATCTTATACACCTCTTCCTCGATGTTGCCATTGAGGAATGTCATTTTGACATTCATCTGCCAGATCTCATAGTCATAGTGTGCTATAATGACCAAAATAATCCTAATGGACTTAAGCATGGCTACAGGTGAAAATGTTTCGTCATAGTCAACTCCTTGTCTTTGATGATATCCTTTAGCTACCAGTCTTGCTTTATAGATCTCTACCTTTCCATCCACTCCGATCTTCTTCTTGAAGCTTCATTTACAGCCGATGGGTACAATACCCTCAGGTGCATCCATAAGATTTCAAACCTTGTTAGAGTACATGGAATCCATCTCAGAATTTATGGTTTCTTGTCATTTCGCAGAGTCTATACTCATAATAGCCTCCTCGTATGTCTGAGGATCAACATCTTGAGAGTCATCTCCACTGATATGTCTCACATATCTTTCAGGAGGTTGAGATACTCTATTAGACCTATGTAAAGTTGAAACTTGTGTGTTAGGTACCTAAACAGACTCGGGCTCTGAAATGGTGCTTGAGGTAAGTTCTCCAATCTCGCTCAATTCTATCTCACTCCCACTGTTTCCACCAAGAATGTGTTTCTTCTCAAGGAACACAGCTCTCTTGGCAATAAAGATCTTTCGGTCCTCAGGATGTTAGAAATAATACCCACAAGTTTTCTTTGGGTATCCCACGAATATGCACAATTCTATCCTTGATTCTAACTTATCGGGATTGTGTCTTCTAACATGGGCAAGACAGCCCCAAATCTTAACAATCTTAAGATCGAGCTTCTTTCCTTTCCATATCTCATATGTGTAGATAGTACCGACTTTGATGGAACTCTGTTCAGAAGGTAAGCTACAGTCACTAGGGCGTACCCCTAGAATGAAACGGGTAGGTCAGCAAAACTCATCATTGATCGCATCATGTCTAACAGCATGCAATTCCTCCTTTCTGATACACCATTAAGCTGAGGTGTATAAGGAGGTGTCCATTGAGACATAATCCCATTGTCCTTGAGGAAATGAGTGAACTATGTACTCAAGTACTCTCCTCCTCGATCTGATCGAAGAGTCTTAATACTCTTTCTAATTTGGTTCTCTATATCATTCTTATATTTCCTTAATTTCTCAAAGGCCTCAGATTTGTATTTCATTAAGTACACGTGTCCATACCTAGAGAAATCATCAGTGATGTAATGAAGTATGAGTAACCACCTATAGCCTGAGTCGACATGGGACCACATACATCACTATGTATGAGTTCCAATACCTCGGTGGCTCTCTCTCCAGTTCTACTAAAATGAGAGTTGGTCATCTTCCCACAGATGCAAGGTTCATAAGTTGCATATGTCTCATAGTCAAATGGATCTAAGTATTCATCTTTCAGCAACTTTTGAATCCTTCCATCATGTATATGACCTAGCCAACAATGTCACAAGTATGCATTATTCACTTCATCTCTTTTCCTCTTAGACATTTATATTCATGATATGTGGAGAAGTGTCTAACATATATAAGTCATTTATAAGGGTCTCTCTAGTGATGATCTCATCATCCATAATTATTGAATAATTATTATTCTCAAAAACTAATTTATATCCACTTATTGTCAAATAAGAGATGTATATAATGTTTTTGATAATAGAGGGAACAAAATAACATGCATCTAATGCAATAATAACTCCACTAGGCTGATGTAGAGTGGCCTCCCTAATAGCAACTGCAACAACTCTTGCTCTATTGCCTATCTTGAGGTCCATCTCACCTCTAGTCAATCTTTTAGGTCTTGCCAGAAAATATAGCAAATTGTAGATATGATAAACACTCTTAATATCCAATACCCATGTGTTATCATGAAAATCTGACAAGTGAAGACTGATCATGAATATACCTGAAGCTTCTCTAAGCTTCTATTTCGCCTTCTCTGCAAGATAGTCCTTATAGTTCCTCTTCCAGTGCCCGTCTTGGCCGTAGTGGAAGCATTGTCCTTTGTCCTTACCTCAGGTCTTTTTAGGCAACCTTTGTCTTACCCGGTCATTTTTTGCCCTTGCCCTTCTTAGGGGTCTTACTAGTCTTCCTTTTCTTATTGATCTCACCAATATAGAGAACTAGCTTCTCTTTCTTGATGGTGCTCTCAGCTTCCCTCAACATATTGAGGAGCTCAGATAGAGTCATCTCAAGCTTGTTCATATTAAAGTTAATAATGAACTATGAAAATGAATTTGATAGGAACTGAAGTATAAGATCATACATAGGTCATCCTCTTAAGTTATCCTCTAGGAATATCTATATACTTCATAAAGCGAATGATCTCATCCTCGCTTATCCTTTCCTCCGGTGTGGGCACAATCATATTAAGGACATTTAGAATTTTCTCCTTCGTGAGAACAATTCTTAAATTATGGAGCCATTAGAACAATGAGGCGGTTGACATCAAGTATGCCACATAGGGGTTTTGTAAGCGACAAACAAGATATAGCGAAAATAAATAACATGCAGATTTTACAGAAAATACTAATTAAGATATGGACTTCTATCTTAATATACTCCCACTATTTTCCTAGCGAATCACGCGACACGTGAGACGAAAGTCTCAGGCAGACTCCTAGTGGGGATCAGGATCCAATTGACATCTTAGTGCAATCTCGAGGGACTCGACCAACTACAATATGCCCAAAAGGTAGACAACTCTTGTCAATCACAACTCCTTGTGATTTCCATCATGTTTGGCCTTCGAATCATCATGGTCTCGAGGGACTCGACCAACCATGATATTCAGTTAAGCCATCACCATCGTTACAAGATGAGTCTGATTTGATGATATGCCCTTGAGAGACTCGACCAAGCATACAATGTCCTCAGGTCACCGGTGACATCTCTATGTCGTAGGTAAGAACTCGATCACGTAGATATGTGAGCCTCGAGAGACTCGACCAACTCAACCTATGTCGTGATTCAATTTCTTCCTATAATGATGGAAGACCACGTGAGTCAATCTTATTACCTCATGCTTACCGACTTAATATTATCATAGGAGAGATTTTTGTTTCGTATCAGTCTCCTAATATGTCGTGTCATATAAATATATATTTAATATATATCTAAATTGCATGCAAATATATATACATATATCTAGTTGGTGTATAACACATCACATATGTAAGCCACACCAGATTATCTATGTGTGCATTGGCACATCTCCATACCCTGTGATTGTTGATCTCGTCATCATCGGTTCCGTCGGATCGTTACATCACCATGTGTCATAATCTCTAGCCACGACATCATGGATCTCAGTGTCACCTTCACGCTCCCGCTACGCCTCTCTATGTAATTACAAATAATCACAGGCACGCAGGCCTAACAATAAACGAGAAAAACGCAGGCACACAAGCCCCAATAATAATAATAATAATAATCACAATTACACACATTACAACACATGGCTCATGATTATTCATCCACATCATACATCACATGTACATCACATCATATGTAGGATTACTACATATATAATAATTAATTAATTAATTTTTTAAAAATCAGGATATGCTCGAAATTTTTAGAGTTATCAATGGTATTTTCATAATTTTGGATCTAATCAATTTTTAAGTGACATAGGATTAGCTTAGATCAAGAAGAGGCAGAAGGCTTCATGCCATGAGTTCGGGCATCGGGCCAAAAGGATCAAATAATATGCCAAGGAGATAAGATGTTGTGGAGGTCAACATGTCGATTAGGTAATACGGCAAGAAAGGATGATCAGCCGAAGGGTCAGACGAAGCGCTAGATGAACCAATGACATGCCGGATAATATGTGATTCATGCTTTGTAATAATTTATCTAGATTGAATTAGGCTAGGTCTTAATTGAGTTAGTTTTAGGTGTAACCATGCTAACTCAATTAAGGTTCATTGGGCCTTAATTATGACTGATTTGAGCCCATTAGGAGTTTTATTTCCCTGACCTAGGCGGTGGTACCGCCAGGTTAGGTGATGGTAGCGCCCAGGGTATAAAAAAGATAGGCTTATACTTTTTTATGTTCTAGGGCGGTGGTATCGTCGGCTGCCGATGATAGTACCATCATACGATGGTAGTGCTGCCAAGCAATGGTAGAAATCTGGAGTAGAGGTTGTGGTGGTGGTCGGAGGTGTTGACACCGTTGCTATTAATTTCCTCCTCGTCGATCTCTCTGGTTCATCGCTTCCTCCTGATTATAGATCCTGCACCGGTGGCAACGATGAGCACCACAGAGTGCCTCCACCAATTCATGGAGGAGATGGATTGGTATCGCCTATTTCAAGTTGTGGTACTGCCTAAGCCCAAAATCCTATGCTCTGTTCGATGGTGGTAATGCCAGGTGCCGACGGTGGTACCACTAGCACCAGAAAATCTCGGGGATTTAAATTTTGGCTCCTAGATTTGAAGTCATTTGAGGTCTATAAGTACCTCAAGTATTCTTGCTTGGAATAGAAAGAAAAGAGCAAGAGTTGAGATAAAAAAATATATGAGAAAACTCTGTTAGAGAGTTGAATTCCCTTCTCCAGAAGCTTAGAGGTAGTTCTAAGTGAGAGTATGAAGGAATACTTATAAAGAGTTGTAAAGGTTCTCTTCTGAGCCTGTGAAAAGGAGAAAAGAGTTATAAGAAATAATTGATATTCGTCCGTTGAAAAAGATTAGTAGTAGAAGACGGTGGTCTTGAATGAAGAGGAATCGGGAGTAGAGTAGGTCACGTGGATCGAACTACTATAAAATTAGTATCTTCTCTTTTTTGATGTTTACTTTTGATGCTTACTTAGCTATTCACTTCATTTTATACTTACTCTAAGTTAAGGTCACTTTCGATATCAGTTTTTATCGAACAAAGTTTTATAAACTGATGTTTTTACAAATGCATTAATTCATATTTGGTCCTAACAATTGGTATTAGAGTCACATTCACTCAATTGGATTAACACGTAAGTGAGTTTTAATGGCTTCTTTTGGCATTAACGATGGTCACTTTATCACTCATCCTTCTATGTTCAATTGGATGGACTACAAATATTAAAACACTCGAATGAGAATTTTTTTCCTTTTTATGGATTTTAGTTTATGAAATATAGTTGAAATGATTTTCAAGAGTCTTTTAAACCAATGAAAGAATAGAATTATTTGGAGAAGAATATTTTCTCCTTAAATGCTAAAGCGACGAACGCTTGTTTTGTGCTCTAGATAAAAATAAATTTACCCATATTTTTTACTTATGAAACTTCATATGAGATTTGGTATGCTTTTGAAATCACACACGAAGGCACAAGTAGAATAAAGATTCTAAAATAATATTTTAATATATAATTTTGAATTATTTCGAATGAAATCAAACGAAACCATTGGAGACATGTACACCCGTTTTGCGGATATCATCAATAGTTTAAAAGCACTTGGTAAAAGTTTTTCTAATCTTGAAACTTGTAAACAAAATTCTTAAATCTCTTCTAAAGAATTGGGATCCGAAAGTAACTGCAATATAAGAGGTAATTAACTTTAACAATTTTCCACTAGAATAACTCATCGGTTCATTAATGACATATGAAATGACTTATTTGACACATGACTAATATGAGAACAATCTTCCAAATAATATAAAGAATTTGACATTTAGAATAAAAGAAGACCACTTAGGAGAAACCTCAAGTGATGATGATGTTGACCTTGAACTCCTTTCATAAAACAAGAGTCAAAAAATAAAAATGAACTTAAAAAAGAGTAACATAACTTGCTATGAATGTAATTGACCAAGCACTTTAAAAGTGAATGTCCACAATCGAAGAAGAAGGTGCTTGTATAAAAGAAGAAGAAAACACTCAAGACAACTTGGAACGAATCGAGTGCATCTGAAGACGAGGTAAGTGACTCAATCGAAACTCATTTATCTTACAATGAAATTACTTAGTGCTTTCCATGACTTAATGAAATTTAAATTGATTACTAAAAAAGGAGAAAAAATTATTGGAAGAAGAAGGTACTTGTATAAAAGAAGAAGAAAACACTCAAGACAACTTGGAACGAATCGAGTATATCTGAAGATGAGGTAAGTGACTCAATCGAAACTCATTTATCTTACAATGAAATTACTTAGTGCTTTCCATGACTTAATGAAATTTAAATTGGTTACTAAAAAAGGAGAAAAAATTATTGGAAGAAGAAGGTACTTGTATAAAAGAAGAAGAAAACACTCAAGACAACTTGGAACGAATCGAGTATATCTGAAGACGAGGTAAGTGACTCAATCGAAACTCATTTATCTTACAATGAAATTACTTAGTGCTTTCCATGACTTAATGAAATTTAAATTGGTTACTAAAAAAGGAGAAAAAATTATTGGAATTAGAATTATAGCAATAAATCTTATGATTAAAGATATCTTATTAGTCATATTGATCTTGATAATTTTTGTGATAATCTTATTTTTCGATTTTAAACATGATGTATGATTTTCATATTTAAAAACTTGGGCATGCTTGAATGAAATCAATCACATGAATTTAAACAACTAAAAAGAGGAAAGTTTTTTTTTAAAAAAATTCTCAATCTCTATCTTATCGAGTTTTCAATTAGAGATTGATAAATCTATTCATGATATTTTTTATCTTAAACCAAAAAATGATTTTCATGATTTGAATTGAATGAGATTTTTTTCTAATCTAATCATGAACTTTCTATTGATTTGTTTACTTGAGGTATTTTTTATGGCAATCAAAATCTTTTCAATCTTCCCTGATTTCTTCTTTTTACTATTTACTAAAGAAGAGACTTATACAAACAAATCATGACCTTGATATTTATAAATTGAGATTTATTTTCTATGAATCATGATCTTGATGACTTGCATGAATCAAGATATTTTACCATTTGATCTTATATGCTTCTTCTTGCTATTTACCAAAGAAGAGATTTGTCAAAATAAATCATGTATTTTAGTATTTATGACTTGATGTTTTATATAATATCATTTTCACAAATTTTTGTTCTCAGTTCATGTTATTCTAAGCAAATATACTTGGGATATTTATAGACCCCAAATGGCTTCAAATCTTGGAGTCAAAAAAGTAAATCCCCAAATTTTTAAGGTTTGAATAGTACCATCGCCAGCATGAGCGATACCACCGCCAAATAAAGCCCAGGAATCTGAGCTCTGGCGTTACCACCGCTTGAGAATCCGAAAAAGTATGTTTCAATACTTTTCATACCTTAGGTTATACCATCTCTTGACCTAGCGATACCTCCTCCCAAGTCAACGAAATGTGTCTCCTAATGGACTAAATCAATTTTAATTAATGCTTAATTAAGATCCAATGAGCCCTTAATTGAGTTAGCATGGTTACACATAAAACTAACTCAATTAAGATTTAGAGTAAGACATCATGACAAAGATGATTATATATCATAAATCTTATGTTGTTTGGCATGTCATTGGTTCATTTGAACCCTCGGTGCATCATGCTCTCCTTCGGTATATTGCACGATTCATCGACATGTTGACTCCTGCAACGTCCGCCCTTGATGCAATGTCCGATTTTTTCAGCTTGATGCCTGATCTCTGACTCCAACCCAATGTATGATTTTACTGCTTCAATCGTTTTACCTTTTTATAATCAAAGATAGTCTTGCATCACTTAAGCTTGAAAACATATTAGATCATAACTTCATCAATCGATTTCATCATCAAAATTCGAGATTCAATAAGGACCAGGCACAAAACTAAGATTATGGAATCACTGTTTGATGTTAGGTATCATTAATCATCTAACATTCATAAGCGGATCAATCAGTAAACTCATTCTCCAATGAGCCCTTGTATTGTACCCCTAGTGTCATCATTCGAGTAGCTATGAGACCAGCTACCTCTATCATATGGATGGACATATAGCATATCGGTTTGTTCAGTTATCTCGATGTCCCTCTCAAGTAACCTATGACCGAGATTATTTATGATCCATGTTTAAAGGTAAATTAGTATCATTATCATGATCTCATCAAGATTTGATTTTCAATACACAGATCCAAGGACATCACAATATATGCAATAGATAATATATATAATATAAGAAAATATCAATAATAATAATTATATAAAAAGATTATACAACATATCACACGTGTCATCACTAATGTGATTGGCTTATAGGGCACTGTAACCAGCAAGCACTAGGTGCAACCCTCAGGTGGATGACCTTGACCACGTTGAGACCTGCCATGATATTTACGGTGTTCATTTATGAGTGGAGCTTAAAGTTGCCCTATGGTTTGATGCGCTTAGGATGATGTACTCCTCTTTATGTTTTGTTGGCATGTGGTGATTTGAGACGTGAAGTCATAGCGGGTCTAAATTTGATCATCATGGGTCAACATCGACTGATGAAGCCTGAGCAAAGGCTTGAGGAGACGCTTCCAAGGATGAGGCAGAGGCATAGGATTGCTGAAGCATGGGTTCTTGGGCTGTCCCTAGCGCTATCGAGGATATAATAGAGGCATAGGGTGGTAAAGCCTAGGTCCCTAAGTTGTCCCTAGCACTAGGATGCAACAGAGGCATAGGACGGTTAAGTCCTGGGTCCCTGGGCTGTCCCTAGCATTGTTGAGGATGAGGCAGAGGCATAGGGTGGCTAAGGCCTAGGTCCCTAGGTCGTCCCAGGTGTTGCCAAGGATGAGGCAAAGGCGTAGGGTAGCTTAAGCCTGGGTTCCTAGGAGAGCTTCATATGAGATGAGTAGGTGTCCAGGAGGGGTAGTCTGGGTCATTAAATAAATGCCAATAGCATTCGAGGTTAGTGCCATAGTGTCAACTTGTTAGGATATTGGAACCTCTCGAGTAGGGTGTTCAGTGGGAGGAGTAACAGAAAGATGTGCATGCGATGTTTGACTCTTCTTCTAACACCAAAATAATTGTACATGAAAACCATCTACTGGTGAGTTGACACCAGTCGTCACGGTTGGTTCACTAACGAAGGTGCAAGCTTATCCTGGTGTCTCCTCCTTGCTTATATGGGAGTATTATCATGGCAAACTAGCAAAGAAGATCTGCACGGTAGGTGATTCGTCGAGATCAATCTGACCTTAGAGTAGTGAGGTCGAGTAGAAGAACTAGGATCTGCTCGGCTATGATGTCCTTTCTTGGGTGCCAGGTCGTCTTCAGGTAGAGTTGTCTCCTGGCCACATGTGGTCATTGATAATAGGTCTATGGTAAGGGGCTTCCCGGCTTGACCCCTCCTATGCTTAAGTCAGTGCAAGATGTGTTAGGATCGAAATAGCACTAAGATAGGTGAGGGTGAATTAGTGTTATGGTAATAAGATTTCAATTCAAAAAAATTTGAACAAAAATATAAATAAAAAATATGTTTAACTTGAAAGTGTGAGTAAGAGTAGTAAGTAAATCAGTAAGTAATGACGAGGCAAAGAAAGAAAGAAAATACAATCTTATTTATAGTGGTTCAGTCGTTTCGACCTACATCGACTCCTGATTCCTCATCTCTCGAGATCACAAGCTTTCACTATTGATCTTTTTTCCAACGAGTGAAGATCAACTACCCTTGTTATAACTCTTCTTCTTTTACTAAGCTCAGGAGTGAACTTTTACACAAACTCTTTTACATAAGACTTCACACCTCCTTAGAATAATCACTAAACTCAAGAAGGAAGATTAAATAGTTTATAACACTATTAACCTCAAGGATTTTTGCTACTTCATGCAAGCATGAGTGGCATATTTATAGACCCCCAAAGGTTTCGATAATAGAGCCAAAAAATCAAATCTCTAAATTTTGGGATACTGACGGTACCACCACTAGCACCAAGCGGTATTACTGTTGAACAGAGCTCAAGAATCTGGTGTTGATAGTACTTCCATCGGCCTAGGCAGTACCACTACCAGAATACCTCGAAAAGCACATACAATGCTTTCCTCTTGGTGGTACCACCACCTAAGTCAATTTCAGATTATTGAATTGACCCTTAATCATGTCAAATAAGCTCTGAATAAGTTAGCATTGTTTCAACTCGTTACTAGCTTAATTTGACTCTAAACTATCACGATCAAGACTTAACTACTTTAACTACAATCACGAATCTTTCACCACATTGTCTAGTATTTCGACATGTTATATGTTCATCTAGTACTTCGTCTGAACCTCTGATGTCGTCCTTTCCTTCTGACCTGATTCCTGAGCTCATGGAACAAATTCCATCCTACGATATGTTTACCAATCGTCCGGCCCGACGTCCAATTTTTGACATGATGCATTCCAACCCAATGTCTGATTTTTCTGCTTCGATAATTTACCCTCCGATGGTTCGAATCCATGATCGAAGATTTATTTCGTATTACTTATCTTGAAAACATATTAGTATATATATTCATCAGATGATTTCATCATCAAAATCTAAAATTTAATAAGATTATAAAGGAAGATAATGATTTGAACTATATAAATGAGATAGGAGAGAGTCTTACATTTTTAGCCTCCCCCTAGAGATCTAATTATGAGTAGTTTTTATACCTTGATTTGAGAATTGTCCCATTTGTTAGGGCCTGCTGGTGAAAAGATTGTCATTAATGATTATTAATTTTTATATATTTATTATCTTTTAAAATATATAATAAAAAGAGCTAAAGATACTAAATTTATTCCTAGAAAAAAAAAACCACTTGAAAATCACATTACACTCCTCCCTCGAGTCTCGAGAACACCGGATGAATAATCACGTAAAGCTATTCCCCTCTCGAAAATGCTGACCACCCTTTGAATGACACACCACTCCTGCAATGATGTAGTCATCAAAGGTTTCATCTTTCCAAGTCATGTCTATGTCACAGAACAAAGAAAGTTGTGTAGAAAGAGATCTCCAAGCAGCAAAGAACGGTAGTCTTTGTTATTACGCTCCATTGTGAAGAACAAGTAAAAAAACAAATAAGATGCAAATGCCTCAGGCATCTTTAGTAGGATAAGAAGCCATTTTGTTGATTCCACAGAGCCCTTGTGGTTTCCCTGTGTTCCTCTTCATCCGTATATACCCTCTCTCCCCCCACCTTTGGCCCCATGAGTTCTTCACGGTGACGTAATCCTGGCCCTTGGATGAGCCATAGCCCACCGCTGTCACCCCGTGATCCAGTTCGCTCCCACAGGATCCATCGAACACCCCCTGCAAATTTATACCCATCGCCTCTTCAACTACGACCTCTTCCATGAACAGCATGAACTACGTACGACCTCTTACCCCACTGTAGAACTGGAAGTCTCGACCAGAAGCTTCGATGGCGACGCTCACAGGCTGGTGCGCCAGCGCCTTCAACAGGCTCTCTTCGCTGTTCTCTGGCACGTCCTCGTAGCCGCTGATGGTGACCACCTCAATATCGGCCTGAAGCCCACACGAATAGTTATCGTCGTATAGCAAGCAACATCATACACGAGAAGGTTAAGTTCATCGTACCCTCTTCTGCTCGCAGGTGCCTGCCTCCATCAGATAAGGGTAGTCGTCCTCTGTGTGCAGTCCTCCGGTGGAGGCTATGTAGGAGAAAGCATAGTCCATCAGTCCCCCATGGCAGCCATTGTTCTCGCTGTCGCAATCGATCAACTCCTGCTCGGACAGCGATGTCAGGTTCCCCGTCACTATCTGGTTTATGCCCTCCACCGCTGCCACCGTCGAGAACGCCCAGCAGCTGCCTGCAAACGATGCCATATGCCCCTTTCGGATCGCCATCTCTTCAAGCCTTTACCACAACAACAGATTTAGAGTCAGGTACTTACCGCAGTGACCTTGGTTCTTCACGTGGGTTACCGCACCCTTCTTCCTCCAATCCACTGACTTGGGCAAGTCCACGGCATTCTCGTACCTAAAGCTGGAAACGGAGTCTCTCCTTCTCGGCATGCTGGTGCTGACTCCATGATATGTCGCCTTGAATTCATCGTGGGTTATGTCAGCAAACGCATTGAGCCCGAGCCAGTAGCTCCTCTTCTGCCTGTTGGTCTCGTCGATGTGCTTCAGGTTATCCTTGAACACCTCCAACCTCCTCAGCTTCTCCTCGAAGTTGGCGTAGGACTTACCGTGCCTCGACATCCAGGAGTCGAACAGCTCGCTTACCTTGTCATGGGAGGTGAGGTCCTCCTCAGAGTAACCGACGATGGAGAAGTCTCCGGGGAGGGCAGTGCATGTCAGGAAGAACAGGGAGAGGAGGACAACGGCGAGCTTCATGGTGGAGGAGGCCATAGAGATGGTTTTTTATTTTGGCTGGAAAGATGAGGGGACGAGCAGATGTACATATTATATATAGCCTCTGCTCTGACGTTGCTTTCAAGTAAAACTCTTGTAGTTGCCGGGCCTTTGGGAACAAGAATGGCAACACTGCAAGCTTGCTTGGATTAGACTTTACCGTCAAGCATCCGACCGTGTCAGTAAAAGAATAAAAAGGGGAACCCACTAAAACAAATCGATTGAATATTTCTTCTAGTGCTCGAACACACGACGCCCAGCTGCTTCTCAAGCATACATTTATACATGATATATAACATACTTATCGGAAAGCGATCTGATTCAGCTAAAAGTATTTAAGAAATCTGATTTATTTAATCTGATTTATTCACATAGATTTTTATAATAAAAAAAAACCCACCAGATTAATTCATCCGTTCCGAGTTTTTAAAATAACCAATCGAACAAAAATATGGGAGCGATCAACGATGAGATTTGTTAATTTTCTGATCCGACCACATGATTGTTCTATTCTCGTGCCCATTTGGTATAAACCAAATTGACGGTGGATCTTCCGTTTGGGAGATGTTGTATGATGGGAGATCTTGATGATGAAAAATAATTTCCCTCTACGCAAACTCCACCGTCACAGGACCCAATTCAAATTCAAATCAACCGTCTCTATATGAGAGTTCATACCAGACTCGAGCATATATCTAAAACATGTACCAAAATCTAATTAAACCAATCGGATAATGCTACCATCTTCATATATAATAATAATAAATAAATTGCTAGTGAAATTCATCATACTAAAATCCAACTAGCTTTTTAGAAACTTAAATATTATTTATACGTCTATTTTTCGTTTAAATCCATCAGCAATTTGATTAAAAGGTAAGCCAATGTTAAGTAAACCAGAGTTAAGAATAGTACTACAAGATGTCGTTGTCATCTCGATTAGGACAAGGAAAAGCCCCGTCCTTTCGGCATTTATTGGATCCGTCGTGATGCGGCTGAATGATACTACTCGACTTTTTTGTGGGACCCCACCAGAATTTAAGGCTTATTATCGTGTCCCAATATCAGATTAATACTCAACGTGGCAGTTGATCAGATCTCGTGGCAATATTTAACCGCTAACATAGGACGACTTGTCCACAACCACGTGGTGATTCCAAGTCCAGAGAATAATATATATATGTATTCCTTAGCAGATATTAAAGTTCGGCAAGAGAGAGACACAACAGTTTGACTTGGACACGAATCACAAAGACAGTGGTGGCCCAGATCACTGCCCTTTAGATGAAATGGTTAATAGCTTCACCTACTCGAACCCTCCAGGCCATAAGAACCATAAACCCCCAAATTGTTTATCAAAATAATAAACTACAGCGACGCTTGGGACCCACGCTCCGCCTCTCCTGCCACCGCCATGTGGTCCCCAGCGGCTCGCATCGAAAGACAGGTGACCTAACGTGGCAAATTGGTTGTTCGACCGTGGAAGTTTATTTGCTATTTTATGGACTGAGTCAATATCACGTGTCTCGATATCTTGTCACGTTCCTCCTCCCTATATGCCGCCAAATTTTTAGATGCCTACTAAACGTTTACCCTAAAAACTACCGGTCTTCCAAATGGCGAAAACTGTGGTCCTCACTCACTTTGTCACATCTAAGGTGGAAACCACGAGCGTTTCGTTCGTCTTTCCCTTCTTAAATCTCAACTGTACGAATCCAAACGAAGCGAAATAGCTCGACGAAAGAAGGGAGAGATGGGCGGAGAAGCGGAGGGGCAGGGAGAGAATTGGGCGCGGTAGGCGGCGAGGCGGTGCGATTCGTGCAAGGTGGCGGTGGCGCACTTGTGCTTCCGGGCTGACGCGGCCTACCTGTGCAGTCGCTGCGACATGCGGGTGCACGGGGCAGACAAGCTCGTCTCGCGGCACAAACACGGGTGGATGTGCGAGGCCTGCAAACAGGCGCCCTTCGTCGTCACCTGCAAGGCGGACGCCGCGGCCCTCTGCGACGCCGACATCAACCCCGCCAACCCCCTCGCGAGCCGCGACAAGAGAGCACCCGTCGTCCCATTCCTGGAACCCGTCGCCGCCCCAATCAAGCCCTCCGCCGCGTTCGCCTTTGGCGCAGAGTCTGTGGCTGGCGACGGCGTCGACGAGGAGAACGATGCGGACGAGGCTAACGCCACCTCCTGGATCCTCCCGAACCCCGACCAAGCTCAGTTCAAGTGCCTGATTGAAGCGCCGCTGCTAAAATCGATGGAGTTCTACTCGAGCGTGGATTCTTACCTTGATATGGAGTACGCCCTTTCGATGGAGACGCGATTCCACCAGATGAACAGCGTCGTCCCCGTCCGTGCCAAAACCGCCAGCGTGGACAGCGGGCCACCGCCGATCTCGTCGTTCCTCCCGCCCGATGCCGGCGCCGAACTCGATCTCGTCCCAACAAAGCCCTGCCACACCACCCACTCCATGAGCCAAATCGTAAACACTAATGAAACCCTGAGATCTATAAACCATTTCTCACTAATCTACGATATCTTGCCTGATTATTCATTGCCGCCTCTGGATCGGAGCAGATGCCGCAGTCGGAGGTGGGAATACAACTGGACGAGAGCGGCGGCGCCGGAAACGCAGCGTCGCGGATGGACCGGGAGGCGAGGGTGATGCGGTACCGGGAGAAGCGGAAGAACCGGCGATTCGAGAAGACGATCCGGTACGCGTCGCGGAAGGCGTACGCCGAGACGCGGCCGCGGATCAAGGGCCGGTTCGCTAAGCGGGCGAACAACGAGGCGGAAATCGACCGCATCTACTACTCCGCGTCCGCCGCCGCCGCCACCGCGGCACTTATGGCGGATGCCGGATTCGGCGTTGTGCCCTCCTTTCAGTGGCGATCGCCGCCTTCTTCTTCCACACCAAGATGTATGTAATGGTGTTTACGACGCTCTCCTTCCCATTTACTCCATCTGGTGTTTATTATATATATATATAGAGAGAGAGAGAGAGAGTAAAAAAAAATCTGAGCATGACAATTGATGCTTCATTTTGGAGGGAAGAGTTCGAAATTTATTCCGTTGGCGCCATGGAATAGAATATAATAAATAGGACGTGAGATTGCTTTCTTGTGTTTGTGTTTATAGTGTTCGTCAAGTATACGACGGTCGTCAAGGAACAGCAACCTAATGTTCAAAGCCATGTTTACACCACAAGAGGCAATCACCATGATTGGGGGTCAAATACAAGCATCAAATAATTACGAGTCAATCGCTAAGCCTAACAAAATCCATGCAAAGAAATCCAACTCCCAAAATTCCATGAAGTAAAAAAGATGGCAACTCTAGTAGTCAAAGTCAAAATAACAATTTGTTGCTAAATCGTGATCATCCATCTTGTAGGCCTGGAATTCGGTGTTCCTCAAGATTTGTGCTTCCATTGAATCACGTCCGTTGGTTAAAAGATCCAACACCTGAAATTTCAATTATTAACGCATAAATTGATATGGTTAAGATAGTGCTGCTTGGCTGTCGTTGTCACTCACTAACCTCACCCATGGATGGCCGCCAAATAGATGACTGTCTCACGCAGTAGGAAGCGGTAAGCACCAGTCTCTGCAACTGGCTCTTGTCATACTCGCCTTCCAGCTTGGGGTCAACCAGTTCAGCTATTCTTCCAGACTCGATAAGTGGCGTGGCCTAATCAACATTCTTCTCTGTCAGCAACTCTCCAATGCATGGAAGTAGTAACATCACAAACTTACCCACAGGAGTAGGTTCTGCTTCGAGGCATCTACTGGCCTCCTGCCAGTGACAATCTCCAGCAGCAGAACACCAAATGCAAACACATCAGTTTTCTCATCAACTATCCCATGCATGAAGTACTCTGGTGCCAGATACCTGCTCAGAACGAGGAGTACGTGAGCCATTTTAACTTCGTATCAGGTTGATAATGCAGTACTGTACCCAAATGTGCCTTCAATGGGGATGACAGAGTGATGAGTCCACTGTTTTGGAAGCCATTTCGCGAGTCCGAAATCTGAAATCTGCAGGAACAAGAGCCAAAGTAAGCTTTTTTTTTTTTTTTTTTGTCAATGGTTTATTCTGCTAACCCACGATTAGGCCACCTGGGGCTCCAAGTCTGGACCGAGAAGAACATTGGAGGCCTTGATATCCCGGTGAATGATCCGGTGCCTGCAGCATTTGTGCAGGTAATGAAGACCTCTAGCTATTCCAATGGCGATCTTGTGCCTCGCGGGCCACTCCAGAAACTTGCCGTTTGTACCTGAAACAAGGTGTGGTATCCTTGTCATCCATGGCTGCATCCCGAGAACAGAGGAGAAGGGGAGGAGGAGGAGGAGGAAGTGGCAGAGGCAGAGGCCTCACTGTGCAGAGCTGATGCCAAGCTTCCGTTGCAGGACAAGTCGAAGACGAGATGAAGCCCGTTCTCGATGCAGCAGCCGATTAAGTTGGCTGCGTTGGGATGGCAAACGTGGCCGAGTATGCCAAGCTCGATCAGGAACTCCTTCTCCTTCTGCCGGTCTCCATTTCCTTTTGTCAATCTTTTCACTGCTACGCTCCGGCCATTGTATAGGCTTCCTCTGAACACCTCCGCGAACCCACCTCTCCCCACCAAATTGTCTGATTTCCGAGATCAAGCACGGAGAACATGTTTAATGTTCCAAATCAAGCTAACTGTGAACCTTCGTTTGATTTTACCTGGATGGAAATTACTTGTAGACCGCGAGATCTCCTCGTAGGTGAAGCACCTCCAAGAAGGCTTCAGGTCGTCGGTATAGGATGAGCATGCATCGCTCTCCTTGCTCATCGACTCCCCTGACGAGCGAGGCAAAGAAAAGAGCAGCTTCATGACGGACGATCGCCTCCACATGTTGCCGCTGCTGCGCCTGCCGGTGACGCTGCTGGGTGGACTCGAGCAGTCCTCTGCCACCACAGGGCTTCCTGCGTCCGGCCCTTCAAGAACTCCTCTCGGTGAGTCCTTCTCGCAAATGCTTTCCCTCGGAGAATGCCTCCTTTCTCGCTTCGAGATCGAGCAGAAGAGCTTGTGGAACGGGGAGACAGCTCTGACCATGTGGTTGCTGGTCCATCTGGAGCTCGAAGAACTGTTATCTGTTGCATGAATTGAAGCTTCTGAATTCCTCGTAAGGAGAAAAGGATTTCAGACAATTAGAGTTCTCCAACCTTCGTATGTCGAGGAGTCTGCATCGCCATCTTTTCTAGGCTGAGATCGGATGTCGATACCGACGACGGAGCAGCCTCCGGGAGCATTCTTGAAGCAGTATCTCATGATCTCAAATGAGTTTCTATTCCACGGAAAAAAGGATTAGAATCATTATAAAAAAGGAACAGAAAGAGAAGAATTCAGTCACCTTTTGGGCGTCGAATTCCTCGATCTACCGAGAACAAGGAAGTTGGCCTCGACCTGTGCCGCTTCCTCGGTGAGTCCTTTCCCCACACTGGAACTACACCTGACCTTCGCCTCCAACGTCACCTGAGAAGAAGCATGGATTGAGACCGTCTCACCGATGCGGACAATGCAAAAGCAGAGCTACTTTGCTCCGATTAAACCTGCATAGTTTGGCAGGTTTCGGCAAACTCTCCAAGAGCAGAGATCACGGACGCCTTGGCCTGCCGCAATCGACTCCTCTCAGAGCTGACCCTCTTCCCTTCTTTCTCGGCTGCTATGCTCCTCATCAAACATATAACAGAGGGATTACAAACCACTACTGACTGTCACAGCTGATGGCAGGTACAACATGACGATCAAGAACGAACCGAGAACATGCAAGGCGACGACGGTGTCATTTGGATGAGCAGCGACAGTGACCGCCCATGACAGAAGCTGGAAGCTGGCTCGAGCATCAAGTGAAACTCCAACCAGGATCTTAGCAGATGGAGCACTCTCCTCGACAGAATCCATTAGGAGAGCAGATGAGTGGACAAAGATGTTGCTCCGATGCTTGAAATTTGTAGAGCAGAGGACTGCATGGATGATGGTAGGATCGGATTGTGGAGACCACCGTATGGGTGTCACTCATGCAGCCTTGCTTGAGAAGCACAACAGAATGGCATCGCAGAGTAGGAGTGTAGGGAAATAGGATGTGAATTGTTTCACTGGGAGATGGGATAGGGCGGAGATGATGGCCTTCTCATCCCTGCTTCAGCCTACACCTGGATATAATGGGGTTGGTAGGAGGAGGTTTGGGGAGGAAGCAAAGGTCTGGAAATTAACTTATCTTGCTGTTGAAGCCAAAGCATGTGGTCAAGGAAATAATGAAAAAGCAACATTAACTTCATCTATGTTCTTATGTGCATGCAAACATAGGATGGGATAAAATGGCTTTGCCCAAAGGTGAGGCAAAGTGAGGGAATTGTGGGGAACACAAGGAATCCTCCTCATGGTTGGCCAATGTCAAATCTTCATTTCAAGGCCACTGTGATAAGGTGACAAAGGTGGGGCATGTCTATGAAATGATTCATTTATATTCTGTTCCCATATAAGAATTTTTTTCGGAGAATATAGTAATAGCACAAGATTAGATGTGTCAATTACATTTGTATCTGAAAAAGTAAGAGAAGAACTTGTATAACATAAACAAAACGAACCATTTTGCTGCATCACATCATGTTGATTTTGCCTAAATCTTATGGGACTCGGTAACCTATTGTTCTTCTTACTTACCATCCATCATCCATGCACAAACTTTCTCCTGTCCCACTGCTTCGCGTAGGGGTCATGCATCTTCTGCACCTCCATGGCTCCAAACACCCCATAAAGGCCGCTCTCATCTCCTACACTCCCTCCCCTTCCTCCGCCACCAACACCAGCATCAACAGAGTCGTCAAATCCTTCATCGCTGCTTTGGTCCATTGTCGTCAGGTGCTCCCCATATCTGATGCTCTTCAACCTCACCGCCTCCATCTTCGGTTCCCTGACCTCCCTCCCCATGAGAATACCCACCACCTCCTTCATGTCCGGCCGCTGCTCGGCCTCCCCCTGGATGCAGAGAACGGCGGCCTCCACGACTCGCCTGAGCTCGTCCCCGTCGAAGTTGCCACGAAGCCTGGGGTCGACCACCTCCCTGAACCGACCCTTGGAAATGAGCGGCTCCGCCCACTCGGTGATGGTGCGCTTCATGCCGCCTGGGAGCTTCTCGATGGGCTTGCGGCCGGAGACGAGCTCGAGGAGGAGGATGCCGAAGCTGTAGACGTCGCAGCTGTCGGAGACTCTGCCCCACATGGCGTACTCCGGCGCGAGGTACCCCAGGGTGCCCTTCACCCGGGTGGTCATGTGGCTCACCCCCTCGGGGACGAGCTTGGCGAAGCCGAAGTCCGCCACGAGCGGCTCGAAGTTGGCGTCCAGTAGCACGTTGCTGGCCTTGATGTCCCTGTGAATGATGTGGGGCGTTACCTCGTGGTGCAAGTACCTGAATCCAAGAAACACTTGCTTAGCAAACCAATCTCCTTCTGCGAGTGCATGAAAGCCTACATGACTTACACTAAGGCTTCTGCAGATCCAAGTATGACGTTCATCCTCCTCCTCCAGTCCAACCGCACCTCGTGTGCATACTGGCCATGGAGATGCGACACTAGGCTGAGGTTGGGCATGTAGTCGTAGACGATGAGCCGCTGGTCCGTTACAACACAGTAACCTCGCAGGCCAAGAAGGTTCTTGTGCCGAACCCTCGCCAACACCTCAACCTCCACCGCAAACTCCATTTCGGCTTTCGAGTTCATCGACTTCAACTTCTTCACAGCTATCTGCACGATCAAGACGAAGCCCAATACTAAGTCACGAGTTCTCGCACACTACTGAGCTAACAAGACATCACCTGAAGACCATCGGTGGTCTTTCCCCAGTAAACGCTTCCGAATCCCCCTTCGCCGAGCAAACGATCGTCGCTGAAGCCATTAGTAGCGGCGTGGAGCTCCTTGTAGCTAAATATCCTCCACGAACTATTGAATCCCCCACCCACATCCCTAATTCCAGATCAGAGAGGCCACCTCAAACACCACAGTGATCATCCTAAAATAGAACAGCATCTACGTAAGTATATATTATACATCATACGCACCCTTGCTCGACCTTCTCAGCTCCGCAGCAAGACATCGACGAGCCCATCGGCGTTCCCTTGGATGTCAGTTATCGCCGTCGTACGTTTCCACGAGGCTTTTTGTTTGCAGGGAGAACAGTGAGAGGTTTGTCCTTTTAAACCGGGCCTGAGCAGGCTTGGGCCGGCAGGACAAGGACAAGCTTAGGAGCAGGTCAACGCGTACAAGATCCAACCAGGTGGGGCCCCTTGTGTTCCTAGATTTTGAAGTCCGATAGCTTAGATTTGGCCAAGTCAGCGTGCGCAGTGTTCTACCACTTGGAGGTTCGTAACATGATGATTGAACCTAAGCACAAGGAGCTTTGTTTTGACTACGTTACACCACGTCATGGATTTTGACTTTTTTGTTCGATCTTTGTAGGTTAATTTTTTGGTCCAAACCCATCCCATAAATAATATCTTTGTGGATCGGCTAATTTATTTTTATTTGAAAAAAAAGACTTTAAAGAGTACTACACTCTAAGGCTCATTCTAATTCAAGCAATCATTAAACCCTAAAAATATATAAAGATTTTTATTATTTATAATTTTGTTTTGAAAACTTTAATTACTTCAACTTATAACTTAATTTCAATACTCTTCCAACATCTTACACACAACAGCTTTTCTTCTCCATTCTTATTATTTTTCTCCTTCTCTTAATCAGACGTATAAGATTTCAACACGCAGGGATGATTGCTTGTCGAATAAAATGGATTGAATAAAATGAAGATAATTAAGGGGTATAATTAGTAACTAAGAGATTATATTTAGTAAAATTGTATTTTTATTTTTGTAAGTGATTGTATAAAGTAAGGATTGGGCAATCTCCCGAAAAAAATCTCTCCCTCCTCTTTCTGTCTCCTTTTTTTTTTTTTACTTATTTTTAGTAAAAACTCTATTCTCTCTCTCTCTCTCTTTCTCTTTCTCTTTAAGCACTAAACATTTTCATTTGCAGTTATTCAATCCTTTTCAAACCTTCCTTAGGCATTGTCATACAACTTTATTTTTTTGATGCTTTCGTTGTCTAAGGTCCCTACCATTTGTCTTTTATGTTGAGCTCCCTTCTAATGTTCTGGTCCTTCATGAAAAGCTTTCCTTAGTTCTTTTGACCACCCTTTAATCCTTCATCTGTTAAGCCTCTCTTCATGTTGATCCATCTTTGAGTTGAGGGCCCAACAATTTGGTGGCCAATGCCCTCCCATGGATGACCTTCTTAATGCATGGCTTCATCTGTCTCTTTCGTTAGCAAACAAAAGGCATCCTGTAGAATACTCCTCCTCAACCATCACCTGTCGCCAACCTTCTTCATCTCTCCCCTTCACTGCTACTTCTCAATATCAAATAGCTTCTTCTTTCAATCATGTGTATATAGATACAGCAAATATATGTCATAGTAAACTATATATCTATATAGATCAAACCTTGTACTAATGCCATTTATCTTCCATGACCTGTGTGTGGCTATGGAAGCTGTGGCTGTTAATACCTTGGAACATCCACAATGGATCCAAACAAATCTTGATGCGACACAATATTCCGTGTCATTCTCTCTCTCTCTCTCTCTCTCTCTCTCTCTCTCACTCACACACACACACACATTCTCTTGGGGAATGGTTATCCTTGTTCCATTAGTTAATGTGGCTTAGATCTCCTGAAATGAACTTGGTGGACTGGGTGGAGCTTTAGTAGGGTTAGGACCAAACCCTAATCCAACCTCGATCCTAAAGGGAATGATCATGATCGGACAGTTTTACTGTGAGGATAGGAAAGGAAGGTCATGATCGTTGAAATGGGTCATGAGGTTTCCGGAGATCATTTAGTATTTTTCTTGGCAGATAGCAGCAGTAGTGTACATGAATGGGCACCACCACCTGAGCAGCATCACTGTTTGTGCATGCACCTTTCTTTATTACAGAAAAGAGGATTCTTTTAGGATGGCCCGATGGCTGCTGAACACCTCATAATGTGTTCCTTCTGCTGTGTTGTCCCTTCTGCAATGCTTTCGGAGGGTCACTTCTCTCCTCCATTATCATCCCCCACCTTGAACATGATTTCTGCAGCAAATTACGGAAGCTTGGAAGAAAGCATGACACCGAGATCTCACCCTACTACTGCATTCAAAGTGCTGATGGTTCTTGCTGTAATAGCAAAAGCACTGTGGTGTCACAAGAGTGACTGCACTGTCTCTGTACTTACTGCCAATGAGACAGCTCCAATGCTTGTGAAATGATTTGAGTGTCCATTGCGCAGTGGAACCATCAAATCTATCAATGATTGTGATGGATCCCAATTTCCATTATGAGACATGATCACTGTCGGTTCCTAATCTTAGGGGTCTTCATGTTATCGCGATCATGATCAAATTCATCGCCGGATGAACACTAAGCTTGCAACTCTAACTGTCGTCCTTACGATTATTTTGATGACTCCAACTTTATTAAACTTATCTGAATTGCTTGCATTCTCTCTGGCAGTAAAGTTGTGTGAAGCTTCTTTCAAGCTGACGACCAGTTCATGCAAGTCTTTAATGGTGAACACAAAGGGTACCTGCGCGTGATGCCATCTCACTTTAAACGTCGTGTTGGGCTGGTCGATCGCCATGACAAAATTGAATGGAAGTGTTGCCTCTGCAGTCATCTCTTCAACAGTAGTAGCAAGCGGCCTAAGCCTCCCGGTTTTAATGCTATATCCGTGCGCTCTCCTCTCGCCGCATGCGCACGCTCCTGTTCTCTCTCTCTCTCTCTCTCTCTCTCTCTCTTAGTTCACTAACTCAAACCTGACTTATGTCTTCGGTTCGATTCGAGAATCTGAATATAGACTATAATTTTGAGCAAGAACTGCATTTAGAAATATTTAATGGAAAAAGAAACATAAACATGAACATGTCACTATTGGTTGTTCTCTCCATCGCCGGGGTTTTGGGTCTCCACACTACGCGGTGAGGTCGCCGTGCTCCCTGCCTCCTTCCCGTCATTACCGGCCTCATCAACTTTGTCCGTGAAGGAAGCAGCGCGGCTGGACATGGGTGTGGCAAGGAAGGTGGGCTTACGGTCGCCGGCCATGATGACGACGATGCTATCCTCGAAAAGCAGCGGGGGCTTGGTCGCGTCGCCGCCATCGCTCGGGGCTTCCTCGTCACTGTCTGGGCCGCCGTCTGCTTCGCCGCCGGACTCGAGGAAGCCGGAGAGCTGCCGGAAGGAGCAGAAGAGGACGAGGAGGGCGAACGCGATGAGACCCAGCATCGCCGCTAGCCCGCCGAACAGGTACGGAACTGGAGAGCGCCATGCCGAGGAGGCCGGGTACGGCGGTGTCGCGGCGGTGCCGCCGCCGCTCGCGTCCCACCCAGCCCCAGGCCTCATTATATATGTGTCCTCTGAACTGGGTGTGATATGGGGCTGAGAAAGGAAGGAATGGAGAGTACTTATACAGGAAACACACCATCACCTCTTCCAAGTTCATCTGTCTTTTTCACAAGGCATGCTCTATCTTTACCTGTTCTTTCTTCCATGCTGGTTTGGTGACAAGAAGTTATATTTACTGTATCTGATGGAAGAGGATGAGTTATATTAGAGTTCTTACACTTAACAATTTTATCCATCAACCTGAAATGAGAATGTTGGCATAGTAACAAAGTGAATAAATAAAAAAAATAAAACATAAAATGAAAGATGTATGGAATTATATATTTATTTCCGACCTGCGTTTATGTGTGTTATGTGGAGAAGTAATTAATTTATCTACTCGCGCTCTAATTTGCAAGATGTAGATAGAGCCATGAATATACATGTCTGATATTTTCCTATGTTTATGTGTGTTATGTGGAGAAGTAATTAATTTGGAATAAGAAAACATGTAGGGGAGAGGAGGAAATGGATGATGATGAGAAGCGGTAAGCTCACCTCGTAGCAGCTACAAACGGATATGTATGGTTCTTGGCATCAACGCAGGTTATTTGCCTTTTCTAGCCGTGAATTCCGTCCGAAGCCACCTGTCCCCGTGTCTTCGGATGCAGGTCCTCCGCGGGGACGCAGACGACCCCATGACCTCGGTAACCTGCTCCGCTCCTCCCCATCGGTGTTCGTTCCACGGGCGCCGCTAAGATCATATTGGACGGCCGCGATCAGCTGTGGCTCCGCTTCATTGGGCAGCGTCGTTCCCCCACACGGCACGACGCGAACAAAAGAGGCGCTTCCGTACGTGGGTCCCATTATGGTGGAACACGGGCGGGAAGGGAACTGTGTCGTGACCCCACATCAATAGGTGGCACGCATCACGTCTCCATCAACCGTAGCTGAGTCACATGTATGAGTCACCGCTATTGGGTACAAAAACCCGACATGTCGCAAATTAGGTCCCCACTTGTGCTTTTTCAGATATATATATATATATATATATATATATATATATATATATATATATATATATATATATATATATATATATATATATATATATATATTCGTTAGAAAATACTGAAATTTTAAAGTATTTTTCAACCGACATTCTTATTTTATTTTTTAAATAAACTTCTACTTAAAAAAAAAAAATCAAAACTATCCCGCACAAAATTATTCAAGTTTACTTGGTTTGTTATAATTATTTTAACCTTATTTTGACCATCATAATAAAATTAAAAATCTATTTGAAAACTCAATAAAAAACCTCCAAACATCAACTAAAGTGACTATAAGCCTAAAAACATAATATTGTAATGATCTATGATAAATTACAATCAAGAAGACACGATATTATATTATTTATATTATTTTTAATATATTTATAATATTTAAAGTATATTAATAAAACACTATAAATATTAAAAAATTGTAAATAAGCTAAATAAAATTATTGTAACAGTTCAAAACTGATATATAAATTAGTTAATTAATTAATAAAAACTTTTGAAGGATACTTTAAGTTTTTTAATTAAAGATATTATTTGAAAAAAGAGGGCATAACTTTTCAAAAAATACCTAAAATATATATTTTCTAAAGAAATCACTATATATATATATATATATATATATCACAAAGTCCACTGGGAAGTTACCCTAGCTGAAGACCATTTCTATGAGAACATAAATCATAATTCATCTAAACAACTTAAGCTTCGAAACATGATATTAACAAAAAAATTAAGATGCTAACTACCATCACGAATCTACTTGAAAATTATTAGAACGGAAGAAAAATAAGTTGTTAAGAATATAAATAACTGACGCTGCACTTGAAGACAGGTTATGTAACCTCTTCACGAGGAAGAATACATTCTCTAAGAGCACAAGTTGCAGAGAAGTTAAAGCCTTAAGCATGCCAAAGTGATTTATAAGCAAAGATTCGGTGGCATGTCAAAGCATATTGAAACGAGTACTTTTTTTTTTTCTTCTTCCAAGTATTATGAGAAACTTGGAATAATAACCTTCCCACAGCAAAGGAGACATTAACATGCAAAACAAAAACAAGTTGATAAAAAGGAGGCAGGTATAAACCTTCCCACAGCAAAGAAGACATTAACATGCAAAGCTAAAGCAAGTTCGATTAAAAGGAGACATGTGTAGTTCTGGGTGTCAACTTCACATGTATGTACAATCCAGTGAGACAAGATAAAACATTGATTCTTCTAAAGCCTGCAAACTTCACATGCAACATATCCTTGACCTATTACAGTTGCACTAATTAGAATGCTTGTGACATCCTAGAGAAACATTTACCATCTCACATATCCAGTTAAAAAGCCATACAGAATTTGCCAATACAAAAGTTGAAGCTACATGGTTCTCTGATGTAAAACCTAGGGATGCTGGAACCAGCCAAATAACCCAACAATGCCAATATACTCATTTACCCCTGGAAAGTAAAATGGAACACAAATTTAGGAAGATCACTGTAGTAATGACAAAAAAACATGGACATTATATGATTTATCTATACTTACGTATTCATCATCAAGGTTATGTTGTCTCCTTTCAATAGAATCCTCCCTACAGCAAAAAGAGTAGCCCTAAAGGATCAACACAAAGAAACAAAAAAAGGAAAGCAATAATCAGTAAGTAACATGACTAACCCAGTGGCTTTCTCGTTTTCTTCTTAACATTTACTTCTTCAGCTTCCTCCAGCACCAAATTCATGTATTCATCAAAGCCCTGCACAACAATCATGAACCAAGTGTTCAGAACTTCAAAAATTAAAACAAATGTGTGACGTTGCTTTTCTTACCAACAAATATTTTTGTCCACCATCAGACAGGAGCCTTTTATGCCAACAGGCGAATATTTTGACTAGGAACACATTTTTTATCTTTACTATGCCTTGAATAGTTATTTACTACCAAAACAGATTAACACAGCTTGTGAAACAAAAAAATTTCATATCTGCATCATTGTCATAAACAACCCAATCGAACAGCCAGCCCTCACAGTAACAAGCACAATAAATCCTTCAATAATGGAGAATGAAGAGGAACAATGGCATATGCAGAAAATAGCTACGGTGAAAATGACAACAAGTCTCGAGCACACCATTAAGACATTTGCCCATGACTCTTCAGTGATCACCACTGACAGGTGAACAGTGAGCTTAGAATGTCATAAGATCACTAGGACAACATAAGAAAGTAAAATCCAAACTCTTTGGGGATGACTAAACTATACTTTCTAGCCATTGAGCTCGGTTTAGAGCAGCCACACTAGCTGAGTAAGAGTATAATCACAAATATGAACAGAAGAGTTGGCAATGTATATTGGAAAGATTAATTAATGTTAACTGAGAGAACTGTAATATCAAAGAATACGAACAGAAAAGACTGGAAGTTATATAGATAAATTAATGAAAAAGTGGCTAAGGTTTTTGAGGCACCAGTGTTTAGCATTTGTTCTAAATTCCAACAACCCAAATATTAATCTCAAATGCATGCAACCTACAATATTACCCAAGAGAACTAGTAGATAGTCTCATCCGCAGCATCTAAAAGAAACAGCAAGAACTAAACTGAGTTATAGTCTGCTGCTTACAAGATTACCACCGAAGGATGCTAAAAGAGCTAATCAAGACATACTGATTATCCAATATTGACCTGCCACTGTATTGAATTAAAAGAAAATCTCTTTTAATGATAGACCTGCAACTCATGCAAGTATATGTGATGAGTCTGATAACAATCTACCACACCATAACATGGGTATGTCTATGCCTTTCACATGCTGAAGACACATAACTATAGCTCCATCTGGATTTAAAACAATTAATTACAACAAAATAAATAGGAATGGCTATACCCAAATGGCTTAAGATTTTAAGACGTCGTAATATCCAAGTACAATATTTATCACTTGCTCATGTGGTGTTCAAGACAACCTCCAATAGCAGATAAGCTAATGGCCGGTGAAGCTTGTTTTCCTTACTACTTAGCTAAGAGCCTTACATGAAGCTGATATAAAGTACCTCAACTTATATGATACATCACATGCTCAGTAAAAGAGAACTCTTTTGATAGAGCATACAAATAACCGCTGCAAGTTACCCAGAATAAGAAGTCATGCTACAAATTCCGACGGATTAATGAGGTAAATTTAAATCAGAAGCGAGAACAGATCCAAATGCCTTTCCTATAGATTTCCCAGTTCGTGATAATAATAAAACTTTAACCCTACTGATCATTTAAAAAAAATCAGAAAAGAAAAACAAAGCACTTACTATGATACGTCCCTCGATCCTCAAATCCTTCTGCTCAAAGAGCCATATCTGGATGCGAGCTTTCTAAACCAGCAACCAAATATCAACCAAATCAGCAGTCTAAACATTAGAATATCGCAAGAAAACGAAACAAATGAAACAACAGTATATAGATTATTCATCGGAACTTACACTTTGGAGGAACCTGAATATTAGATTCTGCAGCAAGATGACCGACAACCGTCCAAGGCACAAAGCAAAGAATCGATAAGATAAGTAGATATGGAAATGAGATCAAGGGATGAAGAAGGAGGGAAGGAGACCGTACGATAGGCTGGGTCATGATCCGCTGGACTTTGGTGGACGCCATCGCTGCTTCTCCCTCGGAGTCCGACCTCCCTCTACCTTTCCCCTGCTCGCTTCCTCTCCCCGCTCAACTGGCTTGAAACCCTAGGCTCCGTGGAGGTCCGGAAGAAAAGAGCGGCTTGTCGAGGGTTTACCAGGGCCGCGGGTGGATCTTTCTCCGCCGTTGGATCATGTGATCTCAAGTGGGCCGGGACATAGGATTAATCATAACCGTTGATCGTGGACTATTCTAATCTCCACCTTCGAAATACATTAAAAGATTCGTAACTCACTCGCCCCCGTCTTCGTGAGTCGGGTCGTGTCGACATTTCCAAACAAGCACGTAAACACACTCGTACCGGAAGTCGTAAGAAAATTGGCGCCAGGTATATGTGTACTTCGGTCCAGATCCGACCCATGTATGGCCTAAACAATAAACCCGATCCGTTTAATAGGGCACGCGTAACGGATCCACTACTTAACGCCACTGCTTCACGGGTCGTCATCTTTGTTCGCCGCGCAACTCCAGGAAGCGATTAGAGAAAACGAATCCCCCGAGCCAGAGGGCGAGGAGAAAGAGACATCCCTAAACGAGCAGATCCAGGGTTAGGGTTTTACCACACCCCAACAATGGCTGGCGCCGGCATGCACCCCTACCACCAACAGTGGGTGCCTCCACCCGCTCCAGCCGTTGCGCCTCCCATCCCCGTCGATAACCCCAACCGCCCGCCCACTGACGAGGTACACCCTCTTCCCCCGTCGCCCTCGTTCTTCTTCCCTTTGATCCCGTGGGGATCGCTGGCATATTGATGGTTCCCCCTCCCATCTCGAAGATTCGGACGGTCTTCATCACGGGCCTCCCCGGGGACGTGAAGGAGAGGGAGCTCCAAAACCTGCTGAGGTGGTTTCCAGGCTTCGAGGCGTCACAGATCAACTTCAAGGCGGAGCAGCCAATGGGGTTCGCCCTCTTCTCCACGGCGCAGCATGCCATGGCCGCCAAAGACGCGCTTCAGGTAATCTTCGCATCTCTCGTGGCCGGGCTATTTTGTTTATTGATCTCGTCCCCGGCCTTGTTTGATGTCTGAGTTTATCTGCTCAGGACTTGGTGTTTGACGTTGAGACGAAGTCCGCCCTCCACACAGAGATGGCAAAGAAGAACCTCTTTGTCAAAAGAGGTGTGTTTTGCTTGCATACAGCGGCTTCGTTTCAATTATTAGAACATAATTAAATCGCAATCCTTTTCTTTTTACCATTTTCATAAATTAATTTAGAAAGCTTAACTTATTTTTTAAGTTAAAGCGCCCAAGTAGATTATTTAACGTACACATACAAACTTAGTATACGCTGTCGACTTAGCGCCAAGATCTATCCCAAAACGTCTCTCTCAAATACCATTTTTTACCTGCTTGCATATGCCATCTTAGGACTTTTTAGACATCATCTTGACATTCTTGATCATTTTGATGAAACATACGTGTTCCTAATTTGTCTGGTTATGATGCTTGTTTTTACAATCTTGGTCCTTTCATTTTGTACAATTTAAGTGCATCTTGCATAATATAATTTCAGCTGGTATTCTTTTAACTAGCACATGATTGTGCTGGAATTTACAGTCGCATTAGCTTATTTTGTAACTTAATTTGTTCTGCAAATTTATGATGTGAAAACACTATGGCTTTCTGCCTTTCTGGGCTTCTGCTTTTATTTAGGTTGTCTTTGTTTTTACATTGTGTAGGTGTGGTATCTGAGTCGAATTCCATCGATCAAAGTAAACGTCTACGGACTGGTGGAGATTATACTCATGCAGGCTATGCAGCTCCACCATTTCATCCACAACCAACTCCTGTTTGGGGAAATCCAGGGTAATATAATGGACCATAATTAATTTAATTTGGACCTTTCTACATTTGTGTTTCTAAAGAATCTCTGTGTCCTTAAATTCAATTAGCTATATTGCCCCACATCCACCTCCACCATATGATCCATATGGAGGTTATCCAGTACCTCAAGTAGCCATGACCACCCCTCCTCCCATGCAAGCATCCAGTCGTTATGCCCCCGTTCAGGTAATATATATTGTTGTTCACCCATAGTTCATCACTTTGTCAGAAATGATTTTTCAGTTAATTTAATTTGTTCATGGCTTTTGTCTTCATGATCATAATTGTATGGCTGTGTAATGCGACCCTAATGAGCATTTCCTGTTTGTTATCCCGGTTGTTATTTTCAGTTTTGTGTTTCACGATGCATACCATTGGTGTTATTACTCTTAAAGCTTGATAATGATTTTCAATCCTAAATTTGGTCTTTTTGTTGTGACATCAGTGATGATAAGATACCAAGTATCAAATAATGTATTAATTGTTTTTCATAATTCTCAAGCTGGTTTCTTTGCAACATAAGGATAGAATCAGGGTTTGTGAAAAGGTAGAGGCGGATTGAACTAACAATGTATTTCATGCACATGCATTTGGGAACAAAGATATTTTTACCATTTAGAAGGATGCCTATAATGAAAATTTTGGTAAGGTACTAGAAATCCTATCTTAGATCTAGAATAAGTGAATCTGTAGTCTGATTCATGAAGTTTAAACCCTAAAAACCTAAATTAAGTGGATTCATGTGGCAATTTGATTGATGTTGCATCTACTCTGACAGAAAAAAAGCCCACTGGCAATTCAGTTACGTGCACTACAGGTATAGTGGTGAAATGTTAGGTGGATATTTTAAAAGTAGGAATATCATGTTCGCAACAGGATCTCATCGAAGCATGGTTTACCTGTCTAATACAAGTTGGAGTCAAAGATATTTCCTTAAAACATCGAAAGTTTTCTATCTGATTATTTTGGGGCAAAATTTAAGATGATGAAGCTTTTTCAACATTTAACTAAGTTGTATCTCAGAAGAGTAGTTGAATTAGGACAATACAGACACATTTTCATGGTTCCGATGAAGCTCTTGAGCATTTTCATGAACCAGAGGCCAAAGACAATCTTGATTTTCTTATCGTTTCTATTTAGGCTTTATGTTTGGAGTATAGTATGAGATATTAGAGAACAATTGAATAGAAGAATTATCAAATGAATTTGCAAATATCTAAACAAGGTGATGGTTGAGGAATTTTTGTTAGAACTTTTGGTTCAGTTATTATTCTTTGCTGTCAAGTCATTTCATTTGTATGTGTGTTGTTGCCACTTGTTTTGAATTGGTTCAGTGATGAAAACAAGCCTTACGAAAATGACCAATCATGTAATGACAATATGCAAAATATTTTATCAAACAAAATCTGACGGACTTAATCATCAACTTAATGATGTATAGATTTGATTTTGTATTAACTCTTGAATTTAAGTTTACACCATTTACTTGAATGCAGTCTATACGCCAAACATCATTTAATAACTGAGCCAGGAAAGATATGCAGTGTTATATTAGTAGAAACAATCACCTGCTCAGTAGTTTCATTTTTTTTGCCGGAGACTAAATTCACAGATTGAATTTGGGATTGGGTGCTAAAATATGTTGGTTACTGGAGACTTACTTTATCTCTGGAAGCTGATATTCTGCTTTTTTTTTTTTTAATGTGTTTTGATGTGTTCCTGTTACCTTTTTTTGGTTACTGTAGTCCGGAATCATATTTAGAGCATATGTGAAATTACCAGTGGAAGCTATCAGATACTCTTTATTTATTTCATGTCTTTCCTCTTTATTTTGCAGAATACTAAAGATAATCCTCCATGCAATACTCTCTTCATTGGAAATCTTGGTGAAAATGTAAATGAGGAAGAAGTCAGAGACCTTTTCAGCATGTATGAGTCCTAACCTTTATATACATTTGCATCAATGTTAATAAAGGCTGTTAAGACTCTATGAAGAATGATGTTTCACAGATGCAGTAATATAGACACTTGTTAGATTTTATTGGCACTTGTATATAAACTCTGGTTGCCCTTTTGTCGTTCCAATATGCAGTCAACCTGGTTTCAAGCAAATGAAAATCTTGCGGCAGGAGAGAAATACAGTTTGCTTCATTGAGTTTGAGGTAAGTGTATAAACATGTTAAGACAGTGGCTCTAGCTTTAAGTTGTCTCTTTGCTCTTTGCATCAACTTTCTCTAACTATTCTGTTTTTCTTCTCATTCAGGATGTGAATAGTGCGACGACTGTTCATCAGAATCTGCAGGGTGTGGTTCTTACTAGTTCTGGCCGTGGTGGCATGCGAATTCAATATCCTTTTTTCTTTACAACTCCTTTACATCAATCGCTATTATCTAGTTGAGTACATGAATGGAGTTAGATTTTGTTGATCACATCTTTAATCTTGCTCTTTAATTTGTTGTTTGAGTTGTAGTGGTGAGCTTTTCCGTCTTGGCTTTTCTTTTTTGTTGTCATATGATAATGCCAATAGTAGTTAGTATAATTGCTTATAGTAATGTCTAATTTTGGTGTATGTATGTTCTATAATTAGATACAATCTTCTTTGCCTATTTCGTTATCCCTTGATCTGCTTTTCTTGACTTTTCAAACATTTTCAAAGAACCCTTTTGGGCGACGGAAGGACTTCATCAATGGTGCTGCAGCGGAACCTAACGGAGCTCCTACTTACCAGCAGTGACTCAAAGGGATGTATTTTTGCTCTCTTTGCTCAATCATGAAGATTATGGAACAGGAATGGATTGCATCATGGATTATCATCAGCATCCTTGTGTGAATGAACCTGGTGATGATGAGTGTCATTATCATCTTTCGCAATGCACGAGTTCCCAAAAAGGCATCATGATCTGTTGGTAATTGTGCATTGGCATCATCAACATGGATAATTGTTTATCTATATGCTGTTTACATTGTTCAGTATGATCTGCTATTTTACTATGCATCGTCATCAGTGAATTATAGTTTATCAGTTCAGCTGAAGCACTATATTTGTCTAATGGACAATATGGTCGAAACCGACCATTCTTGCATGGCTATATATACAACTTGATCTTCAAGCAACTTGCTATTTGCAATCTCATTGCATTGAAGGGAAGCTGCCCGAACTCATGTCATGGCATATCATAGCTCGGAACCATGGGCCATTACATTATCATACAATCCACATTCAGCAATTCATCATTCATGCTTTTGCTTAGCAGCATGAAACTGATAAATATGTTTTTTGACCTCCAGGCTTGCATAAAGCCACTATTGGCAGGGTTTGGTGGTATGTGTTTGTTTGCAGAATATTTTGAGATGGAGCACGCTTCAGTGCTAAGGTCTTTGGAGATGGAGCTGAAAATGTCAAAAGTTGGTAAGTTTCTGTGTTATAAACCCGTGAAGTGTGGATGTCCCACCTGATGGGAGCTGTAGCTACCATTCTAAGGTGACTTGACATATATTTCAACTTAGTTAAATTGGCATCTATTTAATCGAATTCTCAAATCAGTCAAACTCCATCGTTGGATGGATTCCAAGCGTCTGCTGTTGCTGCTGGAGTAGGGAGATAAATAAGACCTTGTTGGTTGACTATTGTGTTTTTATAGGAGGGGATGGATATAGGCTTAGTCCATTTTAAACTCTGTGCCGGAATAGCTGTTGATTTTGCGCATAGCATAATAATATAGATAGGAATTTTCATGGTGGGAAGCTGAATTTATCTGGTTCCTTTAATTAGTATAATAGTAATGCAATCAAAAGTGTCCTCCTAACATGATTGGGGGGGAAAGTGATTTGAAGCTAGCCATGCTGCTTGCTATGCATTTGGGTTTGAAAAGAGACAGTTGGGATATATATGTATTAACAACGTAATGGTAGGAAAAAGAGACAGTTGGGATATATATGTATTAACAACGTAATGGTAGGAAAAAGAGACAGTTGGGATATATATATATATCTGTCGGTTCCTATGAAACCTGCATCAAATCAAATAGGATGCTTTTTCGCCGGAGTTGCAGGCAGTGTTTTCTTTTGAACTTTTATCAATCATCACACTTTTTCTTTACCTTTCGTATATTTTTGCAGATGAAGCACAGAACTGGCGGTCACCGATTCTCATGGGCATGGCACGGACAGCAGCATCCATAAAAGTAAGGTCTTTAAAAAGATTGCAGGTAAGGGTTTAAAAAAGATTAGTTTAATTAATAAAAGTTTTAATAAATTATCATTTAGAAAGATTGCAGGTAATAATAGTTTTAGCGTAGTTAATAATAGTAAAGTAAATTATCATAGGTGGTTGAACTTTGGATAAACCAACCCTATCTTTCAGTCACTGCTTAAAATCTTTGGCCATCCTAACCCCCCAAAATAAAAAAAGCATCAACCGTAACCACAGGACACCGATCAAAAGCAAAGTTGCGTTTGGTTGGCAACAAATTATTTATTAGCCGGCGCCGATGCTCTTTTTGACTTCTGGTTCAATGTTCCAAGATGAACCAGCAAACGAAAGATTTTGTCACTAAAGGGTGCCAAATATTCCAAAACAACCATGAAAGGGTGCCGACAATTGAAGAAATTGAATCTGACAAGAACCACTTTTTAGCAATCTTCAAAACCTAGCAACACGGCTGGCAATAATGTGACAACAAAAAAAAAAAAAAAAATAGAAAACCAAACAATAGTTTGCAGATTTGAGTTCAAAAGAAGGCAAATTCCAAAACATCCCAAAAGGCAATAATGGTTTAAGCCATGACGACAACTTTGTTTTAAACTTTATTCCCTGCAAGCTGAAAAAGTCGGAGCTGTAGTGAGAATTTGACAAGCTGTTCTCGAGCCGTCTTCATCTCAATTTCATTCTTCAGGTGAGTCAGAACGGACGGCTGATGAGCAAAGAAACAAATTAGCATGTGCAAGATATCATAATAATCATACAGGTTGCTTCCGAGAATGAAAAGGTATCATGCAATATATCTTATCCACAATTTTAAGGACAGAGAAATGGGACAGTAAGATATAAGTGCTTCTCAGAAAGAATCCTAGAGAATATACAAACCTGTGAAACCATTGAAATAACTAGTCTGATGGCACCCATCAAGAATGACCTTAACTCAAGATAATCAAATCTAGCACTTATTCATGTCCATGATTTTCAAGTAAAATGGAGAATCAAAAACTAACAGGAAAAAAAAAAAGTGTGAATCACATTACTTTGTAGAAGATTTTGGGCTACAAGCCTACAACATCTACAAAGGTAGAAAACCAAAGCCACTGTTTAAGCAGTAAGGTCATGGTGTTGACATGAGACCACTACAAAACAATACTAGTCCAATCACATTAAATATACAGAAGATTTTGGGCTGCAACATCTACAAAGGGAGAAAACCGAAGCCACTGTTTAAGTAGTAAGAGAGAAATTGTAGATTTTTGTCAATTTCACAGAGTATAATAACCCTTTATGTGGATTTGGTTCCTGAAGGATGTTCAGAATGCCCCTAGAATACAAGCACTAAATTAATTCATGTTATGGGCTAAGATATGATTTGATGACTAATACAGCAAATAGAGTAGCATACTCAGTGAAATCTTTCATTGTCAACCTTTAGCTATGACATCGTATTGGGACATGAAGGACTTTAATCCTACATGGAGAAGAAAGTAATTGATGCACTAGTCTCTCATGATTGAGAATGCAAATGTTCCTTTCAGATCAGCATGATTGATCCCATGAGCAAGTCCTGAGGTTTGAACCTATTATTTGTTATCACATCTATAAGTTTACTCCCACATTATAAGTGGAAATGCGGAAAACACAGGCAAGAGCTTATAAGAGTTTATGGTTGTGCCATCATTAACTTAGGCTTACACATCCCAAGTCAATGATCAATTATCCTATCAGGCCTGAGGTTTCAGAGACCCGACTGTATTAGGCAATGATAAAAGAAACAAATGGCTATCCATTGATAGGATTATAGGGCATGTCAAGATGTGGATCCACCATTGAGCTGGGCAGCATATGCATGTTCCATGACGATGGCATCAAATCCTTAAACTGAGGCAGATTGTAACACATCCCGGTTTAGTCATACACTGGAAGTGAAAGAAGACTTGGTATAGTTTCTAAAAACTTGATGAATATACTAAGATTAACTTCTACCTAAGCATCTTGAGATAGTGGTCCAGTTCAGGCTCAACAAAGTTAATAGGTTTATAGTCTAATTTTCAGTGTATCACAGATTTAGAAATTCATTATTTCCCACTTTATCGGGTCAAATGCATGCATGATTATTCAAGTTGGCTCACAGATACAAGATAATGCTTCTACTTACCATCATTCTCGACCACAGGCGAATATATTGATAAAGAATGATGCTGTGGACACTAGAAGCAAAATTAATTTTCTCTATTTCCATAATATAAGGAGGGACAAAATTAAGGCACCCAAAGGGCAGCAAGACTGTGATCTAAAAATACAAGGGCACTTGATGCTGTGGACAATATAAGCAAAATTAATTTTCTCTATTTCCATAATATAAGGAGGAACGAAATTTAGGAAAAGAAGACACCCAAAGGGCAGCAAGACTGTGATCTAAAGTTACAAGGGCACTTGATGGCGTTTCCAGCACCTCTATTCCGACAGTGGAATCTGACATCTAAATATCATACACAGCCAAAGACCTAATTTTATCCATAATCGATCTTGCCTGTCAGTTAATCCGTCATGAGCAAATCGAGATCCCAAACACACAATGCAGAAGCCCGACGACCAGACGAAGGCTTGAAGAAGGAATCAAGGAAACAAAAACTACTATATAGAAGCATGTAACCCAATAAACCCCCCCCAAAAAAAATCCCAATCGCCACGTTGTAGCCAACGGCATCGTTTCAACAGACAATACGAAGAAGGCATGATCTTTTTCCTAAAACGAAACCCTAAAATAACCGATTTGAGTCTTACGAGAGCTTTGGCGTAGTAGCAAAATCCAGTATGAGGGATTAGCCTTAGATCAGAGAAGGAGCGACTTACAGGGCTTCTCAGGCTTTCCGTCGGCCCACTTGGAGACGGTGAAGTGGACCTTCTCCCGGGCGACGGCCTCCGATCGGTGGGGCTCCTTGAGGCAGCCCCGCACGAGGGAGGCGCAGATGTTGGAGTAGGAGATGTACGTCATTCCCGCCGCCCTCCAGAACGGCACCGCCGCCGCTGTGCTCGCCATCACCTCGTCCTCTCTCTTCTTTTCCCCTCGCGCGCGGACACAATGGTTCTCTTTGGGGGGGGCGGCTTGCTTCCATCCTTTGATTCACAGTTAAGGACATTTATGTCATTTCATGCAATTCTCGGACGGGCCGGACTACTTGAGTGGAGTTAGAATGGGCCAAATAAAGGCTCATTAAACGGCCCAAATTGCCGTAATATGTGTTAGTTTGCCAAATGTTATAGTTGATCATTTAAGAGCCAAATTTTTTTTAAAAAAATATTTTTTCATAAATTTTTTTTTCTTAAAGTACTCTCAGAATTCTCAAACAGTAGTCTATTTTTTAAATCTAATATCTTTTTTTTCTTCCTTTCATATGGATGGATCTATAAGATAAGAAAAAAAGATAGATAGTTAAGTTGGCTATGGAATCAGAGATATAACAAGTATTAGACAAAATAAGATGGTGTTAAAAAATTTAGAAACTGGTGATTTTTTTGAGAAAAAATCTAATAAATTTTTTTTTTTTCATAAATTTGCCGCTCATTCAACATATTTTCTTTTGTCCAAATCTAAAGATAAGCAATTAAGGAAGATGTATTAATTATTATATTGCTATTTTCGTAAGCTAATTTCCAAAGTGTTCAATTTTCTTTAGTAGGAAAAATATGCATTACATGATGCTGATAAAAATAGTAAACTCTTAACAGTCCCTATAGCTAAAGCTAATGATCTCCGCAGCTGCATGTGTTTTATGCCACAGTGCTGTGCTTCTTTTCCTTGAGAGTTTGTGGAAGCTTTGAGGGTGACTTTGATGGCTACTTTTACCAACAAAAGTTGCTGACTTTTTATATATTTCTTTGGCTTTGCGTGGCTGCTGAGTCAAAAGCTACTTTTGTTGATCTCTCTCCTGTGTCGAACAGCTCCACGCCATGATCTCTTGGCTGAGACGTAGAGTGAGAAATGGCTAAGGGATCCGTTGAATGCATGCTTGTAGTCTGAGGTCGCATCTCAATTTAATGCACGAGCTGCATTCTCAGACTTGGAATGATGCGTGCATGATGCCTCGTGTTCAGCATTCTCTCTCTCTCTCTCTCTCTCTCTCTCTCTGTGGCTAAATAAGTCTGATAAAGAGAGAGAAACAAGTCTGACAAATGCTGAACATGAGGCATGCTTTCGGGTAAAGGTTCATGTCGAGATGAGTGGTCGTCAACCTCATCTATGTAGACAACCAGCTCCAGAGAATGGTGATGGCCACTGTCGACATGGCAGACTGACCATCTTTGACAGCCAGCACTCCAGCTTTCATGAGAAAAAAAGGAGCAGACCACAACCACTGTCTCTGCTGTACGTTTCTTAGGTATGCTCTGATCTCATCATATATGGCACAATAATAATATATATGTGGAATAGTTGAGGGAGATATGGCTGTAATGAGAGGCAGCAGGCGGTCGGCAAAAAGGCAATGAATGGAGGCACATGCATCACTGTTGCCGGAGGACACCCTCTTCCTTCCTCCCTTTGGGCTTCTCGAGAAGTGTAAATGACTTGTCTTCTTCTTCTTCTGAAGCATCGATCTTTAGACACCTGTGAACGAATGAGCTGCGTGCGAAGTCCCCACCATCTTTTCTTTCTTTCTATCTATCCAACCTCGGGCAACTTTTGAGAAGGCCATGCATTTAATCTGTTGCCTCTTTTTTATCTTTCTGGACGGATGAATTCACACGACACATCCCTCGCAGGTGGGGTGGGGTTCAATTTAATGGCGGGCCGCCGGTTTAATGCTTTGCTTACAGGGAAAGGGTGTGTTCCTCCCATGGGAGTCAGCACAAAGGGTGTTCGAGAGTTGTCTCTGGGGGTTCCTGGCAGCAGGCAGAGATTTGCACGAAACATGCAGCAGCCAACACCTTCTGCCGCTGCATTTACAACCTATATATATCCTTCCCTCTCGCTCATTGCTTCGCAGTGGAGAAGACACCTCCAACACATTCTACTTTATTTTTTTTTTTGTCATTCTTTCAGTGACGGTGATGATTTAGACACGACGTCTGACTGTAGCATTCATTACATGCGACAAACGCAAGAAGAAAATGATTTAGATAACTGATCTGAAACAAAAGTTGGAATAAGAATATGATTTAGATTGATGAACATGTTATAAACAGCCTCAAGATTGGGATCTTGTTTTGGTATTTTGGGGTTTGAAGGAAGCCTCATAGTAGTAGTATCCCAGCAGCAGCATCCTAAGAGAAAAAAACAATAGGAAGCACTGTGTGATGTTCATGTTGTCCACAGCCCATCGACGGCGATTGCCACCGACGTCGGCAGCCACTCCCGGTCGCCGGTACTCTTCGCTACCACCGATAGCCTGACGACCACCACGCCGTCGTCTGCTTGTAGATTATTACACTTGAGTTGCCTCAAGTTGGGTATTAGCACCCTTTCCGACCATTCGTCGAATGCTGCTCCCGCGAGCCATACGCCCGCGACGATCCGGTCGATGGCGCCCTCGTCGACCTTTATAGAGCATCCGTCGCCCATTACGGTGGCAAATCTCGTCGCTATTGAGTCTGATACGGTCCTTCTCAGGGGGCCGAAGTCCACAGGCTTGAACGTTATGGTATTCTCCACCAATTCCATCCACTGGGAGGCAGAGGACGACGTCGAACACTTGATGGCCAGCCTTCCATTCTCATGTTCGTGCTCGGTGGTGAGGTCGCTTGAGTTCCATGAACCCTCTCCGGCTGCGTCCTCAATGGCTACTGCCAAGTTCAAGTCCAGGGATAAGCCTTTGCCACACGACGACTGCTTCCTCAGTTTCGTTGGTTGATCACCATTGCCGAACCAATCGGCACAACGCTTTCCGGGGTTCTTCTCAGCTGAGAGCTCCAGCTGCCACCCGTGACCAACGGAGTGCAAAATCTTCTCCTCTAGCAGGATGAGGGATTCATGGCGGCTCTTGAGCTCTTCCGGCAACCAACTCGAAGTGAGGACGAAGATGACACTCCCCAAACTGACCTCCCGGCCGCACGAGTCGAGCAGTCGACCCCGTTCCATGGCCCGCTTGATGCTTCCCTGCACGACCCCATCTGCCTGATCTATATCCTCGAGCACGACCACCGAGAACGGGTTCCGGCGCACAGCCTCCGAGACACGATCCATCGGAGTCATCCCACGCGAGACCATGTTCGACTCTCCATCGTCTCCATTAGAGCATGTTGAAGTGCCACTGAAACTAATAACCATGGTCGGGGCAGTCCCGAATAAGGTCTCCGACAGCGCGGTGGCCATCGTCCTCTTACCAACCTTGTCGGGGCCGATGAGAAGAAGCCAAGTGTCGCCTTTAGCACCGCCGCCTGGCCGCTTCCAGTTCTCGGGTTTGGAGTGCATCAGAGCAGTAGCAATGGCGGAAGCTGCTTCCTGTTGCCATCCAACCTTCTCGGTGAGCCCCTTCAACAGCCTCTTGAAGGCATCTATATCCGAGATGCCGGTGACTTTGGCCCTCTGCTGGATCGAGAATCCATCCTGCGTGCATTCAGTGAAGTCATTGACGCGCTCTGTATGGGTCTTCTCCAACAGAGCGTCTGAGGCTCTCGAGTTCCCGAGGACCAGATCAGTCTTCACCGGGATCCGAGGAAGGCTACATGGCTGCTCACTTGATGCGTTCAGCATAACCTTTCTCTGGTGGACGAGGTTTCCAGACTGTGTCAACTCCGAATCAGGCTGGGGAGAGCCGAAGAGCACCGTATGAGAGAAGCCGGGGTGAAGGCGAGAGCACGTGTCCTGCCATTTCTTGAGCAGCTCCTCCGTGCTCTGCTTCCCCATCAGCTCTTCTTCCTCTTCCTTCGCCTGAGACAAACACGATTCAGATCACAGAAATTTTAACTTTCAGGAAACACTACCGTGCTTCGACTATGTAATGTGTATCTCTAAACAATATGAGACCTGAGGAAGACTAGTTGACGGTTTCGTGCCACCTCCATTGCTAAGCTTAGCAAGCTGCAGCCACTTGGGCAACGCCTTGTTGTCTTCAACCTTGGAAGGCGATTTCTTGATTTCCTTGGTGACAAGCCTGGCCAGTTCATGCTTGTAGCTCTCCATGCAGACAGAGCACAGGATTTTACCTGAAGAATCTGTGCTATCGGGAGGTTGACTTCTGGTTATAGCAGCGGCGCCGGAGCTGCTAAGATTACCAATGACCCCAAGCCTACAATTCGAATCAATAAAAGAATGGTTGATGCTTGATGCTTGATACCAAAAGTGTTGTCCGCAAAATGAGATCTAAGGAAAGCATTTAATCCATTCCAAGAAAAAAGCACCGAAATCTATCAGCTCCTTTCCTAATTGAATGGCAGCGTATTGTGCAATCCAAATAGAGAACAAAATCGAGACATCAGCAAGAACTTAGCAGCGAATACTGCTAACAAGAAAGGGAAAAAGATCTCACCTTGGGAATGTCCGCTGCCGTGAAGCGACCGGCAGCACCTGCAGATCCCAATCATTCTCCATCGCCGGGTGGTAGACCTGGCACCGGAGGTACGTCGCGCACGTCGCCGTGCCAACCAGCCACAGCCGACCGCGGTCTTCAAACCTCTTCACAAGCTTCCCCATCTCCGCCACCACCGCACGGCCGACCTCGCAAACGATCTGCCGCGTCCGAGACCCAGCCGAAGCTATCGAAGCCCCGCCAGGGCTCTCCACCAGCCAACTGAGGTCTCCGAGATCAAGAACCACGCCATGGAGGCCGCTCATCTCGGACTCGATGGAGGCGCCCAACTCTGTGATCCAAGCGGGAATCCAGGACAGGTCGCTAGCTACGGCGGCTGTGGCCAGTTGCTTCGCGAAGGAAACGACTTGGGCTGTATTGAGTGGCGGCGGGGCGTCGCCAGACTCGATCTTGTGTAGTACCTCCTTCATGACTGCGTCCGGATCCGAGTCTCCGACAAGGACCGGATTCCGTTTCTTGGATCTCAGCAGAATGTCCATCACCCGCTTCACCTCCTCTCTCCGGGGTTCCTCTAGGCCACCTCCGGCGGTGGCGCCACTGCTGTGTCGGTGCTGGTAGAGGCGGGGATTCATGTAGAGGTTGCGGGCGGGGGAGGCGTGGATGCTTAAATTGTTACTGAGAACGCTGCCGGGGGAGGAAGCGAAGAGAGCAGGGGAAGTGAAGGTTGAAGCGGGGGCGGTGGTGGAGGAGGATGACGGGGAAGAGGACAGGGATTGCTCGACGACAGCCTTCACACCGGTGGAAGAGAAGCTGGCCTCGCGCATAACGCGGCTGACGGAGGGGTCGTCGAGAATGGAGATGACGAGCTGCGCGAGCTCGACCTTGACAGCGAGGAGCGGCGTCTGCTGCTGCTCCGGGCATCCGCGGCGCTGGTGCGCCTGGGCACGCTTTAGCGCCGCCTTGAGCGCGTTAGACATCGGAGGCTCAGCAGTCGAGTCGGCGCCGCCGCCCCCGCCGGAGGAGGAGGAGGAAGGGAGGCGGTCGAGGGCAACGGAGAAGCAGAGATCGAGGGCGCGGCACCGGAGAGGGTGGGCGGTGTCAGAGTGGGAGCTGAGGCAGGCCCGCCGGAGCAGGCCGGAGGGGGCCGCGAGGAGGGTGGCAGCGACGTGGAGAGGGGTGGTCTGCCCGTGCTTCCGCCGCGCCGCCTCCTTGACGGAGCGGGTCAGAACGCTCGCCGCCTCCGGCGTCAGCGTCTGCAGGATTGCGCTCAGCCCGGCCCTCATCCTTCTCTCTCTCTCTCTCTTCCTCCCTTCTAACAGATAAAAATCTCACCAATAAAAGCTGACAACCGATAACAATCTCAGCTTTCCAGGCTTACTGACATCGAATCTAAAGAAACACCGGAAAAACACAACTTTTCTCAATTTTGAAACAAGAAGAAGAACGAGATGAACAGCAAACTGCCGAGGAAAGCAATTCCCTTTCGATTTGATTCCCTTCTATCAAAAAGAACAGCGCTCACCATACGCCAAGGCCACTGTAGCTAATGCCTGAGGGGAAAGCTGACACCTTCGGAAGAGAACGGAGAACAAGAAACGCATGCGGTTGAGTTTGTTGTCTCTCTCACCCTCGCTTTCTCCTCCTGTTTCAGCATCAAAGTACGGAGTCGAGCAGGATCAAAGAAAGGATGCTCGACGAATAGAATCTTCCTTCTCTCACGACTTCCCTCGAGCCTCTTTTTCGAGTCAGGGAGAGAGAATGTGAAATTGCCTTGTGAAATGTGAAACGAGAGACAGAGAGGATATATATTCTAATGGTGTAGGCCTCCTGAGGCACTGAGAGCCATCTCCTTCTCCTACCTTTCTCTCAACACCTTTTGGATGTCATTTTGTACGTTAGACCGGCTTTCTCGAATGGCCTTGTCTGCTTGTGATGATATCATGTTTAGGTTGGCTTGTCACTATGGTCTATTGTTTATTCTTCTCTCTCTCTCTCTCTCCCTCCCCCTTAGCTTTCTGAATCAGTTCTTTCTTTCTCTCAATCCTATCATTTTGACGTTTGACTATACTACCAATGAGTTGTCTATATCTGTTCGAGCCTCTCTCTGTCTCCTCCCTCACTTTACGATTTCAGCTTTCTGAGTCACTTCTTTCTTTTCTGACGTTTGACTACACTCCACCTACTACCTTCTACGCGTATACAACTGATACGACCTTTTCTCCTTCAGAGTGCCTCTACTATCCTGACTGCAACATAAAATCGAAATGCATGGGATTCAATATAAAGCCGAATGAAAACATTGGATTCAAAACTAGTTAGGTTTTCCTGCATCTCTCTCTCTCTCTCTCTCTCAGGCATCGGTGGTTTCACACGAGCATTATGTGTTCGCTCCCTCTCAAGTCTCCGAAGTCGGCCGAAGGGATCAGATCGTTGTCGTCATCATTCCTCCTCTCAGTACTGCCACCAGTCCTCGCTCCATAACGCGCTCTCCTTTCGCCTTTGTCGCTCTCTCTCTCTCTCACGCGTTTCTCCAGCAGTTGGGTAGACCAGGAGGAGTAGGAGTTGAAGTGACTCGCCGTTTGGTTATTTACTGCACGCCATCTTCTCAGCCGTTGCATCGGCTTTTCGTCGAAACCTTTTTTGTGTTCCTTCCTTTCATTGTAATCGCCGTGGTCCATGCAGCATCATCAGCTTCACAGTAATCAACCCCACCTGAAACAAGACAAGATCGAAAAGGCTGCTATTCTACCATTTTTTTTCCTCTCCTCGTCAGAAACGACTCGTTCCAAAATTCAACCCACCATCAAACTTCACATGTTGATCGAAAAGGCTGGTTTATAAGCACGTCTTCTTCTTGGAAAGTGCATTAGTTTATGGGTTTCAGAAGATTCGTATATCGGGTATTTAAATGAACAAAAGGATCGCGTAACAACGAGCAAGAATTCCTTCAGCCGTTGAACTTGCTTTAACAAGAAGGAAGGAAGAAAGCTAGGGGTCATCGATGAACACAGTGGCCATGCATGTGTCTTGCCTTCCCTCTCTCTGAAACAATCAGATACAAAGCACAGGAAGTCTTTTACTAATAGGGAGTATATGTGAATGATACTTGCAAAACGAAGCTTTCTCCTCTCACTAAGAATAGAATATTGCAACTGTGATCTGCATGTTGAACTCTCTCTCTCTCTCTCTCTCTCTCTCCTTCCTCGCCCTAAAAGCCATGGCTGACTTCATCCCACAACCTTTAGACTGCCTTCGTCTATGACCTTCAGAACTGTCTCGGTTTGAATTTGATCAGCAAATCTTCCATCCCAGTCAGAATCAAAGAAGCAAGGATTCATGGAGAGTTCGTTTCCCCTTCATGAATTGATATCGATCGTGTCGTGAGGGGTTTCATTATGCTTTCCATTTATGCAGCTGCAATCTACCAAAGAGATCATTCGTTGACATGATGCTGTTGTCATGTAGGGGAAGTAAGTCTAAGAGTTTGGACTTCCGCTAATCAAGGAAGAATGGTGCCTAATCACGGCAGTTCTTAAAGATTGATGGTTAATATCACTGCAACTCAACGGTATCAATATTAACTTCGTGGATGGCTTAGGAAGCTTGCGAACAATAGTATACAGTTTCCAGGAAATGGACCAGTGACTTCCGCTAGTCACAGAACCTCATCCAGAACTCCCATGTCTTTGTTCAGAGCAGGCCTACAAAGGAAAAAGGAGAACAACTCAAAGCAACAACGTCAGCAAAAGCTCTGCAAGTCTCTACTCGTATCAAAAGCTGGCCACCATTTTCTTCTTCCTGAGGCACATCAATCACCCACACAAGCACAAGCAAGAAAGATCAGATGGGGAGGAAGGTTGTGATGGTTACATGCAGCTAGTGGGCGTACCAACTCCATAAAAGTTCTCACTATTTCTCTGGAAGAGAAGTAGAAGAAATGAATCATTAAAAAAGAAGGTATTGGAAGTGCGTATGTCAGCCAAAACATCCGAAGCCTTGGATTCAGATTTGGCCACTTTGATTCCATTAAGTTTCAGCAGCCAATCTTAAAATGTCAACTGCTATATCACATGCAATTTCTATGTGAAGGGTTCCTCGTAACCTGAAGTCTCACGGCTGATGAAAGGAAGCACTAATAGCAGCACGACACATTGACACCAAATCATCCATCCCACCATAATTGTATTGAGGTCAGCTAACTCACACGTTCGCATCACCCCCAAATTCTACTTGCAAATATTTATTGTTTGCCACCGGGATAAGTAACTCACCAATACATTGACCATAAGCTAGGGACTTAATTAAAATATTTTTATACTCAATATATTGATGAACATATATTCTCGACATACCAAAGACCTAGCTACTTTTGGGTCCACGTCATGATAGATCAAATTTAATGTATAGTGATATATCATCGAAGGCACGATAAGATCAGATCAAATTTAATATGTCGATCTGACATTAATATCTATCTCATCATTATCATCTACGATCATAATTATAAACTTTTAAAAAAATTACATAAGACATTAAGGTTGACTCATAATATATATTGAAAAAAACTATTGAATACGAAATAATATTTTTCTCTATTTGTGTATCAAAATCAGTTTCTCACTAAAGTTAAATATTAACCAAAACAAGATACATAACAAAGTAATAAATCATTCACAAAGTGAGACACTAGAATAAATCATCTATAAAGTAAGACGCTATAATTTTGACGTAAAAAATCCAAAACAAAAAAATCACGAGATCATAGTCTACTTAAACTTTTACTATCACCAAATAGGACAATAGGTTTATAATGAAACTTCTCTAAAATAACTAGAGGTTCACAATAACATCAAGAACATATATCTTGATTTACCACTTACAAAACATCATCAATATAGATGGATCTCATAATAAGAAAGATCAAAACTCACTAAGTAGATATATCAAAAAATCATCATAAAAAGGGTAAATCACGTATCAATACAGTTGAGATTGTAGATCTGATTATAAGGATTATTTATATAAAATTTGGATAAAAACTAAAGAAGTTTTGTCATTAGATTCTCTTGGGAAAGCTTTCTCTCTCTCTTCTTTCTTTCTTCTTCTCACTGTACAACTTGCACGTTTCAGCCGCAGCAGTTTTTTTAAAGCTTTCTCTCTCTCCTCCAAAAGGTAGGTTGTCACCTTTTAGATTAGGTTTTCCTATTTTCACTTTTTTTTTATTTTTTCAATAAATCAGATTTGGGATAAATACCGAAATATCCAGTCCAAACTCACCTATGGGCTGGACCCAACAATTCTCCCCATCCAGCTTATATGGTGGACTATATTAAGCCTGCTCTTCGTTTACATGCTTCAAGTTTCTCTTTAGGCAAAGACTTTATCAACATATCTGAACCATTCTCATCGGTATGCACCTTTTCTAAGTATAATTCTTTCATCTCAAGCACATCAAGAATCCAATGGTATCTTACATAAATATGTTTGGATTTAGAATGATATGTTGAATTCTTGGAGAGTTGAATGACACTTTGACTATCACAATAAATAGTGTATCCTTTCTATTTCAAACCCAATTCCTGAGAAACCTTTTCATCCATAAAACTTTCTTACAAGCTTCAGTAATTACTATATATTCTACTTCTATGGTCGATAGAGCAACATAATTCTATAACTTAGACTGCTAAGAGATTGCTCCCCGATAAAAGTCATCAAGAACCTTGAAGTGGATTTCCTGAAATCAGTTTCATCAGCCATGTCTATATCTATGTAACCCTCTAGCATAAGTTTACCAATGTCAAAATATAAACACAACCTGGTAGTACCTCTTAGATATCTTAAGATTCATTTTACTGTTGCCCAATGTTTCTTACCAGGTTAGAGAGAAATCGACTAACAACTCAAACTGCATAAGCTATATCTGGTCTAGTGTAAACCATAGCATACATCAAACTGCCTATTGCATATGAGTAAGACACTCTGGATATTTCTTCTTTTTCTTTCTCACTTATAGGACATTGTTTCAAACTCAGCTTGAAATGACCTACAAGTGGAGAACAAATTGCTTTGACTTTATTCTTGTTGAATATTTCAAGAACCTTTTCAATATAGGCCTCCTGTGATAACTAAATCTTTCCATTCTTTCTATCACAAAGAATTTTCATGCAAAAATTTATCTCGTCGATCCTAAGTCTTTCATAGCAAAAGACTTACTTAGTTCCGTCTTAAGCTTCTTAATTTTACCAGCATCATGGCCAACAATTAGCATATCATCAACATATAGCAGAAGCATAATGAAATCATCATATGAAAACTTTTTCGTAAACACACAATGGTCAGATGTGATTTTATTATACCCTTATCTCATTATAAAGGAATCAAACTTTTTATATCACTATCTAGATGCATGTTTGAGTCCATATAAGCTTTTCTTAAGCTTACACACTAGATTTTATTTTCCCTTAACTTTGAAACTTTCTGGTTGCTCCATATAAATTTCTTCTTCTAAGTCATCATGTAAAAATATACTTTTCACATTAAGTTGCTCAACTTCTAAATTCAAGTGAGCAACCAAACCAAGAACAACTCGGATAGAGGACATTTTTACCACAGGAGAAAATATTTCTTTAAAGTCAATACCCTTTTTCTAACTAAATCCTTTCACAACTAATCGTGCCTTGTATCTTTGTTGTGAGTTGTTATTTTCAGTCTTCAATTTATAAACTCATTTATTCTTGAGAGCTTTCTTCCTTGTAGCTACCTTTACTAAGTCATAGGTGTGGTTTTAAAGCAAGGATCTCATCTCTTCTTGTATGGCTTTAACTCATTCATTCTTATGCTCATGTAGAATATCTTCTTAGTAAGTTTCTGGTTCTCCATCGTCAGTCAACATAATATACTCATGTGGATGATATCTTGTAGATGGTCTTCGCTCTCTTATAGGTCTTCTCAGTGGAATCTCATCTGGTGGTGGAGGTGCTTGCTCAGTTTGTTCAGTTGGATCGACTTCATCAACTATAGGAGTATCATCACTAACATTCTCACCACCATCTTCTTGTCCATCTCCCCTCTTGATTATCATGAACTATAGGTGGAGGAACCGGGCCCAAACTCCAAAGAATATAAACATATGTATTATATTTCTCAACATTATCACCATCTTCAAACAATTGATCTTCAAGAAACACGACATCTCTGCTTCTAATAATCTTCTTGTTTACTGGATCTCATAATCTTTACCCAAACTCTTCATGACCATATGCTAAGAAAATACATATTTTTGCCTTATTATCAAACTTAGACATCTCATCTTTAGGAATATGAACAAATGCTTTACACCCAAAAACTCTTAAGTGATCATAAAATACATCTTTCCATTTCCATACTCTCTCTAGAACATCACCATTCAGAGGAACTGATGGAGAAAGGTTTATCAGATCAACTATAGTTCTCATAGCCTCCCCCCAAAAAGACTTAGGTAGCTTGGCATAGGAAAGCATGCACATAATCCTTTCTTCAATAGTTCTATTCATCCTTTTTGTCACACCGTTCTGTTGAGGAGTTTTAGGAACTGTCTTCTCAAGCTGATACCATGAAACCTACAGTAATTCTCAAATGGACCCATGTACTCACCACCATTATCTGTTATAATACACTTCAGGTTTCTTCATGTTTCTCTTTCAACACTAGCATGAAACTCTTTGAAAGCATCGAGTACCTGGTTTTTAGATTTCAAAGCAAAAGCCTAAACTTTTCTAGAATGGTCATCAATAGAAATAACAAAATAAAGGGCACCTCCAAGAGTTCTACTTTGCATAGTATAGACATCAGTATGAATCAAGTCAATAACATTTAACCTTCTAGATGATGGATAAGTATGAAAGACAACTCTATGTATTTTTTCAGCTAAGCAATGATCACAAGATTTAAAAGACGTATCTTACAACTTTGGTAAGAACTACTTTCTAGCAAGAGTTTAAAGTTATTTCTCATTGATATGACCAAGTCTTTTATGTCAAAGATCTATACTTTTATCCTTTCTGATTGTATTAATCTCTCCTTTGTGTAACTTAGCCTCCATGACATAGAAAGAGTTCTGTTTCTTTTCTCTCGTCATAATCAGAGAACCTTTAGAGAGTTTTCATTTGCTTTCACCAAAATACATAAATCCCTCATCATCAAGTTTCCATGTAGAAATCAATTAAGACGAATATATGGAACATGTCTTACATCTTTGAGTATCACTTTGCTCCCAATACCAGTCTCCAAGCAGATATCTCCAATACCCACAATCTTAGATGTACCACTGTTTCCTATCTTGACATTTTCAAAATCACCAGTAGTGTAAGATCTGAAGAAATCACCATGAGAAGTAATATGAAAAGAAGCAACAGAATCAATTATCCTATCCTGAGCTACAAGACTGACATATCCATCATCACAAAGAATAACAATATCACTTTCAGCAATAACTGTATTGGTCTCTTTCTTATTTTTCTTTCATTCATTTTGCTTTCTCTTTGAACCTACACTCTTTCTTCATGTGACCAAGTCTGTTGCAGTGAAAACATTTGATATCTTTTCTGGATTTAGATCTTCCTCTATAACCATGTGGATTCCTGCTATGACTTCTTCCATGTCGGTCTTATTTTTTAATAGCAAGTGCACTAGAAGAAGATTCTCCTTGTTCTTTTATTCTGGTATCTTCATTCAATAAACTGTCTTTAACCATATCTATAGTTAGATTTCCCTTTGGCATGAAGTTAGAAATTATCACAACATATGTTTCCCAACTTTCTGGTAAAGAACTGAGGAGTAACAATCATTGCATCTCATCATCTATATTCATTTTCATAATAACCAGCTTGTTTACAAGACTCTGAAATAGGCTTATGTGCTCAATAATATTACCACTATCTTTATACTTTAAATTGACAAGTCTGCTTATGAGAGAAATTATGTTTCCCACTATCTTCTTTGCAAAGAGATTTTCTAACCTCTGCCAAACAACATCAGCTCTGGTTTCATCAGAAATATGCTCATGCAAATTTATATTCATCTATCTTCTAATATAGGCAATAGATTTTATATGTTGTACTTCTTATTCTTCATCATCCATAGTAGAAGGTTTTACTTTAACTTTGATGAGCTTATACAAATCTTTGCAATAGAGCAAATCTTTCATCATCCACCTCTAAGTGGAATAATTTGATAAGTTCAATTTAATCATACCATCTGACTCTTCCATTTCAATCACACAATAAAAACTATACTAAATAACCTAGCTTTGATACCACTTGTTGGGAAAAATTATTGAATGCAGAATAATATTTTCTCCTCTTTGTGTATCAAAATGAGTTTCTTACCAAAATTATCAACTTATTACCAAAAGCAAATATTAACCAAAATAATATACACAGTAAAGTAATAAATCATCCACAAAATGAGACACTAGATTTTTGACATGAAAAACCCAATACGAGAAAAACTATGGGATCGTAGTCCACTTAAACTTTCACTATCACCAAATAGGATAATAGGTTTATAATGAAACTTTTCTAAAATAACTAGAGGTTCACAATAATATTAAGAATATATATCTTGGTTCACCACTGACATAACATCATCAATATAAATAAATCTTACAATAAGAAAGATCAAAATTCACTAAGTGGATATATCAAAAAATCATCATAAAAAGGATAAACCACATATCAATATCATTAGATTATAGATCTGGTTGTAAGGATTCTTCATATAAAATTTGGATCAAAACTGACGAAGTTTTACCGTTCGATCCTCTTGCAAAAGCTTTCTCTCTCTCTTTTTTCTCTCTTCTTCTCACTATACAGTTTGCACGTTTCAGTCGCCGCCTCCTCCAAAAGGTACGCTGTCACCTTTTAGGTTATGTCTTTCTCTTTTCATTTTTTTTCTATTTTTTTTAATAAATCAGATTTGGACTAAATACCCAAATATTCAGCCTAAGTCCACCTATGGGCTGGACCCAACAATATCTACTAGCCTTATTAGAATCAAGTCTTAGAAAATAACAAACACAGGATTTTTTATAATAACTATAGAGATTCTTCTATCTAATAAATGCATAGAGGGAGTAATATATATACATTACTTGTGGTTCTTATGCTTTCCAACCACCAATGCTTCAGTAGTGATATACTGATTTGCACATTGGAGTATCTCGAGAACAGTTATCGTCGACCGTTTGACCAACGATCAAAATAATTTGGACAGTTGCAGTCCCATCAGGAATGCATGCATGATTAGAATTTCAGCCGCAAAGCGAGCGACAAAGTGGGATAGGGGCTCATCGTCCTTCTCGTTCAGACTGAGGAGTGTGGTCGTAGATGGCTTAGGTCACGCACTTACCAGGAAGTTAAGCTCTACTCTCTTGCGAGCTGATCAAAAGATGAGATTAAACTCGGCCCGAATTAACTGTACCACATCCAAGTCGGGCCTCAAAGAGTTGTAGAGAACGCTCGACACATCAAAGCACTAGATGTGCCATATAGAGCTATCTGGGCATGGTCGAAGCTGCCATCGTAGGCCTCCAATGTCGGGAGGCGAAAGTTGAGGGGGATTGGTTTATCTTGGATTTTCTGAACAAAGGGGGACCCGACCCCCATCGAGGAACCGTCCCCAAACACTTCTTTTGATTTATGAAACTCCCTTTGGATCTTGTCCAAGCGACGATTGACCGAGCACAACTAAGCCTTGAGGGAGTCCACTAAATCAGATGAGAGTGTGCAAGTTAGAGGTGGCTCGGAATCAGGCGTCCGTGGGCACTATGTTCCAGTGTCGGCCTTGGGTATGTCGATCGCTCCCTCGCCAGTAGCTAAGCGTTCACAGTTTCAAGTTGTTGGTCGATTGGGAAAGGATCTTGTGGTAGGGTGATGGGAGTTGGCTGTGCTGCTGGAGACGATGGTTGAGATTGTATAGTTTATTGAGCAAGCTGCAGGATGAGCAGAATGATCATTTGCATCATCCCCATAAGGATTTGAACGTGATGGGTGAGGTTGAGGAACTGTCTCAGGTGAGATATCTGGTTGTCCAAGGTTTGTTCTAGAGGTGAGAGCATGAGATCCTTGAATAGCTGCTAGCAGCGATTTCAGGTCGGGACGAAGGCAATTCCATCCACATGGGGAGGAAATGGTAGTGGTCCTCCAAGCCCAAGGGTCGGGTTAGCAGCTAACATCTCTACCTCTGGGCATTTGCTTAGGTTGCTTGGCTGTGAGCATTCTTGCAACATCGGACCCTCCTTCTAGCGTAAAAAATATTATACAATTTTAAATTATGGTCGAGTTGTCACCACGACTTGGTTTGAACTTGTATGCATAAGGTTACCCATGTGACTTTTTTATGTCGAAGTTAACGGCAAGTCAGATACGGTCGCCCCCTCCTGAGGTGATATGCAATGGAGTGAGGAGACAAAGCTCGTCGAGGTTCCTGCACACAAATCAAAGTTGAGGATTTCTCGACCTGACCCCTCTGAAGATTTAAGTCAGAAAAGTGAAGTGTGGAGTTTTCCTCTTTTTTTTTTCTCCCATGGCACTGATAAGGGGGGTTAACTTTATACCTACAAATGAAGGTTAGTTCTATGTGACCGACTTGCATGGGTCGATGCCATGCAATGCCGCTTTGAGCTTTCTAGAGTGACACTGTACGACGTGATACTGCCTTGTATACTTTTGAACATGCCGAGGAGTGGTCATTCGTATGCATGAGGTGTTGTGTTGACGTAGCTCACCATATCTACCTTGAGATTTCTTATTGATGCTTTTGTATTTAATGATTATTATCACGAGGATGATACTAGAATATACCATATAACTACTTTTGAAAGCCAATGTATGGTTCAAAACAAAAACACATTTTGTTCATTGTAACATTCAACTTGAAGTGCATATATCTCATATGCAATTAGCTTGCATCTTAGATACACAAAAAGGACAGTCAAAAGTGGTGGAAACAGCTCTCCGCTTTGCTGCTGCTCTAAATGGTAACAACCGCTGCATCCGCCTTCTCTTTGCTATGCTCACAAAATCTGTGAATGTTGTGAGGGTAAGCTTTTTCTTACCGACTTTGATGTCGAATCCTTATCCTTATGCTTATGTTATTACAACTTTTGGCATTAATTAAAAATTTTATGTCCTTATTTCTTCTCCCTCATGTTCCTTTAGTGATTTATGTAAGACAGCGAATAGAAAGGGAGATGGAGGCATCATCGCTGCACTAAATGTTACTCTTAGATATCCCTCCGTAGAAGTATTCTTCTGTCGCAATTTCCCAATTTATCGCCTAAAGATGTATGTAGTGTTTCATTCAATTCAATGCTTCCAATCATTTATCGTTTTATCTTTTTTTTTTAATGCTTTCTTTCTTTTGTTGTTGTAAAAGTTGGACGACTCTTAAGAAAAGAACCACCTATGAGCATTGTGAAAATTGGAATTTTTTTTTTCCCTCTTTTCTAAGAGAAATGCTATTTTTCCAAGTTTGCCTTTAGCACTACTACTCACTGCACAGTTCATAGTGCATGAGTGCTATTTATCAGCTCCCCTCGGATATGGCTGGCTATATTTAAGTCCAGAAAATATTTGGCTATAGCTTAATGTCTATATATATATTTTTGTTGGTAAAGGCTTCCTAACTAAAATGAAGTGAAGATCTCAGTGTCTTCTTTCTCATTCAAATCATTCTGCTCATCAGAGTGAACTCGGAACTGCAAAGCTTGCAATAGCCTTTTGTGGCATCACAACCCATAAGAAACTAAGTAAACTTCCATGGTGACAAGCCACAGTTTGTGTTCATTTGGAGTTGGCTACATAAATTGTTTCCCTTGCTTCTTTTTTTTTTTTACTGAAAGCATGCATGTTATTGATAATATAAATGTCATCGTATTTCTTGGTATTATTGGTATTGACAATCTTCTTTGGTCTTCTTGGATACATGGAGAACACCATGATCATATCAAATAATTGAAATCAATATTGTATTTTGCCTCTGCATGTACTATATTGTTTGATTACTTTTTTTGGGTGAAGTATTGTGATGGCACGGTGGAATACGTGACTTATTGGCCTTTCAGATGTTATTTTGTTATAAGATGATTAGTAAAGCTATTAAGATGTAAACATAAGATGTGAGGAGGAAGTGTTGTGTGCAGTGCAGAATTATTGTAACAAAAATTTATTCTAGTCACTAGGAAAATGTATATATGAAATAATTATTTCCTTCATATCTGGTCAAGAAGTACTTCCATCTTGTATGCACAGATATTTTGTTGGTGATCACTGGTTTACAACATGTTTTAGCAAAGCCAAAATAATAAAATAGGTGGTGTTAAACCAAAAAATAACAATATTATTTTATATGCTGCCGGAGATAAAACCGAATAGTAAGATGGTAAATAAAATTTTTATTTAAAAGAATAGATGGAAGTAAAGATGAAAATTAGTGTTGACAAGAAAATAATAATACTATATAAAAAAATCGTTTTGACGAATGCAAATAAGAAGGAAAAAAAAGCTGGAAAAAAGACTTCCGTTGCCGGGACTCGAACCCGGGTCTCTCGGGTGAGAGCCGAGTATCCTAACCAACTAGACTACAACGGATTGTTGACTCTGACCTATCCCCAAAATTATATAAACTATTCACCACAACTCTACTCGGAGACACGGTCACTCGAATATACTTTGCTGCGCCACTACTGAATGTTACTTCTTCGAGCCGATGGAGACGTTTTGCGCGATGAGCTCCGCCGGCTTCTGCTGCCGTCCTCGCAATTTGTGGCCTGGGACGATCCGTCGTCGATTACATGTTGAACAAAGGAAGTCGGCGACGCGTGTCCTCTTGCCGACATCTCTCGTGACTTCGATGTTGCTCTGAAGGTGTTTGGTACAATGCCCGAGAGAGAAAATGTGTCTCTTGGACGGCCACACAAGCAGCTGATCGAGGTGTCTCGGGACGGGAGCCATTTCTTTCGATCCAGGTGATTGATACATCAACTTTAAATTCTTCGATAAAAAAAAAAAAACACTTCACTTCATAGATTCATTTTAATCAAATTTAAAACAATTCGATTGACTTTTTACGTGTGCGTGTCTAGGCGTTAAAGAGTGTTGGATTAATGTGAAGCAGCTGAATGGAAATAACAATCATTTCGACAGATGGCTTTTCCAGTTCAGAAAGGTCAGTTCAATGCATAAATTATCTCTTCGATTTAGCCGTCTTGGGTGTTGGAGGGCCGCATTCAATGGGAAGGTTGGCGAGCAACGTCAACATTTCATCATACGACAAACATTAATGTCTATTTGAGTTGTGCCAAGTTAGAACCTACTGTGGTTACTACTAGTGAGATGCGTTTTATGTCTCTCAAGCAATACAAGGATAGAAAGACGTACAAGTGTAATTATTTGGATGGTTGTAGGTGTAATGACTGCTTATAAATTATAAGTAAGTTAGGCTGATTGAATCACCCCTGAAATTTCCTGAGGCGATGTGAAGCCACGTATATCACCCGGATAAGCCTGCATAGCTATGCAGGCGGGTTGAGTCAACCCGAACACTATATGTTGGACCCAAGTCTGGTGAGGGGTGACGTCGATGACAAATTTCATGGGTGATTCAGTGCCCTTTCATTTTTCTGAAGGAAATCCTTTTTTCTGGATTTTATTGTTAATATTGTAAATACTAGTATTATTATCGTTATCACTGTGATGGTTGGAATCCACATCCAGCCGAAAGCGCGTTTGCGCGTCTCGCCCACCCCTCCGAGCTCGCAATATTTATCGTTTTAGATCGACCCCCAGTCACAGTCGTGCCGTTTCACTCTCTCTCTCTCTCACGTTCGTTCCTCTTCTTGGCCTCGGAGGAGGATCGGATAGAGCCCGCTAACCCCTCGTTGGATTCCTTATCGTTTCTCCCTTGGTCGCACCGGCACGTAAGAATCCCCTATACTTCGGCACCTAGGGTTCTTTGATTTCTTAGATCTTTCTTCTGAATCCGTTATGGTTCCTCCTTTTCTTGATAGATCTCACTCTTCGGAGCTGATCGCTTGGGTTTGACTTTCTTTTGCTTGTATATTTTGGTCTTTGATTCTTTTCTTGTCTTATGGTTTTCGGTTCTGATGATATTATCTGATCCGTGTGAGATCTGAGGAATGCAGGACGTGATCCAGCAGATGCAAAATGTACCCTTTTTGCTTTCGTTGTTTCCTTCTGGTCCGTTTTTAAGATCCTATTTTTATGGGCTCATAATCAATCATCTCCGTGATGTTTTTGGAGTTTCGGCAGTCGAATCCAGGGAAGTTTTTGGGACGAACTCCTTGTTCTTTGTGATATTACATTTCGTCGTTGAATTATCTTATTTAAACTTCAGATTGATCTATATGTCTTGGTGAGAGAGCGCTAGCGTTCGATGGACTTATACCTATCATCTGCAATTATCTCTTGATGACATCGGGTCAAAATCCATCTTGCAATTTCGCTCTTTTTGTAGAAACTTTAGAATCACTGTCTTAATCTTATGGATCTTTTCTTGGGTTTAAAGATTAGAAATTGTTATTTAAATGGACGATGTGCTATATTTCATTTATGGTTGTCCTTTTATCCTTCTAAGCATTTAAATATGATCACTTCTTTCCAGAAAAGAAAAATCCTTTTGTACTTTCCGTTTACAACTTGTTGCACCAATCAATATTATTCTTAACAACCCTTACAATAATGTGAAAGGATGTACCATAAACAGTTTGATAAAAAAAAAAAACACGTAATACCAAGGCATCTGTAGGAGTCTTTTTGAGTTAGATAACGTTTGCTGGAAGTGTATGTATTACAAGGAAGAGAATAGCATATTTCATTGGTTGGACCAAATGCATGCTAGTTACGATTGAGTTAGGTCCTGTACATAAAGAAATTCTGGAATTATTTGGTCTTCTGCTTTGTGAAAATAGGTTGAAGTTACGTTGGTGTTCTTTTTGCCGAGGCTGAGGTGTCGTCTCGGCTTGGTTCGACCCGTGTGCGTAGGAGTGTCTACGTGACCTCGACGTTTGAACCCGAGCCACACGTTAGTTCTAGGGGGAGCTTTCCTGCTTGTCGAAGATTCGTCGATTCACCTGTTCCTCGGTCCGACTCTCGCGTCCTGCACCAAGGCCTTAGTCGGGCGATTAGGGGTGCCTCGACTCTACTGAGAGAGGAGTCCGTACGAGGTTGTTTAATGCGTGCGGGCGTTGGTGCAGAGTCGTACGTTGTCGTGCTCCTCGGGTGAGGGGCGAACCAGCGATCTATCTACTGATGTTGACTGGTGCACCCCTTGTCTCACCATGCTCATTGAGCGGCGGGCTGGGGTAGTGTCCCTTCCCAAGACTATGGTCTGAGCTGAGTCGGATGTGTCGATTCGCCTTGGTGGGGGTGACGTGATAGTCTTCGTTGGACGGGCCAGAATATGTCCTATCAAGTTATATAGTTGGTTGCAGAATCGGGGATCTACTTCTAGGCTGTTAATCATGTTCCATCTATCAGTGTTGCCATGAAATTAGGTAATTTAGACTTTAGATGTGTGGTTACTGGACTGATCCCAATCATCTAGCCAAGTTCTTACTAGTGACTATTTGGTGCATCGAAGGGTATAGATATTAGGAACGAGTTTCTAGGTAGTTTCTTCTTTCCAAATTGTAATTTCGTTTTCTATCTTCACTTATTCGGTGTTACCATAGAATGGTGCTATCTATTAATGATTTTTAGTTTAATCTTGTCATAACCCTTTCGATGTCTTAGTCGACACACATTCCATATCAGCTGCTATATTTCCTCGTTCATTTTATTTTTATTTTCTCTGTGAAGAAGTCCTTTGCAAGCTTCTCTCAACTCTAATATATACTATGACTACTTTTACTAAAGTTGCTTGTTGTATCATGAAAGTTGTTGTTTTTCGGTTTTTTTCTGCATAAATGTGACTTGCAAGCTTCTCGACTCAAACATATACTGCCTTCTTTTGCTAAAGTTGGTTGTCTTTCACTCATGAAAGTTGCTTTATTCATTTTCATTTCATTCTCAACTTCTGTTTCTACAGTCTTATTTATTTTGAAGGGCAACAATGTCTTACTTTCTATAAGAAATTGCATTTTTTTTTTCTAGAAAATTTTCATTGACGCTCAGTATTCTTAAGATTGTAATATTGATGAATTTCTTAGCACTAAAGGTTTGTTAAACAAAGTTTGATTCAAGATGGGTCTCACACATGGAACTTTGAAGCGACTATGTAGGTTTGATCCAAGATTCTATTAGTAGCTAGGTTCCCATTAGTTTCCTAGACATGGGAAGAGTTGAAGCAAATGTGTTGGTGTCTATTGATTTGTTGTGGTCAAAGTTGAACAAACCGAAGAGTTGGTAATAGCCATGTTCTTATTTTGTTTTACTGAGAATATTTTTAATTATGATTCAAAATCCATGTAATGCATTTTAAAAAATAAATTCTTCATCGACCATTTTATATCAATTCTGATAAAAGTAGATGGTGGTCTTGCGTATGTTCTGAAAGCTTCAGCTTGATTCAGATGTCATCATTTTGTACAATAAAGACCCTGAGTTCTTTGAAGAATCTTGAAAGAGAAAGATATCTTTGTTAATTCTCAAGTTATAAGAAGTTCCATCAAAGGAAAAGAGTTCTATGAGAACATTGCTGCTGCTCTGCTTTTATAGAAGTTTGTTAAAACTTTATGAAAGACCTATGAAGTTTGAGCATAATAAGTGGTTCAGATTCCTCATAAGCTGATTATTCATTAAGGCAGAACAACTATGAAGAGATGAATAGTCTATAAAGCCAATGTACCTAAGTTCATCAAGTTAGAAGTCAATTTGCATAGGACTATATATATATATATATATTATATATCTGTGTAAACTCCCTATCACGACTTATTAGTGACTACCTTCTTTCTCTGATACAGGAGTTTAGGCAGCTTAGACCTTCTTGACAGATGGTTCTTGATTCACTATCATCTCCTCATAGGAGATCACAGAACACAGTTTTCCTGACATCGCCATCCAAGAAGCAGCAGTCGGGCTTCAATGAGCCTGGTAGTTGGTCCACTATTTTTGAGCGGCACAGGTTTCTCTTGACGATGCTAGCTGTATTGGCATTCCTATGCACCATCTATTTGTACTTTGCAGTTACTTTGGGAGACACAGGTTCATGCTCAGGAATGTCAGGAGCCGAGAAGGATCTTTGCCAGGCCAAATCTTCTTTGCACAAGGGGAAATTGAAATTCTTTTGACCAGCAAGTGATCTCAAGCATCTAGAAAAGCAATGCCTCTGGGATTGATGATCAACTCATAACAATTCATCAACACCATATGATATGGGGGCATTGCTTGTATGGTTTCCTGCAGCAAATTATACGATTTGTGGGTCGTGGGTTGTGCTTTACCGATGATAAAGGTGTATTTGATTTGATGTGTTACCTGTTATAATGGTGGACTTGATTTTTTGAACATGTAATCCATAGATGATTACAGTCTTAGTTTCTGTTTCTCTGTTCATTAGAAATTTACAGTCTTCAGTCATTAGTTGAAGATTATTGTTAACATGGCCCATCATTCATATCAGTACAATATTGTTTACAAGACATCGGTTGTTAACTTTAGATAGGGGGAACTGATGTCTGGATTGTGCAGCAATGACACATTGCCTTTGTGATGTTCTGAATCCATGACAACCTTCGTGGTATTCTGTTTCCAGAATGATGACCTTATGAGCAGCTCATGGTGTGCTCTGATTCTGATATGCTGGAATACCTGTAGATGCATCAGCATTGCTATATCATTTTTTTTATAATCAACATAAATCTTACAATGCTACGATGAGATGGCATCTTCATTTGTTCTTTGACATATCTTGGAATGGTGGGCTACTTTTAAGGGTTGACTTTCTCATGTGGATGTCTTCTACGATCTAGTTCATCTTCCAATTTGACTTCTCTGACCACAGTCAACATTGATCATAACATGTGACAGGGTCTCTGTGCTTTGAATGTTCGTATAAGTTAATTGTGGCGTATGGCATTGCAATTGGCCTTCAACGATATTATTTAACATCAAGGAGGGCAAATTTCCTACAGCGCCCTTACAAGGATTCTTGTGATTGGTGTGGATGAATGCTCTCCCAAGCTGATCATATTGTTGTTATTAATTATGTGGTTAATGTTTTCCCTTTACATAATCTAGAGACGGTGGGTTACGTCTTGAGAGGATTGCTCGATATCTCAATGATAAGAATAAATTTATGGGTTAATATTGTTAAGGCAAAGTATGAAAAAATGGGGTAATTGTAGCTGAGTTAGCATTTATATCTCATATTTATGAAAATGAAAGTATATTGTCAAAGCAATGGGTAATTTTGTCTTCTTTGTGGGCTTTATTTATGCCAAATACCATGAACATTTTTTTCTTTGTAAATTCTGTAATGTGATTTGAAAAATGATTGAATAAAAAATTTTCTATTAACTTTTGCTTTAGGAATTTATTGTTGTTATTGAATAGAAGGATGATTTCCACAGCTCTCTTCGAAAATAACGCCTTTCTTTTTTTCCTTTTAGAAAGAAAAAAAAAAAAACATGTACTTTATGCAGACAAGAAGCAATTGATGGGATGAACCCCGTTATCGATCGCCTCCAAGGGTGCTTGGACAGCCCATTTCCTTACAAACCCAGTCGCGCTCTCTCCACGTGTTCGGACACGTCCGGTACATTTTTCACCTACCTTTCTTTCTAGTTTCTCGCATCCGGGCTTTTCCACCCCTCGCCCTCTCCGCACCCGAGTCCATTTCACGGAGGAAGGGAGGGAGCGAAGCGATCGGTTCGGATCTCGGACGATCAAAGAGACGAGGCGATGGAGGCGTCCGCACCGGAACCGAGGAGGCGTCGGATGGGGAGGCGCAACGCCGCGTCGCCGGCTGCGGCGGCGGGGAAGCGGCCCGGCGCCAATGGCCGCCCCTCTCTCGTGCGGTACGACGAGCTGCCGGATTACCTCAAGGACAACGAGTTCATCCTGGACCACTACCGCTCCGAGTGGCCGATCCGCGACGCCCTCCTCAGCGCCTTCGCCTGGCACAACGAGACGCTCAACGTGTGGACGTAAGTACCACCGTCCATCTGTACGACCCCTCACCACGCCGTCAGACGGCCAATGACGCCTTTTTTTTTTCCCCTTTCTTCTCGCCAGGCATTTGGGCGGCTTCCTCCTCTTCCTCGCCATAACGGTGGCGGGGTCGATCGAGGCGATCGAGGAGGTCACCAGCGCGGTCGTTCCGGGGCTCCCCGCGTGGGTATTTTCGTGATTTCAACTCGCATCCCTTTTTTTTTTCTCGGAAAGTAAATAATAATAAAAAAGCATCTTTTGCAGTTGGATGGTTCGATCGTGGAACGCGTCGGGGAATATTCTGTCAGTAAGTAATTCAAATTCATTCAAAATGAATTTTCATTACTCGGTTGTCTCGTTTTCGAATTTTAAATGCCGACTAAGATCTTAGAATCACCTCGTACAAAAAGCTAAGTACGGTTTCCGAGTACGCACCCACCCTATCGTTGTGCTTTGGTATGGTTGGGATTTAGCTGGATAGGTGATGGAGTGTGTGGGATACGCCAACCGACGACGCTGCAGACTCTACAGATAAGCAACTTTAAACGTATAGATGCTTAAATTGGATGTGCCTTGTCTGGCTTATTGAATTGGACCCAATGCGAAGGAAATACCAATTAATGATATTTAAGTACCGTCTTTGTTTATATAGTGGAGAGCAGATTCATGGTGTGTGAACTAAGATACCCTGAGTTTTACCCAGTCTCGGCCAATCTTTTTTTTTTTTTTTTTTTTTGTCCCGACCTCAGGTAGAGTTTGGTTGTTTATGGTGGGAGGGGGGGCACCGCACGTCCCATTTAAGTGATGTTGCTTAGCTGTCTCGCCAGAGGCAGGAAACAGGATGCTTCCCCACAACGGACTCTCCACACCGTCTGGGGGGAAGGGCGTGAGCTAAAAATTGGAATATGTTTTGCTTGCACAAGAGGATGGAGATCTGTGATGGGATCAAAGCATCAAGGACTAATATGAACGGCTTTGATCTTACTTATCAGGAATCTTCCGCGGCGCTAGCATCATGGGCCAGATCAACCTCCTCCTCCGGTGACGTCGTGGTGCCGAGATGGCCGACGCTTGTCTTCTTGCTCGGCTCCATGGGCTGCCTCTCCATCAGCGGCGTCTCCCACCTCCTCGCCTGCCACTCCCGCCGCCTCAACCTCTTCTTCTGGCGGCTCGACTACGCCGGCATCTCGCTCATGATCGTCACCTCCTTCGTCCCGCCCATCTACTACGTCTTCCTCTGCGACCCCGCCGCCCGCATCGCCTACCTCTCCATCATCGCCACCCTCGGCTTCCTCGCCATCCTCACCTTGCTCGCCCCGGCCCTCTGCGCCCCCCGCTTCCGCCCCTTCCGCGCCGCCCTCTTCCTCGCCATGGGCTTCTCGGGGGTCGTACCCGCCGTCCACGCCTTGTGGCTGCACTGGGAGCACCGCGAGGCCCACGTCGCGCTGGGGCTGGAGCTGGCCATGGCCCTCGCCTACGCCTCGGGGGCTGGCGTGTACGTGAGCAGGATTCCCGAGAGGTGGTGGCCGGGGGAGTTCGATCTCGTCGGACACAGCCATCAGATCTTCCACGTGCTGGTGCTCGTCGGGGCGATCACTCACTACGCCGCCACCACGGTGCTGCTCGACTGGCGGGACCGGTCGATGACCTCCTGCAGCGCCTTCTATTCTGAAACCGTTGCCTCCTGATTCGTGTGATCCATGGAAACGCCGATTCGATGATGGGTGATCGACGGTACCTTTGTCAGAGTTGTGGCATTCGTGTTCCAATTCGCTGACGGGAGTATTTGCCTGAGGCACTCACGCTTTCGGACGTGCTAATAATTTACCTTTCATGCTGTTAGTTGTGGTTCGGAATATGTTTGAATTTTTAATATGTATTTAAAGAAAATAATTTGAATGACGTCATGAAATGTTTCAAATATTTAATAAATTTTTAATATGTATTTAAATAAAATATCTTAAAATTCTTTAATTATAAAAAACATAGGGTGTCGATCCTACGAGACAATCTTCTATTTGGTTTGAATTTTACTTGAGTTGGTCCTATCGACTTAAATTGAATCAAAATTTTGATAGTACCCAACTAAACCGATATCAAATTTATATAAAATTGACGAGGAATAGTCCTAAATGGCCTAATTGGATATGAATTATTTCAATTGGGGATAATTATGCTTGAACCGGGTCAAATCCCATTCAAAATTACATCGAATTGGGTTGAACCGAAGATTCAACCATTGTGTGGGTCATCACTGGGCCATAAAAGGCCACGAGTCAGGCTACAAGAGGGTCACAAGTATTAGGCTCCACTAAGCTACAGGCTAAGTCTCATATTAGGGCTGCAAAAGGTAATTTGTAAGTGCAGTTACCATTACTTGGGACATATAATGAGATAACTGTCATTTTATGACTAACTATGATCATGTTAATAAATGTCAGATTCTTTACACTCACGAGGGACTCACAAGCAGCTCGGTATCGGACATAAAGTGTCATACACAAGTGATATATATTACGACGAGTAAAGGTGTGGTCATGTTATCGTGATCAAATCACCATAAAGTTTGACCTTCTTTGGTCAACCAAAACCTCCATGTTGTCTATTACTCGAACACTCGAGCGTGCGAGGAGATTGCTATCATAATGTTCGATCTTCTTTGACTAATCAGAAGGCATCAAGTCCACTATTAACAAGATCATTAGGGTACACAAAGAATCCAACGGTGGAAACCAAATGACACTTGCTCAATCGACCCATACTAAAGGGGGGTCTTAAGCCTTTGACCCTTTCTCACATACACTTTTGAATACAAGAGTCATTGGCGTCAGCTTTAATAAGGGTTATACGTAATGATTCCTTTTTTATTATTTTAAAGAGTGGATAGTTGTCTTTCAATCTTGCATAGGCCATCAAAAGTTTGCTAATGCTAATAAAGTTTAGTTTGCCTAAAATTATCAAGTGTTATCCAACTCGACTATTATCATCGATATAAGAGATGATCGATTTAGGTTCAACCTTATACCTCGGGTAGGAGGGGGCATCGATGCTTAAAGCATGGAACTAATTTATGATAATAGTTATATAAAATTATCAAAAATGGTGGCACCACCATGCAGTAAGTACATTTAATGCCATCGTATTCTAAGGAAGGAAACCGATCGTTAAAATTTGAACATTAATAAAGAATTTGATTAATTAATCTTATCCGTAGCATATCCACATGAATAAAAGGAATTAGATATCCACTGGGTATTACTTTCATACTTAGTTAGGCTAACCCAACAAGGAAATAATTATACAGTAAATTGGTAAATATTTGATTTACGAAAATTCATTGTTTAGGAAAAATAAAGTCAAAGAAAATTAACATTCCTTAATTCATACGATTCTATTCCATCCGAAAATTAACAATGATCAAGTCAAAGAAAAATAAATGCCGCGGTACAATTTTTTTTATCAGTTATCCACTGCCATGCTCTCCAACCCTTATCCTGTTTTATCCAAATATAACGAAGACCACGGCGAAACCAATTTGGGACCCACCGCACACGTGTACCAAAGTTGACCGCATCCGCCAAATCGTGTACGGCGGCCCAAAAAAAACGGCGGAGGAGAGATGATCCTCTCAAATCTGACGTGGCTACTGTCAAAGGAGGAACCCATCCGCATCTCTTACATTCTCAGAATGGAACCCACACTTCGTGTCAGGGGTGCGCTTCTGGGTAAAACCGGGACGAGTGTCGCGTACGGGAGATGAAGGACGACGGACGAGGCCGCGTCGCCCTCTTGTCTCTTCTCCCATATATATATATATATATGTAACACCGGAAGCGACGCATTCTTCGGATCGCTTCCATTTGTTGCGGAGAGTAAAGAGAGAACTTTTGCGTGAGATAATGGCATCGATGGGTGCGCCGTCGGGGGTTGGGGGTTGCGCCGGTAAGAGGCCGGTGTTGAAGACGAAGAGGAGTGGCGGCAACGTGAGGTGCGCCGCCACCAAGAATCTGATGGAACAGTACCGGACGCTGAAGATCCAACCCGGGGCGTCGGAGCAGGAGGTGAAGAAGGCCTTCAGGCGTCTCGCTCTTCAGGTTCCTCCTTTCTCTCCTTTGAAACTTCTCGTTTACCCCTTCAATTGCTGTCAGCCGATCGGCCAAAGTCGTGCCTTTTCTTCTTTCCTGCTTGGAAATTTGTTTGAAAAAAAAAGGGGCTTTTGATACGATCGAGAGGTTTTGGGAACATTTATGCGTTCCAATTTCCGGATTTATTATCAATGAATAATCTAATCTATCTGTGTTTTGATGTTTGAATTCTAAATGCAGTACCATCCTGACGTTCGCAAAGGTGGCAATTCCAGTGTAGAGTTCCATCAGATTAATGAAGCATATCATGTAAGTCATCGCTGTTCCATAGAACCGTTTGATGCCAATCTGGATTTAGTAACAAATGGTTTCCAGTATCAACTGGATCTTCGTAAGAAAAAAAGCTGGATTTTTGATGGACCTTTCTCCTTCTGGATCGTAGCAGATGGTGATGAACAGCTTTAGACGAGCCAAGGAGCAGGACCGGAGTGAGTACGTCGGCGCCGATGAGTCGACGACGGAAATGTATGACTCAAACTGGGATTTGTGGGAGGAGTGGATGGGTTGGGAAGGGGCGAGCACCTCCGGAGACTACTCTTCCCACATCAACCCTTACATATGAACAGCCTCTCTCTCTCTCTCTCCCTTCTGTGTTTTTACTCTTCTTTTTGTAGAAATGGTGTACATAATATATAATCTCTTCCCGACCTTTCAACTGGTTTGGATGTCTCTGCATATTATTGACTTGGATTTATCAAAGTACATTTGTTTGCAATCGAGTTATATCAAATGACTTTTTGCACAAATTATCTATTCCATGATCTATGTTTACAACATTATAAATTACGCTTATATGATTGTAATATGCCTTTATTTGAGGGATGTGGATTCGGGCCTAAGACTTACGATGATGTATCAAAGTTTTCGCCGGTCAAGATAAGCAAATCTTTCAATAATAATAATAATAATTCAATTGTAAAGTAGTCTAATATAGAATAAAATGAACTTTATATATAATATAAACATGTATTAATAAGACATATATACTATAGTTAGAAAATATGACATAATTAGTGTAAGTGATATTTGGAGATAAATAAAAATAAAAATATAAAATGAATATGATCAATTTGGGTATCATAAAATTAATCTGTGACTCTTTTAAGTGTTGTTTGATGATGAAAGAAAGTTTTTTTTTATACGATGTGATTCAAAATTTATAATTAATAGAGAAAAATTATACATGGAATAATTAATATTAGTTTTACATGGACATTACAATAAATTGTTGAATGATTGAAAATCATGATAATATTATAAAACATAAGTGAAAAACTATATCTACTTAAGGGTAATGTTTTTTTAAATATTTTTTGAGAATTTATTGTTGAGCATCTTAATTTTGAAAATTTCTCTCAGAGCGTCTATGACCTCATAAAAATGTTATTTTACCCATATCTCTATTAGACCCACCATTGCCTCTACCCTACGTTATTCTGTGCCGCTTTCGCCACCACTCCTATGCCTTCGTCAAAGCCTAGCAATTGCCTCTCCTCCTCTCTGTCTTATTAGATTTGTCGCCCATAGCCCTCATGCAAGAAGGGGTCTGAGGGTTGTAGTCGCCTCTATGAACCTCGTCGATCGTCTTTGTGCTTCCACTTATAGGAAGGAGGTGGCGATGGCCCTCGCGGCCCCTCCTTGCGCAAGGGTTGTGGGTAACAGTCTAGTGGGGTAGAAGGGAGGGGAGGCGATTGCTATGGCTCAGCGAGGGCGAGAACCTCCATCATTGGTTGCCTCCTCACGTGGTCACGCTGCAAGCGATATGCAATTATTCATGGCAGTGGGGGGAGATCGACGGGGCAAAGGCATGACCAAGCTATCATAAGCGATTATCATGCACTCGCAACACCTTCGTCTATAGACCATTCGTTGCTTTTATTTCCTTACACAAATGCTTGAGAGCGTATTTTTCCATATTTTGTATGTTTTTGTTTGAAAACTATGAGTACAAATAGTTTATAGGGTTACAAGGCGATCGCTAATCAAAATGGGCAAAATTGCTCCAAAATGGTCTAGTTTCTAAATGTCTTGGCCTATTTTGTATAGGTTACAGAGGGTGTGAAAAGTTAGCATCTCAACACCCTAGAACTACACGGTGTCACAGGGTTGGATGAGGATTGGGATAGTGTTGGACGTTGATCAAATTCACAAGTTCGCACATAAAGCTTATGAGAACTTGTCAACACGTCTGACACTTGTTATGTAGTTGTTTGTGGACTTGTGACTGTTTCTTTGACTTCTAAAATCTTTGTTTTCTCCTTCCTCTATTTTCTCTCTTTCATATAAAGTGCTTGTTGAATTACTTGTAAATCTATCTACCTTGAAAGACATCGAGAATTATCCGCTGCTCATTTTTAAACTGTTCAATTTACTCTTTTATATGTCCTTTAGGACCTGAATAAGATTGTAACTAGGCTGATCCTTTGCGGACGGATTACACAAGGGTGCCTCATGACTTAGGTAATTCCAACTATGTTCATAACTTTATGGTATCAAAGTGGACAAGTAATTCAAGCAAATAGTAAAAATTTGTAATCCCACCATGACGCTGGCCTCATGACTTAGGTAATTCCAACTATGTTGATAATTTTATAGTATCAAAGTGGACAAGTAATTCAAGCAAATAGTAAAAATTTGTAATCCCACCATGACGAAGCATCATGGTGAATTGAGTAACATGAGATAATTCGGACCATTGTCCCAAGTAGCCGCAAGTGAGCTGCAGGTGCAAATTCACTTTCAAGTTGTTGGAGTCACTCAAGAGGAGTGCGATAGCAATAATAACGAGTGAAAAAGTTGGTTTGTTTCATGAGCGGATGAAGCATAATCCAGAGTGCCAACTGAAAAGAGAAGTCGTATGTAGAGATAGATAATTGTGGAAGCCCACCTTGATGTTCCTAACATAAGTCTAGAGGAATGCTACTAAGGCCAATGAAGGCTTCTTGTGGTAGAGAACTTATAAGAGAAGACGAAATCTCGGATCGATAAGATTGAGTCTCGAGTAGATCGATTGATGGAAGACATCGAAAACTCCATGCAGCACCTACACAAAGTCATGGCGAAACTCATGTTTAGGATCATATTGCTCATAAGAGCTCTTAATGCAAGAGGGAGCTACACCTTTGTTGCTCCATCACAAAGCTTGATGGCACATAAGCCACATTACTACGGGAGTGCCAAGGATGTGAATGAGCTCGAGAATTTTTTATTCGACATAGAACAATACTTCCAAGCTACAAGGCCTGATTTTAAAGAAACTAAAGTTTTAATAGCAATCATGTATCTGAATAGGATGCAAAATTTTGGTGGAGAATACATTGGAAAGATATCCAATAAGGTCGGTGTCGAGTGAACACTTAGGACTTGAAGAGGGAGTTGAGAATATAATTCTTGCCCAAGAATACTAAGTTTATCGCAAAAAGGAAGCTAAGACATCTCCGCAAAAGTACTTCTATTCAAAATTATGTAAAATAGTTTTTAGCACTGATGCTGGACATACTATTTATCTTCCTTGATGGCCTAAAGTTATAGGCATAACAAGAACTATATTAAAGGAATGTTACAAATTTGGTCGGGCCAATCGCAGTTACAAAAAGGCTCATTGACTTTATTTCCTTAGAGAACTTGAGAAATAAAAAAATAATCTTCGAAAAATCACCCATCTAAGTGTTTCCGAGAGAAGTCTACAATTAAGCAAAAGAAAAGAGTTTCAATAAAGAACCGAATTCAAAAGGCAAGGCTCCAAAACTTGACGGATGATTCTTATGTGGAGAATCACACATAGTGAGGGAGTGCCCACAAAAGCAAGTTTTTAATGTATTGATAACATCAATTTATTCCCTAGATTGTCACGCCCCTCGAATTATCACATTTGAGAGGCGTGAAATATATCATAAATCAATAATATTATAATTCATTAACAATCCGAATCTAGGATCCAAACTAACATTTGAGGACACTGAGAAACATTCAAATTTTAAAATTCACATCTATAAAACCTATGCGGTTTATAATCAATCATATACTACATCACTTGATAATTCATAAAATTCAAGCCAACTCAACTAAACTATATCTACATCATAAATCCATAAGCGTGAAAATCTATATAATCATAAAATAACACTTATCACAAGTTCATATCATTATACAAATTTAACTTGACATTTCAAAATCCTAAACATAAGAGGTCCTTTAAACATTTACAAGACACATCACTTCAAAATATAAAGATGATATTTCATTAGACGCAAAGTGTACCTATACAACGAAGACATATCAACTAATAAATATTTGCCCAAAATCTTTCAGCTTTCCTCTGCCTTAGCCCAATTCTAACTTTTCCGTGAGTGATAAGCTAATTTAAAAAATTTATATAGCAACAAGTGAGCATATAAAGCTCAACAAGTGACTAATATATCCAAGACAAAGAAAGATAGTTTACAAAATAAACTTGATATAAAGTAGCAAAATAAGGGTATAAGAATCTATAGATAGTATCTCATTAGATGCAGAATCATAAATCATTTTATTCGAAACATACTTTGATTATAACAATAGAGGAAGAGTAGTTGGAGCACATCATTGATGTGAAATATCTGAGAGTATATCAATATCGTATGAAATAATTTGGAGCATATCAAAAGCGTAAACATATTTTGGAGCATATCAAAGGTATACAAAATAATTCAGAGAGGATCAAATGCGTAAACATGTTTCGGAGTCAAAGCATATCAATGGTATATGAAATATTTCAAAACATATCAACCACATATGACATATGTCAGAGTATATCAAAGATATAAATATAATTCGAAGCATATCAATGGTGTATGAATTATCTCGGAGCTTATCAAATGTACAAACAAATAAGAAACAAAAGTTTAAATGTCATATCTGATGTCACATTTATTTTATTCTTATCCAAGCACACATACAAACTCATAAGCAATGCTTTGGATATCATATCAAGAAACATAGATGGTGAAGTGGAATCAGAATATAATCCATCCATTTCTGGATGACCATCAGACAGAAGTCTCTCACGTCTAGGAGCTCTATGCATCCACATCTGGGTGAAGTCATAGGGGCTAGTAGAGCATCGTGAGCTCTAAGCATAACTTCTTTTATCATTTCTAGCAAATGTTCGTATTATCCCATAAACACTAGAGTACAAAAAAGACATTGTGAATAATAACATAGTATACATTGGAAGCACATGCATAACAACAAAATATACATATGCCAATATGAAATAATAAGATGTAACATAAACTTTTCATGATAGATTCAGGTATGCAAATAATTCAAGAACAAGAGCATATAAGAATCAAATCAATAATATAAGGCTCAAATGAAAAAAAGACTTTAGCTAGATCACAAACAGAATATCATCTGATATCATATCAAAAACTTAGATGATGAAGTGGATCAGGCATAATATGATCCATCCATTTCAGGATGACCAAAAGACATAAGTAGAGTATCATGGGCTTTAAGTATAACTCTCTTTATAATTTATAGTAAAGGTTCATAGTATCTCATACACACTAGAGTACAAAATGTTAGCTATAACAAATTTCCCTAACTGAACGAGATTATCTCGTTCATCAGTTTAGGAAAATCCGTCTCTTATCACTGTATAAATAGATGCTGAAACATCAATAACAAGTGTGCTTTTATTTTCCCAATTCACTTTCAACATAGCAACAATAGTTTCTTTCAGCCGTAATCGATCCATCGCTGTAACCCAACCACACCGCCTTCTTCTTCATCGCACACAGTAGTGTGCATAGAGCCGGTGATACCCACTGGGAAGTCATCGCCAAAGCCCACCCCATCTTCACCCGCAACTGGTTGCAGCGCCTTCCGGCCTCACAACTGGTCGCAGAACCTTGGCATCAGCGGTCTCCAGCCGCAACAACCGGATCTCTGTTTTATCGACAAAATAGAGCATCATTTTCTCTATTTTCTCGATACGAATGAGCAGCCGCTCGCCCCATTCTGGACACTATGCCTCCAACACCAAGCAGCGGCTACCCTCTTAGCAGCTCCAAAGAGTGATCCAAACGCGGACACCACAACCACGTCTCCCAGGACTAACCGCTGCCTCTCCTGCCCGCTCCCCCTCCCTCACTCTGCTTGTAGGTGCGCAGTGCTAAAGCTGCTCTAACGTGCTGCTACACCAGCTTCTATGTGCATATCACCTGAGACGGAATAACTTGCTCTCGTGGTTCGTCTCAGCGAGTAGGTCAGCTATGAACGCCAGACCAATCTGATGATTGAAGGAGGAGCCTCAGAGTCCCTGAGAAGTCACTCAAGAAGCCTTCTCCCTCCCGGTGTATCCTGTTGGATTTGAGGGGAGTGCCGAGTGATCTATTTTAACAGTGGCTGCACTCACTGTGTCATATTCGGAAGGGCTGATTCCAGTAGGATTGTTGCACCCGAACATTACTATTCATCGTATCAGGAAGACGGTAGAGTCTCCTTACCTTTCATTCCTCATTTCTTTTACCATCAATCTCTTGGACGCTTCAGTCATATTATTCAAAAATCGGCTTCCTACTCTCGCTCTTACTCTATCTTTTAACGGTTTTTGTAACTATTTTCTCGGCGATATTACCTACCTTTCTCTCTTGGTTTCCCTTTGACCTGGTATTGGTTCCTCGATGTCTTCCTTCTCTACCTCCGATACTCCAACACTTTTTCCTGTTAGCAATCTTTCTCCGCATTCAAGACTCACCTCCGTCAATGCCGCATCCTTGATTCCGTTTAAATTATCCAAGGGTGGTAATTATGCGTCCTGGCCAGCCTAATTCTCAAACCTTTTATTTGATTATGATTTATTGGGTTACATTGATGACTCTCTTAGTTGTCCACCAGCGATGATACATGTTTCAGGAGAACCCAATCCAGTACCGAATTCTGCACACAAACTTTGGTTGCGTCAAGATCGGCTAATACTCCAAGCAATTCAAGCCTCTGTTGCGGGATCCATTGCTCCGCTTGTGTCCTCCTGTGTCACTATTACGAAAGATTGGACCAAGTTACAAACTACATTCATGAATCGCTCCCAGACTCACATGTTTGGACTCCTCTCCAGCCTTATGAGCCTTAAGCAGGAGGGAAGTACTATTGCCGATTACTTACAACATATCAAAATGCTTATTGGTGACCTAGCTTTGATAGGTCATTCCCTAATTGATGAAGAAGTTCTTGTCCACACGCTTAATGAATTGAGTCCCGAGTTCAAAGAACTGGCAGCTGCACTTCGAGCACGTGACTCTCCAGTTTACTTTGAAGAACTCTATGACAAGCTCACCAACTATGAAGCTTACCTAAAGCGTGCTGATAGACTATCAGGTTCCTTGCCATGACCTCTTATCACGGCTCAGTTCAATCAGAAGTCTAACCGGCAAAATCATAAATACCGTAAGAATGCTTCAAAAGGTGTGACCAACTTTTCTCCCACTTCTATGGGTCCCTCTCCATCACTATCGCCTCCCCATTCTCCGCACTTTAACACTGCCGTTCAGCCGCGTTGTCCTCCTTCCATGCTTCAGCAATCAGTTGTCCGCCAATTATGTGATAAAGTCGGTCACTCGGTAAATGTTTGTCGGTCTCGACCTCGTCTTCCACCTCAGTTGGCCTGGCCTCGGGCAAATGTCATGACGACTCCCTCTGACAGTCAATCTAATTGGATTGTGGACTCTGATGCTTCCCACCGTATTACTTCCGATCTCCAGAACCTGTCGCTCCACAACAACTATGGTGGAACTGAATATATTATCATCGGTGATAGTAACAGAATTCCTATTACTCATTTCGGTACAATAAAGCTTACTTCCAATGTCACTTCTTTTACACTCGATAATATTTTGTGTGCACCCCACATTAAAAGAAATCTCATCTTTGTCTCTCAGTTCTGCCAACAAAACCATGCTTCTATTGAATTCTTTCCTCATTATTTTCTTGTCAAGGACTTGAGCACAGGGGCATCGTTGGTTCGCGGTCCGAATAAAGACAACATCTATGAATGGCCATCTACCTTATATCTCACTCAGCCTACTGCTAACGCCTCCACCGCTGTGTCAATCGACATGTGGCATCAACGTCTTGGTCATCCCTCAACCCCTGTTCAACAAAAGTTACTTTCTCGCTACTCTATTCTTATTTCTAAATCTGGTTCTACTATTTTTTACTGTGATGCTTGTCTTAGTAATAAGAGTCATCAATTACCATTTGGTACATCTTCTGTTTCCTGCTCTAAACCGTTTGAGGTTATTTATACTGATGTCTGGGGCCCTGCGTCAGTTGTCTCTTTTGACAAGTTCAGATTATATGTTGTCTTTGTAGCCTATTTTATAAAGTACACATAGTTATATTCTTTTTGTTAAAAATCTGAGGTTACTGTTGTCTTCTCTAAATTCAAGAACGTGGTCGAGAATTATTTTCAAACTACTATTAAAACTGTCTATTCTGATGGTGACGGTGAATATCAAGCTCTTGCGTCTTATCTAGCTACCTTTAGTATTCAACATCTCAAGTCCCCACCATATACCCCTCAACTGGTTGGCTCTGCTGAGCGTAAGCATCGTCATATTGTTGAAACTGGTCTCACATTGCTCCATCAGGCTTTCATGCCTTCTATCTTTTGGTCCGTCGCTTTTCAAACTGATGTTTATCTTATTAATCGCTTGCCTACTCCTCTCCTACAATATCATTCACCATTTGAAAAGCTATTTCAAAAACACCCCAACATCCAAACCTTAAAGGTTTTTGATTGTCTATATTATCCATGGCTACGTCCCTACAATTCTAATAAAATGCAACCTCGATCTCGACCTTGTGTTTTCATAGGGTACTCTCTTGAACATAACACCTATCGATGTTATGACCCTCACTCTGCTAAAGTCTTTGTCTCTCGACATGTTACTTTTATGGAGACTACCTTTTCCTTTCGAGATCATCGACAATTTGTAGTTCCATTGGATCCCTATGAACAATCTTCTTCCTCCATTTTGTCTTCCTTAGATCCACACTCTCTAGTTACTTCTGTTCCACAGTTTCCTTCTTTCCCCTCTCCTCCGGCTCCTCCCCCCTAGTGTCTTTGTCTTCACCACGCCAGGGTACTTCTATTGTCCCTTCGTCTGCCTCCACCAGTACTGACCCATAGCCCTTACCTCCTAGCCCTACTGTCACCTCTCGGCATCATATGCAAACTCATTCCAAGTGTGGTATCTTTAAACCACGTCGAGTTCTAGATTTGCATGTTAGCACCGAACCCTCTTTCGACTCTATTGAACCTACTTCCTTCTCTCAGGCTCAGAAATATCCTCATTGGCGTAAAGCCATGTGTGAGGAGTATGGTGCCATTCTTCACAATCCTACTTGGACTCTCACTCCTCCTCTCTCCACACAAAACATTATCGGGTGCAAATGAATTTTTCAAATTAAGCAGAATCCTGATGGTTTTATTGCTCATTATAAGACACGTCTTGTGACCAAAGGATTTCATCAACGACCTGACATTGACTTCACTAAGACATTTAGTCCTGTTGTCAAACCTACTACCATTCAGCTTCTTCTAAGTCTGACAATATCGAAAGGCTGGTGCTTACGTCAGTTAAATGTTAACAATGCTTTTTTACAAGGAACCCTCACTGAAGATGTTTTTATGGAACAACCTCTAGGCTTTATACATCCTCAATATCCACGACATGTTTGTAAACTTAAAAAGGTCATATATGGACTTCGTCAAGCTCCACGAGCGTGGTATACTGAACTTGGTCTCTACTTATCTTCAATTGACTTCATTAACTCTAAGTTTGATATTTTCTTATTTATACGCCAATATTGTAGGAGCACTATCTATCTTCTCGTCTATGTGAATGATATTATTATCATATGTGATAACCTAATGGAGGTTCAGATATTTAGTACCTTGCATTACTTTCTCGGTGTTGATGCTACATTTACATCTTCTGGTCTCTTTCTTTCACAACGGAAGTATATTCATGATTTACTATTGAAGATAAACATGCAAGATGCTAAAACAGTCTCCACTCCTCTATCTCCAAGTACATCGTTGTATCTCTATGATGGTAGTCCTGTAACAGATCCCACTATATATCGACAGGTAGTTGGCTCCTTACAATATCTAGCACTCGCTCATCCTGATGTCTCATTTCCATTAATAAATTATCTCAATTTATGCATCAATCATCTACTTTGCACTGGACTGCTGTCAAACGTATTTTGCGTTATCTCAAAGGGACTATTGATCATGACATTTTTCTTCGCAAGAATTCTCCCTCTCAGCTTCATGCATTTTTTGATGTCGATTGGGCCGGTAATGTTGATGATAGAACCTCTACATCTGGGTATATTGTATTCCTTGGTGCTAATCCGATAAGCTGGAGCTCTAAAAAGTAAAAGACGGTTGCCATATCTACTATCGAGACTGAATATTGGGTTGTTGCCGCCGCTGCTGCTGAACTCAATTGGATTAGCCACTTGCTTCAGGAACTTCAAATCTATTCTGCTTCTATGTCTGTTATTTACTGTGATAACATCGGGGCCACTTATCTTTGTGCAATTCCAGTCTTCCACTCCCGCATGAAGCACGTTGCTATCGACTTTCACTTTATCCGGGATCAAGTAGCCCGCAAGCAGCTCCGTGTCTCTCATGTCCACACCGTTGACCAACTGGCTGACTCCCTCACGAAGTCTCTAGCACGTAAATTATTTTTCTTCCATCGATCCAAGATCGGCGTCCTTGACAGGAGCTTGATCTTGCGGGGGCATGTTAGCTGTAACAAAATTTCCTAACTGAACGAGATTATCTCGTTCATCAGTTGAGGGAAATCCATCTCTTATCACTATATAAATAGATGTTGAAACCTCAATAACAAGTGTGCTTTTGTTTTCCCAATTAACTTTCAACACAAAAGGATATTCTAAGTAATAAAATTGGTTTATATTGGAAGCACATGTGAAACAACAAAACGTACATGTGCCAATATGAATCAATATAATGCAACATAAACTTTTCATAACAGATTCAGGTATACAAACAATTGAAGGATAAAAGCATATAATAATTTAAAGCAATGATATAAAATTAAATTAAATAAAATACTTTAGCTGAAATCAATTTCCAAATGAATGGAAACAAGAGTAGGCAAAATTGTTAAAAGCTTGATTCTAGTAGAATTTGAGATACATATTTTGTGAATTATTTGGACAACCAATTATACTCAAAATTACTAAAAAAAGGTGTCATTTGTAAGATATATCAATCTATTTTCAGATGAATCAACTTTTATATGGATTGAAGTTTTTAACAAAGAGTTCCAAATAATTTAGTAATAAAAGGTCGGAGGATAACAATTCTATTTTACAAACTCTATAGAGTTGAATATAACAAATATTTCAGTAGCCATTTATACTTCAAATCTATCAAATCAAATGATAGAAATACCTATAAGTCTAGTTTCTCATGAAATAAGTTTTGCATAAATCAAAATTTCTAGTAGAGAGTTATAAATAATTTAGTATCAAGAGGTTAGAGATTATAAAAAATTATTTGTTAATTTTTTAGGGTTAATTGAAACAAGAGTTTAGTTAGGCATATGAACTTTAAAATTTTTAATTTTGATATCAATAGAAAGATGTATGAGTCTACTTTTAGATAAAATAGGATTTTCATAAATCAAAGTTTGGTACAAAAAGTTATGACAAAAATAATATAGAAAGATCAAAATCTTAAAAATTCAAGATTTATAGATATACAGTTGAATGTAAGAGATATTATATTTTAAGTCATAAATATTTCAAAATAATATTAAACTGAGATAAAATTAAGAAATTAAGACTCCTATAGGATGAGACTAGAATATTTGCATTAGAAAATTTGATTCTTAAGTGTGATAAATTTAAGCCAAAATCTTAGACCAAAGTAAAAACTCATACCACTTCAATTCCTCTTCCCTTTATCTTCTCTATGTTGCATCAAGTCTTTTATCTCAGTTTTTGGGTAAGTTTTCTCCTCTAATTGCTAGTTAATTTTAGTTAATATAAATGTTGCTATATGGCAATCATACAAGAAAGATGCTTATGTGTCACCTATGCAACAAGCATAAGTGGTATCATCTTTAAGTTAACTAGTGACACATGTCATTTTTTTTAACTTAATATGAATCTTTCATAATTCATATCAGATTTCTAAGATTCATATTTAGGTCCCTAGAAATAAGCTTTCAATATAAAATTATTTAATCAAAAAAATTATTAAATAATCCTTATATTTATAAATATATCCTCATAAATAATTTAAAATAGATCATTATAAATATTTAAAAAATGATAGATATTACATAGGTTAGAAAAGGATAAAATCATCATCCTTAGTTCAAGTAGTTCAAAATCCAGCAACGATAATAAGTAGTCACACAGATCATGTTGAACATGTTGCAAGGATCAAGTGAAGGAGAATGTGAAGATAAAACAATAGAAATAAAGAGTAATGAGCTAATATACGTGGACATCAGGATATGTGGTTGAACAACTTATGCAACGGTGAACATATTTACCACCCATGATTTTATTATCGACCAAAAAGTAAGGCGACTTAGGCTGAACCTAGAGAAGAGCCTAAGTCGAATGAATGTTATGAACTTGAACCTCTAAGCTGGCAAAGGGATTACCTATGAAAATTGAGATGTGGAGTAGAAGCACAAACATGATGGCGATGTCGGCGGACAACTTCCAAGTGATCCTCCAAATGAAGTTTATGCACAGAGTGAATTTGGTGCCAATATCGTTCCTAAACTTTGTATGCCTAAAAGAAGTCGATGATCCTTGCATGGTTCTAGTTTCTTGATGAGGAACTAAGGATTGACAATAAATATCAATTTTATAACTGAATCAGAGGGTGCAAAAAGGTAAATTAACTTTCACGATTGTAATAAAACTAGAGCCACTTGATATGAAGGTAACTCAAGAACCTGCTGTGATGGTGGATATTTTAAAGGAGTTCACAGATGTTATGCTACCGAAAACTCTTATCGCTATGCAAAGGCGTGGATCACCATATCACGTTAGAGCCGAGAGTGCAGCCTCTAGTGGACCACCATACCGCATGGCCCCTCTAGAGTTGGTAGAGCTTAGGAAGCAATTAGATGAACTGCAAATTAGTGGTCTCATCCACAATTCTAAAACACAATTTAGAGTTTCAGTTCTCTTACAAAAGAAACAAGATGGGAACCTCTGACTATACTTCAATTTTTGTGCACTAAACAAGGCGACGATGAAGAATAAATTTCATATTTCGTTTATTGTAGACTAGTTTGATCAACTAGGCAAGACAAAATATTTCTCCAAACTTAACCTTTGATCGAGGTATTAACAAATGTGCATAACTGAAGGCGATAAAACAAAGACTACCTGTATAATCAGGTATGAAGTGTTCGAGTTCTTAGTGATGTCTTTTAGCTTAACCAATGGTTAGCCATCATATACATGGATGACATTATTGTCCATCATATACATGGATGATATTATTGTCCATAATCAAACACTCGAAGAGCATGTCAAACATCTCCGAATAATTTTCAAGATTCTCTGAGTGAACACTTTATTTATGAAAAAAGAAATATGCTACTTTTCTTAGACTAAGATTTTATCCTTGGGATACCAAATCAGTGGAGGATCTATTTGGACGGATAAAACAAAGGTGTAGGCCGTGATCGAGTGTAAAACACCAAACAAGGTAATAGAGCTATGATCCTTTCTTGGTTTTGTCAACTATTGTTAACATTTCATAACTGGGTACTTGAAGCATGCAGCTCCACTGATGAAGTTATTGAAAAAAGAGTAGCCTTGGCAATAGTTAGACAAATATGAAGTGATATTCTAAGACCTAAAGGCTGTTGTGTTAAAAGATATGGTACTCAAATTGTCGAACTATGAGAAGCCTTTCAAAGTTCATACAAATGTTTTGAACTTTGCTATTGGGAGAGTACTTATGTAGGAGGATCACCTGGTGGTCTACGAGAGCAACAAGCTTAATGAGATCGAGTAGTGCTATCTAGTGCACAAGATAGAGATGACAACAGTGGTCCACTATCTACGAGTATAATGAAACTACCTTCTTAAAACATGTTTTGTGCTAAGGATGCACAATATTATATTGAATTACTTCTAAACTCAAAAGAAGTTCTCCCTAAAGTAAGTATAATGGCAAGACTTTCTGATAGAATTTAATACAACAATGGAGTATAATCTCAAAAGGGAAAAAGTTATGGTTGATGCATTGAGTATGAAAGTAGAGCCGGTGAATGCCATGTAATTAGAAGACAGAGGCCAAGCAAGTTAGCTACACTCTTATTTCTTTTCCAAGATCAAGGATGGATTGTACAGTGATCCCTAAGCAGTAAATTTGATGCAATTGATCAAAATAAGGTAAGACAACGATTTTGAGATGTGAACTCTTGAGAGATTGTCATGATTCCCTTTGGGTAAGATATTTGAGTATTCACCAAATGTTAGCTCTCATGGAGATAGTTTTATTGGTCGAAGATGAGGATTGATGTGGAGGAATATGTTTGGATGTACCTTACTTACGAACAAGATAATACATAGTAGTTGAAGCCGAAGGGACTTTTAGAGCCATTGCTTGTATCATAAAGGGTCATGAGTGAGCATTTCTTTAGATTTTATATCAAGTTTGTTGACAGTAGAGTGACTTAAATCGATACTTATGGTGACCAATCGATTTTCAAAGTATTCAACATTCATTGTTGCACTCTTATACTGCTCAATGGAAGAAGAGGCCAAGTTGATGATGAATAATATGACGAAGTATTTAGGAGTTGTGTATAATATCACGATCAAGACGTATGGTTTCTTTTGGGATGATTTAAGATCGAAGTGCTCAAATTATTGAGATTAGTTATTCTTCTCCACAAGCCTCCACCCTCAAATAGATGACCAAACTGAAAGAATAAATTTACACCTTAAGCAATGTCTTCGACAGTATATGAGTGCCAACCAATAAGATTGTGTGAAGTTGTTGGATGTAGTTCAATTCTCCTACAAGGTGTAGTAGAGCTCTACATCCAACAAAAGTCCCTTAAAAATCATTACTGAATAATAACAATCAACTCCTCACATCTTAGTGATCGATTATAATAGAAGTAGTCCATTAGTATATCACTTTATAAAGAAATGATACTAAAACATATATAAGGAAATGGACAAATCTAGAAGACGATCATGGGAGTTTAAATTGATGAGTTGGTGTTAGTGAAGCTTCAATTAATATCATTTTAATTCTTTAAACATAAATACATAAATACATAATAGACTAGTACAAAAATATGAAAAGCTATTTCCAATTATCAGTATTGTTCATACAATGATAAGTAATTTTAGTTAAAATCATGACAGAGTGATTAGTAGTTGAGTGGAGTACGACGATTAACAAAGGTCAAAAATATTTTTTATAATTTTTTTAAAATTACAGCGTGATTCGTGAAAATTTTAGTCAGAAGTTAGTTTTCAAAAATTCGCCGGTCTTTGCAGCCGACCGCAATAAAATTATATGCTGATATGGCATTTCGTATATAATATTCACCCGTGTTAAAATCATGAATCCCTACCGATATAGTTGCCTATTTCTCGACCCCTCTTCCACATGTCTTAGACGGGGAGTTAAAAGGAGAGAGAGAGAGGGAGAGAGACCGCAATGAAGCCCTTATACACCTTCACCCTCCTTTCCATCCTCGCGGTCTGCTCACCTCTTCTCGCCCTCGACGCCGCCGCCGCTGCTGCCGCTTCTCCTCGATGCAAGGCGTGGCTCGTCCAGTCGATCCCCACCAACATGCCCCTCCTCCCCCGCGTCCCCGGCGTCCTCTCCACTGGTGACAACCCTAATTAATTAATCATAATTGGGGCCGTCTTTGGTTGATTTCTTGATCTAGGGTTGGATACACGAACGCTAATCTCTTGGATCGTCGCAGGGGAGGTGATGCGGTGGCTGGCGGGGAACGCCACCGAGAGATTGGATATAATTGCGCAGTATTGGCAGCTTCTGGCGCAACCCAGCAATCCCAAATCTGGGGATTATGGATACTCGGCGGTGGAAATGAAGAAGTTCGGAGCGGATGAAGGGCGTGCCGTTTACACGTCTTTAGAGGATGCCGCCGATCGGAACGTTAGTCTCAGGTAAGCATCTTAGCGTTCCAATGTTAACTGGGTCAGTATCTCTCCTTGGGGGAATGGGAACTGGTTCTTTTCCTGTTAAAGAGTTAATCTGGTGATTTAGATGTAGTATTTCGCTGCCTTTTTGAAGGTGGAAGAGTGTAGAATGCAAAAACAGTTTAGGCATATTTTGAATAATTGAAATACTAAAAAGATTTGCTTGGACAACCTGAACTACTATTAGCGGTGGTGAAATATGATCAAATTAGCTAGCCTGATTTTATGTCAGTCTTGAATGTTCCTTCAGCTCTGTTAATGCTTTTCAGCTAAGTTTTTATATTTTAAAAGCTATGGAGATTGTGTAAAAAGTATACAGCAGTTAGAAGGTTCATAACGAACAATCAGATTTTTAGGGAATATTGGACACACAGGATGATGGGGGTATGACTTTCTAAAAGATGGTTTTCAACTGTCTGTTAATGAACAATCTGTAAACTTTGTCAACAACGAGTTCTTGGCAGTGTCATCCATCTTGTTCTGAGGAAGATTGTCATTGATTCTGGATAACATTGCTTTACATTTAGGATCATTCAGCACTCTGGATTTTCTCCGGACTTCGATAAAGAGTCAGCTGACCTTGCTTCAGGAAGACCGAATGTACAGAATGTGACCTTGCTGCTTGGTGATTGGTGGGGATCTGGCATTGTCCATGCGAAAGTCTGGATATCTGATGGCAACGACATGTATATTGGATCAGCTAATAATGATTGGAAATCTCTAACCCAGGTTCTTATATGCAATCAAATATATGGCATAGTTATATTTTTCTTGGCAAACTTCAATTTGGTTGTATTGAACTTTCATATTAGGTATTTGGTTATCGTTGTCATTTCTTTTACTATAAGATGAATAATCTTTCCTGGAATATAATAGCCAGAAGTAATATACTAATATTTGTTTGACTAACTTGTTCTCTAAAATTCAAACTCTTATCTAGGTGAAAGAGGTTGGCATCTATCTTGTTGGCTGTCCTGATATAGCCAGAAGGCTCGAGATCTATTTTAACAACCTGTGGACACTTTCCTCTCTCAATTCGACTGCTTACACAAAGAATGTTTGGGATAAACAATGGCAAGCTAAAAGAAAAGTGCCTTGCTGGTCACATTTCATCCACAAAAAGCAGAGATGCAGGTATATGGTTCAAACTTGCTTAACATGTAATATTGTTCAAACATTATTTTAGGTTTTGGTGGGTCGTTAATTGTGTACTGTCTCATGCCTTGGCCCACAGCTCATGTGCATCTTTTTAGCATACTACCATTTTTCAGTGTAATTTAAAATTCTATTTACCGCTTTTTCCGATTAAATAGTATCTGGCAATGTGTCATATGAATTTCTTCATATATAATATCGCTCTTATGTTCCACCTTAAGGCTTTTGGTAAGATGTTTCTTTGAAAGTAAAACATACAGAAGAAATATTATTCAGGTTGTATATGAAGTTTTGTGCCAATTTTCTTTGTATCAGCAGGTCACCACTTTCTCTCTCTGTTGAGATTCCTCACGTGAATGGCTATCCGGCTTTGTCAGACCCCTTTATGTTCCATATTCCATTTGAGACTCCAGGAACCAATTTTTCATCTATGTCACGTCACTCAAGCTACCTTTCCTTTGCACCACCAGAGGTGAAGTTTCTGAGCTCTTCTTCATCATAACATGTTTCTCAAGTTGTAAATATTCTGCAAACACACTAAAAATATGGTTGCTTGATGAATTTTTTGTATAATTTAATATTGTCCTGATGAAGCAACTTTGCTGATATGATAGTTCTCCTGTTATAGGAGTATCCCAACTGTGCATCTCAGTCTCCCATTGGCCTAGATGTGATTTGCTGGTTCTGAATTTTTCTGCTCTGATGTTTAATGGTTAAATCCTATTTGAGTTCCCAATTATCTCAGTGTTCAGTTAAAGCGTATCAGCTTTCCTTGTAGCCATGTTCTCTCATATGATATCTTCATTAAGGATATTCCTGTTACTGCACATTCCATTGTAGCTATGTTCCCCGGGTCTGGCATAGCCAGCTAAAAGTATAGCTACCTAACCTTATAACCTGTCTATGATCTTTAGAAGAAACACTAAGTTTCATGTTAAGCAATTGTAGTGAGATGGTATCAAAAGCTTTTTAAGGAGTGCATGAATCATAGAAGAGTATAAATTTCTTTGGGAAAGTAGTAACACATCAGTTTCTCACACTTGCTAATGTTACACGTGATTTTGTAGATAGATGTGATATACATAATCATGAAAAAACATATTTATGTGAATTATGTTAGACTTCTGTCCAGGACTGTTGTACCGCCCAAAACGGTATGGTATGGGTAGTGCATATCGATCTAGACGTGGGCCAATATAGACCAACCCTGTTTTGGGCGGTCCGGTTAAAATAATAATAAAAAAATCATAAAAATGGTGGGTTCCTGTCCAAGTCAGCGTTAAAAAAAAAACAAATTAGGGCTCGCGAAGGCCAGCCCTCTTCTCGCATACGATGTTTCTGTCACTGCAGTCGTTGCCATTGTTGCCTCATCGCTGTTGCCGCTGCTTGCCAGGTACGCCGTCGGTGCTTCTTCTCTCCCTCTTCTTTCTTCTTCTTCCTTCTCTATTGCTTCCTCTTCTTCCTTCTCTGTTCCTCCATCACCCGTCCTCTTCTCCTTCCTTTTGTTTCTCGTCGAAACACCAGTACATGCCGGCATACCATGTGTCAGTACACTAGTACTGACCGGTACATAGCAGTCTGACAGATCATTGAGATGGGTCCAGTACCTGAAATGACGAACCTAGCTTCTGTCAAGTTAGCACTGTGTGAGGCTTATTTATGCTTAGGAAATTGGGACCTGCAATATTCATTAAATTATTCTTCTAATATTAGCTTAAGTTTTGTCACAGTCCCTTCTTGATTTAATTTTGACAGAATAAAAGTCATCAGCAAGTATAATTGTAGCCATCTTTTTAAGGCCTTAATCATATCTCCAGAGACATTTGAGGGCCTAGATTCGTCACTTACATTTTATGGAGTCATGTTTGTGCTTCAAGAGTTGTTTCAGCCTACCTGTTAATTGAATTGAGAGATCAAAAGTCACTTATAGAAGTAGGATATTTGTTTTACTGTTCATATAAAATTCTTTTTGTTGTTTTGCTTAAAGCTTTGTTTCTGGAATGATAATTGCTGGATTAAACACAATACTTGTCTAGAACAGGAACAAGTTAATATTGTGTATATTAAGGCATGTTGTTGCTTGGACCTCTCAAGCATTAATATTCAAGGACTAAATGATCTTATTAACTGCCCATTCTTGTTCGTACTTGTTTGTCTTGAATTCTAATTTTAGTTACAATAGGTGCTTCTATCAGGATTATTTGTACTGCTGTTTGCATTAGTTTTCATGTATCACATACAGGAAGTTTGATTTTTTAATGAATTTTCAAATTGATATTTGTATCTTGTCACATAAACATGATTCTTCTACAGAAGTCACAAGAAAGAGGATACTGAGGGATTTATATAACAAAAGTATCCAAATTCATTCAAACAATATAAAACAAGTCCAAGTGTTATCATCAGTTTATTTGGAGTTTCAATTATTCAGTATCTTGCCATTGAGCTCTGCTAAATCCAATATAGTCAGATTACGAGCCATCAAATCATTGTTTGGTCTTCCTTTACCATCATGTTGATAATTTAAAATAACTCATCTCACCAAATTAGTGGATTTGGAGGCCTTTTTGTAAACATCCAATTACATTTAACCATTTTATTTCATTTAATAGTTTGCAAGATTTGATTGGGTGGGTATATACCGGCTATAGAGCTAACCATTGGTTCCAATTGGCTCTGATTGTTTAACTTAGAAATTCTGGGCATACTCATAGTTGGCAGGATCAGTTGAATCTGATTCCACATGGCCACCATATTGGGACTAGTTGAGACCAATTATGAAAACCAGATATTTTTTGGGGATTGACCAGCTGCTTTCGGGCCATTCACTTAAAATATAACAAGCTCTACAATTGTATGAGTTTTCCCTCCCTAAACATCTTGTTCATCTCCAGTAATAGGTGTTCCTACATCTCTTACATATGATGAGAACATACAAAGTATTTTTTTTCTATTATCTTGTATTGATTCTTTATTTCTTTGTTGACATACGACATGCAGCTTTCATTTGGTAAGTTCCAGGCCGATGAACAAGGATGGGTGGAGACGATCAAATCTGTCAGATTTGGAGGAATTGTTAGGATTAGTACCATGGATTGGCTTGGTCAATCACAATATCTAAAACAAACCGTCTACTGGCCCTCTCTCTCGTCTGCAATATCAGAGGTGAATAATCATGCCTTCATTATGCAATTTATTGTCTTGGTTTGATGTTTACTCTATACTGGAGTTAAGGGATTCTTAATTTGGTGCACATTGCAATACTAGTTCCTTATTCAGATATCATGGCCTGAATTTTGATGAAAAATCTGGGAATTAGGTTTAAATGAATTAGAGAAATTGATATGGTCAAGCAATTGTTTAATTCTTAACATCATTTTCACCAAGCATTCTATTACTTAATTGTTATTTTTGGCTTAGTTTATCATAATGAGATATGGGAAAAAATAAAATCACATGCATGGTCCTTTGAAACTCAAAACCGGCAACTAGACTCAGTGCTGGAAGTTAAGATTTATTTTTGGTACCTATTGATTTGCATAAGGTAACAGTAGAAAGATACAAATTTTAAAAATGTAGCAGAGATACAACTTGCTTGTTTACTTGGAGGAGAATCCCTGTGTTGCTTTTACCCGAGTTGACTTTTATAATGATAATGATTTCTATTCTTTGGCCTATAGCTCTTCATGCATTTCCATGTTTGGCACAGTAATTTGAAGCCACATAACATATCAATGATAATAATTTGGGCTAGTTCCATCACTAAATGGAAAGATAATCTGCACATATATTTATGCACTTGTTGCTTCACTTCTCTTGTATGGGAGAATTCTGCTACATCTTTTCACTGTTAGGTTATAAGTTTATAAATGAGCTGTTCATCTTTTATATTTATAGCTTATGTGATGGGTCAAAGCTCACAATCTGGAGATACAAAAGGTAAGAAATGATCTTTTTATTGTGATCTTTCTATTAATTTCTCTTTAAATTCTAAAATACACATAATTTTAACAAGTCATTTCATACGATTGTTGTCTAAAAGAGCATCTGAAAACAGGTCATTTTCTCCAAGCATGCAACAGTCAACATACTAGTAGCCTATTGGACACACTTTATTGAAGGCACAGATCAATATCTGAAGTCCCTCATATACTCAAATGTTCTATGCCTATCCTCTAAGCGAAACCACTGTCGAGGTCAAGTTAATATCAAGTACTACAAGGTGCCTGGTTATGACAAGACTGGAGCTGCATTATCAAAGAAAAATGCTACTGGAAGTGTGTACCCTGGTTATACTCGTGTCAACCATGGGAAATATGCTGTCAGTGATGTTCGGGCACACATCGGAACCAGCAATCTTATATGGGATTACTTCTACACGACAGCAGGTGTCAGCTTTGGAACATACCATCCTGCCCTTGTAGCACAGTTGCAAGAAATATTTGATGCAGATTGGAACTCACAATATGCTGTTCCAGTTGAGCCATTACTATCGTCATATTAAGGTTGCAAAGGCTAGCTACCAAGTGTTATCTCGCCGGCACTCACTGTTGCTTCAGTTGAGACACATTTAACAGCCATTTCAGTGTCACCCCGATCTAGATCTTCACCGATCATGCCCGTGCAGAAGCTTTTCTTCTATCTATCATCTTCAAGGCCCACCCAACTGGATTTTATAAATCACCTTTGGAATTTTGTGATGTTGTTGACTTGGAATGATTAAACACAATGCAAATGCCACGAGGTTTCTCATGCAACCACCCTGGATGTGTACTTCATGAAGTTCATGAAAGTCTACATCATTAGGAGATGGCATCCTCTCCCAGAGAAAACCTAATTTGCGTATTAGATCTATTGTAGCTTTGTAGTGCCCGGTGCTAAGAATAAAGACCATGTAAGATTGTGTGTAAATGTTAAATGGTCTAGCTGTCTTGCTGTGGCATGTTTAGAAAACTAAATTTCCTGTGAGATGATTATACTGATTATACTCTCTCCTCATGGTGGTCATACGCAGTGATGATGGTGCCTCAGTCAAGTTCTTCAGAGTCTTCGGCAGAGAACACAAGTTACAGGAACTCCCTGGAAGGGTCGAAAGGCATTTAACACAAGAGGGGTCTCTGGGCTACGCGCTCATCGTATCACCTGTTTAACTGGAGGTGTTCTTGTATGATCCATGAGTTTTTGTTCGGTGGCCATATCAATCAGCTTAAAGCAATTACCACGACAAGACTGGTCCAGGGAAGGAGATATCAAGTCGACGCAAGCAAGAAGCTGCAGTTACAAGGGCCTAGTAAGTGCCAGCCAACCTTACAGACTATAAACACGCGTAGATAAATAATATCAAATACCTTGTGAGCAAGCTTCCTGCCGAATAACATTATGATGCTAACCAGAGTACAACTAGAGTTTGCTCCCTGCAAAAAAAAAAAAATCAAGGATCATATCGGACTTTGTATGTAGTTGGGGGGCCTACCATGCATGCTGGGTCCCAAATCGTGCTAACTTATCTAAACATGCAAGTGAGCCGTACTATTCATAGAAAGGCAGTCTATATAGCACCTGAGTTAGGTAGACATTTATGCCTACTACATGTTTAGAGTTTTCCCTGAAAACATGCAGTAAGTTAGAAGGGAACAAAAGTAGGATAGAATGCTATGTTTAGATTTGAAGTGTAGATGCAGGAATCAGAAAGTTTGTCTTCTAATGTTGGTAGGGCCGTTTACCGAGTTTTTATTGTTTACCATTTTTCAAAAGCCATTACCTCAAAGCATCGTCTTTTTTTATTTTTATTTTATTTCTTAATTTACGCCACCTAAATTGCTTTAAGTATAAGCCGATTGGGAATAGCATATTTTGCTTCTCCCTATTTTAATAGTATATATATATATATATATATATATATATATATCCCTTTAAAAGTTCAAATTTTGCATATATATATATATACTTTGACATCTTTCATATTCATCCATCCAATAAATTCGTCTTAAACACTATTAATTATGATTATCCTAAAAATAAAAACCTAAAATTAAAATATTTTAAATTTTTTATTACTTTCAATAATAATTGGATTGTTTTCTATTCTTTATGGAGTGGTATGCTAATTAGAGTTTAGATTTCGTTACTCAATGGAGGTAAACTACAATGACACACATATGTAAGCCTTTGAGTTTTCTAAATATATATAATGCTAAATTTAAATTTTAAGATACAAATATAAAAATTACTATCATATATATATATATATAATTTGGCCTAAGAGTTCTCTAGACGATATAAAAGAATATACTACTGGAAAAAAAAATAGAGCGTTCTAAATAAAAAAAGATTAGATATTTCAATTTATTATTTAATTGTTGGTCACATAATATCGGTCAGAGAAACGGAGTAGCCTTCACTAATGGAGTGACAATATCCGTAAAAATATGAAGTGCGAGGCACTTTTGGGTGTTTACATTAAAAAAAAAAAAAAAAGAATGAAAGGACAAAGCCACCGGTTTCACCCGGTTGTCCACCTGCTCCTCACCGGTATCTTCCGGTCCGTCCTTTTAAAACACCAAGCGACATCTTCTCTCACTTCTACTACACTCTTGTCTTCTCTCTCTCGCTCTCTCCTTTCTTGGAAACGCCCATTCTCCGTGTCCCCTTACATTTTACCATCTCCGTTCCCCGTTTGGCTCCGGATCGGCGTCTTCAAGGGTTCCTCCTCCTCGATTGGCCCTCCGGTAAGTCGATTCCGAGCACTTTCTCTGGATTTAGGTCGCGATTTGAGGGTTCTGGAGCTCCTGGTTTGTTTTCTTGTGAAGCGACGCTGAATGCCCGCGTGTTGGTGTTGGTTATCGTCTGTTTCCGCAATGTGCGCTAATTTTGACCTTCGTCGGTTTTTATAGTGTTTCGGGGGTTAGATTGGGGATGGCTGCCTTGCAAATACTAGGTTGGTGTGGAGGCCGTTCTGTTGAAGGAGGTTTTGGATCCAAGAAAGGGTTTCTAGAGTGCTCTCTCGGTCTTTTTTGGGTTGGGGTTGGAGGCTTTTGATTTCTCTGGCTATTTGGTTCTTGGAGAGTGCTGCGCGGTGAGGGGAGAGGAGCCTTGAGATTCTCGCCGAAAAAATCGAATTTTGATTTGTTTATGCTGTAGTGAGTGAGGGGTTTTGGTCAATTTTGGCGCAAAACTGCTGGATCTGTGGAAAAAGGTTGGTGACATGTCGGGAGCTCCCAAGGTCCGTTCCCTCAACGTGGCTGATCCTGAGGCAAGGCCGGTTCTTGTCCCCGGAGGGAACAAGGCCAGGTCAGTGGCAACCGCTCAGAAACCAACATCGAAGCCTTCGAGTAAAACTGAGGGCGGCGCAGAGGTTGCAGCAGCTGAGGAGAAGAAGAAGGCTTCCAGTCCTACTGCGGATCTGCAGCATTTTAGGTCTAGCTTAAGTGCTTCCTCAGCTCTTAGGAGGCATGAGATGCTGTTGCCGTCGAACCTGTCGCTGAATGCTTCTTGCTCCTCCGAGGCATCCACTGATTCTTTTTGCAGCCGAGCCTCCACAGGCAGGATTGGTAGGGCGAGTTCGATCAGCAAGCGGAGGCAGAGCGTTCCAAGGACAGGCCGGATTGTGACCAAGGCGGACAAGAATATTTCAGATGATGCAGCGATGCCCCCGTTGGATCTGGTGCAGGGAAAGAGGAAGTGCGCTTGGGTAACACCCAATACGGGTGAGTTTATTTGCTTCCCCTGCCTTTTGGATTACTCCTGACATTGGCTGTCCTACTATTCCTTGGTTTTCTCTTTCTTTTATGGAGTTGAGCAATCGTTTGATCTTTGATGGAATCACTTGTTTAGGGCTTTTTTACATACTTACCATTACCATATATTAGTGAAGTTATGACATTTTCAGTTTCTCCATCATTCTATGGTCTTTCACATTTTTAATTTAGTGTTTGGAAAACTGTTTCACTGTGTTGGTCCTGGCAAGTTTTTGGTTGGACACACTTTAGAAATGAGATAAAATACAATGTTGCCCAGTCTAGGGGTAGAGAAGCATGTCTCCTGTTTGTATGAAGACTTTGGTGTCAGCACAGTGTTTGGAAATTCTTGAAGCACCCAGGTGTTAAGTGAAAGTTCAGAAGGGATGTTAGAAAAAGAGAAGAGGAAAGATCTAACTAGAGTGGCATAAAACAATGGTTTTCTTATATAGGTTTCTCGTCTCTGCGGACTTCTTCCTTAGCCCTCTTTCTATTATTCTCATAATTATTCTTTTGGATGGTTAGCTATTAAATATCTTCTAGCATTTAGGGGTGATGAGGCTTTATTCCTTGTGTTCAAAAGGTGGAATCATCTCAATAGTATGTATGAGCTGGTGTTGCAGAGCCCATATAGAAACAGTACTCTTTATGTAACTGAAATAGTTTAACCAGAATCTGATATGTGCTATGACGATTGATCTTTTCTATCGAGAAGGTCAACAATTGAGAGTTACTTTCTCGACTCCTTTAAAGCAAATTTTTTTTGTAGAAATGGATTTTTAAATCATGTAAAAAATATTAACTTTTTTTTGGAGATCACATTGATTAAGCATACTTATTTCTAATACACACACACACACACACACACACACACATATATATATATATATATATATATATTCGGCACTGATTTGATGCTGATATCAAGTCAAAACTTTATCCTGTCAATGCACTTTTTGGGAATACCCAAGAAGATATTGGCTTCGTTTGAAGAGAAGACTTACCATTTAATTCTATCGATTTGGTAAACGAATGATCTAATATCTTTGTCTTCATGAGGCAAAAGTTTAACCTGGTGATATTGATATCAGAATCCTAATTCATGTAGGATTTTAATCATCATGGTGAACATTTGCATAACTTATCAGGAGCCACACTAGGAACCAACAGTCTTATAAAAAGAAAAGAACAAAGCTCCAAGTCCTTAGTTTTGTGATATAAAATCATTGCAGGTTGTTTGTTGAGTTGATTTATTTAATGTAAACACCAAAAGAGTTTGTTCAGTTATAGTCTTATGTGAATAAATCTCAATATCATCAGTGTGGCAGTCCAAGTCAGTTTTTGGTTTTTATGCAACTTTTTACTGATTTAATGTTGGTACCCAAAGTTGATGATGGAGGAAAAGAAAAAGGAAAAAGGGAAGGAGAGAGGGGGGGCACGTTAACCAAGTTTGTTGGACTTTCATTTTGAAATTCTACTTGATTTTGTCAGGTCTTCTTACAGTTAGCCTCAAAATATCTGTGTTGTATCTGCAAAATCTATAGCATCTAGAAAATTAGTGAATTCCTGTTTAGACCATCACATTTTTAAAATTTTAAGTTCTTTTTGGGATGTAACATTTGATTTGGCCCTGCTGTCCAAGGCTTCTTTTTTTCATTATTTGCTTCTTAGTTGGAATTGTTTGTTGCCTTCACTTTATGATTTGCTTACCATTCTTTTTATTTATCGATAGAACTTGTTCTGCAGATATATTTGTTGTTTCTTTTAGTCTGTTATGCAATAAAGCTTAGTTTTATTTTTTCTTTCTTTGTGTTACAACAGAACCATGTTATGCTTGTTTTCATGACGAAGAATGGGGAGTTCCTGTCCATGATGATAAGTATACAACAATGACCTTTATTTTTCTCGGTTTCCTAGAGAGATTAGAACTTTCTGGTGCACTGTTTCTGAACTAATAATGATTTTTCTTGGTGTCTGGTACACCAAAAAATCTACAGGAAATTATTTGAACTCCTTGTACTATCAGGTGCATTAGCTGAGCTTACATGGCCTGTTATCCTCAGCAAAAGGCACATGTTTAGGTACTGCTTAGAACTGTTGGAAAAATTAGAATGCCAATCATTACCTTAGGACTCATGGGAGCACCTTTTCAGGGAAGTTTTCTTGGATTTCGATCCTGTTGCAGTTTCCAAATTGAATGAGAAGAAGATTGTGGTGCCTGGAAGCACTGCTAGCTCCCTTTTGTCAGAGACAAAGCTGAGAGCCATCATTGACAATGCACGCCAGATACTCAAGGTCAATCTTTCTTCCATTTCCTTTTACTGTCATTTACTTATCATTTCTCATCATGGTTGCCACAAGTTATATATCCCTTTCTTTATCTAAGTTTTCATTCTGGAACAATAAGTAAACAAGCAAGCACCAACTTCTGATAGACTAGTATTAATATTTTGTGATCCGAGTCGCTGCACCACTTGTCTTACCTACCGTTCTTCTGATATATCATGACAGATAGTAGATGAGTTTGGATCGTTCGAGAGATACTGCTGGAGTTTTGTGAACCACAAACCCATTGTCAGCAAATTCCGTTATCCACGCCAAGTTCCAGTGAAAACTCCAAAAGCAGATGTAATAAGTAAAGACTTGGTTCGAAGGGGCTTTCGCAGCGTGGGCCCAACAATCATATACTCCTTCATGCAGGCTGCTGGACTGACAAATGACCACCTTATCAGCTGCTTCCGTTTTGAGGGGTGCATTGCATCTGCATCCTCGAGCATTGAAGCAGCTGACGAGGCCAAGGGAAAGTCCGATTCTAAAGGAGAAGAGAAGATCAATACAGGTCAGGAGCTTATGGTAGGAATTGACTTAGAATTGTCAAGAGCTGTGGATGAGCTGAGCATTCCTTAGCTGCTCGAGACAGGTGAGTTCTCCAACCAAAATCTATAAAACCATTGATACTGCTGGTGGGATATCCCTTGCAGAAGTGAAGGTAGCAGCCCTGTGTAAATAAAATTGCAAGTGAGGTTTGTGCTTCTTGGTTTGTAAATGGACTCGAGAGAGCAAAGAGGCCAATGTTTATTCTAGAGAAGAAACAATGTTACATCATGTTGCCTTCCTTTTGTGTGATGGATGGACCAGGGAACCAGACTTCAGTTGTGCAAGTGCCAACACATGTCCATAATTATTTGCAGGTCCCCAATGGCTATAATATATTCTCCTCTCGATGGTTGCTGGGTGGGCACAGTGAAGTTGGTGGTCGACGAATGAATGATTGCTATGAAATCATTGCCCAGCTCAGGTTCATCTCATTGAACCATGGAAACGGCTGGTTTGTGTTGGTTTAGAAGTGAAACATGATATCTTAAGCAGAGAGCACCCAATTTATTGTTGTGATTAATGATTTCTTTTCTTCGGATGAGGTATAAAATACTCTTGTGTGTACTTGGTGACATGATTTGGTTGTACTAACTACCATTTCCTAGTGATTTGACTTGTCCTTGGTTCCTCTGCAGAATACTAAGTGGGGTGGCACATTGCTGATTTAGGATGAATGTGCCACTCAACTTTTTTGAATTCATGGGTTTCTAATCATCGAGAATCTATGCACAGTTTATAATGAAAGCCTGTGTCAGAGCCAGTAGTAAGCTTTTATTGATTCCATTATTGGTCTTTGAATTGATGGTTAAAGAGTAGGATATACCAACTGTTGAATGAAAGTAATTATTAGTAACATTCTGTGTAAAGTGTGATAAAATGTGTAGTGGTAATACCTGCAATTACCAGCTCATGCTTATCTAAGAATTGGTTCATGTGAAATCTTATATCATATAAGATGGCTTCTGCCACAGCATGAATAAAGATACATAAATTATGTGGTCTCGTATAAAATGGATTTTATGACTGCATATATATAGTTGGTCTCGTATAAAATTTTAGAAAATTTTAAATATTTTATTTTATTTTTATAGTTGTATCATGGACTTAGTTGGTTTTGTCTAAGTGGCGCAACACTTTTGTCTGTATGTTTATCTGAGGTTAATCTTCTCGAAACCTCTCATGGTCCTTTAGACCTACAAAAAGAATAACTTTCTCGAAACCTCTTATCATCCTTCGGACCTATAAAAAGAAGATGGGATAAAAAAAATATTTTTAATTTAAGATCCAAAAGTAGTTATTTTAGTAAGCATTTAATAGGCTATATAAATTATAAATATATACTTCTTAAGCTTTGAACGGTCTCGCACTAAAAAATTCAAGGTCGTTTGTCATATCTAAAAGTCCTCGTAAGTGTCCACATGACATTCTTGATAAACAAGATAGTGAACCAACCCTAGACATGATCCCAGAGATCCATCTAGTTATGTGTAACTCGGGTAGCTTTTGAGTGTTGTGTTAGCTGACACATCGTACCATTCTACGGATACGGAGGTAGAAAAACCCTCAAATTGATTGCTTGGATGACATGTTTCTAAGTAATTTAATCTTTATGTGATGGTTGCACAACCTATGATTACAAACCTGAAATGACCATAAAAGTCAAACGAAATGGGGTTGTCAAGCCTATTACAAGCTCTCTCTACATGCTATATAAAGTATGAACATAATTGAAAGACAGACATACATGAGCATTACATCAAACACTCTATTTACAACTTTCGTGACATTTTCTCACTTTTTTTTTACATCCTCGTTAAAGCTTTTGCGAACGCAACATCTCCTTGCATTTGCTAAATTTTTAATCGTTTATTCTAGTTGTAATGCGCCTCTTGGCTCCCTACTACTCTCTGTCGCTATTGTTGAGTAATCGAACTTTGATCTGCTACGTTACTTCAATTCGCCAATAACTTTAACTCTGATGTAGGGTCAATCGAGTTATGTTGATCCCTGTTGGTTTCTGCGGATCCTTTAGTTAAAGGAAAAGATCTTCCTTGTTATATACCATATTCTCAAGCATCTCATGCCTTTTGAACTGGGTGGATACCTGTTAGAGCTTTAATGAGCATCATTGTACAGACTTTTAAAGTTTCTGAGGTATTTTCTCTGTAAAACTTGCTCATTGATTCCTCTTCTATTTTATTATCGTCTCTAAGTAATTTTGGATCACTTCCATTTTCGATTGATATTCTACTGGGAAATGAATTTGATAGTTTACTCACGATAGCACCGATTATCATTAGTGAGGATTTGACAACTATTATCTTTCACTTTCTACAAAGGATATTTGAAGAAGAGAACTGAGATACTCAATTTCGCTCATTCTGTCACAGACAAAAATATAAAAAGGTGTTCGATGAAATGCTCATGTTTGTTTGTATCTTTCGATTTGTGTACATACCTTGTATAGCAAGAAGCGAGCTTGCAGTAGGCTTAGCAACCCTAGTTTAGTTTATTTTGTGGCCAATTTTGGCTTGTAAATATGAGTGTCTTGTAAGCACTTCTAGGAACTTTGGTCTGTAATGGACCATTATTCTTTGTGTGCAACCTCTCTGAGTTTGTAATGTCTATGAGTATAATTTGTATCTGGCTTTATAAAGTGTTTGCTTGAGCAGTTGCTTGTGGATCCCGTGGGAATTGCTTCTTTTGACCTGTTTTCTCTTTTGTAAGTTTAAGAGACTCTAGGAGATCTCAAGGAGGGCTAACCTTTGCGAACGGACACGCATGGGTGCCGCACGGCTTAGGCAAAATCAACTAAGCCCGTGACAGTGTGATATCAGAGCGGGACAAGCACACGCAGAAACACTTGCCATACAAACGTGGGGGACCTAGTTGAGCTGTGTGGAGGACAACCAGCACGCGCAACCGTTTGGGGGAAAACAGACATTGAGATGTAGGGAAAGGAGTCGCTCAGAGGAGCGCACATCCAGGTTTGATATTCAGAGGAATGACCAACCCTTTGCGCAAGAGGCACCACGAAGACAAGCAAGCAAAGAAAAATGTGTAGCACACAAAGATTGAGATGGTTGAGTTTGAGCTACGGCTCAAAGTTGGCAACCAAAACTTGACGGTGCTCAAGGCAAAGCGGGGCGCTTGGTAAAAGATGAGACCATGCAAAGTGAGAGGTGTTGCATAACGACCAAAAGAGTTGTGCAAAGCTCACAGAGGTGAGAGGAATTGCTAACTCGAAGGATTCGGTACTCGTGCAAGAGCTTGTACACAGATGACGAAGTGTTCGTGACTATCCTAAGGTGCAATCAGAACTCAGTGTCATGGAGCATCAGAACTTTCTCTTCGACATTGAAATATACATCCGTAGGCGACTGAAATGTGCAACAAGTTCAGCATGTTGCTAGACCCTGAAGGGTGTAGTGAGGACTGTATTGGCAAAGGGTTACAATCTAGCAAGTGCATTTACGAGGGCAGAATAAGGCACAAGTTGTTCAGCAAGACGGAGTAGTCCAAAGGGGATGGTGGTCTCCGAAACTTCCAGTGGGAAGAATGTAAAGAGGAAAGTTGCTCCAACATGACAGATATCCAGGAGGAATAAGTCCTAGTTCTCCAGAGGGAGAATCATGTGCAATAGATCGCACATATTGAGGAAGAGTTTCTCAAGGTAATATCTTCACAAAGCTCAATAGACCGAGCGAGTGACGAAGAGTCGTCGCATGATCTCGAATGAGGTAATGCATTGGTGGATGCATTTCGAGATCAAGTGGGGGAGCAATCCAAGACAACATCATATGAAGACAAACTTAAAGTCGATGCAGAAATCGAACTCAATGGAGGGCTGACCCGTGGAATGATGGACGCGAGGGCCACTATCAACTCAATGCAAATCGAGGAGCGGAGCGACTTGGGTGGAACTGGGTAAAGTATACCAAGCCGCATGAAGGGAGTCGACATAGAAGATGGAACATGAAGCAGAGGCATGGAGCTTTCCTTGGACAGAGGTCAAGGGCATGAACTCTTGTAGCGGCAAGAGTGGGGTTATGTCGTTTCATGGGTTCTTCATTCTGATGGGACAGACTTATCTTGCATAGTGCCAATGATGAAGGGAGCTTCGAGGCACATGCAAGCTACCTCAGAGATGCATTTGACGGAGTAACTAAGGTGATTCAACTTGCGGAGGCAAAGTTGGGATCAGGAGACCTTAGCACGGGGCAAGAGGACCAAGAGGCGGGTACTCTTGAAGAATATGCCACATTGTTGTCATTCGAGTTGTCAGGAACAAGTGGTGCATAACAGAGATTGTGCTGGTAGGGGATAGAGGCCCTGAATCCAGACAATGGTGCACCAATTCTAGCGAAGTCAGGGGGACTTCATGAGCTACTAGGCGACGAACTGTCCTAGAGCTATGCTTCGTCCAGGTGTGACCCAAGAGTGGGTAGACGAAGGTGAATTGCCAAGGGAGCGAACTAAAAATCAGAGATTGCGGAGGCCCTACGATGTGTTGGTAGAGGCCACACGTGGAGAAGTCGTAGTCCGAGTTCATCACACGAGAATCTGTATGCAATGAAGATGTCACCAGGAGGCGACATGGTGCAGCGGATCATGGTGGAATAATTCGTGGCGATGCAACGTAGGCGATCACGTCCCGTAAGGGACAAGATCATGCGGGGGTATGATCAGGAGTTACTGGGAGATCCACTTTGGTGTACGACACAACAAGGACTATGGATTCAAGGAGTGAATGTCGTAGTCCCGCAGAGGCGAGTCTCCGTGTGTGCATCAGAGCTTACATTGGATGAAAGCCTTAGTCATCAGCATATGGGGGTTGTATATCACCGACGAAGAAGTCCAAGTGCAAGTACCAGTGAGTCCCATGGAGGGGTACATGATCATGTGAATGATAAGGAGCTGTTGGGAGCTCCACTTCAGTGAACAATGTAATGGCAAGAAGGGTTGTAGATTCAAGGGGTGAATGCAATGGTACCGCAGAGGCGGGTCTTCCGTGTGGGCGCATCGAAGCTTGCATTAGATGAAAGCCTTGGTCATCAGCATATGGGGGCTGTGTACCACCGAGGGAGAAGTCAGATTGCAAGTACCAGTGAGTCTTATGGAGGGGACTTGATTATACAAGGTATGATCGGAGCGGCTGGAGAGTTGGACTGCTTCAGTGCTCACATTCGCTTAAGGGAGCCCGACAAGTCAGATGACAAAGCCAAGTAAGCGAACGTTGCTACCAAGGAAGCTAAGGAGAACAGAATCGACGTAAGCCCTACAATAAGATGACGGAGGTCATACATGAGAGTTCCAGTCTGTCTTTCCATTGACCAAGGAGGACTGCTAGGAGGACACAGTGGTGTTGAAGCAGGTGGTCGAAAGGGACGAGGAAGCGACAACGAGTCCAGTGGGGCTCAACTACCCAAAAGCAAAGCGTCGGTTAGAAAGGAGGTGGACTCGAAGGAGCGCCACAGTGCCGTAGACGCGGATCTACCGATCGCGAACGAAGAGATGCAAATGCAAGACAACGGATAGTAGGGCTATGGGCTTGGCAACATCATGATACCGCAGAGGCGGGACTTCCGTGGAGTCATCGATCCCTTGCTCTCATGGAGGGAGAGCATTGGTCGTAAAAGGGGCCGAGGAGGTGGAGAATACAAAGGCAAACTCCAGGTACCAAGACAAGGTGGAAGGGCAGAGGCTAAGGAACTTCATAAGACCGGTGTCGATGGGCTTCTCATCAAGATAGCCGAAAGTGAGGGACTTTGGATTGATGCAGGAGTGCTCGACCAAGGAACAAAGTAGGCAGTACGCGGTACCATACTTTTTCTACTCAGAGGAGTAGGCGACAAAGGTGATGGAGAAGATGGTACAATCCCATAAGCGACCTGATCTATCAAAGACTTACTCTAAGTTGGGGGACTCCAAGTTGGGGTAAACTTTTTGCTCTTTTCAGGCAAAACTTCTTGCATTCCAGAAGTTCAATGGCAGTGGAAAGGCGAATCACAGTAGCTAACTCAACGCAAAGAGTGCAAACACTTTTAGTGCTTCAGAAGTGTGAATAAAGAGCGGGCGAATGTTAGTAACCAGTTCAATGCATGAAGTACAAACGCGAGGAGGCAGGCGAAATTGAGTAACCTTTGCCTTCTCAACTCAAGAGAATGGGCGAAACTGAGTACCCTAAACTCGAGGAGGTGAGCGAAGCCAAGTAACCTCGTCTTCTCAACTACTAAGAGAATGAGTGAAGTCAAGTATCCCAGTTCTCTTACTTATTCAGCAGGGGAGCTCTGCACAAGTTTAGTGACCCTTCGAAGAAAGCTTATGGAAGACAATGGTTGTCAAATCCTCACCATTGGTGATCAGTACCACTGAGAGTAGATTGTCCGCTTCATTTCCTAATTGACCAATCGAAAGTGGGAGTGATGCGAACATACTTGGAAGTGACAACTAAACGTGGAAGAAAGATCAATGGGCAAATATTATGGAGGAAGGATCTCAAAAAACCTGAATGTCTGTGAGGCGATGCTCGTCAAAGTTCCAACAAGCATCCATCCAATTCAAGCAACATGAGTATATTGCGATACTGACGCATAATAAGGTTGGTCTTTTCCTTCATCAGAAGGATCCGCGAGAACCAACAAGGATCAACACAACTCAACCAACCCCACACCAGATTCAGTCATTGGTGAGTTGAAGCAGCATAACGGATCAGAATTCGACTACTCAACAACAGCGACGGAGAGCGGTTGGGAGCCAAAGGGGCGTATTGCAGCCAAAACAGAAGATTAAAGATTCAGCAAAATGCGAGGAGATGCAGCGTCTACAGTGGCTTTGACGAGGACGTCGAAGGAATAAGTGGGGGAGAATGTCACAGATAAAAATGTAAACAAGGTGTTCGATGAAATGCTCATGTTTGTTCATGTCCTTCGATTTGTGTACATACCTTGTATAGCAAGAAGCGAGCTTGCAGTAGGCTTAGCAGCCCTAGTTTGGTTTGCTTTGTGGCCAATTTTGGCTTATAAATACGAGTGTGTCTTGTAAGCACTTATGGGGACTTCAATCTGTAATTTACCATTATCCTTTGTGTGCAACCTCTCTGAGTTTGTAATGTCCATGGGTGTAATTTGTATATGACTTTATAAAGTGTTTACTTGAGCAGTTGTTTGTGGATCCCGTGGGAATTGATTCTTCTGGCCCGTTTTCTCTTTTATGAGTCTAAGAGACTCTAGGAGATCTCGGGGAGGGCTGACCTTTGCGAACGGACACGCATGGGTGCCGCACGGCTTGAGCAAAATCAGCTAAGCCCGTGACAATTCTCTCAAGGGTTAAGAAGGTAAATATTACTTGACTTTGCTTACCTCCTCGAGGATTGTACTCCATTCATCGAGTTGGTTACTAGGCTTTGCTTGCTCTTTACTCACACTTCCAAAGCCCCTTAAATATTTACACTCCTTGCATTGAGCTAACTACTATGATTTATCTTCTCATTGTCGTCGAACTTTTGAAATGCAATAAGTTCTTCCCATAAAGAGCAAAGTTTTGCCTTGACTTGGACCAAATCTCTAATAGTTTTGGTCGCCTTTAGGATTGTACCATCTTATCTATCATTTTTGTCACCTACTTCTCTGAATAGAAAAGGTATAATACCATATACTACCTACTTTGTTCCTTGGTCAAGCACTCTTGCATCGACTCACAGTCCCACACTTTCGACTATTTTGATAAAAAGCCCGTTGACATTGGTCTTACGAAGTTCCTTGGCCTATTCCCTTTAGATTTGTCTCGATACTTAGAGTTTACTTCTGTATCCTCCATGTCCGCAACCCCTATTACGACTAAGTGTTCTCCCCCTTAATGAGAGCAAGGGATCAATGACTCCATAAAAATCCCGCCTATGCAGCACCATGACACTGCCATGCCCATAGCTCTACTATCCATCGCCTCATATTTGCATCACTTTCTTCACAATCGATAGATTTGCCTCTACGGTATTGCGACACTTCTCTGAGTCTACCTTCATTCTAATCGATACTTGATTTTCAATAGCTAAGTCCCCCTAGACTCGTCGCATCCTCATCCCTTTCGACCACCTGCTTCAACATCTTTGTGTTCTCCAAGCAGTTCTCTTTTGTTGATGGAAAGATAGACTATAACTCTCATGCATAGCCTCCACCATCATGTTGCTCGCATTGATTTTATTCTTCTTAGCTTCTTTAGTGGCAATATACACCTACTCAACTTTATCCTCTAACTTGCCGAGCTCCCTTAAGCGAATATGAGCTCTAGAGCAGTTTAACTCTCTAATCACTCTGATTATACCTCTATATGATCAAGCCCTCCCACAAGACTCATTGGTACTTGCATTCAAAATTTCTCCTCGGTGGTACACAATACTCATATGCTAATAACTAAGGCTTTCGTCTGATGTACAATTTGATACATGCAAAGAAGGCCCACCACTACAATATTATGATATTTACTCCTTAAATTCATAGCTCTCTTGTCGTTGTGTTGTTCACCGAAATAGAGTTCTTAGTAGCTCCTGATCATACCTATGTAAGATTAAGTCCATTGTTGGGACTTTTCCCTAGTATGTCACGTTTTCTCGAATTGTTCCACCACGATCCGTTGCATCATGTCACCTCTTGGTGGCAACATCTCTATTGCATTTTGATCTTTGTGGGATAAACTCGGACTGTGATCTCTCCACGTGTGGCCTCCGTCAGCACATCACAAGGCCTCTGCCACCTCATATTGTGTTTGTTCCTTTGGCAATTGACCTCTTTGTCCACTCGCTCTCGGGTCACACCCGAATACAGCATAACTCTAGGATAGTCTGTTGCCTAGCAGCTCTCGAAGTCTACTAACTCCATTGAAATTGGTACATCATTGTCTGGATCTTGGGTCTTTGCTCCCTTAGCACAATCTTCACTGAGCATCACTTCCTTTGTGATAACTCGAATGGTAGCACTACAAGATACTTCAAGAATACTTATCTTTATATCCTCTTGCCCTGTGCCAATGCTTTTTGATTCCAACTTCATCTCCAAAATTTGAGTTACCTTAGTTCCTCTATCAAATGCTTCACTGAGATAAGGTGCATATGTCTTGAAGCTCCCTTCAGCTTTGGCCCCATATAGGTTGCGTCTACTCTATCAGAATGAGGGACCTATGGAACAACATGATCCCGCTCTTGCCACTACAAGAGTTTATGTCCTTAATATTTGTTCAAGGAAAGCTTCATGTCTCCGCTCTATGCTTTGTCTACTACATCAACTTTCTTCATGCGGCTTGGGCACTTTACTAAGTTCCACCCAAGTTACTCTTATCCTCGGTTTACATTAGGTTGATAATGGCCCTCGCACCCACCATTCTAGGGTCAGCCCTTTGTTGAGTTCGATCTTTACATCGACTCTAAGTGTGCATTCGTTTGGTGTTGCCTTAGGTCACTCCCCCACTTGATCTCGTAATGCATCCACTAACGCATTACCTCATGCTAGATCAAGAGATGACTTCTTGTCGCTTGCTCGGTCTGTTGAACTTTATAGAGTTGTTGTCTTAAGGTGCCCATTCTTAAGATGTGATCCGTTGCACATGACTTTTCACCAATACAACCCCTGTTGCGCTCCTAAAGGCCTAGCAATATGTTGAACTTTCTACACATTTCAATCTCCTGTGGACGTATCCTTCTCATGTCGAAGAGAAAGTTCCAATGCTCTCTATAGCATCGAGTTTCGATCGTTTTGGGATGGTCATAGACGGTCTATCGTCCATAAACCTTGTATGAGTATTCTTCGAGTTAGTAATTCCTCTCATCTCTGTGAGCTTTACATAACTCTTTTAGCCACCGAGCAATCCATCTCTCCTTGTACTGTCTTATCTTTTACCAAACACCTCACTTTCCTTAAGCACCATTAAGTTTGATTATCAACATCGAGCCATAGCTCGAACTCAGCCATCCAAACATTTATGCGCTACATGTTCTTCCTAGTTTACTTGTCCTCGTAGTGTCTCTCATGCAAAGTGTTGCATACCAATCTCTGAATGCCAATCTCGAATGCCTACTCTTTTGAGTAACTCATTTTCTTATATCTCAATGCTTGTTTCCCCCAAACGATCGTGTGTGTTTTCCCAAACTAGCTACCCTTAATTCAACCCTATTAGGTCTCCCACATTTGTATACTAGGTGTTTCTATATGTACTTGTCTCACTCTAATACCCTCTATCATGGACTAAGCTAGTTTTGCCTAAGTTGTGTAATACCCTTGCTTGTTTGGTCACATGGGGTCAACCTCCCCGAAACTTCTTATGGCCTCTTATGAACATACAAAAGAGAAAACGAGTAAAAAAAATATTTTTAACTCAAGATCTACAAATATCCATTTTAGTAAACACTTATTTGTGCAATATACAAATATAAACTTTGCAATCTCTGAATAGTTGCACGACAAAGGGTCCAAGGTGGTCCGTCCTGACCAAAAATCTTCATAAGTGCCAGCATATTGCAACTGTAGAACAAGATAGTGAACCAGCTTTAGACTCTACCCCAATGGCTTATCGAGTCATGTGCCAATCGTGTAGCTCATGGCTGTTGTATTGGCTGACACTCTGCACCACTCTACAGAGCTAAAAAAACTCCCAAAATGGCTACTTGGATGGCTTGTTTCTTGACAGTTTTATCTCTGCGTAATAACTACATACATCCTACGATTATAAGCTTGAAATGATCATAAAAGCTAACCAAAATGAGATTTGCCAAGTCCACTACCAAGCCCTCTATATGATATGTAAAGTATGAACAAATTCGAAAGACATAAACATACACAAGTATTACATCGAATACCCTGTTTACAACTTTGTCTGTGATAAGAGGACATTCTTTTTTTCGTTTTATTCTCATGCAACATCCTTTATTTTTTTAAAAGATGAGATTTCTGACCACCTTCATCACGTCGCAAGGCATGTTGTCCCGTGGAATTGGCATGAAGCACCCTCCCCCAAACCATGCCCCTCTTATCTCTTGCTCTTAATACCCTCAAGAAGAGAAGGAAAGACGAGATGAAGGCAACAAGGATAACGATAAGCGTAGAGCGCATAAGCAAGGACAAACATAAGAAAACATGACGAGAATGACAATGAGAGTGAGAGTAAGCGATCACGATGGAATGGGAGAGAAGGAAAGACGAGACGAAGGCAACAAGGATAACGATAAGCGTAGAGCGCATAAGCAAGGACAAACATAAGATAACATGACGAGAATGACAATGAGAGTGAGAGTAAACGACCACGATGGAATGGAGGTGTTGACCATCTATCAAAAAAAAAAAAAAAAAGAAGAAACGTTTGGTCCTATATACATTATGTAAGACCTGTTTGGTGGTAGAGGGACAAAGAAAAAAAAAACTTGTGTGAATGAATGAGTCATTATTAAATAATAAAGATGATTCTTACTAGTATCTTATCTACTGAAAGCTTACCGCGTAGAGATGTCTGACAACACAGCAAACGTCGATCCAAACAAATTTGTCTGCAGCTTGGGAATGGTTGGATAGAGGAAGCTAAAAAAAAAAACCCAACAAAATGTACCATTCAAATGACAAATTTAGATGGCACTACCATTCGCATGACCACAAAATGTACCAAAGTTTTACCAAGATTAATGTACTTCATTCAAACAACAAAACCCTAAAAAAAAAAAAAAAACTCTAGAACAGCAAGTACAATAGCACAATCATGCAAAATATGAAAATGTAACACATGCACTTGAATTCTAGTATAGGCCATAATTGGGAGATTCAATCATCATTGTCCAAGCTGATAATATGCAGACTGCACTCAACTCCTTACAGATCCAATTTATTCTCTTGATCGACGATAAAAGTTATCTTTTCTATTAACAGAGCGTCATACTTCGAATATTGAAAAAACATCATGGTAATTGATGTGCAATTTGAAAAATCTGAAACATACACAAGAAAAGCCACATACCAAACACCACTTCTCTTCCACAGCTACAGTATTTTGCTTGAATTGCATGCATCTTTTATCAGCCAGCCCTGAATTCTTTGTAGTATTAGAAATTCAGAACAAACTACAATGTTAAATTTGGGTACTGTTTACAGCCATGAAGTATAATCGAATGCTTTTGTATGCCGAACTGAATGACTGCAGTATAAGTCAGCAAGACTTTCATCAAGAAATTAACTAGTCTATTTATTCCATCTTCTAAGGCACACAGAATAAAAGTGTAGGGACCAAGGCTACATTTCATGGGACTTCTAATGCTTCTCACATACAAGTCATTACAATTAGAAGTCATAAATAGAAGTTGAAACTTGACTAGTATCAATCACACTCATATAGACCGAGAGAGGAAAAATACAAGCATCTCACAATGAATACATCGATTGTCAATCAAACAGGTGCCATCATATGGTTGTGGGTATGACACCTAGATTACAAATCTACCAGTAATATCACAATGAATACAGCATTTTCAGGTGCCATCATATGTGAATATAATTTATTTATCTACCTAGCACAAGGCTCAAGTGACTTGAACACTCAGTGTCATATGTGGCATGTGCAGTCTGTAAAATTATGGAAATGTGATCACTTCTACAATTTAAGTTCCCTATTTGTTGCAGTTCATTCTACTTTTTTGAAGAAATATAATTTTAGTTAAATACACTTTTCTATGTTTCTCGTGCCTTATCGCTTTCTTCATGAGTATAAATATCATATAACAAATTTGTGATTTGGCCATAATGCATGCTTAAATAAATTTTTATTTTTTCAATTTAGCTTTTGTTTGTACACATATAAATACGGGCCTGCATACATATGGACGTATTATATTCATACCATGCCATCAGTACTTTGGTTGCCCATTTACCCTGGTTGGTTTTTGAAAATATTGGTTGCAGAAATAATTACAAAATTGCCCTTGAAATTGATCTTCAATCTTCTTTTCCTCTTTGGGCATAATTAAACAAGGTTAGTACAAATAAAGAACAAAAAAGATCCAATAGTCCCCCAAACCATAGATGCCTATCATGCGTCACGAGAAATACATTGCACAAATCGATCGATTTAAAGGTCCCTGCTAGATTGACTGTCAGCTAAAAAAAAAAAAGAAAAATCCTTGAAGTACCACTCCACTTCTATATCAAATTTCTAAAGAATCTTAAAAGATGGAAGTGGTCAAGCAATGGTGTTTGTAGATGTATAGTTTAGTGGAATGAAGCACCTTTGTCATCCTATCCAGGAGATGGAGTTCCCTCACATTAATAGTTTATAAATATCGTTCCCATTAATACATATGATTAAAACAATTAATTTGCATTGTAAAATGAAATAACTTACATTCTTATGTAAAATTCCCTGTTATATGCCCCCAAATAAAATCCACATTATTCTATCGCCGTACAAGATTATATGACCATAATCACTGATCTGACTACTGGTAGATGTCGATAAATCCTTGATCAAACAGCAATATTCTTACTCAGTAACATTAACAAATACGATGTAGTTATTAAAATTCATCGATATTAGCTGAAAATGGCTAGCATTGGATTGAGAAATTAAAGTTAAACAATTATAATAAGGACAAAAAAATGCTTAGCCTGAAAATTAGATAATCAGGATAAAGCATAGAAGAAGGGATGCCAATCGAAACCAATTAGCTCAAGTACTGGTATCCTTACAAAACTGTAGTATACATACATGACCCAGTCTTCTGGTGCAGATGTAACAGCAGTAACACAGAAAATATAAATCAGTTCTAGCCTGCTCCAAAAGCTATAATGAAATATACCTTTACACCAAAAGAATCTTCTCAGGAAAAATCAATCACCATGGCTCCATCTTCTCTATACATTGAAAAGTCCCAAGTCTGAAGTACTTATCTATTTGTTTTGATGTAAAACGAATTTGTATCTTATCTGCTAAGAGGTTCAAGTTGCACTTCCAACATGCCAGATGACTGAGACTCCGATTTAGTAGCTGTGCTTTCGGGACGCAACAGATCAACCGAATCATCTTCCTCACTGTTTCCCAACACCCAATTGCCTCTTAGATGACTCCTGTCCGTTCTTCTTCGCTTAACCTCCATATACTCCAAGTACATAACTAAAAGGACACAAGCCAAAATCCATAATACTAATGCCCAAGTAAGCTCTTGAACATTCTCGCTACCATATCTATGTGCTAAATGCTTCATTCCACTAAATAGAGAAGCAACTCCAGCTACAATGGCAGACCTCCCTACGATAACATGAAAATATTCCCAAAGTATTCGTTTTGAAGAGGCAACTTCTCCATTAGCTGGACTTTTGGGACGTACACACGCGTTTATTGGCTGTGCACATGCCAAGAGTATAGCAGTTACACCAAATTTCACATGCACTGAACTTAAATAAAAACCACGGAGTTCAGCAGCTGCGAAAAGAACACCAAGTAACATAATTGCTATTCCAGAGTACTGCAAGTAGACATGTAACTGGTACCAGCCGTCACCTTTTACATGTTTCAAATACCTTGCAGCCAATATTCCCCCCGGAAGCAAGATACCCCAAGCCACAAACATCATAAACCCATGAACAGCTAGGACAGGGCGCAGATCCTGCTCTGCCTCTGCCGATCCTCGCAACAATAGAACCCTAACAGGCCTATTGCTTGTAACGGAATGCATATTCCTCTCACTTAGATTATCTTCTGACCACTGGGCACCCATGGCCCAAATGACTTTCAGAGGAGTAGTTGGATCAATGATATTCTTACACTCTATCTTTCCACTACAGGAAGGTGACAAAGGACGAGAAAACTCAAATGTCATGATTCCATTGTCTTGTCTACATCTCACATGTGAGATGTTTTCAGAAGTTGGATGCACATTCATAGCATCCTTTGCATCAATCCAATAAGTGTCTACATGACCTTTCCCATTATCATCTATCCAACCAACATAGGCATAGCTGTTTATCATTCCACTTCCGAATCCAATTGCAAGATATCCACTTTTTTTCTCACCTCGAGCTGCAATAGATATTGAATCTTTGGATAAAGTCCAGAAAAAGGATACTTGTTGATCATCCAAGAGAACACTATTATTGTACATGTCCGAAAGACCTCCATCAACCACATGAATTTTCCAACCCATTTTCTGCTGAAACAAGGAGTGGTAGTAAACTTGATCAGGTGTATTCCTGTCAGGTGACCAAGTCAACTCTGTTGGGCTAGCTGGCACACCCTCAAACTGTGATCCACCCGCGTAGATAACCTCGGTCATATTCCGCAATGTTGCATTCCCACCAATGGCATCGGATGTGATGTAAAGTGCAACATCATGCCCAGCTTGTATCGAGAAGGTTACTGGCACACCCCTTTCTACTCTCAGCGAGGGTGCTTCTTTCTTGTTAATATAAAGCACCTTTGAGGGATTTGGAGGGTTTGGGTAATGCAAAGCTGGCCCTGATGTAACAATGAGAGGTGTCTTTGCGACGGCAATGATCAGATCCTGATCCTCCTTATCTTCAGCATCCAGTGGCCCAAGGCAGTCGTCCACCTGCTCTGACACATTGAGTCTAAGGGAACCATAAGCTGTTCCTCGTGGCCTTCCATGATTCTGGGGAAGGTAGTATGGCCTAAGGGAATCAGGTGGCCTCAATATACCAAGCGCCCAAATCACTGTCATTTTCTCTGTCCTGTTCACTGGCACATCATACTTCTCATCAACAGACGCCAGCGGGTGCTTGTACCGAACAAATGCCACCCCATCTCGGCGGTGCCCATAGAGAAACCAGGTGTTGTTCACCAGTCCAACCGGATCCGATCCCTCATAGATAGTATCAGGACACACACCTTCGACCTTGCCATCCTTGTTAAGAAGACACTCGCTGAATGCAGTAATAAAGTAGTCTTCAGCAAAGGGAATACCTTCTTCTGTGAACCCAGTGACCGTCACATCGGAACCGATCATGGGAGATGACGAATCAGGCTTCGCCCACCCAAAGGCCATGTAGTACTCCGATCCCACGGTTGCTTCGAGGCCAACATCGACGGAATCAGATTCAGGGTACAACGTCCACCGAAGTCGAAATATTGGAGACAAAGTCAAGCAGTTGTCGAACATGGTCGGCGGGCGGCGGATCCCGCTTCTGTTCCTGGCCAAAGCCGGAGAAGCAGGAGCCGGAGAGGGGGCTGGGGAAAGGCCAGGGCTTGGCGCCAGGGAAGGCTCGGTCTCGTTGCCGGTGGCGGTACGGAGGACGGCATGGCCGAAGTCAGAGGCGGTGGCTTCGTCCCAGATGGCGAGGACCGCGATCTGGTCCCAGGTGGCGTTGCCCCACAGCCGGACAGTAAGCGACTCATTGCGGTAGGTGCGGTTGAGGGGCATGTCGGAGATCTGGGACCCAAGGGACAGGTTCCGGAAGTCGTCGCCAGCGGCGCCCCACCACCGGACCTGGTCGGAGCCGGCGAGCATGTCGAAGCGCCGGACGGAGAAGGAGCAGCCATCGACGATCCGGACGACGCCGCGGACCTGGTGCTGGGCCATGAAGAGGTCCGCCTCAAACCCAGCAAGGGTAGTATTCTTGGCGCATCCGTCGCCGGCGACGGCGACCGGGAGGAGAGCGAGGAAAAGGAGAAATGGCAAAGGCGCCATGGGAGGAGCTTCGATCGAGATCTGGGGAAATTGGAGGAGGTCCAAATTAGGGTTTGACCGAAGCGGGCGGCTTCTCACCAACGGGGTCGTTAGTGCGTCGCCACGAGGAAACCCACAATTGATGGGATCGCCTCGGAAGCTTCTCTTCTCCATTCTTCATTCTTCGTTCTTCATTCTTCATTCATGTATTTATAAAAATATATGATAAATCCCTAAAAACCTTTTTAAATTTTCATTTCTTTTCTCTATTAACGCTTTTTTTTTTATTTTCATATATTTTTATTTTTTAAAATATAAAATTACCTCGGGTCTTCACCCCTTCTCACTATCTATTTCGTCCGTTCATGAACCCTAGTCCAAGTACACCATCCATCGTTCAACGTCTCTCCCGCTTATGCTAGGCATAGGTGACCTTCTCCATTCACCTCAACAACGCTAATGTAGGCTCCAATTGCCCACCAAACTTGATCACCTCTCTCATCCCATCGATCGATCCATCTATTAAGTTTACAATAATGATAGCCGAGAGTCATAGACAACAGGACGAAGATGGATGAGGTAGTGGGGTGATGACAACATTGACAATATAGATATTAGGGATAATTTTATATAAAAAAAAAGAACACTTCACGAAAATAAATAAAAAAAAGTTGCTAATAGGAATAAGTCAAAATAAGATATTTTTGTTAAGTAAATTTATCCATATATATATATACATAAATCTATATATTTTTATTTTTATATATTGGTGGATATCTATATCACTTAATCAAAAAAACTTTATTTTTGTTCTTTCCTCAATTTCCTATCTTTTATCTACAATTATTATTATTTGCTCTCTCTATTACTTTTTGTTCTCTCCAATGGACTTGTGGACCTGTGGGGAAAAAATATTTTTTCCTGTGATATTAGGATTTGACGGCAACTGTTGAACTGATATCACTACAATAAATTCTAGACAGATTATATTGGATGGACTGAATAAAAAGTATACTTGGAAGAACCTTGTGGAGGACTTGCCCATGTTCAATGTAGTTGTTTATAACATGCAACAAATCATATTATTGGTGCATAAAACATGATTTCTGTGGTATACAACAATTTTTTTTTTTATATATGCTGATATATACACCAAGTTTATCTGCCTAGTGAAATCTAAGTGTATTCTCACTCTCAAGGAATCCAAATATCTAATTTAGAAAAGCAGAAATCATTGAACACCTCATTAGAAACATATAATCTCACATCAAAAACATGGTAAAGTATTTGAGACCTGGCCTTAATTGGTTTTTATGGGTTTTATTTTTACTTCTTTTTGTGTTTCTGTGATTAAACAAATATACCAATTCTAGCATTATTATCCAACATATGACACATTTGTAGGTCAACCATATCTTTCACCACACAATTCTCTTCTCTTAAAGCATCATATTTTCTTTTGCTTAAACTTGAGGCTAATTCTACATGCTTCTGAATTCTGATGTGATGGTGGAGGTTGCAAATGTGTTGTTGCAATATTTAGCTTCACCTTTACAGCTTCCACAAAGTTAAACAAGAGTTGTTGACCTGACCAAAATATGAAAACAACATATAGTTGAATGAATAGACCAACAACAAATGAACTCCATCAGTCCAATGGAAGCATCAAGAAATTAGTTGACAATGTATGGTGAGCTGGATAAGCATCAAGACTAATTATTCTCTTTCCCTATTGGTCAAAGTCTAGAGTAAATAGCAGGTGGTCAAGGTAAGTTCTATAGCATGCAAAGCATATATGACCTTGTCTACTAAGTCACAAGAAGATGGGAACATAAGGACTATAGCATATGTGGCTAATGGCCTTGTTCAAAGCATATGTGAATACTTAAGTCACAAGAAGAGCCTTGAGACTGTTTAATTTTATACCAATTGTTGTTTTGGTTTTGTTGCTACTAAATAGTTTTCATGTCTTATTGAACACTATTGTAATTATACCCCTTTGTTTCATACATAGTTTCTATGAATTAATGCTGCAAGCATAAGATATAGGTAGCAAATGTTTGTCACATGATTCATCCCAAAGACAATTGTTAATACTAAAAGGTCAAACTTCTGTTGTACGTATCAATATTTAGGAAGAAAATTCTGTACCCTTTGCATTCACAAATCAATTACTTGTAGATAAGAATGAATGTAGGATGAATATATCCATAGAATGTGCTATAGTTATTGTTTCACTTCAAAACAAGGATTTAAAAGTCACTCTGAATCTATTTGGGTAAGTTATCATATTGGTATCCAATATCAACAAAAAGAAATATATTATATTCATGCTCCAATTGGTATTGTCTACCATCAAAATCTCACTGCCATTATTCAAATCGATTCATACATGCAAAAAAACAAGGGAAATACAAGGTCATTTTATAAGGTTTCTTGTTCTGCATAAAACTAATGTGCTTCAAAACTCATCTTTCTTGCCCATGCATGCACATGAAGAATTCGAAGGTTCAAACATGGCATTCACACATGAACACTTGTGCTTTGCTTGAAGTAGTGCTGTGCATCGGGGAGAGCTTCCTCATGATCTGTTATTTGATGTGTTGGTGCTCTTTGTGTATATGCTTCATAACCTCTCTTGCTGACTTCTCATGAACATTTGTGTAGAACTCTTCCAAGTTTGATCATTATTGGACAGTGTAGAAGGATTCTAATCGACTCTTTCAAGAACAAATGTTGTGCAAATACACTTGAAGCTTCCTGCAAACCAGTACAGATGCCATGATGATTCTTTCAACCTTCTCTCTATGAGCAGCATGCACAAGCCTCCTCGTGCTCTTCGAGGCTTTCTCTGATCTCTTCGCACCTCCATCTCCCTGCACCAAATGATGCCAAGTGACGTCGTCTCCGTCCTCCCTGGCCACGGACGGACCTAAAGGGCGCCGTCAGGGATACTGGTCGGTATTTGCTGTCCTGCGGTTCGTGTGAAAGCTTTTGCTTGCCCTAATCTTAAGGCCTTGTTGTTGCAGATGATCCGAAGAATGGCCACTTGCGGGCTCTCGATGGAGCCAAGGAGCCGCTGGTGCTCGCCAAAGCGGACTTGCTTGATGTGCAGAGCTTGCGCGCCGCAATCCATGGGTGTGATGGTGTGTTCCACATGGCCTCTCCGGTGACGGACGACCCCGTGAGTGCTTCGTTAGGAGAGAAATGGTGAATGCCTGTCTCAGGTGCCAACCTTGAGCTCTTCGTCTTCGTCTTTCTGCAGGAGCAAGTGATCGAGCCGGCGATAACGGGCACAAGTAACGTGATCGAATGCTGCAGTTCGACGTGTAGTTCTCACCTCCTCCGTCGGGTAGGTGCTGTCTGCATGAACCCTAACCGCGGCCTCCACGCAGCCGTCAAGAACACCAAGGTCTCATCATCGTCAACCACCAATGTCTAACCTATACAGTAGATTAAACCGCATAAATCGCGAATCGTCAATCACCAAGGTACGTAGACACTCAGGGACGCCGCCGAGGCTCACGTAAAGTTGTTCGAGGCGAGGGACGCCAAGGGGCCGGGGGGCGGTCGTCCGTCCGAAGACTCACCAAGCTCTTCCCGGAGTACCCCTTCATCGGTTGATCTGCCATCGATCGCAGGAGGATAGTCGACTCTGGACATTGTTGCAGGTGCAAGGACGACGTGAATCCACCGAGGAAGGGCTACTACAAGTCCGCAAGCCAGAAGCTGAAGGACTTGGGTGGTTGCTTTCGTTCCTGTGAAGCAGTGCCCCTCTGAAGCTGTCAATAGCCTTCAAGAGAAAGGCCTTCGCCCCATTATCCTGTAGTAGACGCACTCCATCAATACTGATCGATCACATCACAGTGCATAACATCGTAGAACTCAGAATGGACAAAGAAATCTTTCCAACTGCTACTGCTGTTTAAAGGAATTCTATTCTTTAGAAACATTGCAGTCACTGCTACTATCATTACCAACTCAGTTTTATCAAGTCAGGACACAACCACTGGCATTCTTCGAGTGAGGAAGACTGTCCATTTTTACATGTATAAAGCAAGAAATAAACCTCAATGGCATACAAAAAAGCCACCGCGACCGGAGTAGAGCGGGTTTGGTGGGAGGACAATTCCAACACTTCACCAGAACTGTTCTTCTTCTAATCCTTAATCCCACAACAGAGTGGAATCAGTATTCAAAGGTCTATTTTTAGCTCAGCGTCAATCAATTGGTTGCAGCAAACTAGAGATTCATACTTCCCACCTGAAAGCATTTAGACCACACTATGGGAGTTGTACATCCAAAAACAATACTGCTTTTGACTCTCTCTCTCTTGTCTCTGACAACGATGAAAGGCAAACATTACCTTGACGCTAGGCTTTTCCTTGCATGCACAGGACCAACACCTGCCGATGCTTACCTTAAAATACAGAACATTGAGTGCAGAATCCTGATGATTCACTTGAGCTTCACACCAACCTTATCTTTTTCAAGCATCAATGATATTGCTTCCAGTCTAGCAAGGAGGAAACATGTTGGTGAGCATATAGACTATTCTATAAAATGATTTGCCCTGAGGCCATTTAAAGCTCCTGCATCTAAAGATCTAAATCCACAAAAATTAAAGGTCTCAGGTAGAGATGTAAGACAACATGAACATATCAAAGGTGACTGGCAAAGCAGAGTCTAAAGAGTTTTTGTTGACCAAAAAACACAAAAACACAATATATGCTTTCCATGAAGAACAGCAATTGCAGTCCACCAGGCAACCACTTGGGCACTTGGGCTCCTGCCTTGATGACAAACACGGTGTAGAACATTCAAGCTACCATTTCCATGACCACCACATGTATAGATGCAAAGCTGGGAGCCCATGCATGCATGTCTCAGACATTGAATGTGTATGCTTGCAATTATGTTTTCATGTAAGTGCTTTATGATAAGATGATACTGTGAGGTCAATGCATAAAATATATAAACTGAGATTTATCAGCATCAAAATAGTTTGAAACTCAACTAAACAAAAAAAAAAAAAAAACACGGTAATTAAGTAAGCTTGACAAGAAGCTGTTCTCTACAGAAGATTAGAATCACAACAAAACATTTGTAGCAAATCGTAACAGTTACTGATGTTTAAATAGAATACAGCCTCAAGTGTTCGAAGTGTTGGCTGTTATTAAATGTATATGCATATGCGCAACAAAGCCTAATAAGACAACCGTAATGAGCAACTTAGGATATAGTCACAATTCCACTACTTTAAAAAGATTGAAGGCAACAAACGATTCTGTTCCACTCAACATGCTAATATATGTATGATGTAGTGAATGATGAGCACTGAATATTTTTAAGTTTCAAGCTAATAAATTTTAAATTTAATTTTATTAAATTTTAAAAAAATGATTCGTATCTTAAGATAATTATGAAAGTTCAAAATTACTAAGATATAATATACCCTAAAATTAATATGTATTATAATTTATATTTAATTTTTAGTAAATTGTGACTCATTAATATCTATAAAAGGGGAAGGAAGTAAGATTATTAAACTTTTGTATTTAGAGCTATTACCTGTTAGTATCTCTTGAAATAGGGTTTCTATATCTCACTTCTTTTGTCACCCTCTCCTTCCCATCATATTTGTTTAACATCATTTGATATTAGAGCCTTGTTGTGCTCTTGGAGTACTCCCTTCTTATGACAACTACAATACTACGAAAGAATGATGCAACCAGGAATATAAAAATTGAAGCACTAAGGAGACAACTTGAAGAGATGCACCTTGAAACTCAAGATATGGTTATGCAAGTGATGGATTCAAAGACATGAATCCGCTTGCATCCAAAGAAGCTATAAGATACACATTTATGGAGAGTTTGACTTTGAAGAGTTTCATAGTCGACTTCAACCTGCAGAGTTTCTTAATTGGCTTAGTGTCACTGGTAAATTCTTTGAGTACAACGAGATACCCGAAAATAAAAAAGCAAAATTAATTACTGCAAAACTTCGACGTTATATTTTAATTTGGTGGGACAAGATTCAAGAAATACGCCTTCAAAAAGGGAAGATGAAGATGTCATCTTGGGAAAAGATGAAATCTCGGTTCCGTAAGAATTTTCTTCTATTTAATTATGTTCAAACTCTCTTTTCACAATTTAACAACTTTCAGCAAGCTAGCAAAATCATCATCGACTACACTAAAGAAGTGTCGGATGATCAAATGACATGCTGGAATGCTAGACAACGTGCTGAAAGCTTCGTGATTGTGCTAGATATGTGATTGAGTAGTTAAGTCTGAATCGAGGTTGTTAAGAGTTAAATTGAGTTGATATTGGTCTGAAACCATGCCAACTCAATTAAAAACCCATTGAGCCTGAACCAGGATTAAATTAGGCTTCTTGGAATGCCAATTTGGTGACTTGAAGTTAGCCTAGGTGGTGGTATCGCCAGGCCTAGGCGGTGGTACTACCTAGGCCAACAATGGTATCGCCAAAGCTAAGATTCCCAAGCTCCGTTCAATGATGGTATCGCTCGATGCGATAGTAGTACTACTAGTACTTCGAAATCTCAGAGATTTGAAGTTTTGGCTCCATTTTTGAAGCTCATGCTTGCTTGATGGTACCCCACTCATGCTTGCTTGATGGAGCAAGAATTATAGAGGAAAAAAGTATTGTAAACTTCCTTTGAGCATTGGTTGAGTCTCTTCCTCCTCCTTGAGTTAGAATTGATTCTCAATTGTAGGAGGTGTGAGGTCTCTTGTAAAAAAGAGGTGTAAAGATTTTCTCCTATGCCTATTAAAAGGAGAAGAGTTGTAACGAGGGTAGTTGATCTTTGCTCATTGAAAAAAAGATCGAAAGTGAAAGCTAATAGTCTCGAGAGAAGAGAAATTGGGAGTGGACGTAGGTCGGGAAGACCGAACCACTGTAAATTATTATATATTGATTTACTTACTTACTACCCTTACTAACCCTTGTAGTTAAACACACTTTCGATATGAATTTTCTTGATCGAATTTTTTAAATTGGATTCTTTTTATCATAGTAATAATTCATCCCCCCGTCTTAGTGTCATTACGATTCTAACAATTAGAATCAAAGTCTGGTTCTCTCAATTAGATTAACACCCAAAAGAGATTTATTAACTTTTTTTGGCAATCAAGAGAGTCACTCTATTAATTGTCCTCCTATGTTCAATGGGACAAACTATACTTATTGAAAAAAACAAATACATATTTTGTTGCTTTCTATGGATTTTAATTTATAGAATGTCGTTGAATTTGATTTTCAAAAATCTTCTAAATCGACAAATAAATAGAATGATTAAAAAAAAATATTTTCATTAAATACTAAAGCTATGGACACTTTATTTTGTGCTTTAGAAAAAATTGAGTTTAATCGTGTTTCTACTTGTGACACTACACATGATATTTGGCACATACTTGAAGTTACTCATGAAGACAAAATTAGAATTAAAGAATTTAAAATTAATCTTTTAGTACATAGTTATAAATTATTTAAAATAAAATCAAGTGAAACCATTGGTGACATATACACCCATTTTATGGATGTTGTCCATGGTTTAAAAGCTCTTAGTAAAAGTTATACTAATCTTTAATTGGTTAATAAAATTTTAAGATCTCCTCTAAGAAATTGGGATCCAAATGTAACGATTATACAAGAAGCAAAAGACTTGAACAAATTTCCTCTTGAAGAACTCATACGATCTTTAATGACCTATGAAATGACCTACAAAGTACATGATGAATAAAAGAAACACCTTCCAAAGAACATTAAAGATATTGCACTTAGAACGAAAGAAGATTACTCAAGCGAAAATTCAAATGATAATGAAGATGATGACATTGCACTCCTTACAAGAAGACTTAAAAAATTAATGAAAATGAACAAAACTAATTTTACAAGACAAGAATGTAAGAATAAAAGTGAACCTAAAAAAGATATAATAATATGTTATGGATATAAAAAGCTAAGGCACTTCAAAAATAAGTGTCCACAACTGAAGAAGTTGCCAACTTAAAAAAAGAAGAAAGCATTCAAGACAACATGCAATGAATCAAGTGCATAAGAAGATAAAGAGCAAATCAATAAAGATGAAGTGGTAAACTACGCATTGATGACCATCAACGATGAGGTATATCTCCAGACAAGAGCTAAAAGCAAAAGATAATATCTTGATAGTGGATGTTCAAGGCATATGACTGGAGATCCAACATAATTCTCAAAGCTTATTAGCCGAGAATGAGGATATGTCACATTCGGAGACAACAATAAAAGAAAGATTATTGACGTTAGAAAAATTGGTAAATCAAATCTTTTAATTGAAGATATTCTATTGATAGATGGTTTAAAATATAAATTACTAAGCATTAGTAATTATATAATAAGAGATATAATATCAAATTTAAATCCAATGCTTGCATCATACAAATACCACGTAAGAATAAATCTATGATTGTTTTAAGGAGTAATAATATTTATACTATTGATCTTTGATTTTCATGATAAAATTAATTTTTCAATTTTAACAATGATGCATAACTTTGACATAGGAGATTAGGTCATGCAAGTACAAAATTAATCACATAAATCGAAAATAAAGTACTTGTAAGAGGAATGTTTAGAATCAAATTTGTCAAAGATTAAATTTGTGATGCATGTCAACAAGAAAAACAAATAAAGAGTAGCTTTAAACCTAAAAATCAAGTAAATACCTCTAGACTATTAAAATTAATTCATATGAATTTATTTGGACAAATTAATACACAACAGGTTTAGGAGGTAGTTTAAGGATAGTGAAAGAAGTAAATCAGTAAGCAATAACAAGGCAAAGCAAGAAAGGAAATACAAACCAATTTATAATGGTTGGGTCATCTTGACCTACGTCCACTCCCGATTCCTCTTCCCTCGAGGTCATCGATTTCCACTATCGATATTCTTTCCAACGGATGAAGATCAACTACCCTTGTTACAACCTTTGTCATTTTACCAAGCTCAGGAGAGAACTTTTCTACACTCTTTTACATAAGACCTCACACCTTAGAATAACCACTAAACTTAATGAGAAAGACTCAAACATTTTCAAGAGTTCACAACACTTCTAACCTCGAGAATTCTTTCTTATTCACCCTTGTATCAAGCAAGCATGAGTAGAGTATTTATAGACTCTCAAATGTTTAAAAAATAAAGCCAAAAATTTAAATCCTCGAGTTTTCGGGGTACTAGGAGTACCACCGTCGGCGTCGGGCAATACTACCACTGAACAGAACCTGAGAATCTGGACTCTGGCAGTACTATCTCCAGCCTAAATAGTACCACCATCGACCTATGTGGTATCAATTCAGTCCTGGTTTAGGCCCAATGGGCTCCGAATCAAGTTGGCATGGTTTCGACCTAACACTAACTCAATTTGACTCGAAACGACCATAGTCAAGACTTAACCACTCAATCACATATCTAGCACAATCACAAAGCAACCAACTTGTTGTTTAGCATTTCGACATGTCATCTAATCATCCGGCACTTCGCCTAAACCTCTGACGCATCATCATTTCCTTCAACGTATCACTCAATCTATCGGCATATTGACTTCCTACAACATTTGATCTTTTGGCGTAATACTCGATCCTTCCAATTAGATGCCAGAACTCATGGCACGAAGTCCATCTTTCGACACATCAACCAATCCTCTGACCCGACATCCAATCTCTGACATAATACTTCTTTAGCCCAACGTCTGATTCTGCTGCTTCGACAATTAACCCTGTGATCATTCGTGTCTGTGATTGAAGTTTTCTCTAACCCGTCTTCTCTTGTGTAGATCCTTGCAGGACCATAAGAGGTTTCGAAGAGACTAACTCTTTGCGAATAGACACGTAAGGGTGTCGTAAGACATTGGCAAAACCAACTAATTGTATAATAATATGGCCCAGCCCATGTGGCTAAACATAATTGAACCCATATAGTCCGATATAATCCAACCTTGTGGTTTAGTATACCCTAACCTATATGGCCATATACAACCTAGCCCCTATGGCTAAGCATGACTTATCCCATATGGCTAAGTATAGTCCAGCCCATATGGTCAAGTATGATCCAGCTCATATAACCAGTCACGGTCGAATCTATATGGCTACGAACAATATAGCCCACGAGCCAAGCTTGGCCTAGTTTAATAGTAAGGCTAGACTTGATACATGAGTGAGGCTCAATCTATCCCCCGAGGCTAGGTTTACCCAACTATGCGATTGGGGTTAAGCATGCTTTTACCCTTCTATGCAACTAATTACACCTTTATCCAATATGCTACCTAAGAGAGGTATGTACGATGCATATGACCAGTCGAAAGATATGGAAGGATATGGGTAGGCATGCTTCTACCCTTCTATGCAACTCATTACACCTTTATCAAATATGCTACCTAAGAGAGGTATGTACAACGCATGTAACCGGTCGAAGAATATGGACGGTTGATTCAGTCTAGACTGGCTACTCCTAGGCCAATTCCCTATATTGATTTGAGCTCACTAGTTGATGGAACCAAACCAACTTTATCAGTTAAGTCGATTCAAAGTGATTCTGAATCAATTTAACTCATTCAAGCTCATTAAACCACTTTATGAAGTTGTTTAATTAGTATCTAATTTAATTCAATCTTGTTTAAGTCAATTGAGTTATTCTAGTTAAGAATCTGGTTGGTTGAGGACTATTAAAAGATTGATGTCTTATGTCTTTATGATTTGATGAATTTAAAAGTTTAATATGAAGGTGTCATCAAAAAATAATTAATGATTTTTTTATTATTTTAAAAATTAAGTTAATAATTTTGTTGTTATTATTATCATGTAGTATATATGACTATGGTGAATGACCCATATTAGTAGTGCATCTTGTGAAAGGAGCTACGATCCCATTATAGTGCCAAGACACCAGTAAACATTGTTTAGTAGGTCATATATCAAGCATGATCTCTCAAGATATTTTATCATATTATTTCTTTGACTACATATGTGAATGAATAAATTAATATAAATGAATGATCATAACTGATTATGCATCTCTGCCAAGGCCAAGTAGGGCAAATTCATTTTGGGGATTAGTCGTCATCAAACATCGTCGACGAAATAATCTCTCCATCTATTGTTAGGAGGAACATGCCCCAACTATTCTCTGTTAGGATCCAATTGGCGCTAAGAGGGGAGGTGAATTAGTGCAAGTGCTAAAAAACTCAGTTTGAAAAATATGCTCGAAATAAAATTGAATCATAAGTTCTTTTCTTGGAAGTAGGTGAGAGCAACAAAGTTTGAGAACAATAGTAAAGTAGTAAACCAAAAGAAGATGCTCATGCTTTTCTTAGAACTAATTAAGAACAATCAAATTTGAATACAATAGTAAAATAGAGGCAAGGGTAGACATGCTCACATATTTTATAATGATTCAGTCAAAAATTTGACCTACGTCCACTCCCGATCCCTCTTCATGCCAACCGGTGTCCACTATTGATCTTCTTTCACGAACGAAGATCAAACACCACTTACATCTTTCTCCTTTTCACAAGCTCAGGAGAACAACCTTTACTCTCTCCTTTTCTAAGGGAAGCTCTCGATTAATTTTCATAAAATTTACCCAAAGTATTTTTTCCACTTTCTTAGCACTTTTCTTGCTTTACCATGCAAAAATACATGGGGTATTTATAAACCCCAATTGGTTCCAAATATTAGAGCCAAAATTTAATCCTTTCCGAAAAATCTGGGTACGAGTGATACTACCACCGAAAATGCCCCAAAAAATTGGGGTGGCGACAGTACCACCGTCGCATGAGGAGACACCACCACCGGTAGTTGATGGTACCACCATCGAGATACATGAAATAGTACCTTTTAAGTACTATTTCATATCTGAGCGTACCTTCTGTTGACCCCTTTTTAGGCCAACGAAATGAGACATATCATGAGTTCAAACGAAGCCCAAATTAGACCCAATTGGCTCCTAATTGAATTAGTAAAACTAACCCTAATAATGATGTTAAATATGATACTTAAGACAAACAATTACAAACATAATCTACGTTGTCCGGCACGTCAATCGATCTATAGGTGAACTCCCGGCATCCTTCTAGCGAACCCCCGACGAGCTCCTAATCTCCTTTCGGCGAACTCCCGATATCCTTCCGGTGAACTCTCGACGAACTTCCAACAACCTCTAAAGAATCCTCGACGAGCTCCCGTTGCATAGTCCAAACCCTAGCTCGATGCCCGATCTTAACTCTAGCCCAACCATAGATTCTTCTTTAATTGCTTTGTCTTTTCCCAATCGTAGTTAATCCTGCATCACTTCTCTCTAACATATGGGTTAGATCACAAACATACCAATTGGTTTCATCATCATAATCCGAGATTCAACAATCTCCCCCTTTTTTTATGATGACAACTGATTGATGACATAGTTAAACTTAACTTTACATATCCATAAGCCATATATGAAATAGAATAATATTAAATTAAAAAAACAATTACCTTTGAATTCAAGGTAGAAATTTAACCATTAAAACTTTAACAATTTAACCATTCATCACCATGATACCATACATAATAAAATTTTAAATAACAAACATTCATCTTTTTTTTTATATCACACGCTAAAAATTTCAAATAACATATGTTTCATATGATAAACATTTCAAAACAAGCACCATCAATATATCATTTCTCTCCCTTTATCATCAGCAAAAAGGAGAAAAATTTAACTCATATTTGAACATTTATTACAAATATCCATTATATTTCAACGTTTATCATATTTAAATATTTATCATATTTAAATATTTATTATAAATATTCAAATATATCATTTGTCATCAACCAAAAAAAGAAATATTCAACATATCATTTCTAAACAAATATTCATCACACAATAAAAATTTCAAATAAACAAAAATATGTTTAAAACATTCCAAAAATTATAATTTCAAACAAGAATATGTTTTGAATATTTCAAAGATTTCAAAACAATATTTCACTTATGTCATCAATCATGTCATTCTCTCTCTTTATTATCAACAAAAAAAAATATTTGTGAATTTATTTCATCACATAAAGTGAGGAATTTATTCGATTTCTCCCACTTTTTAAAATAAAAAGAAAAATAAATAGAGGATTTTATTCATCACAAATGTCATATCAAATTTTTTTCTCCCCCTTCGTAAATAAAATAAAAGAAGAAGAAGAAGAAGAAGAAGAAGAAGAAGAAGAAGAAGAAGGGGGTGTCAAATATATCAAAGAGTACAAAAATCAAAGATCAAGTATTCAAAAGAAAAATCAAATATCAAAAAGGGGGATACATTTGAAAGGATTGCATACAAAATTCATGAATCCAAGAATCAAAATATTTTTTCTTCAAAAGGAGGATCAAAAAAGGGCTCATGAATCACACATCAAGTATCACAACATGTTCTTGAATCATATTTTTTCTTTTGTAAATTTTAAGAGGAAAGAATGATGTGAAATTATTTCGAAAGAGAGCTCAATTTGCAAAGACCGAGAATCTGAAAAAAATATAAGAGCTACTCTCATGCATTTAGAAGATTAAAATCATTTCATGCAAATTTCAAGAGACTCAAAACGAGAAATCCGAAAAAATGATATGATAGCAAATTCTGCATTTGGAAGGTTTAACATTTCTAATTTTCTTCTAAGCAATTTTCTCTCCCTTTGTTATTATCAGAAAGAAAGGTAAATTTTTTTTACATCAATGTTATAATTACAACTATAAGTACAAAGAGATTATATGTTGAAAATCATGCTATTAAGGATATAATATGAATGATCAATTTGCAAGTACTAAAAGACATGATTTATTTTAACAAATCTTCACTTTTTAGTAAATAACAAAAAGAAGTCTTAGGAGGATCAAATAGAAAATAATTTTGATTCATTTGGATAATTTTCTTTAATAAAAATAACAGAATCATAGTGAATGAACTTGATTTATATAAAAATCTCAAGTTATAATTTTCAAAATGTCAAAATCATGATTTCGATAATAACTTATTCAAGTTCATCAAATCATCAAAACATGTTTCATAGTTTAAGTGATCCATAAATAATGATATACATAGATTCATCACTTTTATCTCTTATTAAAAACTTGATAGGATAGAGACAATTAAAAAAAATACATTTCACTTTTGTGTTTCAATTTATGTAATTTATTTCATGCAAAAATACCTTTATCTTTTATGTCAAATCCATGCATCGTCATTTAAAACAGAAACCCAAGTATGTTTTAAAAAAAATCATCAAGATCAATAATAAAATATTTTCAAACAAGAGCTTCAATTTATTTTAATTACAATGATTTTTTCTTCTTAAGTAAGTCTAACTCTTACACTTAGTGCAATGAGTTACCATTCTCATTTCAAAAATTTTATTTATTTTACTTTATTTCAAGCCCTAATTCGAGAACAATCTATCGTTCAATCATGTACATACAACCTATTTTAGGTCAACACACAATCATCTAACATTCAACCATCATAATATTTAAATCAATCATTCAATAATAATATTTACATTTAAATCAACCAACATACAAGCCAATAATTTTCAACCTAGTATTCAAACTATCAATCATATCTAAAGTCAACACTTTTAATGAAAGTGCAAACTTCACTTCTCTTTTGAGATGAGCAAGTCAACAACTTTTTATTTATCCTTGTACATTAATAAGTCAATCATCTCTTTAAAAAAATCATTTGAAAACACATCCAAAATTATCACCAAAATCACTTTTCGAAAAATTTTAATGAAGGCAACGTAGATAGTTTTTCATTAAAAATAACTAAGATTCCCTAATTCATTTTTGTATTAGCATGCTCTAGTTATGCATCATCGAAAAATAATCAAGATCAGTTATATAATCATGAACCATTTTTAATAAAAAAATTATTATAATCGAAACAAAGATCATTAAGTTTCAATCATCTTGATTCAAATAATTTTTCTTTATTTTTGTTGCTTGGACTAGTGAGCTTGAAAAGTGTGTTAGATCCCAAGTTATGTGCCTTGAGCATTCACTATCAAGATACCATTTTATGCTCCTAGCCTTCGTTTGGAGACAAAACTACAACGAAGGGGGTTTTTGGTTTAGGTACTCATTTGACTTTCGATCCCTCATGAAAGGCTCTTCCTAATTTTACTAATGACATTTGGTTGTTTATGATTCATTTAAGAATCCAAACTAACTTGTGTAGACTATACCTTCTAAATGAGCATCTATAGGCAAAATGTCCAAGTCTACCACAAAAATTACATTTGATTTCAAGTGAAGAATGTAATGTGGATCATTTGATAAAGATAGTTGGCTTTTGATGAGTATTACCCACAAAACAAATACCTTCCTCATGAACATGACCCTTATTAGCAAGGATCATGTTTAGAGATTTGTTGCATGTCTTAAAATTTTCTAAAATTTTTTCTAATATGACATTTTTCTTTTTAATTTCATCAAGCATTTCATATTTCGAGCAAGAAGTACATGATATTGATGCATCATACAAAGTTCAAGTTTACTAGAAAGTAATGCATAATCCTTTTTTAGTGATTTATAAGTTTTGTTAAGCTTTTTATACTCATCAAATAATTCATGAAAGACATTTAACTACTCTTCAAAAGTAAAGGAGGCTTCAGAAGAGTTATTTACCTCATCATCGATGGCTATGAGCGCGTAGTTTGCCACTTCTTTTTGGTTATCCTCTTGATCTTTAGAGTGTCTTGGCTTCTTACGTTCATAGCAAGAGGTTGTGTCCTTTTCAAATTTATTTTTATATTTTTTTTATTTTTTTAATAAATTTAGGTTCTTTTGTCATAAGTTCAAAGTTATAGCCCTCATCACTCGATGTGTCACTCGAGGAGTCATATGTTACTCTTAATTCAATGTTCTTTCTGTTCTTTGAAAGATGTTTTTCTTGTGTTCTCAGTATCAAATCCTTCATGTTCTTTGGAAGGTTGTTCTCATGTTCTTCTTTGCAAGTTATTTCATTTATTTTTTATTGTTTTAATTTACTTGTGCTTTCATGTGTAACTTCTAATATGTGTCATATATCAAAAGCTGAATCATAAGTAGAAATCCGATTAAATTCATTTTTATCTAAAGCACAAAATAAAGCATTCATAGCTTTGACATTTAAATAAAACATCTTTCTTTCATGATTATTCTAATCATTTATAGGATTCAATGACTTTTGAAATTTATTTTCGATAATATTTCATAATTCAAAATCTATCAAAATCAAGAAAATCTGTATTTTAGTTTTCCAATATGTGTAGTCAATCTCACTAAACATAGGAGGACATATGATAGAATGACACTTGTTCATGCCAACAACACCCATTAAACTTGCTTATTCTTAAAGCAAGGTCAGCGTTAGCTGATAAGCTGGAGATGGTGCCAAGGGCAGAGAAGGTGTTTTTTGGTTTATTAGTGACTTGGCGAGTGACTTGTCTCTTATTGAAAGAGGAATCATATTTGGATTCAAACAGTGGTCTACTTAAGCTCAGAAGCAAGTAAAAGAGGGATATTTCTAATATCATGATATGGGATAAAAGAGATTGTATTTTAACCATTTTAATCCGGTAACTACTGAGCTTCAACAAAATACGAGAAGGCAAAAAGACGTATAAATCCAGTGAAGTTGGCTTACCTTGAAAGCATAACGAAGTTCTTCAACGAAACGACTCCTTCCAGCGATCCACTTTACTCCACCTAGAAACAGAAGAACAAGCTAAAAGAAATCATCGTTCTTGCAAGCCTTCGGTTTTTCACAGTGATCTGACAGAAGAAAACAAAGGAAAGAGTAAGGGAAAAAGAAGTGATGGCAGCTAAAGAGATGTCCACGGATCAAGACATTATGACTACAAGACCTGTATAGTCAAAAGAGAACAGATCTTACACCAATAGAGAAAAAGCCACGAGAGGTACGACATGAAACAATGTACTGAGACGATAATACCGCCCCAAATATGGAAACCTCAGACTAGGCAAGATCCGGAAGGCAAGTGAGATCTCTCTTTCCTCCCTATTGGTTCCTGCAATCCTCCACACCCAGTACATCTAAAGGTGGAGTACAAGGAAAGGCAAAGACTCAGCACAGGAATTGTGAAGATGATCACCAAGAGTGAAAAGTCCAACATAAGAGCAAATAGACAGCTACAGCAAAAGGGTTGCCATCAACAGATGAACAATCCCTTTTTTTTTTCCCTACAGTCTAAAACAAGCCAGAAAGCAAGATCTTGTGAACAACGACCACAGTGGGAGATACGAAACAAAAAGGAGAAACTTGAATTTGTCGGCAAAATTCGATTTTTCCACCAGGAACTGCGAGGGCGACGCTACCGTTTTCTCGCATCACCGCCCGCCATCGAGACGCCGAGAACAATTCCCTACCTACACAAAGAGGAGAGAAAATGTTTCCACAAAGCAGCAGCGAGACAAGAGAAAGGACCAGTCAAACAGTGGTTTCGTTAGTCCCGAACAGTGCGCCGGGAATGCATGTACCCACCCTGCTCGCCTCCTCTATCCGACCCAATCTGATCCGATTACCAACGAGGGGAGAGACGGACGGTCGCCTCCTGCTCCTCAAAAGTCGCGCTTTTCCTTCAAAGATCAACTGATGCAGCTTGTTCTGCTCCCCAAACTTTCCCCTAACCCTCACAAGAAACCACACAAGGCAATAATTTCTACAGATGCTGTGCAAGAAAAATACACTTCCAACTGAGAAACGTACGTACAAACAATTACATCGCAACCGGCCTTGGAAATCATCCGCTGCGCTGTATCTTCACGCCAACATCTGACACGCACACACAGAAAGAGAAGGAAGAAACGAGAGACGAACAGCTGCAGCAAACCTAATAATAATAATGAAAAAATGTCAACAAAAAAAAGAAGATAAAAATCTCATATTTTGTATCTTTTTCCCGTTCATGGCTAAGAGGCGATGGAGGGAGGAGCTGATGATGCTAATAAAGGTTGACAGGACGATAAGTGAGCACGCAACGGAAACAGCATCGTATCATACCATTGTCCTCCGCCGTGTGCTCACTCTCTTCTGTCAACCATCCGTTTTCTCATCCACCTTGTATATCATTTCTTGACCTAAAATCTCGATCTTTCTTTCCCTTTTTTTTTCCTCTCCACACAAGGAATTCCACCCCAAAACCTTCCCTTGTCAGATCTGAATCCTATCAATAGTCATATCGCAAAAGAAATAGAAAGAGTGAGGATCGCCACAACAGCAGCAGAAGCCGCAGGCAAGAAGAGCTCGCTCATCTTGTCGTTATAAAGGGTGGGGAAGAAGGGAAGGGGGGGAAGGCGGTGACGGGACTCGAGCTCTCTCCAACGAATTAGATGATTAGAGGGCCGTAACTAAGATATTAGCGGAGAGGATTACGAGGCGAATGAGTCATTTAAGCCGTTGTCGAGAGGGCATTGGTGGAAACCTGGCTTGGTGTCGGGTACTATCTGCGATTTGACCCACTGTACTCGTGGCGGCTGCAGGAGGACGATGACGTGGGGCCCTTTGGGAATCCTTCGGTGAGAGAACGCTGGTGGGGACGGCGTACAGCTACCCGCCTCCAACCCCTCCGCTTTAAAGGAATTCTTATCCGTGCCGCTCTCGATTACCCGCTCAATGGCTCGGGATGTGGTTGGGTCAGCAAAGCGTTGTGTGAACCATCCATCTCCAATCAAAATAAAGGTATGGAAAAACGGGTTTTTATGCTTGAGGACTTAAGTATTTATGCTTGGGTCAGCATAAATACTTGTTAATTATTTGCCAGTTACATTAACAAGACAAAAAAACATTTACCAAAACAGTATTCAACACTTACTTGAATCATTTACTCTGAAAGAAATCCTTTCCCGACGGAGTCATGACTCTAAATTCCCTCACGGCGTTTTGACTGACCTCTTTGGAGATAACACAAACGGTCGGGAGACCGATCACGTTGGATCGCCGCTGATCATGCATGACTTGTGATAACATGGAAATCCAACTCTATACAGGTTTGTGCAAACCCAGTGATTTCGTCGACACCTGGCTGCTCTTCCTGTGTGTTCGCGTGAGATGCTGGAAGCATTCGTCGAACGTTGAGATGTATGCATTTGGATAAGAAGAGGAGTGGCGGAGAGAGAAGGAAATGGTAATTGTTGGTGAAGCGGCCAATCATGCATGAATACGTACTTGGATGAGTACATCACAGCGGGCTCATCTGTACTGCTTCTGCTGCAATTATGGCACTCACGTGGACCGTGGAGATTGAATTGACAAGCGGAGACATCCACTGGTCCGCACTGGGCCTGTAGGTGCCACATCTATTTCAATACAATTATGATTCCATTCCACCCTTTTTACTAGTGTAAAGATGACAAATTTCCAAGCAGATCATAATCCATGTCCGATATATATATATCTATATATATATATAATGATTTATCTAAAAAAATTACATGTTTTATGTATTTTCTAAAAAATACCTCTTTCTTTTGTTTTTTCTCAAATAATATTTATAATTTAAAATACCTCTCAAAAGTTTTTTCATCAATTTTTTTAATCTTTTTTTACTACTTTTCAACTGTCACCGTGTTTTAATTTATTTATGATATTTTTAAAGGTATTTAATTATGATATTAAAAATATTATAAATAATAATAATAAATTAACTTCATATTGTATCACTTTGATTGCCATTCTTCATAATAGTTTTAGGTTTGTAGTTAGTTTGGTTAAGATAAAGAGTCTATTTATATTATTTTTATTATAATAACCAAAACATTATAATAAGTCAAAACACTATAATAAGTGAATTTTGAGGATAATTTAAATATTTTTTAAATGAAGAGTACTGTTTTTTAAAAAATAAAGGTTACCGATTGAAAAATATTCAAAATATAAATTGTTTAAGAAAATTGCGCATATTTTATATATATATATATATATATATATATATATATATATATATATATATAACACTATGAAAACGTACAAACCAAGTCAACAGGTCTCTCTCAAACATTCAACTTCGTCAATCTTTGGCTGCTCATGTGCGCTTGACTTGAACGCGCACGCATTGACTTCCATTTCGATAGCTATCCACCTTCTCCCAATGTCCACCACATCAACCGCGTCAACATCCACGAGGCGGCATCGATGGACATGCACATGAAGACTAGCTCGCCGCTGTTCCTCCATGACCTTGTCCTCGATGAGAACTCCATCTCTTGCTCCTATTTATGTCCCCATTTCCTGCTTCTCCCGTTCCCTTGCAAGCATGGAACCGACCTCCGTCGATCTCGATCTCAGCATCGGCTCAGTTTGGTTCAGTGGCAACCCTGCGGTGAAAGCCAAAGACGCCGACGACGATGTGAGTCAGCATCTTCATCAACGATTTGTGGTATGAATAAGCTTTCTTCTTTGCTCAGAGCATTTGCTTGACCAAGGAGATCTGATCTCCGTCTTCTCTCGACTCAGGTTAAAGCTCTCGAGGCCGAGCTCGACAGCGCGAACGAGGAGAACAAGGTACTGAAGGAAACGCTCGCCGCTATGGTCGCCAAGTACGGGGCACTCCGGCGTCAGATGACCGATCTGTTGCCCAACCACACTTCTTCCGAGGGAGGGTCCGTTTCATCAGGAACGAAGGATGCGGCCGATACTGGCATGAGAGTTGGGGAAGGAGAGCATAACCCCGAAGTTTCGAAGCTGTGTGTTCGCACTGATCCATCTGATTCAAGCCTCGTGAGTCCCCCATACTTCCTCGTCTATGGCTTCTGCTTCCGCTACAAGTTATTGGCATGCTTATCTCTGTGATGCTCGCTCAGGTGGTGAAAGACGGGTATCATTGGAGGAAGTATGGGCAGAAGGTGACCAGAGATAACCCATGCCCAAGGGCATACTACAGATGCTCCTTTGCTCCATCTTGTCCGGTCAAGAAGAAGGTAGATAAATTAGAGATCGATCAAATCAGCTATGAAAACGATCAAAGGCTGAACTATATCGATCTTATGCCTCACAGGTGCAAAGAAGCGCAGAGGATGCATCCATGTTAGTGGCTAAGTACGAGGGCGAGCACAACCATGGCCAACCTTCTCATCCCGGAAGTGTACATGCACCGAGACACAGTAGCATAGCTTCCCATCGATCCCATGCGTCGAAGAAGCATGCGAAGGACTGTTTGGTGGAGCAAATGGCTGTGTCCCTGACGAACGACACAGCTTTTAAGACCGCTTTAGCTGCTGCCATCTCTGGGAGGATGTATCGAGCATCTTCTCCAAAGTAACAGCCCACAGTAGCTGTTTCCTTGTTATTTCATGTGGTATGTGTTAGAAATCTTTTGGCAAGAGGTTCCTTGTGGATATACAAAGCTCATTTAACATCCATCTTGATCAAGCAAGAGTTCTTGTCGTTGTGCAATCAAGACCGTGGTAGAGAAACAATCATCAAACACAAACTCATCGATGACTTCACATCTTGCATTCGATGTATCTGATGTATATATAGCTCATGTAACTGCGTGGACAGGCAGCAGACATTACCTAATTGGACCATTCAAAGGAGACCAACATGTAAAGAAACCGAATCAAAACACGTATGGGTGGATTCCTCGTTGAAGCTCAAGAACTGGGACTGCTGTAGTTGGAACGGCTTCCACCTCCCTCCTCTTCCTCTTTCCAAGCAGTAATCTAAATCAACGTGCTCACTGTGCTTGCTACGAGGACTTGTCGTGGATGCCCAACATGAACACACGACGGCTCCCAGCATCCTAAACTTCGGTGTTCTTCTGGCCTTTTAACTTGGTCGTGTATTAACTGTTTAGATTTCAGTAAATGATTAAAGCTAAGTAGGACTATAAATAATTTAAGAAATTTTTTTTTTTTTTTTGTAAAAGAATACATATGATTCGACTTCATTTAGAACATCTTGTGATGATCATGTACTGTTTTTATAGTATTCAGCTGATGGCGAACCATCAACTAATAATCAGATGAAATAATAATAATTGATTTAATTGATATAATTCCAAGCAAGAAAAGTTGAAATAAGGAAGGATCCAATAAGGAATATTTTTTATCTCTGAATAATTAGGATTAGCTGCAATAGATGATAAAAAAAAAGAATCATTTAATATTATATGGACATATCATATTGAGGTATTGTAGTGAAAAAAATGAGACAATTAGTATTAGTAGTACTCAAATAGATGGAAAGAGATCAAAGAAAATTTTATTGAAAACTATAAATAAAAAATAAAAAAATTCACTATAATAAAAAAGATTGGTAGTTAATTTAGTTGATAAAAAAACCTTATCTATAATAATAAACAAAAAATTCATCGTAATCACTTATTTTTTTCAAAAAAAAGACTCTTTAGAGAGTTAATAATAGTAAAAAATTCATGTATCCTAAATAGTTAGAATATTTCGGCTTATTATTTGTAATTTTGTTGTTGTTGTTGTTATTGCAACAAATGGTGGCATCTATAATAATAACCCAACCTATCTCACAAATGATATATGAGTTTTCTATAATAATAGCCCATGGGTTCTCTAGTAGAAAAGCCCATTAAAAATAAGAAAATAAGAGTTTGTTTATTGGGATCTGCATCTACCTAATCCACTTAGACCTGCATAGAATACTTATAATTGGTTTTGTGTTCCAAAAACCAAAGCATAATTATGTTACTCGAATGCAATAAGATCAATTTCAAGCTCATTGCTAGTCCTACCTATAGTCAGTTTATTTTGATAAATGCGATCTTTTTACTGAGCATAAATCACTGTATAACAATTCATGTATTCTTCTACAAATTAATGATGCGATCATAATTTAGTATTGTAATTGTACACACAGAGAGAGAGAGAGAGAGAGAGAGAGAGAGAGAGAGAGAGGGAGGTCACACAGAGATTGGGATCCTTCTAATTAGAGAGGATATTATTAAAGATTGGACTCTGAAACTACTGTGCAGAGAGGAATGACAGAAACGTTAGCTCTGATCATGCTGTTGACAGGGAGTAAGAAAGCAAAAGCATATGCCATTGAAGGTAGCTTCATCACATCACAAGAGTACCACAAGCGAACAAGAGGCAGCACTCTGGTGTCCCTGTGTCAGATGACCACCACCATCATTCACTTTGATCTCTTTCCAACCCCTCCTCTTGGATCTCCTACTTTTATCCCCTTCTTCTCCTCTTTCTTCACCGCATTCCAACCTCTGTGTGGGTGTGATCCAAGTCCCTGGCTCTGTCCTGCCACAGAGTCTTCTTGTCCCTCCTCTTCCTGCCCACACCACCTGTGCTCTGTTGCGCATTGCTGGTACAGCTTCACAGCCACCACCACCATGAAGACTGCCTCAAAACAGAGAACACCGCATTAGTCATGGCGATTAGCTCTTCATCTCTGAGGAGATCGAGTCACATGCACGAGGAGGATGCTCACACGCCCAGATGCGAGCAACAGTGGAGGAGATGTTCCAAATGAGGGCGAAGATTGCGGTGGCCACTGCTTTCTTGTGGGTGCATGACTCCCATCCATCACTGAGCCGCTCCAACCAAAACTTGCCTACACCATACCATGCACAGCAATGCGTGAGCAATTGTACCGCGTGTGAATGAGCTCTCTCTCTCATGCACTCTGTTCCCCTGCAGTCTAAGACACAGAGAAACCCCTGCATGCACTTGTACCACGCAAGGTCATTTACCTCAGATCTAGAATGCCACAAGGCTTGAACATGCACAAGACAACAATTGCATGTGGAGGAGATGATTAAGGAGTGACTTGGATTCTACTAAAAATTCACATCAAATCAAACAAAAGTTGCAGCATCCACTGACCAAATTTTGCCAGCTGAGTGGAGTAGGAGCAGCAGATCTTTGGGATGGTGAAGACTCCAAAGAACGCTGCAGCAAACCACAATCAAAACAGAGGAATCAAACCCTCATTCTCTTCTCTTTGCTGCAGGGTAAAAAGAATGCTTTACTTTTGTCTTCCATGTCTAATCTTACTCAGTTTGGCAAGACTCCAGATTGTGATGGAGCTTCCGCACCTTGCCATCACAAACAACAGCACTGCCAACTGCCACAGCAAGATGGCTAACATTAGACATCTTTGTCTGTGAGGCAACATGGAGTAAGTACTGATACTGAAAGCAGAACCAAAGTCTTACCTTCAAAGTTGTTGCAGGGTCACCGGAGAAGAGGCTTCTGAGCTTTAGAAGCAGCTCATTAACATAAGGAAGGAGCAGCTTTAGGAGCCAGATTGCCTCTTCCTCTCCCACCATGTACCTCTCATCCCTTTCATCACTACCCATTGTTTCCCCTCTGTGTCACGTGGGAAGAAAAAGACCTGTTACAAAAAGGAGGAGATGGACTGCTCTTCATGTTGGTCTCCTTCGAGGTCATTACCTGCGCAAGATGGACTTACAAAGGAATGCAAATCCAAGGTAGAAGAGCCCAACATATGAACTTGCCGAGATTAGGCTGCACAATGGGGGAATTTACACCGTCAATTGCAATGCTCTGTTTCCTCGAGAGATGCTAAGTTGCAGTTTGAGCATGCTGTCTTCTGACCTGAAGTTGATATTGTTGGTGTAGGAGGAGGAGACGAGGAAGAAGGTCCCCGAACCGAAAACGAAGGCTGATTTCGATACGTCTCTCCACATAACCAAGTTTGCTGAAACAATTCAAGAGTTTGAATCATGCTCTGGGCTGTTTGAAGAGACGAATGGGTTGTGAGCACTGACCAATGATTTGCGTTCTGCTGTTCTTCGCGGAGTTGCTTGCAAACATTTCTTGTGCCGCTTCAGCTGATCAGAAAGAGAAGAAACCAAGATCTCAAGAACAGGACCGGGAAATAACTGTTAGGAATTCACAGCTTACGATGAGGCAGAACTGCTGGATCTGGATTCAACGCCTTGTGTTCTGTCACAGGATTCTGCTTCCTTTCCTCCACGTTCATTGATGACACGCTCACAGGAAGCTGATCCTTTTCTGCATCCTGTGATGGCACGGGAACCTCCTGGTTCTCATAATTCACCTCATCTTCCTCCTCCTCCTGCTCCCTCACGCTCGTCGGTTTCTCCTCCGGCTGATCCAACTTTTTATCGACAAAGCTCTCATCTCCCTCCATCTCAATCTCAATTTCGTCCGCCACCTTCCCTTCACCTCCATCGCCTTTATTACCATCACCAAGTAGCAGAACTTGCTCCTGCTTGGTTGAAGTCTTTGGAGAGTTTGACAGGTCCGAACTGGCCTTCCGGATCTTCCTGACTGCACTCCTCTCAATCAACGCATTCTCCTTCGATGGCGTACAAGGGGTAACACTGTCGCTCTGGTTTCTCCTCAGTCTCCTGCAGCCGCGCTCTCCTCCTTGTTCTGCATTTCTGTGACTCTCTTTTCCATTGAAGACCTTGATTCCAGCTCTAGCTTCATCCATCTTCATCGTGGTTCTACAAGCGGAGCCAACCACCACCACTGCACTTCTCGTTACGACCCTCCTTTTAGTACTCCTCTGCATCTCTGCACCCCCCCCTCTTGTTCGTCTTCCCCTGTAACTTACCTTTCAATGGAAGGAACAGTGAAATGACTGGAGAGAAGGATATTGCTGCAAGGATCCTTTACACTTTGCTGTCTCTGCTGTTCTTTCTCGTGTCTGGGTAGTGAGAGATGGATAGCAGAGGCTGGTGAGCTGAGATTTGCCAGAAGGTAATTAATTCTTTGTTTTACAGTAAGGAGAGGGGAGAACTGAGGCTGATGCAGGAGGGGTTGCTGCCATCATTGGATTCTTGAGCTCTTTGTCAATGAATTAAAAGGATGAACATGTGAGGGTTACCATTGTGGTGGGTCAGCCATGATTGAAGCCATGTCCTCAAGGTTTTGCAAAGCAAGACACATAGAGGTGGCACATGTACTGGGCCAAGCTTTCAGAGCTCTTTGGGGACTCTACACTGGGGATGCATCAGGGAAAAGAAGATCTAAGAGCAGGAAGATGTTAAAGGTTGTTCATGGTGGGTGGAGGTTGCTGGAACAACTGAGGGCTCATCTTGGAATGTCGATCACTCACCAACCTGACAATAATGGATTCAACATTCGATCAAACTGTCATCACAAGTGCATCTGTGAAGTCCCAAAAGCTGCTGTTTTAGGAGCATTCTTGTACTGATCACCTAGCAGAACACAATAATATTATGTGGAGTAATAAAGACTGGTAGATGGAGCAGGTTACCTTACTCAACCTAACAAAGTTGGTATGGCCAATATTTATTCCTAGTTTTCAATACTTTAATCTACATTTGCTGATACAATCTCGCTCTGCATATGTATAAAATGAAAAAGAAAAGAATGCATAAGACCAGAGAGATCATGTCCTTCATCATCCAGGTCATAAAGAAACAGATACATACCAAGATCTTTCCTCTTTGGAGATAATATATCCATGATGAGAGCTTCAAAGATAGAGAGCTACCTCTTATAAAAGAAAATTTTCATAAGGCAAATCTTGTATTAGGGAAATAAATCATTGATGTTCTGATCAGTTCAATATAGTATGGACTTGTATGCGTAGGTTTGTCCAAAGTCGAAACGCTAAGCTCCCGATGTACCACCTGTAGGAAGATCGAGGTCGGATGAGGTTTCCCGACTCGATCCTTCAACGTCTAAATTAGTAACTCCAAGTCAAACACGAGTAGTTCCAAAAAGGTCTCGCCCTCTCTCATAGTGTTAAGAATATATTTTTATGACTAGTCGCAAGGGACAAAATATTTTGTTAAATATTCTACGGTGGGGATACTTCATAGAATATTTTTTGGACTCTTGTCCATACAGACAAATTGATGGAAGGTCACCTGGACTCCATGTGGAGATTATATGTCAGATGATGATTAACCAATGGTATATTCCCTATCATTTATCCCTCCCCCGAACATGTGTTTCAAGGCTCTTGCAAGACGAGCTCAAAGTGCAATGTTTAGTTTATCCGACATGATAACATTTTGAATCTCCTCTCACAGGTCGGATTTTTCTGACTCACATACATCGGGTACATTTTACCTTATACTTCCGTGATGACAGATCTCCTTATGTGGGTCAGGTTTGCCCGACTCACATACCTTAAGTATATTTTTCTTTATGCCTCCGCCATGACAGATTCCCTTAGATAGGTCCGATTTTCCCGACTCGTATGCTTGAGACATTTTTTTTCTTTGTACCTCCATCGTAGTAGAGCTCCTTACGTGGGTCAGGTTTATCGACTTGCACATCTCTGAAACATTTTACTTTATGCCTCTGTCATGATAGATCATCTTATGCCAATCATATTTTTTTGACTCACCTGCCTCGAGCACACTTTGCTTTGTGCCTTCACCATGATAAATCTCCTTACATGGGTCAAGTTTTCCTAACACATGTCTCGGGCATATTTTGCTTGGTGCCTCTATCATGGCGGATCTCCTTATGCAGGATAAGTTTTTTAAACTCACATGTCTCAAGCACACTTTACCTTATGCCTCCGTCATGATAGATCTCCTTACGTTGATCGAATTTTCTCGACTTATGTGCCTTGAGCATATTTTGTTTTATTCCTCCATCGTGGTAGATCTCCTAATGCGGGTTTGATTTTCTTGACTTATACGCCTCGAGCATATTTAGTTTATGCCTCAATCGTCATAGATCTCCTTACGTGGGTCTGGTTTTCCTGACTCGCATGCCTTAAACACATTTGGTTTTGTGCCTTCGCCATGACAGATATCCTTACACTGGTCAGTTTTCATAACTCGTGTGCGTCAGACACATTTTGCTTTATACCTCCAATATAGCGGATCTCCTTACGCTGATCAAGATTTTCTAATTTGTGTGCCTTGAGCACATTTTGTTTTGTGCCTCCGTCGTGGCTGATCTCCTTATGCAGATTATTTTTTCTGACTCATGTGCCTCAAATGCATTTTACTTTGTACCTCCATCATGATAAATCTTCTTACGCATGTTAAGTTTTACTGACTCATGCACCTTGAGTATATTTTGTTTTATACCTCCATCATAGTGGATCTCCTTATGCGGGTCGAGTTTTTTGGACTCACGTGCCTTGGGTATATTTTATTTTATACCTTTACTATGACAGACCTCTTTACACGAGTCAAGTTTTCTCGACTTACATGCCTCTATTACATTTTACTTTGTGCCTTCACCGTGGCAAATCTCGTTAGGCTGGTCAAGTTTTCCCAACTCGTGTGCCATGAGCATATTTTTCTTTGTGCCTCCAACGTGACAGATCTCCTTACACAGGTTGAGTTTTCCTAACTCACATGCCTCAGGAATATTTTATTATGTTCCTCGGTCATAGCGGGTCTCCTTTCGTAGTTGGGTTTTCTGGATTCATGCGCCTCAGACACATGTTGCTTTGTCCCTCCGTCGTGGCGAATCTCCTTACACGTGTTGATTTTTCCCAACTTATGTGCCTCAAGCATATTTTACTTTGTGCCTCTATTGTCGCAGTTCTCCTAACGCGTGTCGGGTTTTTTCGACTCATATGTCTCAAGCACGTTATGCTTTGTTCCTCTACCATAATTATTCTCCTTACATGTGTTGAGTTTTCTCAACTCATGCACCTCAGACATATTTTACTTACTGTCTCTATCATGGTGGGTCTCCTCACATAGGTTAAGTTTTCACAACTCATGCACCTTAGTCACATTTTACTTTGTGCCTTCACCATCGCAGATCTCCTTATGAGTGTCGGGTCTTCGTGACTCACACACCTCAGGCATATATTTTTTTTCTTTGTGTCTCCGATATGATGGATCTCTTTACTTGAGTCAGGTTTTCTTGACTCACACGTCTCAGACATATTTTACTTTGATATTCTACCATTAAGGATCTCCTTACGGGTCGAGTTTTCTTGACTCATGCATCTTCGCCATATTTTGCTTTGCGCCTCCATTATGGTAGATCTCCTTATGCAGGTGTGTTTTCTTAACTCGTACGCCTCATACACATTTTGCTTTGTGCCTTCATTATAACGAATCTCCTTATGTAGATCGAGTTTTTTCGACTCACATGCCTCAAACATATTTTGCTTTATGTCTCTGCCATAGTGGATCTCCTTATGATTATAGGGTTTTCCTTCCTCAGGCACATTTTGCTTTTTGCCTCCGTCGTGGTAGATCTCCTTACACGGATTAGGTTTTCTAAACTCATTCGAATCAAGCATATTTTGGTTTGTACCATTATCATGGTAGATCTCTTTACATAAGACGAGTTTTCTTGACTTATGCATCTCAAACTTATTTTGCTATGTCTCTATTATGGTGAATCTCCTAATGCAAGTCCAGTTTTTTTGACTCGTGCATCCTGAGCACATTGACGAGCTACTAGAGGTACTACACCTTGATAACAAATTTTGATCCTAATAGCTTATCTACATCATCGCTAATTGTTTACTAGCGATCAAGAGCAAACTTACGAGGTTTTTGTATCACTAGTCATGCATAAGGAGAAATGTTTAGGTGATACTATGCAATATCTGGGTTGATTCTCAACATATCTCTTGGCAACCACACAAACACCTTGACGTTCTCCTTAAGGAAATTAATGAGTTATGATAGTGTCATGAGTATCGTCAGCTGATGAGTCAGCTTAGTTGGTTCACTATCAAAGGTACAAGCTCACCCTAGTGTCTCCTCTTGGTTGACATGTGAACTTGACATGGTGAGGTGGCATAGGAAGTTCGATTGGAGGCTACTCTACTGGTGGAGACATGGTCTAGGATTGGGGTGGTCGGGTAGGCAAACTTAGATCTTCTTAGTTGCAAGGTTCCCTCCCGGCGGTTGGGTCTATTGAATCTCAGGTTTTGATGATGAAATCAATTGATAGGTTATTGATCTAACATGATTGTTAGAATTGATTGATGCAGGATTAATTACGACAGAATGATTATTACAATTAGGATTGACCAAGGTCAAGTCCATGCATCGGGTCGATGCGGTTGGGAACTCGCTAGGGGTGCGTCGAGAGCTCGTCGAGGGTATCGAGAGTTTGTCAGAATGGCGTAAGGGAGTTCGCTAGAAGAAGACCAAGACTCGTCGAAAGATTATCGGGGGTAGCCGAAAATCTTGTCGGGAGTTATGATGGTCTTGTAATGAATGTTTGATAATTATGATTATTTTTAATTAAGTCATAATTAGCATCATACAGGACTAACTATGATAAGAGCAATGGAGTTACAACCAGATGATGAGCCAAGATCAAGCTTGAGAATCGGGTCGGGGTTCAGACGATGTAGTGGGATTTCGCCGAAGTTCGCTAGGAGATTCGCCGAAGGGATCGGGAAGCTCGCTGGGAACACGCTGGAAGATCACCGACAGAAGACCGGAAGACTCACTACAAGAATGTCGAAGGCTGTCGGATTGGCGGGAGTTAGGTCTTGTTTAGCTTGTTGGTCATTAAGTGTTGTCATCATTGAGTTGTAGTTAGGAATTGAGTCCTAATTGAGTTGATTTAGATAAAATCAACTCAATAAGGCAATCGGGTCCACTATTGGGGTTTGATTGAGCTCAGGGTGAGCTCAATTGGTTAACTAGAGGGTTTGTCAACATCAGGTTCAAGCCGGAATTCGAAAAGTGGAGGGAACCATTTTTACGTAAATTTCGACGGGTAAACCGTTAGTGAGTAGTGGGTGTACCGTCGCCGCCCAAGCTTTCAGATGACTGACCCGCCCAGGCTGGGCGGATGAACCGCTCGTACCCAGGAATCTGGGTACTTCAGGCGGTTGACTCGCACAGGGCCGACGGGTAAACCGCCCGTACCCAGGTGTTAGGGTGGCTGAGCCGCCCAGGTCGGCGGGTGAATCGCCCATACCCAGATTTTCGGATACGGTTGAATTTTAGCTCCGGTTTTGAAGCCAATTTGGGACCTATAAATACTCTAAGTTTTCTTACATTCAAAACAATAATTTTGGGGATTATATTCTGAGAAAATATCATGTGAGAATTTGTAAGAAAAAGAAAACGGGTAAGGGAGAGAGAGCTTAGAGTTAGAAATTTTCTCAAAGTCTCCCTTGTAAGCAAAGTGTAAGGGTTTGATCTTCACCTAAAGAAGATAGGTAGTGGACGCCGGTGTGCCTCAAGAAGGAGGACTCGGGTGTGGACGTAGGCCGTTGGTGCCGAACCACTATAAAAATTATGAGGACGCCATTATTTCTTTGCTTTCAAATTTCTTACATATTCTTGTATTGACGCTTCCAATTCAACAAACTCTTTAAAAGTAAAGCTTTCACGTTGCTTATCTTTCAGGTTTACTTATTAACTTAGCAACTTTCATTCAATCACTCACTCATTTTACTAAAGACTAAAAGCTTCGGATTTCATATTCTGGTTGAATCGAAAAGATTTCATCGAAAACTAAAAATATACATTTGCATTAATTCCAACGAGTAAACCACTGGTGAGCGACGGATGTATCGTCGCCTCCCAGGCAGGGCGGTTGAACTGCCTATACTCGCGAATCTGGGTACTTCGGGCGGTTGACCCGCCTAGGGCCGACAGGTAAACCGCCTGTACCCAGGTGTTTGTGTTGAGAAACCTCAGTAGGTATATCACATACACAGCGAAAATCAAAACAAATATCGATTTTACACGTAGATCAAATCGTCGTGCAAAAGATTGGGGTCGTGAGAAAAATAAAAAAATCACGATATGTGAGAGATTGATTTTACCTAGGGAGATCGTATATCCCTGTATTCCAAATCCGGATGGAGAAGATGAAGGAGGTCAAACGTCCTCCTCTCTAGCGGTATCCACACGATAGATCTCTATAGCGAAGCTCATCCAATATAATCTTGCAACTCTTGCTCAGAGGGAGGGAGGAGAATAAGAGGTAGTGGCTAAAGTTACAACCTATCAACCATGAGTCTCCCATCTTATTTATAGATAGCCAACAAAACCCTAAGGCTTCTTCCTTAGTGGGTATTGGATCTTCATCCAATAACCCACTAACCTTGCATTATTGGATCTTTATCCAATAATCTCCTTAGGCCCATAATTGGGCCTTAATCAAGGAGCCCATCAACATAGGGTCTCATCTAATGCGAATAAGGGCTAATTGAATATTCATCCAATCCTTTATTCGTTGAAGCATCCACCATATGTATGTGACCCTCTAGGCCCGATACCGAGTTGGCTGTGAGTCACTGCCATCAGAACTTCTTCTAATATAGTGAATTATTATCCCCATAATAATTCACTCGACTCATCGACTATGAACGTACTAGGCCACTACGCCATAGTCCCCAGACGGTACAGGGGGGATCAAATCCATCGGACTTGTTTATCCACAGTTACCATGTATCTATAATCCCTCATCCAAATAATATCTCAGAGATCGTATATTGGACATGGTGCTGTCAGGTCACATATAGAATCAGTTTGTCTTGCTCTATTCGGATTCTACCGGAGAACTCTCTCAATCCGAATGACCCTGGTCGGGGATTTGTCTAAGCAAGCACATATGAGATATTCCTCTCATGATATCAAGAGTGGATGATCCTCTATTGACACTCAATTTCCTTCGTAAGGTTGGCTACCAATTTTGATAACCAATTGTACAAGATCTGAAATTTTTCAAACCTGTAAGTCTAGCGTCAAAGAAATGAGTATTCATACAAGGTATCTTTGGTGTCTCAAGTCTAAGGACCAGATACACAACTGGGACTATGGAATCGTTGTCTGACATTAGGTATCATTAACTATACAACATTTCATAAGCGGATCAATCAGTGAACTCATTCTTTAATGAGCACATGTACTATATCCTTAGTGTCTCTACATAAGTGGCTATGAGACCAACCGCTTCCATCATATGGACGGGTATATAGTACATCGATTTGTCCGGTTATCTCAATGTCCCTCTCGAGTAACCTTTGACCGGGATTATTTAGGATCTGTGTTTAAAGGTGAATCGATCTCATTATCATGATCCAATTCTCATTGCACAGAACCAAGGACATCACAATATATATGTAACAAATAATATAATGTGAGAATATGTCAATATTAATCATAAACAAAAAGATTACGCAATGTGTCACACGTGCCATCACTCACGTGATTGGCTTGCAGGGCACTTGTAACTAGCAGTTTGGGTGGTTGAGCCGCCCATACCCGGATTATCCGGATATGATTGGATTTTGGCTCCGAATTTGAAGCCAATTTGGGGCCTATAAATACCCCAAGTTTTCATACATTCAAAACAACAATTTTGAGGATTATATTCTGAAAAAATATTGTATTAGAATTATAAGAAAAAGAGGGAAAGGGAGAGAGCTTAAAGTTAGAAATTTTCTCAAAAGTCTCTCTTGTAAGCAAAGTGTAAGGGTTTGATCTTTACCTAAAGAAGATTGGTAGTGGACGTCGGTGTGCCTCAAGAAGGAGGACTCGGGTGTGGACGTAGGTCGTTGGTGTCGAACCACTATAAAAATTATGAGTATTTCTTTGCTTTCAAATTTCTTATATATTCTTGTATTGACACTTTCAATTCAACTCACTCTTTAAAAGTAAAGCTTTCACGTTGCTTATCTTTCGGGTTTACTTATTAACTTAGCAACTTTCATTCAATCACTCACTCGTTTTACTAAAGACGAAAAGCTTCGGATTTCATATTCTAGTTAAATCGAAAATATTTCATCTAAAACTAAAAATTTACATTTGCACTAATTCACCCCCCCCCCCCCCCGCCCCTCCTCTTGGTGCCAATTGATCCTAACAGGGTCATCCTCTGGCAGTTGGGACACCTTCGGGGCACAAGTGTTCCTACATGATGGGCGGACTCCGAGGGTTGCTCGGTGTGACCCCTCTGATGCTTAAGTTAGTGGAGGAGAGAAGACAACAATATAAGTTATATTGAGTAAATGTCCAGATCCCCCCTTCAACATGAGCTAGTGGGTGGCTTTGATACTTGAATGTTGGGCCTCTGTCCTGGTTGGCCCTAGATAAGATCAGACTAACTGTATAAAGGAAATCTTTTCCTTTCTCTCAACCCTTGATTATGATGGGGTAGGGGCAATTACTGAGAATGGGTCATGCTGTCAGTCATTAATGCGGGGCAGATCGGGGCATGCTCATGTCGTGGCGTCATTTTGGAGCTAGTGACTTGGAGTCTGCTTTCGTGGCAAAGGAGCTGGTTTGGGACAAAATCGTCCCTATCAAGTTGGTGCTCGTTTCTCCTCAAAAAGTGCCACCTCGACCTTGACAACTTGATTGTGATGAGCTTTATCTAGGGGTGCCTCAATTAGTGATTCCACTAGCTCCAAATGCGAGAGGAACTTGGCAAAACTTTAGGGATCCACAGGTGGCGTGTCGAATTTGGCTTTCTTTTGTAGAGACTACCATAAGGTAGCACTAGTGTGACTCTCTTGAGTTTCTTCTCAGCTCTCTAATGTCAATCCTCATCGGAAAGTTCATCACCATATGATAGGTCGACACCAGCGCCCTTAGCCTATTCAGCATGGGTTGACTTATAAGTTTGTTATATGCCGAGGGGATATCGACCACCTGTTCAGCATAGCTCATCTACAAACGTGGCATGTAGGTCCACAGTCCCGAGAGGGGAGATCAAATTGCCGGTGAACCTCGTCTACCAAGAAGTCATAGGAGTGATGTCGTTAGTTGAAAGCTCGAGTTTTTGGAAAGCGTCAAAGTAGAGGATATCAACAAAGCTACGTATCTCAATTATGATCTTTTTTGCTCGAGTGTTGATCATCCTCACAAAGACTACAAATGTATCGTTATGGTTTTGATTGATGTATTCTATCTTTTCCTCTTTAAATGTAATTTTTGGGTTGTCCCTGTTTGTGGGTGCTTTTCAATAATAGCTCGGGTGTCAGTTTTATGACCCAAGGAGTTGTCTCCTCCCAAGGTGGGTCCACTAATGATAATGTTAATCTATCTCTCGACTAGCCCTTGAAGTTGGGGTGAAGGTTCTCGATGCCTTTGGACAAATCGATCGAGGTGTTCCGAATGAATGAGTTATCAATCTGTTTTTTTTAAGTCACGATAATCTTTCATGTCATTGCTATCATCCTAGTGGAAGTGGTAGTACTTGGATTTGTTTCTATTTGCCAATGGAATCTTCATCGATTGAGAGTCTTTTAAGAGTCCATTCTCTTTTATTCGTAAAATAATTTTAGTTCTAGTTATATTAGGGGGGGCAGCTAGGACCTTGGGTGAGGCAACTCGAGTCATTCATTTCTCATTCACAATAGTGACCTTAGGGTTGGGACGGATTGTAGTCGCACTTGTCTCGACCTTTTATGTGACTCCTTACGCTTACCCAAGATCATTGACTCGAGGGCAATGTATTGATTCGCTCTCTAAAGTACCTAAAAAAGATGAGAGGGCTTGAGTAAAGCATATATTATGAGCGATGGATGAGCATCTTCCATGACTCATATTTCGTTGGTGAATCGAGCGACGAAGTTTGAAAGCACTTCCACCTCCCCTTATCTAAGTTCGAGTAGCATTATCGTCGATGGCTTCGAGCGCACATTCCCGACAAAGTGAAGCTCGAACTCCCTTGTAAGTTAAGCAAAAGAATAGATAGAAAGCGGCTTCAAACGAGCATATCATTCTCAGGCTGAGCATTTTAACGTGGTTGGAAAGGCACGACACATTAGAGTATTTAAAGTATCGTACAAGGATATTTGGGCATGGAAAATAACAAAGGCTCAGTGTGTTTCCTAAAATATTCTTTGAACTATGCAGACAAATGGATGGAATGTGATATAAACTCTACGTAACGGTTACTTATCAGATGAGATGATGATTAATTAATAATGTATTTCCTATGATGATTACAGACAAAATATGATCCATAAGTGATAATGTTGGGTTGGGTTCATGTAACATAACAACTCAAAGGATTTGATTGAATCTAAGGTTAATCCTAACTCAACCTGCCCTCGGATTGGACTTTCAAATCGAACCCAATCCAAATACGGCTCAGATCAAGTGAGAGATCGACTTACTAATATTATATATAGCTGAATTGTATGAAGTTAGCTTTTGATTAGATTTGGGTTAAAATTGGGTTCAAATTGCCACAAAGCCCAACCCAACCCGATTCGGCGACCAGGTTGCAATGGACAAGTTCAAACCAAAACCCCAACCCGACCCAAAGTTGCTCACATTCATAGTTGCAAGCAGACAATTCTACCAAAATGGACTTATGGCCTTTAACAAAGCTTTGTTGCCAGTGAATTTGAGTTTGAGATTACAGCTCTTTGTTCTTGATGATTAAGGCTGTCGACTGTCTTCTGGTTTCAGGCTCTGCCATCACAGGGTCAATGCCACCGTACAATGAGTTCAGATACAGTACTTGTCCTGATTCATTCATTGACGTGCATTAAGCTTATAAACTTGCACAATAAAACGTCTGCTAGCACCAGCTCCACACCTCATCCTGTGCAATGATGAACCATAAGCAAACAATTGAGGTGGTGCTTTGGGTTTAGTATCATGTGAAACGGATGCAGGTATGCATGAACAATGAGCTCCACCAGTACTCGAGTAATAATGATCGCCTGCAACTCTCACTTTTCTGCAACTTGTGTGACCTTTACCAGTTTAGCTCGAGGAGATGATGCTTCAAGCCAATAATGAGTTGGCTGCACCGTATCTGTGGCGACTCTCCTCCTCCTATCAGATCAACACCAACAAAGTAAACAGATAGATAGAGAGAAAGAGAAAGAGAGAAAGAGAAAGAGAAAGAGAGAGAGAGATGGTGCATGAACCAGAGAAGTTTTTGGAGTATGACTCACATGTGGGACTCTGCTACTTTGATTGGGGAGAAGAATCCAATGCGCGTCATCTACTCCGGATGGTGACTTCGATCACCAGCAACCAAGTGTGTACAGCTCCTTCCTGTGGGTTTCCCCAGCAGCATTGCAGTCGCCTTGTATGACCTGACCACATTGGGATCTCTCTCTCTCTCTCTCTCTCTCTCTCTCTCTCACACACACAACGTGGGAAGCTCACCTTCTTTGAAGTCCTCCCTTTGACTCTCTCCATCAGTTCTTCTCCCTTTCCTTCTTGAATGATCTCTCTTTCTTCCTGTCTTTTCCATCTCTTATTCACCCATCATCACTTGTGTCAACACATTATATATCTACATATCTTTACATTCGGCATATTTTTTTCTTTGCGAAGACATACATACTATCACAAGTTATTAAACAAATATATTTTTATATTCTTATAATATTATAAACCAATTTGGCAGATTTAGTGGTTTTATGTGTGTTTATGTGGTATCTGTTGCGGATGTAGTTTTATACGATTTCTGTGTACCCACCGACGTACTTGCTTTGTGACCAGAGGTAGCGATGTATGAACAAGTAGGACCCGCTTTGTGCCCACTAATATTGGCAATCATGGGACGGTGGGTTTCCATGATTTAGTATTTAGAGAGCCGTGAGTAGGAACCGCGTTTCTCGGCGCCTACTCTCCCTTTCCCCTCTCTTCTTTGACCCATAAAGACTGAGCAAATTACCAAAGGCGTCTCCTTTTTCTCCAATCTCTGTCTATTGCTCCCTCGGACAAGAACGCTGCCATTTGCCCCAAATTCCCCTTAAATCTTCTCTGGAATCGCTCCGATCCGGCCTCAGTTCTCGTTCCCCTCTTCCAGTTCTAGGGTTTCGATTCTCTCTCAGCCGGATCTAGCGTTTTTTTGGGTTTCCGAAGACCTTCTGGGGCTTCTTATGCGCCTGCTCCTCCCCGACGGCACGACCGATCGGATCTGGAACCACCGATGTCGAAGGGCGAAGAAGACGCCGTCGAGATCCGTGACGTGTGGGACGGCAACCTTGAATCGGAGTTCGCTGTGATCCGCGACATCGTTGACGACTTCCCCTACGTCGCCATGGACACCGAGTTCCCCGGCGTTGTCATCCGTCACCTCGGGGACTTCAAGCAACCCGCCGACGCCAACTACCACACCCTCAGCGCCAACGTCGACCTCCTCCACCTCCTGCAGCTCGGCCTCACCTTCTCCGACGCCGCCGGGAACCTCCCCACCTCCCCTTCCTCCGGCCGCCCCGTAGTCTGGCAGTTCAATTTCCGGGAGTTCGACGTTGACAGCGACGTCTTCGTCCCGGACTCCATCGACCTCCTCAGGACGTCTGGCATCGACTTCAAGAAGAACCGGGAGGACGGTGTCGACGCCAGGCGGTTCGCGGAGCTGTTCATGTCTTCCGGCGTCGTCCTCAACGATTCCATCCATTGGGTGGCCTTCCATGGCGCCTACGACTTCGGGTACCTCATAAAGATCCTAACTTGCAGGAAGCTGCCGGAGACCCGGAAAGAATTCTTGGACCTCCTCCATGTTTTCTTCCCCGTCATGTACGACATCAAGCGCGTGATCCATTTGAACAACAACCTGTATGGGGGCCTCAACAAGGTGGCCGAGAAGTTGGAGGTGGAGAGGGTTGGGACCTGCCACCAAGCGGGTTCCGACAGCTTGCTCACCGCCCGGGCCTTCATGAAGATGCGCGGGCACCGCTTTGTTGGGTCCATGGAGAAGTATGTCGGCCTGTTGTTTGGGTTGGATATTGAGAGTGCTCACAACCAGAATTAGGGAAACGCATCTTAGAAATAAAAAAATCATGGATAGATTTGAGGGAAAGAAAAGGACTTGGGTCCATTCTTACTTGTGAATCTGTTGTTTCTTCCATCTCATGTTGTACTTACAGCTTTCGATGAAGAAAGGTGTCTCCTTTAGCATGTTTCTAATAGATTTCTCTCTTCTTTCTTCTGTGAACTGTGAAGATAAGGTATATGCTTTAGTTTCTAGATTTTGTTTATGGATTGTGGTGGACGGCTTGTGAGACTTGATCATTTTGGTCATACTTGTTAATTACTATGCTGGTCTACTGTTCAGTTCTACTATTTTCTTCTTCTGCAGTGGCAGCAACTCTGGATTGCTCCTGTGGTTTGACTTGGACAACAGGTATGTCATTTTCCATTCTTTTCCCTTCCTTTTGTTTATGTTTGTATTCTGCCTGATACTGCTGTTTGTTTGAGGATTCTATCAAGTTCAGTGAGTTAGAAAATTGAGTTATATAGATCATGTTAATGTTGTTAGTTCAGATGCTCAAGGTCTAGAGTGATATTGACATTTGTGCACATACCATTTTATTCATGCACCTGCCACTTCTGATGTCTTTGATCTGTCATTATAATTGATGTTTATATTAATTGAACAAGTTCCTTTTTTTTTTATTGGTTTTGTGATTGCTTGTTCCTTCAGGTTTCCTTTTGATTAGAGATTCAATTTTTGATGCCCATTGAATTGGTCATGTTGGAATCATATTCTTTAGAGTAGGTGGCTCAATGATAAATATGAATGTGCATCTGAGGAAGAGACTCTTGTAGAATTAGGAACTGAGTCTACAAAAACAGGGGAATCTATGTTAAACTGAAGGTGATCAAGTTTCTTGACAGGAAATCTGTCACACAACCAGACACAGACACAAAACTGAGGTTTTTTGCTTGGCATAATGAATTGTTTGCCTCATCCAGGATATCCTGCTTGAACAAAGATCAGGTGATAATGTTGTTGGATGGATCTCACTCTGTTTCATTTGGTGAGAGACTCGAGTTTGGCATAATTCAGAGAGAGACTGCATTATTATTATGATCAGTTGTTCTTCAGGTTGTTTATATATATACATAAAATTATCATTCGTGGAGCTCAAACATACGTTATTTGATAGCATGGTTCGGATGGGGTTCAATCCAAAGCCGAAAGCTGTGTACAGTACAAAATTCCATGTCGCAAATTCCACCAATCTACACTCTTTTTTTCTTCATTGCAAGAAACCCACAGACGACAACCATTTTACGATCTTAATACTGTCAAACACAATAATCCTAGCAGAGTCCACTTGATCAAGATCATTCACATAAAAGACCTTCATATGCAAGTTCCTAAAGGGTAGATTTCACATCCCATGTCCATATCGAAGAAGGCGATGTCGTCGTGCTCCTGGAATGGCGCAGAAAACATCCAATTAGATATCTGAAAAGATCTTACAATTGTCGATTACATAATCTGAGACAATGGTTAGGAACATTAAGTTATCCACGAATCCAAAAAAAAATGGTGAAATTTATAGTTTCGTTTAGAGACTGGTACATGTTCCGATACTTTAGCAACAGCCTCATTTATCGAGGAAAATCCTATCACCAAAGTTGGATGTATAAGAAAAGAAAAAAACACCGTCGCACATGCTAACAACAATTACTAGTCCGAGAAGCATACTACCAAGAACCAAATTCCTAAAACAAGCCACCAGGCAAGTCTAATTTCTATATTAATATACTTTTTATTTGAATCAACTGATAACAAGACAAGAACTGATTGCACCATGAGGGTTTTTCTTTCTCATTGTTGTGCGGTAAGCATACTCTTTATGAGAAAGCTTCCACTGTCAAAAGATGTGCATGTAGCTATTCTTCTCACCAATTGAGAAATGATTTCTACTGCATGAGAACTGCTTTTCATTTCTTCACAAGGTTTAGTATTCGGTACACACAGAACAAGCAAACCTCATGCATGATAGATATCTTGTTCACCAAACCATTAATCAAAAGATGTTAACTTGAGTTTCAAGAAGCAGCAGTTCCTGCTGTCGGAGGGTTGTCATTTGCTATATACCAAATTGGCAGCATTAGCTAAGTGTATATACTCCTTAGCCCAAAGTGCACACTAATGGTCCGCGATCAGCCAAACTCAATGAAACCATTTCCAAAGAAAACATTCCAGGAGAAACCTGGCCACTCCATCTTACTGTGATGCCATTCCTGCTTTCCTACCATCACACAGGATACCAGCATTCTAGGTAGTGAGGTTTGTTTTGCAAAGATATGGGTGGCTGATAAGTAGAAAAGATACAGAACCATAGGCTTTCCATTCATAGATAATGAATATGTAGAGGATCTTCAGATACTACATTCATTTTTTGAGTCAAGATGCTTCCATCATCATTACTGGGTGCAAGTTAATAAGATTCCTCACTGAGCAAGGTGTCCAAGCTCAGTGAGTAGACAAGAAAACAGTCTAAATTTCCTGAAACTAATCAACTGCAGAAAAGTTCATAAACCATCATATTCCTAATCATCTCATGCTAATTAGGACTTTATGACTACTACATTCCACAACAAGAAAATTCCTTGGATAAACACCGTGTGCTTTTGATGATCCTGAACTAGCAGACAGACCCAACAAGAAATTGCCGTGTCTCATTATATCATAGATAGGACAAACACAATAAAGTCGACTGTAAAGATCTTCTCAACTAGTTAATCTAAAAAGTCATTTGGTAAGATCACATATACTAACAAAGTAGCAACATCACAAAAAGAGCAAATAATATCAAAAGCTGATAGAAAGCAGAAAGGGAAAGGACACATACTGGTTTAACCATAGGATTCACAATATCATCCAAGCTGCAACCAGTAGAATTTAGGCCAGTCTGCAAACTTGTGGTCTCCATTGCATATTCACCCTTAAAATTCTGCTGACTGTCACTAATTAACTTGTCAATCATGCAAGCCTGAGTGACAAGTGGAGCACCAAAATGTACTTGGCCTATTGCGTCAACATCCAACTTTTTGTTAATGAAGACATTCTCCGATGTCTGACACTGAGCAGTTGCATCAGTAATTCGAAGATTGGGAAATGAAGGATTCGAGGAAATACCTGAAATTTCATTTGAATTGAAGATATAATCCCATTTCTGTCTAGGGTTGCCTGTTATATTGAATTTCGACAACTTTGGATCATTGTCGAAACCTGCAGGCATAGCTATTGTGCTCCCACTAAGTGAACAAACTTGGTTTTGCACATTATTACTTCTTGTTGGATCACTCAGAGGTGCAACAGCAGCAACGTTTGGAGATTCATCAAGAATTTTGGTGGCTGCATGTGGAGTTCTTGAAGAAATATTTCCTCTAATATTACCAGGAGACAGATTGTTATGACTCGAAGAGGCAAGTATAGGCACTGCATTGGCAGAATCCCTTGATGAAGCAACAGCACCTTGCCATGAGCCATCATATCTACTAATACGAGGAAACTGGGAAATATCTTGGAGAGCAATCTCGAAATCTGAGCTCGAGGGAGACATCCTATACGATGAATAATTGCCCAATCCTCCTGATCGGTCATGCTGTGTGTTTGGTTGCAGTAACAGAGGGTTGTTTGTAACATTTGGAAAAGAACCAGTGGCAGGACCAGCAGCAAGACCACTTCCATATAACCCTGCAGGTAAGTGTTTTTTTGGATCCTGCACTAACTTAGTTTGCTGAAATTGCTCTAAGTCCAAAGTTCCGGGTAACCCCTGAAGCAAATTCATTTGAGGATTTCCTGGTGAATTTATCCCTTGGATCTTCCCTAAATCATTATAGGAATTGCTTGTGCTGTTCGGCACACTGCCAAGCTGACCTGGCTGAGAAGGCAGCAGCCCGTGCATTCCTAGAGGAGATGGACTACTCATTCTACCAAGCACTCCGTTCGGTTGAAAAGATCCAAGAGTTGGCAGTTGACTTGATCCTCCGGTTGCATAGTAATTTCTGAGACCATTCAAAGAAGCCATATGAAGATAGGATGAGTTTCTACCTCCTACGGCAGCAGCCATGCTAGCTTGTTGGCCTGCCACGGCACTGAGCCTTTTCAGGTACAGCCTATACTTCTGCAATCATAAAACAGGATACTTAACTACTAGCTTACCAGAAGACAAATGAGCAGTTAATCACAATGATCCATGAATTCTGACTTCTGAGTAATCATGTTTAAATCATCGGTCATGACTATTTTTAGCATCCACGATAGGAAGTGTCCATTTAGCTAATTAGACAACCCACAGAAAGCAATTATATGATGGGCATCTCCAGGCCTCAGAACCCCCCCCCCCCCCCCCCTCTCTTCTTTTGTTCATAAAGATTAAGATGAAAGACAATTTGGAGCTGGTTTCAGGAATAGAACTTGGGATAAGTTTACAAGACGACAACTCTATAATATAATGTATACTGAAATCTTGTCTGTAATCATTTAAAGTGAAGAACATGCCTGTAAATGGCTTGCAACATTCTCCCTTGTTAGCTTCTCAACATTCATAAGATCAAGTATCTTCTTTGGTACAGCCTCTGCATCAGAAGGAACAAGTAGAGAAACTTTTAATCAGTACGTACCAAGTCAAGCAAAAGATCACCAAACCATTTTTAAGATCAGAGGCCTCTTTCCTTTTCTTCGCTCCTAAAATAAAAGCATAATAGTGATCGATGATACTTACTGTCAATACCCAGTTGATTAACAGCAACAACAAATTTTCTGTGTAGCTCAACAGTCCAAACGACCCTCGGCTTTTTCTGGGAGGATGGATCTTCATTCTCTTGCATGTTGTCTTCACTATCATCTTCGTCATCTTCAATCTGATCTTTCCGTTTTTTGTTAGCTTTTTCATAGCAATCAGCTGCCCCTTGGCCATCTTCAGATTTCACAATTTGAGCCTTTTGGCCATCCTCCCTACAATCGAGATCATTGTGGCATCTTCTTTCAAACTTCCTCCTCCGGATGACATGCTGCCAGATGTTCCTCAGCTCCTCGAGCCTCACAGGCTTTAGCAGATAGTCACAAGCACCATGAGTGATTCCCTTCATCACAGTTTGGGTTTCGCCGTTGCCAGACAACACTGCATCATGAGCTTAGCTCGTTCAGCAACCACATCATCCAGTAACACATCAATCATTATTCTAGAGCTGATTTGACGAAGGGGGACAATTTGGGTTTCAATCGACAAAAAGGATTAGTCCTCATACTAACTGAAAGAGTGAAAAAAAATTTCTGAGACTCACTAATAACAGGCAGGTCCATCTCGAGGCCTACAAGCTCTAGAAGCTTGAAACCATCCATATCCGGCATGTGCACGTCGCTGATAACCAGATCAAATTTGTCTTTGTTCTCTCTTAACAGATTCAATGCCGTGATCGCTTTATCGGTGGTCGTAACTGAAGAACACATGAAAAGACAAGATAATAATTCCATGAATTCTAATTCTTAATTCCCGAAGCAAAAAAAGAAAAGATGATAAACCAAGAACAGGAGAGGAGCACACAGAGAACGTAACATGATGATGCTTTGCTAATAGGAAACGAAACACAAGATGTGGACAAACAACACATCCAAGAGAGAAATATGTCAACGGCAGCAGCAGAAGCAGAGAAGAAAAAGCCAAATTTTGGTACAAACCATTGTACTGGCAGCGGCGTAGCAGGGCCTCCAACAACTTGAGACAAAGGGGATCATCATCGACCGCTAGAACACGCATGCCCACAGGGAACTGATCCGCGTTCCCCTTCCTTTCTTCCACTGTCATGGCCACAAAGCAATCTTCTACAACTCTTAAGAGAAGAAATACAAGATGCAGACCAAGACCACCAGGAAGTAAGAGAGGATTCGAAAGCAAACACAGCGGTGGAAGAATGAAAACAGGAGAGAGAAAGAGAGAGGCACGGAGAGAGCAAAAGATGCAACCTCTGAATGGAATAGACAGAAAGAAGGGTCGCGAACAGAGGGGTAAAGAGGGGGGGGTTGGCGGGTGGCGGAAGAAGGGGTGTACAAGGAGGAAGAAGGTGTGGAAGTCAAACAGGGAAAGCAACAACAACAGAGGCTGAGATTGGGGATGAGGCCTCAATCATGCACCCATCAAAATGGAAACTTTCCTCTCCTCCGCCTCTCGATGCCCCTCCTCTTTGCCCTACTTTCAATAAGCACAAGCAATTACAGTGGAAAAAATCTTGCAAGGCTGGAATCTAGGGAGTTATGGGAGAGGAAAACAAGAAGCTCAAGGGGCCAGACCTTGGCCTCGCATCAATTTTTTTTGGCACCTCTGTGGATGTGTCTAATGTTGCTTTGGTTCATCACCCACTTGTTAATCCTTGCAGCCTTGCCAAGGATAAGACTTTTGCCCTTTCTTTAATCTCTCAAGGACCACAAGTTGGAGCACAATCATGTTCATCACCGTGATAGCTCTTCCCTACAAAGTAACTCTTCGTTGAGCTGATGCGTTGCTCACTCACTTTTATGACATTTGTTGCCTTTCACAGCACCCATAGAGATAAAAAAGAATTTAAAAAAGAAACAGTGATGATTGGTATGGAATGTGTGCTTCATGTGGTCAAAGTATTTGCACTTCTTAGTTCTTGAAATTTAGGTGCCCACAATGGAGAATGTGCATTTCACACTACCTCAGATCTCACTCCTCATATCACAAATCCTGGCGTAATGTGAAGAGAAGAGAGGGGTGTCATGAGATCATCCCTTTGCTGCCCTTCCACATACTCGTCAAACATCAGCCCAAAACAAAGCAAATCATGTCCCCATGTTTTATGTCCTTATCATGATTTGGCTGTCAAGAACAGTGTCGAACCACTAACTCTATCACATAAACATCAGCCTGAAACAGCCAAGCACCCAAGTTTGTGTCAGCATCATCTGCAAGACCAATCCCCACTACCACTCAGTGGACTTCTACCTGCCTAAAAGTGCAACCTACCACCTCCGTGTCAGTGCACCCTAGGTGTATGTGGAATTGGATCTGAAAGCTGTAAATGCTTTGGCCTAACAAATTACTTTGTAGGTGATGAACTTTTTGACTCACCAAAACATTCAGATGGCTTGAACCATAAAGATTGCAACATGTGCAGCCCATCTCACTTGTCTTCATGTCATCTTTGGCCAATCAAGCCTCCATGACCGCCGGTGAAGCTCTGGTTCCCTGGTTCATTCAATCCTCCTACTGACCAGGCACCATAGACCCACCACAACAGGGACCAACCTTGGCCCTTTGGGGCATCTTTCCAAGAGTCCCTTTCGCCTTCTTTTGCTCATATGAGACAGTACCCCCCTTTCCCCAAGGAAGCTACCCTCTACCGTGGTAGGGTTTCTTTTTCTAGTATTAGGCCGTAATATTCGACAAGGCTACAGATTGTAATGTTTCTTTGTGCGGACGAAATGCGTCCGGCCGGCTGATCCAACGGCCGTCCGAGATGCCGCGTGGTGCACGTCGACTGGCGTAATCCCAGTGGGGCGTGGCGTGGAGCAGTTGGAATACGCGTTTCGGTCGAGAGGGAATCCGATTGGCGGGTCCCTCTTGTGATGTGTGGCTGATGTCGCATTTGGGCGGGCGACAAGATTTTTTTTTCTTTTTTTTGTGTGGGTCCCGGCCTTCGGGGTGTGGATAGGGCGTCAAGATATCACCAGCTAAGAGAGCTGAGACGAAGCAGCTGATGGAAACCCTTCAGAAGTGGGTGTCCCAAAGGAACAAAAGAACTCTCTCTCTCTCGATCACCAACTGTACCTTCAAATGCAACTGATGAGGAGAAGCTTTGGAATTGTTCGTCAAGTTAAGCACTACGCAATAAAATATACATACAAACCATGTGCACAAAAGCCATCAGCGTTCTTCACCACCGAGTATAAGGATGACAACACTTTTTGTCTCCTCTTCGAGATCAAGTTGTTTAATGCAAGTGGAGCCGGAGAAGCTGACACTGCAGCAATTAAGAGATGGGCTTTTGATAAAATCACAAGGAGATAAGCTTTAGCGTACTTTCATGCATTCAATACTCCTCCAAGGTTTGGCTTCCGTTCAAAGCTGTGCCTGCTGCACACCTTTGCATGATTAAAAGTCTCATCTGGTGATGACCAGAAGGCTTGTACGCATTCCTGTAGTTTATGATCCATTCGTCGGCTCAAGGATTAGAATACTTGCGATGAATGGAGTGTGTGTTTGGAGCCTCTTTTTAACCTCATTATAGTAGTCACAAGAATCTTTGGAATGGATCACACGTCAGTGGTGGAGGATCTTGCAATGCCTTCTTTATTCCATATGGCAATTGCAGTGAGAGTTTATGCGCAAGCGATTCCGTAGAGAACAAAACTTATAATCTGCAATACTTTTCCTTTCTCCGTAAGAGACGATGATGTCTCAGGGCTAATGTTTATATATGTTATGTTGATTGCCTAGCTTCATCTTATGCCTTAATGGTTCACATGCTTCGTCTTTAAGCTCCATGGATTAGATGCATTTGTCCTAATACTATTAATCTAGTGCACCGCTACGTCCAGGAAAGTCCTTCTTGGAGTGATTTGCTCAACCCTAGAAATCAGGTGATCAATCATATGTTCTTCTTTCATACCCATGCAAATTAGCTTCATCACGGGCCTCTCAAGTCCAGCATAACATTAGGAAATTTTTTCATCTTTTTTTCTCCTATGAGATGGTCTCGCATTTTTGGTCATGACTTGATCGAATCTACAAATTTTAAATTAATGCTAAACATGAGTGGCCAATAGCCACAAGAAACAGAGAAAAAACAAGAAGGGCAAAAACTCATGTAGTAGGGCCACAGCAGGATTGATTTATGTAGCTGTTTCCATTACCCATTGCAAGTCCCATATCTGGACCATCTTTTTTGACTTTCTATGATTGCATTATCTTTCCAATGAGTTTTTCTTGTACTTGGATCTTTGTTATTAATCTTCTATGATAAGCTGCACTCATGCTGACACAGGGTGCTTAGCTGTTAGATGAGAATGCACTTGTCTTACTGTATTTTATGTTTGTGGTAGCTTGGAGAAGGAGAACATCTTAAATGCACAACAAATCCATCATTTTTTAGGAGTTTTGGAATGTGTAATCCTGCATTCTAATTCTTGTAAGCAAATACACCTACTAGTCTATTTCCATGTATGACTTATCTGAGGCCAGGTTTTTGAAGTTATCTGTGGATTAATCAGCCATAGAGAATAATCTTCTTCCCCCTTAAAAAGAAACTATAGGAAACAATCAAACCTTGCCAAATTTTGCAGGTAAAATCTGATCTGATCTTCCCATTTCCTCACTGATATAGATGAAATTTCTTAGATCAGAAGGGATAAAAGTCACAAGTAGGCATACATGAAATCGAATTATTCTGGACATCAAACATAACCTAAGCATTGATGCTTAACCAACAGGTACTACAGGAAACTTGGACTGGCTTCACATGGATAGTTCATTAATTCGGCATGATTTGTGGTTAGGAATGCGTTCTCGGAGTCATCCCGTTGGAAATAATCGAAATAGTTAAGATGATGATGAGATTAGTTTAGATGAGGATAAGATTTATTTAGATGTGATAGATTTTTTAGTATTTTAAAATATCTATATTCTATCTCTTAATCTGTTGATTAAAAGTACTCCTGGTAACAGTGGTATCAGAGCATGGTTCAAAAAAATCAAAAGGAGTACACCGATCAAAAAGAAGGGAAGACTAGTAGATCCAGAAAAAAGAAAAAGAAAAAAAGAGAAGATAGCAGGTCTTACAGTAAGTGTTCCTAATCAACTTCTTCCTATTCTCAAATGTGATAATTATCAGTTTTGGGCTAGTAAAATGAAAAGTCTCCTTGTTTAACAAGGATTGTAGAAGTTGGTAGAAAATGGTTTTGTTGAGTATGATAAGCAGGATCCTAAGATTACTAAGGATCAAAAGCATCAAATGAATGAAAATATGCAAAGAGATACAAAAGCCTTCTATATGCTACAACAAGCAATAGATGATTCATTATTTCCCCGAATCATGATGGCATCAACATCAACAGAAGCTTGGGAGATATTAAAAAATATGTTTGGAGGCACAAAGAAGGTAAAAATTTCAAAGCTTCAAATTCTTCATCGTGAATTTGAAACACTTATGATGAAAGATTCGGAATCTGTTGTTGATTTCTTCTCAAAAGTTTCTTCTATTGTGAATCAAATGAGATCTTATGGTGAAAATTTAAAAGATCAAACTATAGTAGAAAAAGTTTTACGAAGTTTATCTTCAAATTTTGATATGATCTCTACTGTTATAGAAGAAGCTAAAGATACAAGTACATTACCTATTGATGAATTAATAGGATCTCTTTTAGTTCATGAACAAAAAGTGAACAAATCTTCAGATGAAACTTTGGAACATGTTCTTCAAATGAAGATAAATCAGAAGAATGATCAAAAAGAGAATTCAGAAATCAGATCTCAAGGGAGAGATCAAAAGGAAAGAGGACGAGACCAATCAAATGAAGGTAACAAAGAAACTCGAAAATACTTTTTTTGTAAAAAAATAGGGCTTATTGAAAAAGATTATTGGTACAAAAATAAAAACTCAAATGTTCCTCTATGTTCTTATTGTGAAAAATATGGACATTTTAAAAAAGATTGTTGGAACAAAAATAAAATAAACTATCATGAGGGGAAAAATGATGACAAAAGATATGAAGAAAATATTTTTTTTATAGCATCTGATGAAAAATATTCTAGATTTGTTTGGTTTTTGGATAGTGGATGTAGTGATCATATGACAATGGATAAAAGTCTATTTCAGAAACTTGATGATTCGGTCAAATCTACTGTGCAGATGGAAAATGGTAAAAAAACACAAGTAAAAGGAAAAGGAATAGTTGCTATGAACACAAAGTCTGGTAAAAAAATTATTAATGATGTGTTATTTATTCCTGATTTAAAACAAAATCTCATTAGTATAAGACAACTAATGAGAAAATGATATTATGTTATTTTTGATGAAGAAAAATATCTAATTTATGATAAGAAAATTAGTAAATTGATAGCAACTGTAAAGATAACAAAAAATAAAATGTTTGTCTTATTATTTTCGGACTTCGCTACTCCTACCGAAGAATCAACATTATGAAAAAAATAGTTATGATCATTTAAAATTCTGTGGATCTATGCAAACTATCTCAGATGATGCAGGTCGTAATATTGATGACACATATACAGAAAAGGGGTGAAGCTCTAAACTCTAAGGATAACAATGAAAGTACATATACAGGGTTGGTAGAAGTTTATGATGATGTGAAGAAAGCCAAGAGAAAGAAAAGAAAAAGGAAGCTTCCATATTCAAAGGGATTCAATCCTACAAATGCAGAGTCTCCATCATATCATCAAAGATGACTACCGAAGAGAAAAATGTCAAGAAAAACGATAAATATTTCAGGTCAGAAGTTCTCAAAATTTTATGAACAGAGAAAAAATATAAGACAGCCACTAAAGCAATGAAGATCAGCTTGCCGACGTCTTCACAAAAATTTTGGCGAAGAAAATATATCTTTAAAAATAATTTTAAATTATAACTACTTGAATTAAGGGGGTGTGTTGGAAATAATCTAAGTAGTTAAAATGATGATGAGATTAGTTTAGATGAGGATAATATTTATTTAAACGTGATAGATTTTTTTTGTCTTTTAAAATATATGTATTATATCTTTTAATCAATATAAATATATGCTCTTGGTTTATTCTAGAGTACTGCAGACTATTGATTGAAAGTACTCTTGATATCTTCTACTATTCTCTTCTCATTCTCCCTGAAGTTCTATAGAAAAACTAACATATTCATGGAATGACTTTTATTGTAGACTCAAATGTGTTCCACTAAATAAGCACCGCATATGACGAGGATGGGGGATTCCAATGCCACCACTGTGAAGTTTCCATCTGAACAAATCTAGACTCGGTCATCCTATTTGTTATTACCCAATAAAACTTAGCCCTAATCACCATCTACCACCTGTTCTTAAATCTCTAAATCAATCCCTACTATTGGCTTTGGATTAGGTTTTGAAATGTGGTCATCATTTTACATTAGAGTTAGTAGTAACAGCTGAGGTGAGACTACTACTTCCAAAGTTGTAGGCTTCAGCAATGAAGTCTTGTTATTGTCTTGGTGCTGTTGATCGGAGTGTCAACACGGTCTAGTTAGATCCCAAAGATGTAGATTCATCCGGGAGGGCCCACGACAATGCGAAACTAAGGTGGAAGGTGGATTCCCAATGTATTGTCAGCTCACATTGATTGATCTACGGACGGTCGTCTCAGGGTGTGGCTTATCTATCGAAGGAAATTTGGATGTCGTCCCAAGGAACGCCTTGGCCTTCTTTGGAAGTGCTCAGCGTCGTTCTTAGGTGTTACTTAGACGCGCCGAGGCTCTTCACAAGCGATCAACATCGGGATGATGTCCCGTCCCAACTTCTCCGATGCTTAAATCAATAGAGTATGTGGAGAGGGTTTTATAAAATTCAGAAGAGTTTAGATAAAACTTGCTTACCTCCTTTTGGCATGGGGGCTTGGTTTTTATACCGGAGCGATCGATGATGTGAGGCCAATGATGACTTAAGGTGTTTATTATCTTGTTTAGGGGATCATTAACGGTGACGACTGATGAGCGTGTCCTTCGAACGATGTCATCAAGACAAGACGATCGTGATGATGTGCTTTGTCAGGGCTATTGGTCTGTTTGGAACAAGCAAGGGATGAACCCCTGCGTCATTTATCCGAAACGAGGAGGCCTTCCTTTAGCTAAGGTTTTAATGCAAGCGTGCAGGCCTTCCTTCCTTTAGCTAAGGTTGGAGATGCTAGCGGAATAAGGTGAAGAGTGGGTCTTGTTGACTTTTTCTTTCAAGGGTCAAAGACGGGCTACCGATGATGGCTTTCAGAACCTATATGGCTGCGGCGTGAGTTCTTAACATTATTATTTTTCCTATATTAAATATACTGGATATCCAATTCAATGTCTCAAGGGAAAAAGGTGGAAAAAGTTCATCCTTTTTCTGATTACGGTAAAAGAAACAACGTGTTCTATGTCATAAACCATCCACTTGGCCAGTTTCATTTATCCCAGAATCATCTTTCTTCTGTTGCCCAGAGATACGTCGAGTCTCTTTGAAGCTCTCTTCCTGTGATGATGAAGTCTCTAAAGAAAAGGATGGAGTGTAAAAAGGTAAAGACTGTTCGGAGTATTAAACTTAATTTGCTACAGAGTGCTGCTGCCCATCGGACATGATTTGTTCAGTCAGTGAGGTGTGATGGGCTTAATTAAGCTACACTTAACAGTACTCTTATAAATTAATCTTTATCTTTACCATATGATACTAATCAAGAGTGTTATAATCTTTCACACTTAATAAATCTTGATGATGCATATGATGTTTAGTGATAGCCTTTTCCTACTTGAACTTGTTATCATATGAGATAATTGGTATGTTAATTTTATTAAGCATGAATCACTAGTTCAAAATACTTAAATTAAAATTAATAATAATATATATATTTCTATAAATCAATCTTAATTTTTATTCATATTTTACATAGGACTGATCCAGATGTTACATGCGTAAACTCAGCCCCTACCACATAATGATATTAAACATATTTATTGAGCTTAAAATATTGAGCTTAGATCTATCATAATAAATCTACCCAGATTTAAAATTTATTCAAGCCTTTGCTTCACAATTGAATTGAATTGAACTGAAACGGAATGATGATCTTTTGACTTCTAATCGTGATTTTGTTGACTTTTTTTTTTTTTTTGCCTTCAACAAAGTCATGGACTTTTTTTTATCACCCGCATCTCATGGTGGAAGACTTCAGTGACTCTCTTTTCCCATGCCAAGCTTTTGTGTCCACTATGCATGCACGGGGGAGTGGACATGGACAAGGAGATAGCAGTAGCATTCGGCCAAACTCAACCAGAGATGTGCGGCCACTTCTTGCAAACGAGTGATGCCCGTCTTCTTAGTTCATGAGATCGTCTTTGTAGGTGGAAAGCTCGTGGACGAAGCATGCGACGACGAACACCCAACAAAAAAGAGCTCACCACCCTAAGAAGGGGAAGCGAATGCATGTCTCCATGCACAGCCGTGTGGTGTTGGCCGGCAAGTGTGATTCTGGATGCTCCACATAAGCTTCTCCGATCCATTTGTCGGCCACATGTCGGCCTTCGATAAGACAAACGGTCCTACTTTCTCATCGACATCTCTTCTCCCCTTCATCGGGCAGCCACCGGATGGCTTTGTTTCCCCGAGCAAACACCTCTCCTCACCGGTGAAGTGTGCAGCAGCACTGTCAATCAACAGAATGATGATAAGACCGAAAGGCATTTGTTCTTCATCTGATCTCTTAGGTATATATGTTGTCCTCTCTTTTGTCCATCTGTCATCCATTACGATGACTGGTTTATGTTCATATGATCTGGCTACAGAAATCTTCACCCTCGTTCCGACCGACTATGATCTTTTAGAAAGAAAGAGATTACCGTGACTGTAGAAAAAAAAAAAGCAGTATTCATTTAGAAGCTTGACATCCTACAACCATGCAGATTCCTTATCTCTTCTCTTTTCATTTTTGCTCGAGGATATTTAGATCTTGACGGGAAGATTTATAGCAGACGACAAATTGGACACTGCAACAAGTAGTCTCTTCACAAGAAGGTAGTATATATTTGTGACTGGCAGTAATTAAAGCTTGTTGAACTTGATGGAGCAATCAAAGGCTTATAAGTGGAACTCAAAAGTTGTCAATGATCAGATTCATTACCTGAAATGCCTGCCCTCAAAGATAGATCTAAAAAAGACAGCAATGGAAGTTGAATCTATCTGCACATACACATGAAATTATGTGGAAGGAGTGGGCAATCCATATTTATCTTCAATTAATTCTAATCCATCAAAATCAGCTTATTATTTTGCAGATTTCCTTCCAACTTCATCTCATAAACTAGCCTGGATCATACTATTCTCTACATGATTTATATTGATTTCTTTCTGATTATTTATGTGTCTTTTTATAGATCTTTTTCATAAGATCTGAATAATCATCCAGATAAAGAAATAGCAAGTTATGATCTAAATATAATTGTGTGGAACGTTCATCATCCCCTAACTTGTTGGAACCATAGATAGAAAGTCCAGTGTTCATAGTAAGAATGAGTAAATATTCTATGTGAATCCAATCTCATATACTGTTGACTTTGTATCAGTTGTAAACCCTTTGCACCGATCACATCTCATGCGGTAAGTATTAGACTGTCTTCCACTTGTGTTCTTCTTAATCTTTTAAAAGATATGCATCCACCAAAAGGTGCCAATGGAAAGTCTTGTGAGAGAAGGTGAGAGGAGGAGAGAGAAGGGAAATGTAAGAGTTCACAGCTCTGTGGGTTTCTTTGAAAGGCATTATCTCTTTCTCTCTCTATTCCCTTGCCATCTTTTTCGGTAACTCCATTTAAACTCTGAGATCAGTCCATCATTCCAAACTTGGGAGATAGCATTCAATCTCTTGCCATGCATGCCTTCTCACTTTCTCTTTATATTCATCAGGAGAAGAAGGAATTCTCCCAGTAGTCCAATCGTTCATCTTGTAGATCTCTCATGGACTTCAGCCCTTCGGAGAACTCGGGCGTCATGGAGGAGGAGGAGCAGGAGGAGGAGGAACAGAGGAGAGAAGAGAAGAGAGAGGAGGAAGGAGACATTACGCAGCAGCTGATGCGGCAAGCCGAGTCAAAGGCGAACTTCTTATTGGATTTGGGTCTGTCGGCCACCGATAGATCGTCGTCTTCATCGCCCCTGCTCGAGCTCAACCTCATCGGTTCGCTCGGCCGGTCGAACCCCCAGCCGCCGCCACAGGAGGCGGCGGCGTCGCCGGAGTCGGAGCCACGGGTGTTCTCCTGCAACTACTGCAAGAAGAAGTTCTATAGTTCGCAGGCGCTCGGCGGGCACCAGAACGCGCACAAGCGCGAGCGCAACCTGGCCAAGCGCGGCGGCCTCGGGCTCGGTGATCATGCCGCCGTCGGTTACAGGCTTTCGGAAAGCATGGTGAACCTGCCCCTGCACGCGTCATACGCCGGCGGGCCACTCGGCATGCAGGTGCACTCCATGATCCATAAGCCATACATCGGAACAGCAGCTGGTTTGGTCTACGGGCGGAATGGGTGGCTGCGGTCTCCGATAGCCAACTCTCAGCCAGCCATAGGGCGGTTGTTGACGGAAGAGTTCTACGGCGGAGGAAGAGCACAGGCGGCGGCCAAGTTCGAGGAGGCGGTAGCAGCAGCAGCAGCGGTGGGCGGGAAGCAATGGGTTGTCGGCGGCGGTGGTGGAGGAGGTGGTGGTAACCATTTTAATCTTAGACAGGAGGAGTTGCCGAAGCTTGACTTGTCCCTTAAACTCTAGAGTAGCAGTTGACTTAACTGTATAGCTTTCTAATGCTTTGATTCCGATCTCTCTCACAAAAACAATTTGCAGTAAACTCTTTCTACTCTTCTGACTTTAGATTTTTGTATAACATATAATTGGTTGCTTTTAAATTGATTTTTTTCTTAAATTGGGTGTTCTTTATAGTTTATATTTGATTAAGAACAGAATAGGAGGGGTTGAATTTTGAAGGAGCCAATTTATGATGCTTTGATAGGAAGTAACTGATGCCACATCCAGAAAATTTATAATTGGAATGCCATTAACCCTTTTATATTTCTCCATTAACCACTCCACATTCTGCTGTTATCACATTAATATATTTAAATGCATTATTAACTTAAATCAATTTGTTCTCCTGCTGCAAATACTTGCATAATAATGAGATTAAGTTCTAACTTTGGGTTCACTGATTGATTTAGTCATTTAGGGATCACATATCATGTTTTTTTTTTTTAATGTTTGAGGGGAATTTAATTGCATGTATAGCCAAATCTCATATATTAAGGCATGCACATGATGATGTTAGTTTTCAATCTAATCTCTCTCTCTCTCTCTCTCTCTCTCTCTCTCATCTTGCAATACTCTGTTTCCAATAGTTTCAGATGTGGATTCCTTTTGTTGGCAAGATTTGTATGATGCAGCAATTGTGGAATTAGATCTCCAAGAACCAAACAATACTTTGCTGCAAAGGACTATAATAATAATGCCATCGACAAAGACTGGTTCAGGAACTGTTGGCATCTTCCAACTCTGCTTTGTCATGTCAATATCAAACAAATGTTAGCCACTTGTTAGCCATTCCCTTCAGCAAGAATGCAGAATTGTTACTTTTCTTCCAAGAACAGGGAAGACATGGTCAAACAGAGATTGGATAGCAGTAAGGTGGTGGTAATTCCCTGAGTCATGAAGAGATGATCCTTTTGGACAAGACTGGCAGATGACATATCCTAATCTATTGACTCTAACAAAAGCAAACAAATCACACGAGTAGGCATCAATCATCTGATGTGACAGGAAGAAACTAAGAAGCTTCATGGAGCAGCATTGAATTGGTCAGCACAACATACTATTGGATGAGCTAAGAACAAGGGCTGAGATCAGCATTATCTGCTCATTCATATCTACCCCCTCAAAATTAATACAGGATTTAGTATATAATCTGCTCATCCATTCAATCTGAGTGTCAATCAAACTAGAAGAGATGGTTTGTATAAAAGAGTCACAAATTCTCTTCACATTATTCTACAGCTGCCATAGTCCACAAAAGCATTCTGGATGTGTAACTGATGAGGTATTCGGAAAAAGACTTGCATATACATGGCTTTGTTCTCTGTCTTTACTTGTCAAAAGTTCTTTGACAAGTGGGTGTCCTTCACATCAATCTTGGTCCCTAAGTGACAATGAATTCATCTTCACATAATTTCTCAAAGAAACAGTGCTCAAGAGTTGAAGATGTTAAACCCATTATATAGGTCTGGAATACAGCAGTTGATTCAATAATGCTGATCACAGAAGATCAAAAAATGGTAACTATATGTATAATAAGGGTTTCCAGCATGCAGTTCAAGAATTTGAAGTGAAGTAACTCAAATTTCCTTCACATTTTCTGGAAAGAAAAATTTCCTGATGCTTTATGAGCAAGCCATACTATTTTATCTTCAGTGACAAAAGCACCCTGCATTGATTTCTTTCACCCAAAATACAAAGGATCTTCTATGAGGGGTTCATTTCATTTAAATTCTACTAACAACTAAATTTGTTTAAAAGTTATACACGATGATGCTCGCTTATGCAAGTGAACAGAAAAAAAAAATATATAAGGGCATCTTCAAGAGAAAAGTGTAGCCTTCGGTGCCACTAACAAGCTTGCTACAGGTGATTGTCGTACTTTGTGCGATTAGTGAGCAGAAGATTTTTGATTCACACATGATAATGGCTCGGTGACTCTCAACGTACCCCCGAGTTCAGTAGGAACGAGAGGAATGAGAGAGTGAAGCACATCAGTTATCAGTGGCCTGTAACTTGGTTCTCGCTGCACACACAGTACAGCTACAGCGGCAACCTGCACCATGACATGACATTCATGAGCAACGAACATTCTGTCCAAGCGGAGAGCGATAGGGTTTAGCTAGAGAACAAACTTGATATAGGTGTTTCAGATCCATTTTGTTCCTGATCACTGGATCAACTATATTCGGAAGCCTTGATCTGTCAGTGAGCTGAGGCATAGCCTGAAGACAGAAGCTATTGTTAAAATGTTGATTACTTGCTCAAGATATACACAAGCAAGTATCGATATTTGTGTAATAATTTAAGCTGAGGAACAGTACCCATGTGACAAGTGATTGGCATTGCGATGGTGCAGTTTTCTCAACCGGCTTTCTGCCCATCAGAAGCTCCAGCAAAACAACTCCAAATGCATAAACATCACTCTTCTCGGTGAGCTTACCTGAAAACTCAGAGTTAATTGTGCTCTAGATAGGTGCGCCGTTTCATGCCTTTTAATTGTACAAAGTACCATGTTGACTGTAAAATATCAATATTCAAGTTTACACATAAATTAGCAGAGGTAGAGAGGTATGCTGACACGAAAATGGAAAATATCAAATACCATCCAAAAGATACTCTGGAGCTACATAGCCAACAGTGCCTGAAAGCTTTATGCCACCTTTGTTATGGTTCCCGACAGTCACTGCAAGGCCAAAATCTGAAATCTGTATCCAAAAGGAATTCACTTGATCGATGACATTTTATTTAGTCAAGAACAATATTTCATTTGATCGAGTTATGCCACGTGTACCTTTGCATTGAAGTCTGAATCCAGAAGAATATTGGAGCACTTAAGATCCCTATGAATCACTGGAGGGTTGCAGTGCTCATGAAGATATTCTAATCCTCTGTTTGACATCATTGCGCGGAAAAGAGAAGGATTCAGAAATAGATAGATGCAAGAAGTAATTGCAACAAATACGGTTTGAATATTGTTGTGTCATCACAAGAAGAAACCTTGCTATATCGAGGGCAATTTTTACTCGCACATGCCATGTTAAAGCTGATCCATGAGATGGTCCTGCAATAGTATAAACACCGAAATCAAATTAGAGCTTCAGGTTTTTATGGTCACGATATAACTCAGGCTGAGATAAGATATAGCAGTACCATGAAGTTGTGCTTCCAGAGATCCATTTTGCATCAACTCATATACAAGAAACCGAGCTTCCTCATGCACACAATAACCCAGAAGAGATACTATGTTCGGATGGCGAATTCTTCTAAGCAAATCCAGCTCATTCTGGCAACACAGAAAGCAAAGAAAAAGATTAAAAGCTAGAACTTGTCGCCAAAACAAGAACCAGAACCGAGAAGCAGATTCACACCTCGAATTCTCTTTCGCAATCCTGTCCCCCACCGGATAATCTCTTTACTGCGGCAAAGACTTCACCGTTGAAGCAAGCTTTATAAACAAAACTGAATCCACCTTCCCCCAAAATATTACTCTCGCTGAATTTGTTTGTTGCCAACTCTAATGATTCATAGTCAATCACACTCATCAGTTCTTTCTTTGACACCTTCGAGGAATTGAACTTGCCCAAAATTGGTCCAAGTGGTGTCCCCCTACCAGCATCTGCATTGTCTAAAGTTCAGAACACCAGCAGCAATTAGATAGTGATTCTATCAGAGACCAGCACCGCTAAAGAACCTGAGCTTTCAATGTCCTCTGAATTAAGAGTTTTGCGGCTCCTTCGCCAAAAAATCCAGGCACAAGCTGTTGATGATACGATCGCTACCACAGCAACGGAGGCAAGGATGATTGCCACGATCAGTTCCTTGTGGTAATGGTGATGTTGAATCCGTACGATGATTTGCATGGCTGCAGTAAAAAAGGTTAGCATTATCAACATATGGGATCCCATTCTATAGGAGGAGGAGGAGGAATGACACATGATGAAACCAATGGAAAGGGATCCTCATAAAAATCAAATCCTGGAAAGAACATAAAAAAGCAACAACTTTTTCTGCAGTGTTAGCTAAACCAGTGGATCGAAACGAGAAAAGAAGAAATTTTGTCTATTAAATCCTTCGAATATAGAACTAGAAAGAAATGATCAGAAGTAGCACCTGCAGGAGGTGGTGGCAGAGACGACGGAGACAGAGAGATGGACCGGTTCCAAGAGGATGCATAGGGGGAAGGCAAGGGGGAAGCCATGAAAGGCACTTGGGCATCGATGAGCACAGACAAGAGAAAGGAGCCGAGGATCCAAATGGGACAAGGAAGAGGAAGAGGTGGCGGCCTCCTCATGTTTCCTCCCCACCGATCAAGGAAAAAGGATAGCGAGCAAAGCCGTCAGTAGATCTCCAGAGGCACAGGGGAGGATGGAAAGGGACCAAACCAAGAAGGAATCCAAATACCGAGCAATGGCAACAACCCACACTGCTCTCTGAAATCAACAACAACAAACGCATCAGGATGAGAAAACAACCCTGCAGCTTTGGTAAATCTTGGTAGGATCTCGGGATCCCCTCACAGATCTTTTTCAGATTATTTTTAATTTTATTTTCCTCGGTTTAAATGAGTGGGAGAAAGCGACAGTGGCTAATGGAGAACACGAGAACCCTTTTGATCTTGGGGTGGGGTTAGACAAGGACTCAATAATGTGGCAGTTGCCAGAAAAGTATAAGGTAGATAGATTGAGAGAGAGAGAGAGAGACAGGGGGGCAGCATTTTGCATGCTGGAAATAGATAGATCCTTAAGTCTACAGTATGTGTGAATAGTTGAAGACTCAACTGGGATCCCTCCGGTACATCAGAGTTGCACGACTCTTGCAGCACTCCCCCGACCCGGTTGTTATAGTAATTATTAATTTCATTTAATTCGGGTGGGGGGGGGGGGATACAATTTGAAGTCCAAAAAAGAAAAAGAAAAAAAAAAAACGTTTGGGATTAAAGCTGGTGCTTAATTTCCCATTAATTATTATATCCATACTTTCTTACTTTTTCCTCCTTCCCACATCGTACGAGTTTCTCTCTACAAATTTAAATTATATACATATACATATATGAAACGGATTAAATGGGCCAGTTGGTCCCGACGCATCAAATTCATTACGAAAAATACGGCAACGTAACTAAAACATAATAATTATAACAATAATTAGGAAGTGGCCTAACCCCAGCTAGTGTTGAGATGGGGAGGGGGGGCCCTAAGATGATTCCAAATCGCTTGCTGGACACACCTTGGTTTGATATCGAGTGCCACCAAATCAGCCGACATGGCAGACGACCGGGTTGACCCTTGTATTAAAATTATACGAGCCTGTATAATTCATGGGCCACACAAAATTAATTACAAAGCCCCAGCCACATGCATACACCTTACCCCCGGCCAATGGCAGTGAACCACGATACCACAGTATGCTCCACCATGACCGTAAACTTTCGGTTGGGTTCGTGTTCTTGGTGATAATATTTACGTGTTTTAGGGCTTGCAAACTGGAATTACTTGCAGACAATAATTGCAGGCAAAATTAATTCGAATTCAACTGCTTGTATTTGCAATGACAGGTTAGTCTTCTTACATGTGCAGGAGTCCGGAGATGCTTCATCTGCCTGGACACAGCAGTCGGTCATTTCAATCAGTGGTCGAGGCGATCTCCCACATCTCTTTCTTCTGCATCTGTCGTCTGCTCACGACCTGCTTCGACACTGCTCCTGATGATCCAACCATGCAGTAGCTGCTACGTGATTTTGACCACGGACAAAACACAGTATGGGGACAGGAAAAAAAGATTAGGTAGTGTTTCATCGTCCAGTCATTACCCAGATGGCGACGCTCATGCCGCCTCAAGTGCTGGTTAGCTGTTGAATCAAAGGGGGCGGCAGTCGGCATCCTGTTTCCAGCAATAATAATAATAATAATAATAATCTTGTGAGATGTTCAAGCATGGTGAAACCTTAAGAAAGAATCGAGGGTTTCCATGGAGACTGGCCTGGTTTCAACACAAATGACCCCGGTGCCTTGAACGTGTATCATTCTGGGGTCTCAGCTGCTGCTGCAGCTCAGCAGATCAGCAAAGACGAAGAGACACTGACCACCTCTGCAGCATTTTATGGGGAGCGAAATTTAGCATTCAGTGACAGTAAAAAAAAGAAAAAGCATCAAGTATGATGTCAAGTTGAATCAGTTTAATAATCTCAACTGGAATGTCAATAAATTCCACATTCACGATTCTTAAGAAAAAAAACACTGACAGTAGCAATACAAGTCAACTGACAATTGGGCACAGACCTGCACTGTGTTTCTTAATGGCAATGTGGATCCAGTTCCTCAGTATGGCAGCACATACATTCAACTGTCTTGCTCCACAATGTCATCAATGGCATTGCAGCAGCAGACAAAGGTGAAGCCTGTTAGGGCAGAAATTGCAATATACCTCAGAGCCCATGGTCAGAAGTACTTACAATTCCAAGCCAAGGGTCTAGCTCCTCCACCGTTATCCTTTCTGCTGCATCTCTTAAAAACTGCAATCTTAGTCATGTATTCAATAATCAGATCTAATACATGAAACTTTGTCCAATTGAAATTTTTGGTATAAGTAGACATTCTTTTTTTTTCTAATTGAGTTCACACAAATCGTGCATTGATTACGTGACAGAAAACAAAAATGTTCAAAGGGAAGTAACATTTCCCTCAAAAAACTTCAACTTGTATGACTCCACGATGGATCTGCATCTCAGTAAATGATGACGTACATCGAAAGTCCACAAGTAAATATTTCGCATCTTCATATTTATGAACCACTTTGTTAAAATCCAACCACTCATCTTGTTACACAATCCACAGGCCTGTATCAACCGTGATTCTTAACATAGTAATCGTTGAATATATCTTACATCTTCTTTCTCCTCTAGGAATCTTCAAGAGGTTCTTCGTTATGCTACAGATTTGACTGATTCCATTATAATGGTCATAGCAGCTACTTTTGTCTACTGAGAATCAGAAATCAAACTGTTGGTTTGAACAGAAAAAAGAGCATCTAAAGAGACTGGCTAGAAATACCTATAGTTACTTGACCAAACTTTCAAAAACTTTCAATTATGAAGGCTGATCGATATGGCACATACGAAACGACACAGTCAGCCTATATAGAAGACACTCCCAAAATAAGATTGCAATAGAAATATGAAGGTACACATAGTTAGTAGCTACATACCTATCAAATCTTTCGTGATGATTGATAGAACACTAGAACCATTACCCACACATGTCCCGGACAACAGTCAATTCAAAGACAACTAATATAAATACAACTGGCAATTATTTTCTCCATGATCTGGAGTATAGCTGATGACAGTTGGATCATGTTACATGTACTTGCCACAATCCAAGTCTGCATCTTATTGATGCAATTGAAGTTCATACAGATACTTCTTCTCTCTTGAACATGATCAATGGACTGTTCCAGATGTATAACAACCATTCTCTGTCAAGGATCATTTAGGAAAGCATGTAATTCATGCATTTTCCAAACATGCCCCTCAACATAAACAAGTGCATCTAACACTATCCTCATATCGAAGATTTGGGAATACACACTAGATAGAGGGGTACCTGAGGTAAAAGAAGGTGGCACAGTAAGAAACCATAGATTTCACTGAGTAAAGGCCTGGTCATGGGCTGGTGGGTCTGGTTTGGGCTAGCTCCATATCAAGAAAAAATATACATCCCTAGACTAGACTTGGTCCAGAATATCAGTACTTTTTATATCATGACCAAGAATAGTCATATATTGTTTTTTTATTAAACCCAGGTAACTGGACTATTTCTATTTGAAAGATCCTCAAAATCAATCCCAAGGCACTAAAGTTTACATACACAAACCTTAAATCACAACACTCATCCCTGAATACCAAGTAGATTCCTACAACCCATGGCTTCATGATTCGGTTTAAAAGTGTCTTAAAAAAAAATGTGTTTTTTTTCTTGTTTTAGTTTGAGACTTCGGGCACTGACTTGTTTGTATCATTTTGAGCGTGGCAACAAAATGATCCGTTTAATTTACTAAGCCAAAGTCTTGGTTACATAAAAACCATGACTTCAACTCGAAAGATGGAAAATAGCTGGAGTACCAAGTAGCTACGAATTCCAAATTGAGAAGCTCGGTTACATAAAAAACATGACTTGGAACTCAAGAAATGGAATTTTAGCCAAACAAGGATCATATATCAAGAAGCTTTCTTCTCCAAGTTGAGAAGATATCAGAATCAACGAAATAAATTGGGAGAACACAGTAATAACCAAATCCCCGAAGCAAATTGAGCAACCCAGACCAAATTCACCCACGGATCCTAATCTTTGCCAAAAGGTTAGGGCAAACAACCTACAGAAAGAAATCACCTTGAGGCGAATCGCGTGCGGGGTGGACTCATCGATTGAGCCTGAGGACCGTGTGGGTGTCGAGCTCGAGATCCACTACGGACGTGACGATCTCCGCCAACATCCTTGTTCCCGATCTTTCCGCCTGCCGTGGACGCTTTCTTACGCCTGGAGCTCGATGTTTCTCGCTAGGGTTTAGGATTAGAGTCAAGGGTTTTGGTATGCGGAGGCAACGAGAGAGCGAGTTCGGATGGAGTTGATAACCCAAACCAAAACGTTGCGGCAGACCGACAAAATACCGACAATTTTACATGTACGCCACACACACACACACACACTTATAAACCCATCAAAATATTTATTGAATTTATCGATTTTTTTAATTAATTTTCAAGTTGCACGAATCAGGAGTTCTATTTCATATTATTTATGAAATCAAAATATTTATTAGTTTCTCAATGTAGAAGGGTCGTGCTAAAGCTGCGGAGATGACGTGGTTGCATTCTTGGACACATAAAGAAAGTAAACCCACGAAAAATGAACACGTCGAATGAAACAAAAATATAATCCGCAACAGACTTACGTACCTTACGTCCATGTCCATGCATGCACGACGAGAAGCCATGGAGGAGAACTGCTTACCGGACCTTTGTGTTCTTCGATCTGCCGTGGATAGTTTGAGCGATCGATCCTACAGCCATCAGAATGAAGCTTCTGAAAGAGAAAAGAGAGTGCTCTGCCATGGATAAAAAAGAAGAAGAAGAAGAAGAAGCTCCTGACGAGAAGTATCCAGTTTAAAACACCGGACAAGCTAAGCTCCGGAGGGAGGAAGAAGGAAGACGGCAAGAGTCTGATGCTAATAGCCGAGGGGACGCACCAGACGCGCACAGCATGGCACGACCGGAATCGTCGACTGTGGTCGTACCAGGCGGTGCGAGTCTCGTGCCACCTCTCCATGAACTCTCTCCTGGGTTCCTCTCAGTACTCTCGGTCGTAGGAACCGGCAATGATCACAAAGCGAGACAAGCAACCCAACCTGACCTGCAGAGCTTATCGTCTCATGCTACTTCGTATTCCTCCTATGTACCAGCCCATCTCCGTCCTCGATCTCCAACCAACTCTCTTCCGCTCTGCTACTACAAGAGGGAGTGGAGGAAGAAGCATATTTATCAGGGCATGCATGGAACAGGAGGATCCCTTGTGATCAGATCACGATACAGCCTGCGTGGAGAAGTTGACCGTCGTACGTGATCGATTCCACGAAAAGAGCGGCCGGGCGGCGGCTTTTTGGCCTGGGCGTCGTGGCCGTCTCTGGCCTTGACACCGACGGTGCGGGGGGGGAGGGGGCCAAGGACGCGGCCATGGCAGATGTCGGAGATACGTGGGAAGGAGAGAGGCGACGACAAGTTGGAAATGCATGACCACTCCAACTCTGCAGCAGTCTTGGGCGGGGCTTGACACGCGCCAATGTCCATGCATTTGGGTGTGCCTGTCGTCGGCGCATGCTCGAGCGGTAGATGTGTCCTGTTGAAAAATATAACAAAAAATTATATATAACAAAAATAAAGTTCAAGAATACAGTAGAAAAAATATATTTAGAAGTGAAATGTGTAGGAATATTTTTCATACTTGTACTCTCTTCTCAATAAAGTTGTTATGAGTTTGACGTACATAAATAATTTTAATTAATATGACAACAAAATTGTTATGAGTTTGATGTAAATAATTTTAATGAATCTGGCAAGTGCTTAGAAGATCTGTATAAAGAATCTTCAAGAGAAATTAAAGAGTGTTTAATTCATGAGAGTTAGAAGAATTAAAAGGAGATGTTGTTAGACTTTACTCTCAAATACCTATTTATAAAACCCATCATTTTTTTAATTTGAACAATTTATAACAATCCTCTATATAAAAATTTTCTTCAAGTGATTAAATAATATTTATGAATAAAATAGCTTAGTGTAAACATCAAACCGTGATGTGGAAATCCCAAATAGCATAAAAGTTTTGAATTTGTTATTTCTAATAACAACCGATGATACCACACACATAAATATAATATTCTCATATTCCTCGTAAATTATCGTTCAACCCTAATATGGTCTTGGGCTCATCCAAGTTCATTAACTTTTATAAGAGAAACTTTAACTCTCATTTGAAGTGGCATCACTTCTAAGTTCATATAGGTGAAGCTCTTATGGTATCTTTGTCATTCTTTGAGATATTTGTCCAAACTTGACTTTACTTTATTAAGAGTATAATTAACTCAACCCTCCTTTGGTGATAACTAGGACTTTAACATCTTTAGATGAGACTAGTAAAATATTTTAAAGTGCTAAACCACTCGACGTATCAATGACTTGTTCTTACCATTTAAAATATTCATTACACATTTCATAATGTTGAGTAAGATTACTATTATTTGTGGATCTTTTATTCAAGGAGTTTCAGCCCCATCCATTTTGATGTTGATCTTACAACTTCTCTTGTAAGAGGTTTGGTGAATGGATCAATCAAAATTTTACTTGTTTTCACAAATGTAAGTGAAATAATTCCGCTCTTGATTAATTTTCTCAGATAATCATGTCTAAGATTTAATTTTCTCACATAATCAAAATTTCACTTGTTTTCACAAATGTGAGTGAAATAATATGAGTGAAATACATGTTTTTATAGGGCCTCCAAACCCTAACCCTGGAGAGACTCCTACTTCTGATGAAACACTCCTAATGAGACTCTTACTCCAAGTGAAACACTCTCATCCTCACTCTAGTCAATTTTTTCAATCAAGGTGGGTGGCCAATTAGGGTTGATTACAATCATGAGTATGATTTTGACTCTACTCCGACTCCTATTTTTAATCAAACCCGAATTCAGTCAAATCATATTCCTATTATTCAAATTGATTAAACTCATCTCATAATCGACTCAGTGTCATGTCTAAGCCAACCAATAAAGCCTAATCTACGAACAAGACTCAATCGATTATGACCTGATCCAGCCAGGGTCCTATCATGACATCATAAGTTTTGAGATAACACATTTATCTGCAAACTTATTATTAAATCCATTAGAAAGAATTGTTACATCAATTTTCTCATATCATTGTTTTGGAACCTACTTTAAACCATATAATGACTTAATAAGTTTGTACATTTTACATTTCCTGGTAGGACAAATCATTCGGATTGTTCCATATATATCTCCTCATGGAGGTCTTCATTTAAAAATATTATTTTAACATCCATTTGATGAACATAAAGATGAAAAATCAATACTAAAGCAAAAATTAATTCTAACATATGTGATCCTAGCAATAGGAGCATACATGTTAAAATAATCTATTCCTTACTTTTGTCAAAATCCTTTAGCAACTAACATTAGTTTTAATGTTTTGAGAGTACCATATGTATGATACTTTCTATGAAATACCCATTTACAACTAATTAGTTTAGAGGCAAAAGGTAAATCATTAAGTTCTCATTTGACATAATGGAATCTATCTCATCATTATAGCATCTTTCTAAAAAGTAGGCCATAGCTTCTTTAAATGTTTTATGATCATCTTGTACTTGTAAAAAAAGAGAAATTATTATTAAGACTTTTTCAGTAGTTTTTTATACGTGGTAAAAGGAAATACTTTGAGAATCAATCTCATTTAATCTTAATGTCTTTGATTTCTATAAACGAATGCTTCTCTTTAATTTACTAGATTGCTCCCTAGCCTCTTACGAACTTGATTGATATCCAATTAAAGAAATATTAAGTTGCTCATTAACTTTTTTAGATGTTTCCACAGTGACTCTTCACTAGTTGAAGGATAAACATTATCACTTGAAGTCAATAAGTGTTCAAAGAACTCCACATCTAGAGATTTTATTATGATATTAGACTCCAAATTAAGAAGTCTATAAGCTTTGCTATTTGAGGCATAGCCTACAAATGCATATTTGATTCCTCTAGGTCCCAACTTTATCCCTTGAGGATAATTATTATTGTAATATGCAAGACACCCTCACACTTTAAAATATCCAATGTTAGGTTGTCTTCCATTGTATAACTCATAGAGATATCTTGCTCTTTTTAGAAGGAATTCTATTTGAAATATGACATGCAGCCAATAAAGCTTCCCCCCATAAATTATAAGGTAATTTAGCATGCAACAACATAGTATTTATCATCTCTAGATAAGGTCTATTTTTTCTTTCTGTTAATCCATTTTGCTCAGGTGTTTTAGGTGTTAAACACTCATGAATTATGCTATGTTGTTCATAAAACAAGTTAAATTCATTAGGAAATTAATCTCCTCTTTATCACTTTTTAGAACTTTAATTTTATTTCCTAGTTGATTTTCAACTTCTTCTTTATATGCCCTAAAAAAATTTAAAAGTTAAGTCAAACTTAATCATTCTTTTAATAGTGCTAGTTCCAACTATCATGTCATAATGAATAAAAATCAATAATATAAACAGAAGGAATATATTTATTAGTTTCAGAATCATTGTCACTGATAGATAATTTGACTATTCTATCAAAGAAATAGTATTTTCCAATAAAACTCCTTTATGTGATAAAATTAACTTTCTGAATTCAAATACAGATTTAATTCTAGGTTTGCCAAGGAGATTCCCACTTACTAAATTTTACTCATATCTGGTACATGAAGAATATTTGTAAGAATGATTTTCTTTTCCGAAGTGAAAATGAGTTCCACATTTCATTTGTCAATCACATTAGAATGAACTTCATTTTCTATTTAAATCATTTGTCCATCCATGACTTCTTTGTAAGTCTTGAAGAGCGCCTTATTATAGAAAACATGGGCAGTAGCACAAGTATCATACCACCAACCATAATCCTTACCAAATATGGCATTTACTTTGCTCGCCATAGTGACTATATCATCATCTCCCTCACGGAGTTGACTTCTGATTTTTGACCTTTCTTAAATCTGTAATCCCTAGCAAAATGATCAGGTTTTCCACAAACGAAATAGCCTCCACTCTTTAGCTTCTTGAATTTTGCTTGATCTCTTTTGGGGCTAAGATGATTCTACTTATTTTGATTGTCTTTGTTGGAATTCTTAGGTTGATTCACTGCATTTGCTTTTGTATTACCAAAAGTGTTCTCACTTTTGTCTCTCATCATCGGTTCCTCATCGATTCTGAATTTACTCCAAAGTGATATCCTTGAAGTCATGCAAAATCTTCTTCCTATACTCTTTCCAAAATGAAGGCAACTCGACTATTATAACCCCTACTTGAAAGGGTTTAGGAAGTTCGATTTTTTAAACCCTAAATTGATTAACAATGACTTGCAACTCATGTACTTGTTCTAAGATTGGCTTGTCATTCACAAACTTATAATCAAAATATTTAAAAATTAAAAATTTCTTTGTACCTTCCTCGTTGGCTTGATACTTAAATTCCAAAGCATTCTAAATTGCTTTTGCAAATGGTTCCACCGCATAAAGATTATAAAATTGATCCGATAGAGCATTAAGAATGTGTCCTCTACACATAGCTTCATCTTCATTTTTCTTCTTTATCGATGTCATTGTTGGTTGGATTATGAATTGGTAGAGGATTTGTATCAAGCACATAGAAAATCTTGAAAGCAGTCAACATGAACTACATATTGGTTGGATAATGAGTGAAATTTGTTCCATCAAAATGAACAAAATCTTGATTGAGCAATTTGACGATATTTGTAGCCTCCATGATGAATTTGTATAAACTCACATAATATCGTTTTTAGATTGTTGAAAAATACAACAAAGAAGAGAATGAAAGAATATTATGAAAATCAACTATAAATAACAAAAATAAGCTCAAGAACATTGTATAAAACATATTTAGGCTTGAAACATGTATAAATATTTAAAAAAGGATATTTGTATCATCTTCTCAATAAGATTGCTATGGGTTTGATGCAAATAGTTTTAGTGGATATCACAAGTCTATAGAAGATCGGTATTGGTTAAATAATAAAGTCTTATATACTTATTTATAGATATTTATACGGTTGTCGGATGAGTATAGGGATGTTAATGTGAAGCTTTGGGTATTGGAGACGAGGTTTCTTAGTATGGATTGTTGCCACATTCTCTCTCTCTCTCCAATAAAAGCTCCCCTCGGGTGTCTCTGAGTTCATCCACTCGTCATTGTTAAGCTGAGTTCGTTGGAAATAATTCAAGTAGTTAAGATAATGATGAAATTATTTTAGATGAGGATAAGATTTATTTAGATGTGATAGATTTTTTAGTATTTTAAAATATTTGTATTCTGTCTTTTAATCAATATAAATAGTGCTCTTGGTTCATTCCAGAGTACTGCAGACTGTTGATTGAAAGTACTCCTAGAAAAGCCAACAGTAGCCTGGTTCAAAGAAAATCAAAAGGAGTACACCGGTCAAAAAGAAGGGAAGACTAGTAGATCCAGAAAAAAAAAGAAAAAAAAAGAAGAAGATGGTAGGTCTTACAGTAAGTGTTTCTAATCAACTTCTTCCTATCCTCAAAGGTGATAATTATCAGTTTTGGGCTATTAAAAATGAAAACTCTCCTTATTTCATAAGGATTATGGAAGTTGATAGAAAATAGTTTTGTTGAGTATGATCTACAGGATCCTAAGATTACTAAGGATCAAAAGCATCAGATGAATAAAAATATGCAAAAAGATGCAAATTCCCTCTATATGTTACAACAAGCAGTAGATGATTCATTATTTCCCCGAATTATGATGGTATCAACATCAACAGAAGCTTGAAATATACTAAAAAATGTGTTTGGAGGCACGAAGAAGGTAAAAATTTCAAAGCTTCAAATTCTTCGTCGTGAATTCGAAACACTTATGATGAAAGATTCGGAATCGATTATTATTTTCTTCTCAAAAGTTTCTTCTATTGTGAATCAAATGAGATCTTATGGTGAAAATCTAAAAGATCAAACTGTAGTAGAAATTTTTTTACGAATTTTATCTTCAAAATTTGATATGATCTCTACTGTTATAGAATAAGCTAAATATACAAGAACATTATCTATTGATGAATTAATGGGATCTCTTTTAGTTCATGAATAAAAAGCGAACAGATCTTTAGTTGAAACTTTGGAACATGTTCTTCAAATGAAGATTGATCAGAAGAAGAATCAAAAAGAGAATTCAGAAATCAGATCTCAAGGGAGAGATCAAAAGGACATAGAGCGAGGCCAACCAAATGAAGGTAACAAAGAAACTCGAAAATATTTTTATTGTAAAAAAATATGACATATTGAAAATAATTGTTGGTACAAATATAAAAATCCAAATGTTCCTCTATGTTCTTATTGTGGAAAATATGGATATTTTGAAAAAGATTGTTAGAATAAAAATCAAACTAACTATCACGAGGAAAGTAATGATGACAAAAGAGATGAAGAGAATATTTTCTTTATAACATATGATGGAAAATATTCTAGATTTGTTTGGTTTTTGGATAGTGGATGTAGTGATCATATGACAGGGGATAAAAGTCTGTTTCAGAAGCTTGATGATTCGGTCAGATCTAATGTGTATATGGGAAATGATAAAAAAGTTCAAGTAAAAGGAAAAAGAACAGTTGTTATGAACACAAAGTCTGGTAAAAAAATTATTGATGATGTGTTATTTATTCCTGATTTAAAACAAAATCTCATTAGTATAGGACAACTAATAAGAAAATGATATTATGTTATTTTTTATGAAAAAAAATATCTTATTTATGATAAGAACATAGGTAAATTAATAGCAACTGCAAGGATGACCAAAAAAAAAATGTTTGTCTTATTATTTTTTAACTTTGCTACTCCTACCGAAGAATCAATATTATAGAAAAATAGTTATGATCATTTAAAATTCTGTGGATCTATGCAAACTATCTCAGATGATGCAGGTCGTAATGTTGATGATACACATATACAGAAAAGGGGTGAAGCTCTAAACTCCAAGGACAACAATGAAAGTACACATACAGGGTTGGTAGAAGTTTCTGATGATATGAAAAAAGTCAAGAGAAATAAAATAAAAATAAAGCTTCCGCATGCAAAAGGATTCAATCCTACAAATGCAGAGTCTCCATCATATTATCAAAGATGGCTACCGAATAGAAAAATGTCAAGAGAAACGATAAAATATTTCAGGTCAGAAGTTCTCAAAAATTTATGGATAGAGAAAAAACATAAGACAGCCGCTACAACAATGAAGATCAGCTTGCCGACGTCTTCATAAAAATTTTGGCGAAGAAAATAGTTTTTTAAAATAATTTTAAATTATAACTACTTGAATTAAGGGGGTGTGTTGGAAATAATCCAAGTAGTTAAGATGATGATGAGATTAGTTTAGATGAGGATAAGATTTATTTAGATGTGATAGATTTTTTAGTATTTTAAAATATCTATATTCTATCTTTTAATCAATATAAATAGGTGCTCTTGGTTCATTCCAGAGTACTGCATATTGTTGATTGAAATTAATTCTAATATTCTCTGCAGAAAAACCAACAGGGTTATCTTCTCTCACTCGAAAGAGTCAGATGTGTGAACCGCTGTTTCATCTCAACGACCTCCCCATAAGGGGTCTCTACCTTAAATGTGAAGGACAATACATGTTCATGCTCCAGGGAACCCCACCTGACTCGATCTTCTTGCAGGAATTGGTGACCGACCCGAGTCGCAGGCGTCGATTCCCGACCCAAGCTGCAGGCGTCAATTCCCGACCCGAGCTGAACTATGAGGCCCCTTCCGTCTAACCAAGCACTACCTCCTCTCAGCCAAGGCGACCGTGGGCGAGCTAGCGTACACGGGCCAGAATCAACCATGCCCACTCAGTAGACATGGAGGCACAGGCAGGCACAGAAGATTTTTCACTAACATTTTGGTGCTAGGAGGGTCCATGTCACAAGAGCGCCCACCAAACAATGCTAATGCAGAGCATCTTCGGGGACAGAGCCCCCTTCCTCAAGCGGAGGAGGTCATCACGTCGGCACTAACCCCAAACCGCTTCTGGAGGATGTTGACCGACCCGAGATTCTCACCACCGGTAACAAATCCCGAACTACCCGTTGTCACGACGAAGGCCTTCCTCGGTCTTACTCATCAGGTTCAGGCGTTGGCAGGGATGGCGCAAACCATCGTGCCTTATCTACCTCAGCTTATACAATTAATAACCTCTCAATCGGCCCCTCAAACAACACCCCTCCGGGTGGAATCTCCTACGGCCCCGATTCGGGAGGATCAGCCTGACATAGAAGGACAACAACGCCCGACAACTGAAGTTCGATCGGATTCCCCGGTCGCTATACCTACACGGTCTCGGTGCCGCTCTCGGGATTCTACTCAAGCAAGTCCTGACTTAGATACTCTCTCTTCCAACTCCACTGATTCGCTGAGGGAACAAGTGCGTCAAGTCCATCAGCGATTGGACAAAGTTCAGAAAGAATTCCTTAAATCCAAGGAAGAGTTCAGAGAAAGCTCAAAAGGTCGATCCCCGTTCATCCTCGAGATACAAGATAAGTCCCTGCCAGCTAATTTCAGGCTTCCCTCACTCGAACTTTATGATGACAGCTGCGACCTAATCAAACACGTCGCAACACTCCGTGCTCAAATGGCCCTTTACGACACATTCGATGCATTGATGTGTCGAGTCTTCCCGACCACTCTAAGGGGGCCGACCAGAACATTGTATAGCCGACTCAAACCTTCTTCAATTTATTTGTTTGACTTATTACCAAAAGAATTCGAGCTAAATTTCTTAACAATTGCACACCCAAAACCTACCACCGCCTCGCTCCTCGGGTTGGCTCAAGGAAATGAGGAACCTCTTGCCCGGTTTGTTGGACGATTCACTTCGCAAGTTTGAGGAGTGCCCAACGTGCACCCCTCCCTTGCAATCCAGGTGTTCCTGATGGGACTTAAGCCATCAAGGTTTTTCTGGTCGTTGATCGAGCGACCACCCATGACGGTGCCCGAAATGCTACAACGAGCGCACCAATACATCGCTGCTGAGGCATTAGTGGCTAGCAAGCAAGACGAGTCGAAGCGGCCCCGAGCTGAACAACCTCGAGGACAGCCCTCGGGACTCCCCAAAAGAAGGATCGACGGGTCGGATATGCTACCACCGAGACCACCGCCAGTACCTCTCAACTCAACCCGAACAGAGATCTCCCTTCAGATTCGGGAGAGGGGGCTCCTGAAGACTCCCAACCCGATGAAAACACGGTCAGAAAGGTGCGACAAAAGGAAATACTGTCATTTTCATAGGGAGCATGGCCATGACACAGAGGAGTGTCGGGACTTACAGAATCAAATTGAAGACCTTATTCGGCAAGAACACTTGCGTCGCTATGTCCTCGACCAACCCACATTCCCTGACAACCGACCCCCTAGGGATTCATCATCTTGTCCAAAAGGGTCGGTTGAAAAGCAGATCGACGTCATCATCGGAGGACTAGCCTTTGGTGGTGACAACTCCTATGTAGAAAAAGCCTACACACGAACAATGATGGGCAAGAGGCCGAAGCACGATGACAACCTTGACATTACCTTCGGGTCGGGAAATGAAGAATACCCCGACCATGACGATGCTCTAGTGATCTCGACCCGAATGGCGAACGCTAGTGTGAAAAGAGTCATGATTAATATGAGGAGTTCAACCGACATTATGTACCTTGACGCTTTTCAAAAGTTGGGACTGACTGACAAAGATCTTGTTTCCTTGACATCTGCCTTGACAGGGTTCACAAGAGATTCTATCTCCCCCTTGGGAGTAACTACAATTCATGTTACATTCGGAGAGGAGCCAAAGTTTAAAACATTGATGGTGTCGTTTATGGTGGTAGGACTTCCATTAGCGTACAATGTAATTATCGGATGACCAACCCTCAACCGACTAAAAGCGGTCATCTCAACATACCACAGAATCATAAAGTTCCCGACTAGAGTGGGAGTGGGCGAAGCTAGAAGTAACCCACGAGAATCTAAGCAATGTTACCTGACGACAACGATGTTGCCCAAAAGACTCAAAGTCCCGACAACTGCCGCAGTTCCCCGGAGTCCCGACAATGATACCTAGGATCCCGAGCCGGAAGAGCAAGCACTAGAAATGCCCCTCGACCCGACCTGACCAAACAAGATGGTGAAGATCGGCTTAGGACTCCGGGAAGAGCAGCAAGTTCAATTGGTGGAATTCCTGGGGAGAAATGTAGTCATTTTTGCATGGTCACCAAGGGATATGACGGGAGTTGTCCCAGAAATCGCTTAGCACCACCTCAATATCGCACCTGGCACCCGACCTGTCAAGTAGTGCCCCCGAAGGTTTGCTCCTGAGCGACAAAAAGCTATAAAAATGAGGTCGCTCGATTGCTGAATGCTAAGTTTATTGAAGAAGTTAGATATCCGACCTGGTTGTTTAATGTTGTACTCGTTAAAAAAGCTAATGGAAATTGGTGTATGTGCGTTGATTATACCGATCTCAATTGGGCTTGCTCAAAAGATTATTATCCACTCCCAAAAATCGACTAGCTAGTGGATGCCACGTCGGGACATAAGTTGCTCTCCTTCATAGATGCTTTCTTGGGATATAATCAGATCCGAATGGCCCCAAAAGATAGAGCGAACACAGCTTTTATCACCCACCATGGCACCTACTGCTACAAGGTCATGTTGTTCGGATTGAAAAATGCTGGAGCAACTTATTAATGGTTGGTGAATCCTTTACTTAAGGATCAAGTCGGAAGAAACATGAAAATCTATGTAGATGATATGATAGTCAAAAGCCAAAAGGCCGAGGTCCACCTTTCGGACAAAGCCGAGATGTTTCAAATGCTAAGGAAGCACGGGATGTGGCTCAACCCATAAGTGCACTTTTGGCATTACATCCAAAAAATTTCTTGGCTTCGTCATACATCAACGAGAAATAGATGCAAACCCCGACAAAGTAAAAAACAATACTAAAGATGCAATCTCCCTAGATAATTAAAGAGGTGCAACGACTCACCGTTAGACTAGCAACATTAAGCTGGTTCATCTCTCGTGTTGGAGATAAGAGCCTCTCCTTCTTCCAAGCATTGAAGTCGGCAAGAAATTTCAAATAGACCCCGGAATGTGAAGAGGTGTTCCACCGGTTGAAGGAGCATCTCGCACATCTACCCCAGCTGGCGTCGGTAGAGGTTGTGCTGGTTACATGTGCATTGCAAGCCAATCATGTGAGTGATGGCACGTGTGACACGCTGTGTGATATTTTTGCTTATGATTAATATTGGCATATTCTCACATTATCTGTTACATATATTTTGTGATGTCCTTGATTTTGTGTAATGGGAGTCGGATCATAATGAGATCACGATAATGAGATCGATTCACCTTTAAATACAGATCCTAAATAATCCCGGTCATAGGTTACTCAAGAAGGACATTAAGATAACCGAACAGATCTGTGTACTATATATCCATCCATATGATGGAGGTGGCTAGTCTCATAGCCACTTGTGTGGAGACACTAACGATATAGTACAGGTGCTCATTGGAGAATGAGTTCACTGATTGATCTGCTTATGAAATATTATATGGTTAATGATACCTAATGTCAGACAGCGATTCCATAGTCCCAATTGTGTATATGGTCCTTAGACTTGAGACACCAAGGATGCCTTGTATGAGTACTCCTTTCTTTGACGCTAGACTTACAGGTTTGGAAAGTTTCAGATATGGTATAGCTGGTTATCAGGATTGGTAGCTAACCTTACGAAGACAATTAAGTGTCAATAGAGGATCATCCACTCTCGGTATCACGAGAGGAATATCTCATATGTGCTTGCTCAGACAAATCCCTAGTTATGGTCATTCAGATTGAGAGAGAGAGTTCTCCGGGAGAATCCGATTAGAGCGAGACTATGACGGATTTCGTATGTGACCTGACAGTATCATATCCAATATACGGTCTCTGGGATATTAGTTCGATGAGGGATTATATATACACGGTAACTGTGGACAAACAGGTCCGATGGATTTGATCCCCTTTGTACCGTCTGGGGACTATGGCGTAGTGGCTTAGTACGTCCATAGTCGATGAGTCGAGTGAATTATTAAGAGGATAATAATTCACTATATCAGAAGGAGTTCTGATGGGAGCGACTCACGGGCAGTCCGGTATCGGGCCTAGAGGGTCCCACACATATGATGGATGCTTTAGCGAATAGATGATTGGATGAAGATCCAATTATCCCATATTCTCATTAGATGAGACCCTATGTTGATGGGCTCCTTGCTTAAGGCCTAATTAGAGGCCTAAGGAGATTATTGGATAGAGATCCAATAATACAATGTTAGTGAGTTATTAGATAGAGATCTAATACCCACTAAGGCAGGAGTCCTAGGATTTTTTGGTGGCTCTCTATAAATAGGAGGGGAGACTCATAGTTGATAGGCTACAGCTTTAGCCACCACCTCATATTATCTTCCCTCCCTTTAAGCTAGAGTTGTGAGATCATATTGGAGGAGTTTTGCTGCAGAGATCCATCGTGTAGATACAGCTAGAGAGGAGGACGCTTGACCTCCTTCATCTTCTCCATCCGGATCTGGAATACAGGAATATACGATCTCCCTAGGTAAAATCAATCTCTCACATATCGCAATTTTATCGATTTTTACGTTTTTCTCGCGACCCCAATATTTTGCATGACGATTTGATCTGCGTGAAAAACTAGTTTTTTATTTTGATTTCCGCTGCGCATGTGATGCACACGTTGAGGTTTCCTAACAGGTTGGAGAGCCCCTCAACTTGTACCTCGCAGCGTCTGACATAGTCGTCAGCTCTATGTTTGTGAAACTCAATAAAGAAGGACAAAAACTAGTCTACTACACAAGTCACTTCTTAGCAGGTCCCGAGCTCTGCAGCCTCCACCCCCCCCCCCCCCCCCCTCCCATCGAAAGGGTTGGCCTTGGCATTGATCTTAGCATCAAGAAAGCTGAGACCATACTTCCAGACGCACCCTATTAAGGTGATAATTGGCAAAACATTACGTCAGATTTTTTTTTAAAATTTGATGTTGCATGCCAAATGCTCAAATGGTCAGTGGAGCTAGGAGAATTCGACATCGAGTACGTAGCAAGAACTACGATTAAAGGTCAGGTAATAGCAAATTTCCTTTCGGATCTCACAATCTTGAAAGGCCTAGCGAACCCGAATCTTGTGTGGACACTGCATGTAGATGAGTTGGTCAACTCAGAAAGAAGAGGGGTCGGGCTGGTGCTCAGAGCTCCCTCCAATCACATTTATGAGCACGCCCTTCGGTTAGAATTCAAAGCCACAAACAACGAAGCTGAATATGAAGCATTATTGTTTAGGATAAAGATAGTTGCTTAGCTCGGCACGAAAGACATTGAAATATTTATTGATTTACAACTTGTTGCAAGGCAGGTCAATGAAGACTTTGAGGCCTAAGAGGAAGCAATGATCAAGTACGTAGCCAAAGCCCGACGGTTGATTAACCAATTTTGAAGCTGCACCATCGCTAAAGTACCTCGAGCCGAGAATTCACAAGCCGACACCCTCGCCCGGCTGGCGTCCTCCCACGGGACCGACAGACAGCTATGGGGAATGGCTAAGATCCCCAGGTCGTCCATCAGCTCAGTTCAAATATCTGTCATAGGAGAAGTAGAGAGTTGGATCAATGAAATCTTTCGCTTCAAGGAAACCAGAACACTTCCTGAAGACATAGCAGCAGCCCAACGAATTAAAAGGGTTGGATCATGGTACTGCATCATCAACGACCATCTCTATTGGTGAGGCTTCAACCGACCCCTACTCCGATGCTTACACCCGGTCGAAGCACACACCACCTTAGCCGAGGTTCACGAAAGCATATGTGGAGAACATATTGGCGCCCGCACCCTATCACACAAAATCCTCAGACAAGGTTATTATTGGCCAACTATGCACAAAGATGCTCAAGCCTACGTATGGAACTGCGAGCAAATCCAAAAACATGTTTGGATCCAGCATCAGTCGATGATGCCGCTCACAACTACGGATTGCGCCTAGCCATTTGCTCAGTGGGGAATGGACCTTCTCGGTCCCTTCCCTCCAGCCTTGGGGCAACAGAGGTTTCTTATAGTGTGGGTCGATTACTTCACGAAGTGGCTTGAAGCGGAACCATTGGCCTCCATAACCGAAAAGCAGGTCGAGGGATTCATGTGGAAGAATATTATCATCAGATTCGGCCTCCCTAGGGTTATCATCACCGATAATGGGACACAATTCAATAATGCAAAGTTTAAAGTCTTTTGCCAAAGCTACCGGATCCAGCTAAAGTTTAGCTCGGTCGCTCACCCCTAAGCCAACGAACTTGCTAAAGTAATCATCGGGCCATCCTTAAGGGGTTAAAAAAAGGGTCTCTGGTGTTCAAGCAACTTGGGTCGAAGAGCTCTCGAGCATACTATGGGCGTCGAGGACGACTCCGAAGACCCCGACAGGAGAATCACCTTTTAGTCTGGCTTTCAAAATCGAGGTGATACTCCCTCTCGAAGTGGTCTATCCGACACTTCGAGTTGAGATGCATGACGAGGAGGTCTCCAACAAATAGTTATGTGAAAATCTCTACCTCTTGGAGGAAAAATGGGTCGATGCCCATTTGAGAACATTAGCTTACAAAAAAGCCATCGCCAAGCTCTACAATCGCAAAGTAGGTCCTCGATCTATCAGGTCGAGCGACCTAGTATTATGGAAAATCGAGGTCAGTGACCCGACCCAATCTCGTGAAAAGTTGGCGACAAACTGAGAAGGTCCATACCGTGTAGTAAACGTCATCCGAGAAGGGACTTGTCCCCTAGCAACTATTGAAGGATAATTATTGCCGAGAACTTGGCATATATCGAACCTTCAAAAATTTTATGCATAATTTGTTTAGTCAACTCGGAAGAAGGAAAGTTGTGATCATATTAATAAAATGTCTTTGCTTACAAAAAGAGGTCGGTTACAAAATAAAGCTCCACCCGACCCGGATGTCAAAATTGGGCGGGCGATCAAACTAAACATCTCAACCTGACCCACAAAAAAAAACAATCAGAAAGATGGAGTCATGACTCGGGCAGATCTGAGTCATCGAAGGCCTATTGCCTCCCCATCGGCACCGAATCGTCCTCGGCCTGAATGATGAAAGGGTTCTCCTTCACCTCTGAATCCCGATGAAGAGCACGGAAGTGGGCCAGTGCAACACGATATCCATGTTTATAGGAGACTCGGCCCATTCTCTTCAGACCTTCTTTGAAGTTGGCCGAGCCCTTGTAGTCGTCTATCGCCCATCTTGGCAACTCGACTCGCATGCTCTTCAATTCCTTCACCGACTTCAGCAAGTCATCGTCTGCTCTTCGAGCCTTGACCCATGCCTCCTTCAGCTGCCTTTGGGCCTTAGATAAGTCACTTCGGGCTTCATTAAGTTCTTTGTCGGAAGTCTTGAGCCGTTGGAGCGCTTCATCTCAGTCATGTTTTATCTTCTCGAGTTCCTTTTCTAGCTCGGTCGCCCATTCTTCGGCTGTAACCACTGCTTCCGGATCTCCCCTCGACTTCAAAGCGTCAATATCTTGTTGGAGATTAGTGATTCGGTAGCCCATGAAAGTGATTAACCGACCCGCATCATGGACTCGATCGAACAATGTCATTTGGACGTGCTGGTTCTGCGTAAAACGACGATTATCAAGATAGAATAAAAAATAACCCGAAAGGTCGAGATGAGAGTCAAGAAATTATCAGAACCATCTCCTTGATAGCTCGGGTGAGAAGCACCTCGGACGGGAGCATATACAATTCCCTTGCCAACTGTGGATGTAGAAGTCCCCTTTCGAACTCCTCCGCGACCATCGGGTCATCCCAGATTTTAGTCGAGTTCTTCAGCTTCTCCCACCTCGCCCGCATCTCTTTGTCCGGGTCCTGTTGAGACAGATTGGACATATAAAGGGCATAGTACCTCGTGTCATCCTTTCGGACTGAGGTCCCGCATAGGTCCTTTATGGATTTCGGACGATGGAAGATTGACGTCACGATTTCTTTAATAGACTCCGTCGGCGCATTGAACTCTTCAACCGACACTATCGGTTCTTTACCTCTCGAGTGTACTTGATCGGGATGTTGTACCGATCCCTTATAGCGGTGGCAAGCGACCCCTCGGTCACCGTCGTGTCGAGGTCATGACCCACTTTTTATCACCTCCTAATCCTTAAGGACCCTCGTGTCAACCGGTGATGGAGGTCCCAAAGATGCCCCCAAGGAACTTGCCTCAGGTTCTTCTGGACTCGTCCCCCCCCCAACCTTAAGGAAGGGACAACACTAACATTACTAGAAGAATCTGAGGAGGTCATCCCGGCTTGTTCGTAAAGACACCGACTGAAGGGGGCTAGGGAGGATGATATGAGAAAAACCAAAGGAGGTGGATCAAAGAACTGAGGTCTCCACCTGACTACAGGAAACTTATAGAATCGAAGGATGTCAGTTCAGCTTCCTGAGGCAAGGTAATAAATCACCTTGAAACGACCTATCGTATTAAATGTGCAACCACCATCTGCAAAAAAAATGTTGTTTTGTATCCTTTTTCACCATCTCGACCAAATCTTCAAGATTTGTGCTCGAGTTCACTCTCTCGACCAAATCTCCAAGATTTGTGCCTGAGTTCACCCTCTCGGCCAAATCTTCAAGATTTATGCTCGAGTTCACCCTCTCGACCAAATCTCCAAGATCTATGCCTGAGTTCACCCTCTCGGCCAACTCTCCAAGATTTGTGCCCGAGTTCATTCTTAACACCAAATCCCCATGACCGACCTCCGAGCTCCCGTGCTCGGCTGGTTCAGTTCTTGAGCACCCATGCTCAACCAGTTTAGCTACCGAGCCTGCCCACTCACTCAATCCGACCTCCGAGTTCCCATGCTCGACTAGTTCAGTTCCCGAGCATCCATGCTCGGGCAGTCCAGTTATCGAGCTGATCTACTCGCTCAGTCCGACCTCCAAGTTCCCATGCTCGGCTGGTTCAGTTCCCGAGCACCCGTGCTTGGCGAGTCCAATCACCAAGCTAACCTGCTCACTCAGTCTGACCTCCGATTTCCCATTGCTCAGCTGGTTCAATTCTCGAGCACCGCGCTCGGCCAGTCTAGTTACCGAGTTGACCCGTTCGCTCAGTCCGACCTCTCAATTCCCATGCTTGACTGGTTTAGTTCCCGAGCTTCCACACTTGGCTAGTCCAGTCACCAAGCTAACCCGCTCACTCAGGCCGACCTCCGAGTTCCCATGCTCGACTGGTTCATTTCCCAAGCACCCATGCTCGGCCAGTCCAGTTACCAAGCTAGCCCACTTAATCAGTCCAACCTCTGAGTTCCCAAGCTCGACTGGTTTAGTTCTTGAGCTGATTTGCTCGGCTAGTTCAGTTCCCAATTTTCCCTACTCAACTAGCAAAGCTCCTGAACTCCCCCACTCGCCCCACTCAGTTCCCGCGGTAAGATCAGTTGGACTCCACTATAAATCCATGACCCAATGCAAGACCTTATCATCAACGGCCTAACTGGGCGCCTCGAGAAAGTCTTCCCAGAGGGATGGGGGAGAGAATGATATAACAAATATTGGACTGGATGTCACGTCCCTACACCCTTGGACAACTAGGCCTCCAGCGTGGTCGACTTGACGCAGTACGACTGACTTGACATAGTGAAGTCGACCTGACATACACTTGGCGAACCTAGCGACTGTACAGCCGACCTGACACAGGTAAGGTCGACTCACCACAATTGCAGCAGTCGAAACATTCACCATGTTGTTAGGACCACATACGACATGGAGGCGTATAATGATATGGTAAGCAATAGGGCCATTAAGTGTCTCAAGTACGAACGACCTTTAATGAGCAGTATAAAAGCTCATGCACCTCTACGGAGCAGGGGAATGATAAACTCACAAACAAACTCCTAACTTAATCGTCGAAGAAGTCACATCAGGAACCCCACCTAACTCGACCTTTTTGTAGGAATTGGTGATTGACCCGAGCCGCAGGCATCGATTCCCGACCCGATCCGTAAGCGTCAATTCCCGACTCGAGCTGAACTCTGAGGCTCCTTCCGTTCGACCAAACATTGCCTCATCTCAGCAAAAACGATCATGGATGAGCTAACATACACGGGTCAGAACCGACCGTGTCTACTCAACATACACGGAGATACATACCGTACTTAGTAGGTGATCACGAAAGATTTTTCACTAACACACGGTGACAAAAAAAAATGAACTGAATCAAACCACAGTTGGCCGTTCAGACTCACTCGATCATTGAATTCGCAAGCCCTTTGTCACTTCCCCTCGCCTCACTAACGAGTGGGGCCACCCCAACCCAATCCCATTCCCAATCCCAATCGTAGCCTAACCCAATTTGTATCATATATATATATATATATATATATATATATATATATATATATATGCTCTCGTGGCAGAGCTATTGCGGCCATATATGCTCTGCTTCTTTTTCTCTTTCTTTTGTCAGAGCTTCTCATCCTCCCAACCATCTCCCTCTTGTCTTCTCAACTCCTTTTCCTCGACGGTAGGGGTTTGGTTCTTCGAGGCTCCCATGGCTGTTCCCACTGCTGCTGCGGGCGACGCTGACGAGTGGGTCAACGACGCCTGCCTCCACCCTCATCTCGTGGCTGCCGTCCTCCTCAGCTTTCGCCGACGGAGCCGTCTTGACTCGGAGACGGAGTGCGACGAGAAGCCGTCGACGTCCGCGACACCTGCGCCGACGGCGTTGCTGGAATGGGGAAAGAAGAGGTCGCGGATGATGAGGCTCCCCAGAACCATCTCATGGCCGATGGGGGAGGAGGAGGAAGAAGTTGCGGCGGCGGCGGAGAGAAAGGGGAAGAGGAGGGCGAGCCCGCAGTCGCCCTTGGAGGGGTACAGCAGCGCGTCGGCGAGCGGCGGCGACGAGGGTGCGAGGGTCTCGGGATCTGCCTGCCTCATCGCCTCCACGCCGGATGACCGCCTCACCAAGGTGACCCCTCCTCGCCCACTTTTTCCGCTTCTGCTCCGCCCTTTTCTTCTTCTACTATATGACGAAAATACCCTCAGATCGAATCCAGAGTTTCTACCGACTTCCTTCTCTTAATTGGGTCACAATTCATCTCGTTTTTTCCTTTTTCTTCTTCGAATGAACTTGTCGAAGGATCTAATTGGTCGATGAATTAAAATTACCGTTTCAATTTCGAAGAATTTTTTCGAGAATTTTTCTGCCCAGGATTCAATCGATTCCAGGGAGACTCCCGCGTATTGACTCGTCCCTTGGAAGGGGCTTTTCCGTCATTTCGAACGATGCGAGGGATGCCCACCGAAGAGTTCAAAGACTGGGTTGATAAGAAGACCTTCCCGTTTTCTGCCCGTCTCACTCACTTGACCTGCGATGGACACCTCTCGCGCATTTTAACGTGTCGCGTGTGGTGTTGGTACTGATAAGAATAACACCGTGTCCCTCGGATCCGTTTTGAACGGCCCAGATGCATTTCTCTCCTCTCGTTTCAGCATCTAACCCACTTGTGCGCCTCTTTTGCGGCAGGTGGTCGGCAACCCACAGGCACCGTCGGTTTCATCGATCCCGGCTTCGAGCTCCATCCAACGGCCACCGTCGAAGAAAATGGTAAGCCCCCGAACATGGACTTGTCGGCATTCCCTTTTTCTTTTACTTATTTGTATTAAATGGCGTGGGGTTTTGTTTGGGTTTGGTGAGCAGACGAAGCCGGAGCTACAGGCGGTAGAGAGAACGCTGCTGGAAGAGAGAGCGAAGCTTCATAAGGTTCTATTTATTTTCCTTTTCTTGTGGCCTCCTTCCTCGACCTCCACAGGTTATGTTGTCTCAGTTTCGTAACACATGATGCAGGAGATGGAAGACCTGCGGAGAGCTGTGGAGGTGCTGAGGGCGGACAATTGCAAGATGCAGGTGACCACCACCAACCCGTGCCTTCCTTCTTTTGGTGCTTTACCCAGCTGCCTGCTCTCTCTCTCTCTCTCTCTCTGACCGGTAGATGTGCCGTCCGATGTCGTCGTGTCATGGCTCAATACGTCGGCACGTAGACCTGTGCTGTCTTGTCTCTGGCTGCGGGCCCACGGCCGCCTGCCGACCAATGGTAAGGCGGACTGGTATGTGGCTATTCCGTGAGAGGTTGAACCCGGTTCAAACCGTTTGAGACCTGCAGTGAGTCTGCAGACCGCAGGCTTCGTTCGTGACCATGCCCGGCTGAACCCGTCACTGACAGCATAGTAATTGCGAGCGAGGTAGTTGCCGTGAAGGTCCGTGGGAATTCTTTGGTGGACCAGGAGGTCTGGTCCACCGCGGCATCCGTGAACCTTACCCAGCTAAAGGACGAGGAAAGTATGGAAACACCGTAGAAATGTATCTGGAGATCTGCATTTGTGCTATTAAAGGAAGGCATGACTATTCCTACTCCCCATGGAGCTGCGTTTAGCATACCATACCTGCATCTGCCCTAAACTGCATGCGCCGTGTACATAAAATATTGTGGTGCATTTATGCGCTTATTCTTGCTACGGTGCACTTGGCACCATCATGCGGTAAGGCACAGTAGGTCCCACCTGGATACCACGACCGGGCCGCGTTGGCTGGTGCAAGTATATAAATATATATATCCCATCATACAATATGCTTGCACAGGAGGTGGGGGAGGGGGAACAACATCAACTTGTCTGACAGTCAGCAGTAGGCGAAATCCATTATATGATCGTTTTGCACTTTGTTTCATGGTGTTTGCATTTGCAAACATGCGTATCGAAATATCTATGCCCTTGCTCCAAGATTGGTGTGTATTTCTTGGAAATTTAGATTAATGAGTTAGTGAGCTGCTGCTGTTATTAGATTCACATGTGTTCATTGTCAGTTGGCCTTAGCTGGTTTTTTTTATAGGGTGAGATGTTGACAGGAAGTAGTTAATGATATATTAGCTATGCAATTTGTGCACTCATCCTCGTATGTGTGAATGATGTCTACAATCTCAATTCTGTCTCTTGAAAATATAGAAGTTGATTAATTGTCCTCGCCTAGAAATCTGTCTTGACATATTCATTAACTTGAATAGCGTTTTGAACCTGAAATGCATTTAAGGTGCAAAATCTGATCAGTTAACGTTGGCCTTATTGAACGGCCCTATTATGAACCATGATAATTACATAGAGCTCACCTGATGCTTTGATAATGTCTTAAGGGGGGTTGCTTAAGATTTTCTTCAGATACTTCTGATATTGATGATTTCAGAATGGGGATTACAAATATTTATTTTATTTTGTCATTTGTTGTTTGTTCTCAGAGACAGATCTGGTGGTCATTACTTTTAACTCATTTGAACATCGACAATCACTGGATGGTCCAAAGGCTGATTGTATAAGTGAAAACTAAGAGATCAAACCTCATAATTTATTTATTGTTCACCCATAACTTCTCATGTGTTATGCCTGGTTGTTCTTTTACCTTCTACATCTCTTATGAGTTACATGGGTACTAGATTTAGAACATTCTGATTTTACTTGATTCTCGTGCTTGGTCTATAAGCGTTCTTTATGTTGATGATTACTGGCTGCAACAGGTCTCACTTGTTAAACTCTAATGGTTGAATTATTTATTTGCTCCTTCATGGTACAAAGAATTTTAGTTTATTGTCATAGTATGATATTTCTGCTCATTTCATCAAGATATCTTGTTCACAAAGGGGGTGCTCTCTTCCTGACTAACAAATAAGCGAATGAACTTAATGACTTCTGTGGATAATTGTATTGTAATTTCTTATAGAATTTTGTTTCTTTGTAATAAGTTATGTAAACAATGACATAAAAAAATTACACAAAGACACAATTAGAACAACATGTGCTTTTAAGCCTACAGCTAGGTTGCTGTATGAGTTTCTTGTCATGTCTATGTCCTCCAGAAAGTTGGCAATTATTTACTAGCACATGATGGATACCATCAAGGTTTGACGTTTCGAATCGTACCACCTGCTGACCGGTATGCGGACCGCCCGATAACTAATTGGGGCTATTTCCGCCACATTATCATCCGAAATTTGTCGGTAACAATTGATTTCGATTGTCGTCGGTCACTATCCGGCGGTAATGATCAATTTTGACTGTTGCCGGTCGCTGTTGAGCGGTAACGATCGATTTCGATCGTCGACAATCGATTTCAGGCGGTATCAGCCGAGGAAGAAAGCAGAAGAGGGAGAACCTGGACATCCGATGTTGCTCTCCTGATCCTGATCCGTCACTCGCGGGCTTCTTGGCACTTCGCGGGAACAATCTTCGGAGATCATGGGGAGAAGAAAATGACGCATGACACACGGGCTTCTCGCTGAGGCTTTGTAGGGAGAAGGAACGACACAACGTCGTCCTTTTTCTTATATATATATATATATATATATATATATATATATATGCTGGTATGGTATGGTTTGGCGGACTTTGGATACCATGACAAAAATAAGAAATAGAATGCTTGAATATAGTATTTCATGAGAGTTTTGATCTGGCCATAAGTGTTTTGTGCAAAAGATTGCACATCTTCCAGCATTTTTGTTTGAAGAACATAAATAAGCAGTATTTGAGTAAGTTAGGAAATTTTATCAAGTGCTTTCTTGAAAAGAAGCGGTCAGCATTTTGTCCTTTCAATTTTGTATTGGAAGTAAATCGAGTAGTTGAAAGATGTACGTCCAATTCTTCATCAATCGTATGGTTTGATATTTCCCCTAAAGACTAATTCTTTGGAGGCTCAAAACGTGACTCATCATTCCCTCAGACTTCCGAATGAGCCCGAAGCCTTGAGATAGTGTCATTTCTTGAATTTTTGTGACAGTGTTCTCAACTAAGCTTAGCTATTATCATGCAGTTCTAAGTTGCTCGTACTTCAGCTGTCAAAAGATATTTCAAGAATTAATACCTTGGTTGATTTGCTTCATCGTTCTTGCAGATACACTTGGAGTTGCCAAAGATACCAGTTAAGGTTCACGTGGTTCCTGAAGATGTTAAATTTCCTGGAATATGCCAACACATCACTCCATCTTTGCTGCCTGGCCACAAAGATTTCTTAATGATACCAGATCTTAATGATCCATTGCCAGATTGTTGAGTCTCCAGACTGATGTGCTGAAGTATGGAGAAAGGCAAAACTTCTCCCTTTGTGAATGATTAACCCAAACTCTAGAAGGCAACTGGTGACAAGTGGAAGGTGGGTTTCACTAAATATATGAGGGAGAACCCAAAGGGAGCTCCACAGATACTTGGAGAAATATGGATTCACTGATCATTTGCTATTTCAAGAATTTACAGGCGTGTGATGCTTTATTCTTCTCCAATATGAAATGATATTTGTTTGTTAGCTTCTGAGATTGTAAAGTGATTCTGTTCTACATGTCCCCCATTTGGCACTAAATTATTGTGATCTCATTGAAGCCTTTGGTTTGAAGACAAGATTCTCACTGGATATCATCATCATATCACTTCTTATTTGATGAGGTTATGAACACTGTCAATTTGCAGGTAATTGACTTGGAATTAGTGATTGCCTCTAGGCTGCTTTGTAGGTGCACAAGATCTTGGTGGAAACATTTGACATCGAACACTCATCAATGCTTACAGATTTTTGCACTTACAGCGTGTTCTATTGATCATTAGATCATGCATTGATGACAATCCATTTTGTGTTGAAAGAGAGATTAGACCAAACAAGCTCCAACCATGGAAACCACCTGAAGGCACTCTTGCTCCCATGGTGACAGCATCTTAAGAAGCACTCGTAGTGATCCCATCATACAGTAAAACATCACCATTTGGAGTGAAAACTCGAGACACTATTATTGAGACGCAATCAATCTTGGCAAGTTGTGATGCCATTGAAGAGGTTTCCAAGATTGTTCCTTGATGGAAGATGATCACAAGTGAATAGAAAGGTGGGCAGGTAGATGATAAGAAGATGAAGAGGAGGAAGAACAGTGGGTTCGTATGTGATCATGGTCAATAACATAAATATGCAGAAATTAATAAAGCTTTCATCAGTCATCACAATGGGTTCCTTTTATTTATTTATTTATTCATCAGGAGTGGTGGCAGGATGATGGACGGGGAAGAGCCTATCCCACAAAAACCAACGGTCTAGAATTCCCCAGATACAGCTTTAGAAACCCGGTAGTTCCAGAGAGGGCGAGAGAGAGAGAGAGAAAGAGAAGTCGAGTGCGATGATGGGCCTGATGGCCGTCTCCTCCCCAACCATCTCTACTTCCCAACTTCACTCCTCCCTCCGTGGCTTCCATCCTCGTCCCCAGCCTCTCTGGCTCCGTGCCCGCCCTTCGCTCCCTGGTCCCCGCTCTTCCCGCGGTCTCCGTGTCTCCGCTACCGCCGCACTCTCCGTCGAGCAGGTAAGCCTCGTTTTGATTCCCCGAAAGGCTTCTCCTTTCTCTTCAATAAACCTTATCGAGAATGCCGGTTGCTTTTGTGGGCGCTTGGGGCTTAAATCAGCATCCATCGAGTGAAAAACAGAGTTTTTGGCACTCTTCTTTGCGGAATCTCACTGGTTGGTCCGCTCGTTTCTGTAGAATTATGTCGAATTATCTATTTCTCCGAGTGACCTTCCATGATCAGAAGAGAGATGGTGTGGTGGTTGCACAGGTTTATTGACCTCCTGAAGACAGTCGGAGGAAGGTATTGGTAGAGCGCTTGTCATGTTGTAGTGAAATCTAATGTGCCTTTGGTGGCTTTTGCTGATAGGTTTTGACTTGTGCTTCGTAATTCTGTTACAAACTGGTCGTGATATTGGGGTTTATTTGCCATTGTCTGTAGAACCAATCAATTCCAAGAAGTAATTATTGTCACACTGGCAAAAGTTAAACGAATCACGGTGACAGGAAAGTGATCTTAATGATAAGCTACTTCTTTGGTGGTCATTTCTTCTTCCTATGCTAACTTTGGTTGTCTTTATAACTGCAAAGGAAGCAAAATCCTTCTACTCTTATGGGGCATGTTGTTGCTAATTAATTTGCAAGAGCTATACTTTTAGTTTACATGCTGGCATATCATTGTATTTTTCATGCTTTATGCGATCCTTTGCCTTTTTGTGAAATGCTGGATACTTTCTGAAGGGATTGCTTTACAGGAGACTCGAGTTCGGCACAATGATTCATTGGACCTCCAGTTGCTTGCATGCCCAATTTGCTATGAACCATTAATAAGAAGAGGACCTGCAGGTTTAAACATGTAAGTACAGTTTTACATGCCATGAGATAGAAATACTTGGTTATTTACTTGGGGTTAATTACTTTTTGTTCTTGTAATTGCTGCAGTCCGTCCATATACAGGTCTGGATTCAAGTGTCAGAAATGCAATAAGTCATTCACCAGTAAAGATGTTTACTTGGATCTAACTATCACTTCAGGAACAACAGAGTACAGCGAGTTCAAGCCTGCTAGGACTGAATTGTTTAGGTATATAAGTACCTAGTTCACCTATGTGTTATGTATTGACTTTTATGTGATGGGATTCAATATAATCACTTGATTTTGTTATCTTCTTTGTCTCAAGGCTATTTGTGAAATTCTTAAGCATTCACACAAAAGAGACCGACATGGATGACAGGACAATGAATGATTTCTGAAGATATTTTATACATAATGAAATCAAGAGTTCAAATTGTGCTTCACTCGTGAAACACCCATATATGCAAAGGTCTATTATGACAGTTAAGACATCAATCTAAATAAACACAACAACTGGATTATTGACCTTTTGCTATTGGCCTGTGGATATATGCTTAAGTTCTCCATAAGCATCACTGCAGCATGGTAAATAGCTAGTGGTACAACTACCTATACTAAAGATGCATTCAAGATGGCTTAAATCTGAGATTCTAAAGGTTAAGTTTTTTGTTTCTGAGGGAAGCCCTGCATTTGTTGACAATGAGATGAGCATCACAGTATTTTTCTTTTGGAAATCAGATTAACAGTCCATCTTCCTACAAGCCAAACTAGCTTCACTGATGTTTCAACCAAACATGCTTCCCTAGCAAAATATATCAAAGCTTGTCAATTTTGATTCTTTTGACGATATATATTTATAAAATCATGTCTAAAGCATATATACTTCATGGCTTGATATCTATCATGTTTTCTTGTCTTCTTAACCTTAGGAGTCCACTTGTTTCATTTCTTTATGAAAGAGGATGGCGCCAAAACTTCAGCCGAAGTGGTTTTCCAGGTCTTGATGAAGAGGTATACTCCTCGCCTTTAGCATTTTCCTATTGTTTCATATCCTACTCCAACATATCCATCTTATGAGTCTCTCCTCTGCATTGTTTATTTCATGAAGGCTATATTTAAAAAGAAAGACTAACATTCTTGCTTCAGTTGCTCTGTGTTCATGATGATGTGCACACACCAATAATGAATCACTACGTCATCATGGTAGAGGTCTTTCCAAGTGTTAATTGATGAATTGCAGGTATATTGTTTACTTGGCAGTTCAACATGGCTCAAGAATACTTCAAGCCTGTCGCAGGCGGTTTGCTTGTAGATGTTAGCTGTGGGAGTGGCTTGTTTTCAAGGAAATTTGCAAAATCTGGATCTTTTTCTGCTGTTGTCGCACTAGATTTTTCTGAGAATATGCTTCGTCAGTGCTATGAGTTCATCAAGCAAGATGATACTCTAATAACAACGTAAGTATCTTCCTCCTGATCACGTCGCTTGGTGTTTTCACTATAGAAATTATTTTATTGCGTTAACTTTTGGTCATGCTTTTTAAGGAAGTTGATTCTAATCATTTTGTATCAATTTGAGCTTACTTCTGGAATAATGAATTTGTTTGACAATTTATAGAAACCTTGCTCTTGTAAGGGCAGATGTATCAAGGCTTCCCTTTGCATCAGGTTCTATTGATGCCGTTCATGCTGGCGCAGCTTTGCATTGCTGGCCTTCACCTTCCAATGCGGTAATCATATAATTTTCTTGCTATTGTCCAGTAATATTTATGGAACTTGCTCCTTAAGCTACAAAGACTTCTTGTCCTTTTGTGCAAAGAAAATATAATTTCTTGGATGTGATTTTCTTAGAACAGGTGACAAATTTGAACTTTTTGTCAAAGATATAGCATTATAGTGTACTTAGCACTGTAAAAAATGGCAGCATTTGGTCGATGTTTATTCATGCGTGAGTGGCTTCTCATGGGTGGTAGTTTCCTGCTGGTTTGGTTGCCAGTCAAGACATTAGCATCATTTGTAGATTCTTAGATGACTTCCTTCTGAAAGTAACATGTCCATTTATATCAATCTTAAGTATCATTTGTAGATTCTTAGATGACTTCCTTCTGAAAGTAACATGTCCATTTATATCAATCTTAAGTATCATGACAAGAGTTGGTAATATATTATGTACCTTAACCTCGCAATTAATAGAACCACTAAAAGTTAACAAAAGCAACAAACCTGACACATTTAAAAGAAACACTGTTGAACATCATGCTTGCCCTTGTTGCATATTTGGAAGATTAGCAAAAATTCATCATCACTTGTCTAAACCAAGTACTGCATAGGCTTTCTGTGGCACCCATGCTAGATGACATATATTGTGCGGACGTGGAACCAACATATTGGTCTGTCATGAATCTGAGGTTTGCTGATACCGCATTTTAGCAAATACCATACTTGCATGTTACTGGTTCTAAGGTGTGCCATCAAACTACAAACTTTGGTATATAACTGTAAAACAAAATTTAAACTTCTCTAGTTTTAAGCATTCTCATACTTTTATCATAGTCCATGTAGATGGCACCTTTTCTTAAATCCTGCAACCTAACATCATGCAGGTGTCTTTGGTCTACAGAAAACTGTCACCTTAAATGTGCGAGGGATTTTCCTCTCTTCCCACACTCTTCTCATTTTGATGGAGAATTAAGTTCGGTCAATCATGGTGATCATGTTAAATGTCAAACATTTGCCACATGGTGAACTGAATGGTTTTTTTTACATGACATTCATTTTAATGTGCCTTCTGAAGAAGTTAATTGTGTACTAATCACAGTAAGATGTGATTTAGCTCAACTAAATATTGTAATAGGCCTTCACCATAATTGAAGTACAAACATGTAGTATCTGTCTCTCTTTTACCTTGATAAAACTTTCGTTCTTATAGGAAACTCGCCTTGTGTCAAGCTAGCTCCCAAACCATTTGAACTGGCAACCCCTGCTTCTATTTTGGAATAAATCTCTTTGGTTTACTTTTCATTAATCATTACAAGATACTTATTTTGATCATATTCCGCCAGGTTGCTGAGATAAGTCGGGTTTTAAGAAGTGGTGGTGTCTTTGTCGCAACAACGTTTCTGGTATCTCCTCTGAATACTCCTTTACCTCTGGAAGCATTTCGGTCTCTAAGGCAGGTAATTAATTTTACACTCACCGTCTCTCATTCTAGTTGCTACTAGCAGGATCTAGCTAAAACTTCTCTGTATTTTTCAGTCATTCGGCCAAGTGACCAACAGCTACAACTACTTCACCGAGAAAGAAATCAAAGACCTGTGCAGATCCTGTGGCCTCGTCAATTATACAAGCACAGTGCGGCGGTCCTTTATCATGTTTTCTGCACAGAAACCATAACATCAGTGTTGTGATTCTGCCACTCCTTAGAAGATTTGTTCATAAATGATACCAATGCTAGAGTGTTATATAATATATAGTGTAGAAATATACAGATACTTTTTGCAGAAAAAGGAGTCGTCACCATCTAATGTTGTATATTTATAGAGAAGTGCTTCTGTTCATGGAATTATATCATTAACTTATACTACAGAATCATCTTCAAATATTGCGTGGATATTATAGTCTTCAAATGTGCCAACTTCATTCCCTATTTGGTGAGGTTTACATATTTATCTTTGCAAAGTTTGGAAATAGCATATTTACCCTTATAATATATATATATATAATTAATTAATTAATGTGGGAATGACAAATAGAAGAATCACTAACTTTGGATGAAACAGATATATTTTGCCTAAATTTTGAAAAATGGATTAAAGATAATAAAATAATCCAAGTTACTTGCCGTCCTCTATGTCAATATTTTTCCTTGCTAAGAACGTCCGATTAAGAGAAGCAAATGGTTTCGTGATAGGAAAAGCTTCTTTAATTGATTATTATGACCAAGTCTATGCATCAGACACATTGACTGTATCAGAAGAGCTTACTTATCCTGGCACTGACTATATAAGCAGAGTTGATCCTGGCATTTCTTTTCTTTTATTAATGGATTCAAGAACAGCTCAACACAAATTTTTCTTTGAATTATGCTACGATACTGAGAATAATTTCTTTTTTTTATTCCGAGAAAAGAAGGAGAGGAACAAAAAGGATAAGATATTAATCCTCGAATTATGAACAAATCTGTGCTTATCGTTTAATCGGTTTTAACCTGTAATCCATATGGATTTGGGATGATGGTGAGATCTCTACTATGAGACACAGTAGACCAAAGATCTAAGAGCTCTCTACAGAATATGTGCGGTCGTCGCAGGCCATTCGTCACGCATCAGTGATCTCTACAACAAAGTTGACTTCAATCTATCTATATAAATGGATTCGTAGTTGGTTAGTTGGTAACGAAGCACGTCATCGATATTACTAGTTATATATATATATATATATACATATATATATATGTATAATATGGTAATTGAAGCTTTCGAATCCCCAAGTGGAGAGCTCGACTCCCCGACGACTCGATGAAGTCATCTCTTCGATTATTACTACTTCATTCCCACTAATTGTTTGATCGGAAAACTTGGAGTCAAAGTGCGTGAGCGGTTTCACATGATCTGCTTCCTTATCTTTCGAGTTCAGTAGATTCTTCTCCCTGTTAGGAGTCGGACGGCATGATGGCGTTCGGTAGAGCGCAGGCGATTTTGATGTTCGCCACCATTTCTCTGCATTCTGCCGTTGCGGCACTGCAAGAAACACCAGTTTCAGGTTCTAAGACTAACAAGTCTCTTTTATTATATGGGAGATGAATGCTATTTAGTTCAGAACACCGTTTGTCCACAGACAGATGTTGTTTCCATGACAACAACAAGAAGGCATTTCTTTTTCTGTGTGTTCTTTCTTGTGTTGTGATGAAAGGAGAATGATTTGATGTAAAAAAGATCTTATTTTTATATGATCTAGCACCTCGGAATTGGACCGATGAATCTGTGGAAGGATGCTCTTTTTTGCGTGTTTCTGGGGTTTCCTCCGAAAATTATTGATTTGAAAGATGTGATTCTTCAAGTGCAGAAATATCTGTTTCTGCCAAATGAAGCGGCCTCTTCTATACTTCTGCGTGCATTGTGATCAAAGGAACTTTTTCTGATGAGGAAGTTTTGATTTTTTTCTTATATTTTAGTTCATCTTGTTGTGAATTGGATCATTATATCTGAAAAAACAGGCTACTGTTTTTTTTTGGCAAGAATTTTGTAGAAAGATTTGATTTTGCTTGTGGATTTTTGTCCTCCAAAAAAGAACATTGCTTTGAAATATGTGATTCTTAGAACAAAACTGTCGCCTACAGAGTGCAGAAATCTCTTGTTGCACTGTGATCGAAGAACCATTTTTTGATAAGAAAGGCTCAATTTTTATGTATCGCTTAGTACATCTTGTTGGCAAAAGAGGCCATCTTTTTGTGCTTTTCTGCGAATTGAAACCCTAAACATCAAGAATTTTGTAGAAAGATTTGGTTTTGATTGTGGTTTACGAGATGTGATTTGTAGGAGCAGCAGAGGACGTCTTTTTTATTTCGCGAAGGAGCTCTGCCAATTCACCTGCTCGAATCCTCGTGGAGAACACCTCCTTCGTCTTGGCCGCAGAGAGGACTCAAAGACGAGATCCTTTAAACGGATTCAAAGCCTACACCGGTGGCTGGAACATCAGCGATCTGCATTACTTGGCCGTGAGTTCTCCTCACCAATCCACCGCTTCATCTAATTCCTAACAGGCAATTGTTGATGCCAGTCCGTCGGCTTCACTGCTGCTCCTCTCTTCGCCGTCGCCGCCGTCTGGTTCTTCGGCTTCGCTCCGGTCTTGTCTTTGATTTGTTGCTGCTACTGCTGCTTCCCCCGACGCAGTTGCTCCTCCTTCTCCCGCACAACTTACGCTCTCTCCGTCGTGCTTCTCATCCTGTTCACTGCTGCCACGATGTGAGCTTGCTGATCCAGGACTTGCCGCATTAGCCCTCACTTTGGATTGGCGTCACCAAATGCTCTTCTTCTTGCGTTGCATACAGAGTCGGATGCGTTGTTCTGTTCCATGGACAGGATGAGTTCCATGAAACCACGTCGAACACCTTGGATTTCGTGGTGGGCCAGTCGAACACCACCGTCTCCAACCTCAGGAGCTTCTCCACCAACCTGGCCGACGCTAAGAAGGTCGGGGTGGGTCAGATCTCCCTTCCGGCCGACGAGCAGGCCGCGATCGACGCAGTCGTGCAAAGTCTCAACGACGCCGCGGACGGCGTTTCCTCTCGCACAGCGGACAATTCCAAGAGGATACGAGACTACTTGGATACAGTGTATGAGGTGTTCGTTCATTTGATTTCTGCATCTTGAGGGTTTCCTTGAGCGAGATGGCTCTTCTGCTCCTTTACTGCAGGCGTCTTGTGTTGATCATCCTCGTGGCTGCACTGCTCCTTCTGGTTCTTCTTGGATTAAGTAAGTCGAAATGCATAGACTTCTGCAGTTGTCGTCACATTGGCTAACTCGATCACATTTTTCTGCAATTAATGCAGTATTTTCGATTCTTGGACTGCAATTTCTCGTCTACATGTAAGCAACTTGCACTACTCCGCCTGTCCCCAACATCCTCTCGCTTAGTATCCTCATCATTTCCATGGCTTTACTTTGGGGCTTCAGATTCGTCCTCGTCGGATGGGTGCTGGTGGCAGCAACCTTCTTCTTGAGTGGCCTCTTCCTCCTCCTCCACAAGTCAGTTGTCGACCTTATCTGATAAAGAGTAGTAGAGATGGTGTCTCTGACCGCCATAACCTGTGTTCGACCTTATCAGTGCAGTGGGGGACACTTGCGTCTCGATGGATGAATGGGCTCTTCACCCCCGGGAGCACACGGCCATGGACGACATCCTCCCCTGCGTGGACGTCGCCACCACCAACGCGTCTCTCAGGCGAAGCAGGGAGGTCACCTTTCAGCTGGTGAACGTCGTCAACCAGGTGATCACCAACGTCTCCAACGCCGACTTCCCGCCCATGCTCAAGCCTCTCTACTACAACCAGTCCGGTCCCCTGGTGCCTCCTCTCTGCAACCCGTACGACCCAGACCTCGGCAGCCGCAGCTGCACCACCGGAGAATTAGGGTTCGACAACGTCTCTCGGGTACGACCTCATGAACGCATTCGCGATCCGACCGTCACAATGATCATCACTGACCCCACGAGAACCACCATTCTCGTGCAGGTATGGCGAAGCTACGTGTGCCAAGTTACAGTGGTCAATGGATCCGACATCTGTGCCACCGTCGGTCGCATGACTCCCAAGATCTACGCACAGATGATGGCAGCAGTGAACGTGAGCTACGGTCTGTATCAGTACGGGCGGTTCCTCGCAGGGCTAGCGGACTGCACCTTCGTGCGGCAGACCTTCCGGTCCATCACCCTCGACCACTGCCCCGGCCTGGGGCGTTACAGCAAACAGGTCTTCATCGGCTTGGCCATGGCCTCAGCGGCGGTGATGCTGTCTTTGGTTCTCTGGGTCATCTACGCCCGCGCGAGGTGGCATCGCAAGCGTAACAAGCAGCTTATGGCTCGGTCCTACCATGAACAACTGCACCTGCAAGAGAAATATCTACTGGGAACTCCGAGCTCAGGAAGATGACGCTGCTGTCTCGGTCAAACATAAGATATTTGACTCTTTTGTCTCAGTAGTATTGCTTTGTTTGTCGTTTCTTTTAGGTACAGCTGACTGACGAGAGCAAATTGAGCAAAACCACGAGCCACACACCTGTGGCTTGCAAGACGATAAGGTCAGGAAGAAGGATTGGCTCGGTGCAAAGACACCTACGGCACAAAGTGTCAATTGGAGATGAAAAGGTCCATCTCCCGGATTCTTCTTCTTCTTCCTCCTCCATGTCGGTAGTCCTTCCAAGGAAAGCCTGCAGCCACTCTTCCTGCTCTGGTATCAAACAAGTGTCACATAGAGCCGACCCCATCGCTAAAAGGAGCTTTCATGGTGAATCGCCGAAGCATGGCGGCTCAACAAGTGTTGACAGCAGGTTACACGCGTAGAACTGCTTAGCCAACAAAGCAAGTCGACCATATTTAGGCTTCTTCCCCGAAGCCATGGACGCTCCAAGATCCACCACAAGACCTCCTTCCATGGATTCCAAGAACTCTACTTCTTCTTCTTCTTCTTCTTCTTCTTCATCCAAGCCCCACAGCCCTTCTCGGCCCTGCCTCTGTTCGCCGACGACGCACCCGGGTTCCTTCCGGTGCAAGCTCCACCGTGGCCCGAGAAAGAGTTACGGCCGATCAGTGGCGCACGCGGGATCGCCGGAGACGAAGGCACCAGCGAAGGCGACGTCGATAAGCGGCCTCCTCGTGCAGATGATACGACCATCGAGCCATGATCTCCGCAGGAGGAGGCACTTCCAGCCCAAGCCGTCAAGGTTTTTCCTGTTGAACGGTGATGGCCGGGGAGCAGTGGCGGTGGCTTGATGTTGTATGAGTCCGATCTTGCTTTTGGTGTGGATGTATGCTCACGCATGTATCCAGGCAACATTTTTCAAGCCTGATCGTATACGAGTCAGTGGATCCATCCATGAATGTAATACTTATGCTCATATTTTGGTGATCTGATCATTTCTTGAAGAACTTCTGAGCTTGTTTATGGTTTCAAGATGGATTTGGAGTCAGAATTAATCCACTCTGTGAGATGATCTTTGTTCGTCTATGTTGCTCGTTTCCGTGACGGAAGAGTAGGTAGGAGACGACTGACTCCATAAACGAGATGGCCCCATGGCATTCATTAACCTTCTGCCATTAATGCTGTCTGTGGTCGGCAACAGTTAATGTCATAAAAGGCTAATATTAATTTTATCTGACGATGATTTCTTAATTTATCAAACACTATCTATGGCTTAGGTGTTATTACTGCAGATTATTAATTATGAGAAAAAAATAATACTCAAGAAAATTCAAGGTTTTTTTTTTTTTTTTTATGTGTAAGAAATGCTTGATTGTATTTTCTGTGTTGCTTTAAATCGATATATTATAAGGAGAAAAGGTGGAGGGGGTGGGAAATAGAATTCACAGGAATTTTTACAGGATAGGATGAGGTTGGATTTCATCCGATCCCACTACGCACAACTCGATCGGATCCTTTCCAAAATTTTGTTGCTTATGGGATCTTATAATTCCACGCGGGAACCGTACAATGATGCGGGCCCCAAGGAAAACTGCCACGGGTCCCAGACAAACACGAGCCACCACTTGCAGAGGATCCAAATCGAGCCCCGATCGGCCAAAACCCTAATCAGAAAACCCCACTTTTCGGTGTTTCTGGATCTCCCGGCGAGATCTTGCGCTGTAGCATCGCGTCGAAAGAGCTCGCCTCTTGCCCCCTTCTCTCCTCTTCGACCCTGGTTGGATTCGCCTCCTCCTCCTCCTTCCTCAATTTCTGAGTCGGTGTTTAGCTCCGTCTCTCCACTCGGCTAGGGCCGTGATTCTCGTCTTCTTTTCTCCGCTGCTTTTTCCTCTCTTTTTGGCTGGTATTTATAGATTATGATGCTTGGTCTGTAGAGATGGAGGCGCTGTGCCGAAGCAAGAGTAATGGACCTGCGGATCTTCATTCCATAGCCGAATTGCTCGTGGCGGAGACCGTTTTGGCTGTGGAAAGGTCTCTCCTTTGGCTTTTCCTGGCGGTACGGACGCTCCTCCCTTTTTTGATTTGATTTCCTGGTTTCGTTATTTCTTAGTAACGTATCAAAGTTGATAATTTGCTGATTGAAGAATTTTGTAGAGGGTTTTCCCTTGGTGCTGAGCTACACGAGTAGCGAGGCTTTTAGCTTCTTTCGGTGCTTAATCGTGTGTGGCATGTCTTCTTTGGTGTTGAGTTGTATTACTTAGAGATTCTTGCATGCCATTCGGCTTCACCCGTTGGTTAGACCTAAAATGCTTGTGTATATAGCCTTCCATGCGATGTCCAGCTTTTGTATGTGTTTAGGCGCTCATAGGTTCTGGAGATGATTCTTTTCCTCGATTAACTTTCCTTTTCTCGTCTGCTTCAACTCTTGGGATTTGATTTGAAGGAAATCCTTCCATATTCTATTTCTTCCTGTTGTTTTCATCTGGTTCATGTTTGTTACTGTTGTATGGTTTACTTTTGTTCTTCTTGACCATCTTAGTCAACACAGTGCACGTTCTACTGCATATTTGTCCAGTGTTGAATATTTAGTGTAGAAAAGAGAATCCAATGTAACGATAAGAAAGTAGTTGATCATCGTGAAGTGTAAGAATCTTGCTGTGAGTCAGGATGTTCATTTGAAGTTTTTAATATATATAGACAAGTTATTAAAAGGATCTTGATACCAAGTATTTATGTCCTTCCCATCTTAACCTAATGGTGGAACTGGCCATATTCGTCTTCATAAAGGTCTTCAGGGATTCTTGGTCTTGTTTTGAAGGCACATTTAACTTACTCCATGAGATCTGAACTCTAGCATGTCCGGAACTCTTTGTGGACTCTATAATTGGCCATGCTTGTATGATATCTGTCAAACATGGATGGTTTGAGGTTTTTGAAACTGAAACTACTTTGCTGTTTCTTCTCTTTTTGACAAACTGGCACTATCCAATAACTTCCTGATCCTATTCTAAGGTTGCTTGCACTTACCAGAAATAGCGGAGAACCTATTTTTGGTTGCATATGCACAAGGAAGTTTCTTTCTGTCTTAACCTCTTACTGTAAAGGAAGAACACTTAATAATGGGGTCTGACTATTTAAAGAGCTTGACCTATTTGTGCATTTTCGAGAGTGGCAAATTTACATGTTGGACCATTATATGTGTATTGAAGAGTCCCTTTAACGCATTATGTCTACTTGGATGTTCCAATCCTAGTATGAGTGTCCTATAACTGGGCCAATCTAAATAAGGATATGTCTCATGGGCTTGAATTGTCATAGAAAGCATGGTTTTCATGTGGCGAAACTCCGCTACTCTTATGTTACTGATAGTGACACTAATATACATCTTGAGTGCTGCATATGCATATTTATATTTGCATTCTTTGTTTTACATGGAGTTATATGTGTATGCATATCTATAAATGTGTCTATTTCAAGGGAGAGAAATTTGCAATGGATTGCTTATATATATCACTCATGGTGGAGCATTAGCAAATAATTGTGCTGTTCGATCTCTATCCCCTTTGTTTGTCTGATTAGCTTCAGGATTTGTTGTAGGTGGTGTTGTCTTTTGGAGATTCTCATTGCTACAGTTCCTTTACTTTTCTTTCTTTATACTATTTGTCCATAGACCAGACTAGTCTGTCTGTCTTTGGCAGCATTATCAGCTTGATTTGTTGATGTACATTTTTTCATTTTGAGGGGCGAGCCTTGATGCTATGATAAGATCTATTCTTTTTTTTTTTTTTTTTTGCATTTAGGCAACCGATTCTGAGTCATAAACATTCCACCTACTCGCAGAGTTAAAGCCACATATGTTGACCACCCCTGGACCCATATATTGCTAATTTCTCTTATTTTCTTTTATTGCCTCCATTGATATCCTTATATCATTGACCTGCCTCCTTTACTAGTATATCCAAACTATAGATAGGATGTAACTATGTTCATATTTTTGTGTCTCTTTAATTTCAGCAAACCGAGGAGTTCTCTTGAGCTACATTTGTTGTTTGTTTTGTTCCAAACCTTAGCATTATCACATGATGGCTGATTCAAGATCAGAGGTCAATTGTTTCTGGCATTTTGGTTGGTTTTGGTCGAATGTTTTGTGAGAAATTCTGGTTTTGCTTTCTGTTTTACCTAGCCTGATTAGTACGATCAAATGATCATCAAAATCGAACAAATTGTTTGTTTCATCAGTTTCATGTTTCCTTCATGGTAAGCGGTTTCTTATATTTGGTCACTTAAAATTGAACTTGATTCAGGTGGTCTCTTCATCAAGTCAAATTGGTCCAGTGAATGACGAGTCTGAAGTAATTTACCAGTAGGTTGCTCTTCTCTTTCTATCTACCTAGTAAAAAGGTGAAAGCAGTTATACATTTCAACCAGACCTTGATGGTACATGCTTGCTTGGCAGAGTCTGGGTCTTGAACAGGCTAGTTTACATGTATAGAGTTGGTTTATATTGCCGTCAAGGCTTTTATTCTGTGCTATTTCTCTAAAGGACACTTCAAAGAAGTAAACCTGAAGCCATGCTCGAGAATAAGGATGATGGCGAGTCAGATGAAGACGAGGATGAGGATGACAATGGCGAGGATGGAGCTGGCCAGGAGGACGGAGGCGAAGATGATCTCTCGGGAGAGGAGGGGAATGATAACCAAGGAGACGACAACGACGACGATGACCCTGAGGTCAATGGTGAAGGAGGAAGTGAAGATGAAGAAGACGACGATGACGATGAGGAGGAAGAGGAGGATGAGGAAGAGGACGAAGACGACGAGGATGAGGAGGAAGAGGAGGAACTCCCGCAGCCACCTACCAAGAAGAGAAAGTGAGGCAGCGGATGTTAGTTCCGGTCCTCGTAGTTTGTTTCATTTTGGCTAGTGTTGGTTAGACACTAAAGCTTTGTACTTGGGGAGTAGCTTCTTCATAGATTAGGGTAAGGAGGGGAGGGATGACTTCCTGTGAATGAACTTTTCTCGGTGTGTTTTAATCTTAAATATAATACTGCTAGCTGACATTGGATATATTGAAGGCTCATTTCATTTTCAGTATTCTTTTGACTACTACAGAGTTTGCTCTTTTTTTGGCTTACAGCCATTATCAAGCAGCAAGCTGAGGGACAGCAGTAACAATAGCAGCAACAAGGTTGGAGCATCATAAATGCAACAGCCATTGTTTTCATTCTTGGCAAAAACTGCATAGAATGGTGTTGAAAACTCAAGAACTTGACATAAGAGTTAATTGTCAAGATAATAAAATGATATTGAAACCTAAAAACCCTTATAATGGAAACTCTTAAACTTGTTTAGAAATAAATAAAAAAAATCAAAGAAAATAATGCAATCATCGATGTTTGTATTAAATACCCCGTAGTATGTAAAACTCAAAAGTAACTCTTTTTTGTTTCACTCTTGCACAATCTCAATCTGCTTAATGAATCAAACAACATGAATAGTAGGGTAAATCAATCAACACAAAAGGCTACGAACATGAAGTGCATATAATTTAGGATTGTCATCATTATTATCCTCATCAAAATAAAGCCTAACAAAGGGAGAAGTTGGCTGTTCTTTCAGCAACCAGCAGGATTGGACAATCCCGAGTGCCTTATAACTGGAAAAAGAGGCATAAACTATCCCTTTCCAAAGGGGGGAGATTAGGTAATGTAGTAGGTATGAATGGATGGAAGGAAACACTGTCTACTTTCCATTCCAGAAGATCTTGAAGAGGAGACCTCCGTGAGTGGCAAAGAAGGGAGCAAACACCAGTGACTCCACTGCCATGAGCTTGATGAGGATGTTGAGTGATGGCCCTGATGTGTCTTTGAGTGGATCCCCTATGGTGTCACCGATCACGGCGGCCTTGTGAGCATCTGATCCTTTAGGTCCAAGACTCCTGGCTTGGTCTGAAGCCCCAGCCTGACCAACAGTCAACACATTAGTAGCACAGACTCATGATGCTTTGGTTGATCACAGATTCCACAGAGGAAAAGCTTTACCTCGATGTACTTCTTTGCATTATCCCATGCACCACCAGTGTTCGATGCCGAGATAGCAATCTTCCGGAGATACATAATTGAATTAAAGATCAGCAAGTGTGATCAAGAAGATTGGATGAACATAAATAAGACATCGAAACATTTCTTGTACCTGAACTCCTGAAACAAGAGAGCCCGCAAGCACTCCTGATAGAGTTTCTACACCGAAGAAGGTTCCCACGACGAGCGGGGTGAGCATCACCAGAGCACCGGGAGGAATCATCTCTTTGATGGAGGCATCGGTTGAGATCTTGACGCAGGTTGCATAATCTGGCTTGGCAGATCCCTCCATGAGACCGGGAATGCTGTTGAATTGCCTGCGGACTTCCTGCACCATCTCGAGAGCTGCACTGCCTACACTCTTCATGGTCATGGCTGAGAACCAGTAGGGAAGCATGGCGCCGATGATCAGACCAATGAAGACTTTGGGCGTCAGAACATCCACGGTCGAGATTGCTGCACGACTCACAAAGGCACCGAAAAGAGCAAGGGACACCAAAGCAGCTGAACCAATGGCAAATCCCTGGAAAGGAAGCAGGGAGAGTAGCTAAGTTTATGCATCAAGAGATGACAAGTTCTGGCAAACACAGAAAAGGAATCAAGGATACCAACTTACATGCTTCTATATATATGATGATCGATCGAGATGCATAGATATACAAAAAAAATATGCAGACATATTCCAACTCCATGTATGATTACTACTCATGTACAAGGGAATTAATTGCATCCAAAAAAAGCACATGACTAATGAAACTGGCTGCAAACTCCAGAGATAGGATTTCATTTTAAACTTCATGCAATTTCATATCAATAGATGATCTGCTGCTAAATGGTGATCATACCATTTCAGAGCACTATATTCATAAAATTCAAACATCCACTTATTATTTTATTCAAATTCATATCGGTAAAAATTGTGTGGGATGGTGCAAAGCAAAACCATCCGAAGCGATAAATTCTTTGAATTTGTGCAGATCTCGATGTCAAAATCAAATATTAAGACTTTTTTATATTTCCAATCTTTAATCAAATATTTAGGAGATTAGGAAGAAAAATTAGACATTTATTGATTAAAAAAAAAAAAAAAGCAGGATAATAGTCAGCTTTGTTACCTTCCCGATTGCAGCCGTGGTGTTTCCTGCAGCATCCAGAGCATCAGTTCTCTCACGGATTCTATGGCTCATTCCAGCCATCTCTGCAATACCTCCAGCATTGTCACTGATGGGGCCATAGGCATCTATAGCAAGTCCAGTAGCGATGGTGCTCAGCATTCCAAGAGCAGCGACTGCAATACCATACATGGCAGCAAAACTGAAACTAACAAAAATGCTGACAGCAATAGCAAATATGGGGATGATGACAGATTTGTATCCCAAAGCCAGGCCAAAGATAACATTGGTAGCAGCTCCTGTTTTGCAGGAATCAGCAACATCTTGGACAGGGCTGCAACGCAAAATATGTTAAAAGCTAAAGAAGTAAGGGAAGATGTTGGAAAAGAAGATACAATTGCCACCTATACCTGTAAGCATTGCTTGTGTAGTACTCTGTGACAAAACCAATGACCAGGCCAGCCCACAAACCAATTGCCACACAGAAGAATAGCTCCCTACCAATCCAACTTAAGGCAATAAGAAGCCAAACTTAATTTACAAATTAATATATAAATTTCTCACCAGTTCTTCACCGCCTTCTGGGCACCAAAATTAAAGATCGTGAAGGTTGACGGGAGGGCTATGAAACTAACAATTGCAATGCCCACAGTCATAAGAGCAGTGGAGATTATGAGCTGCCTCTTCAGTGCAGGTTCAATCTCCTTCACTGCCTTTATCTCAAACAAGTCGGTGGCAAACAGAGTAGTCACCAAACAAACTATAATTCCCATGGAGCTAATAAGCAAGGGGTACAACATTGCAGTCAGCTCATGATTGATACCAAATGACGAAATTGAGGCAACAACAAGTGCGGCACAGGAAGACTCAGCATATGAACCAAAAAGATCTGACCCCATACCAGCAATATCCCCAACATTATCACCAACATTATCAGCAATTACCTGGACAAATATGTTGTGTTAGGCACTGAAACATATGGCGACAAAAAGTATAAAAAAAACAATAATTTTGACCAAGTACAACAAGCTTGCAGTAAAATTTACAAGGTGATAATCTGATATGCAGTAGAAAAAGTAAAATAAGCATGTTCATCAGAAATGGCAAAATTCTTACAGCTGGGTTCCTAGGATCATCCTCAGGAATATTTCTCTCGACCTTTCCAACAAGATCAGCACCAACATCAGCAGCTTTGGTATAGATGCCTCCACCTACTCTTCCAAAAAGTGCCATGGAAGAGCCACCTAAGCCATAACCAGTAATAGCCTCAAAGAGGCCTTCCCAGTCATCCCCATAGTATAACTTAAATATGTTGATTGCAATGTAAAGCACAAGAAGACCATTGGCAGCAAGCAAAAATCCCATAACTGCACCCGAGCGAAATGCAGCAATGAATGCCTTTCCAACACCTTTCCTGGCTTCTAAAGTGGTTCTGGCATTTGCATAAGTCGCAATCTTCATCCCAAGGAAACCAGAAACAATGGAGGTTACTGCACCAAGCAAGAAGGATAGAGTGCTAAAAATAGCATTAGCAAGAGCTGGTTTGCATGTTCTGTCCTTGCTGTAAGTACAGGGCTGGCTCTTCGTGCTGAAACCCTCCACTGATCCGAGAAAGATGAAGATCAGGATTGCAAAAACAACCATGAAGATTCCAACATACTTATACTCCGTAAAGAGAAATGATGTAGCTCCTGTTCAAGTGGATAAGATGTCAAATCCTAGATGCCATAGTGGATGCTCAGAGTATATCTTTCTTAGAACCACTACAAATACAAAGCATAGAAAAGATAAATGGCACAAATTGACACATCCAGCATCAGTCAAGATCACATCACAAGGAAACTTGCAAGATGTATCTTCTAACTAATGATCATATTTACACTTGTGTGTATATATTTATATACACAGTAATAAAAAGAACCAAATTCTCCAGCCATAGGACAGAGCTTATAACAAGTTGCTACAGTGGCAAGCCATTATTATGACCCTTATAAAAGTTACTAATTGCTTATTTATGACCCTTATAAAAGTTACTGATTGCTTTGTGTGTATATAATTATTATGACCAAGGTTCTCTGTTTCGACCTGTATTGTCCGGTATGGGTAGTACGTACCGGTCCGATAAGATATCGGTACATGGACCACCTGCTATCGGGCGGTACCGTAAGTCTCCCCGCGGAGACGAGGCGACGCCTCGTCTCCCCACGTGGGGACGAAGCGCCGCCTCGTCTTCCAGCGAGAGAACGAGGCACCGCATCGTCTTCCAACAGAAGAACGAGGCATCCTTCTCCCACGAGGTGAGGTAATGCCTCATTTGTTTTCATTTTTTAATATATATTATACTATATTAATATTATATTATATTATATTATACCGAGCGGTATGCATTGTGTATACCGCTCAGTACCGGGCACCGTACTGTACCAAGAGAAATTTGGTATGCCGGTACGGACCGGTATGACGAACCTTGATTATGACCCTTATGAACCATTATACTTACCCTTATAAAAAGAACCAAATTCTTCTAACGAACATTTATAACCCTTATAAAAGTTACTGATTGAATATTTAAGATTTATTAACTTGCAAAGAGGCAAATCAAACAAGAAGGTAGATGCACAGCAGCCTGCCCCCCCCCACCCCCCCCCCCCCCCCCCCCCCCCCCCCGGCGGAAAAAAAAAAAGCGCCCAGCATTCAGTTTGTGATAATATAACTACTCAAAGGTCTTCATCCATTTGACCGGCCAAAGAATATGCCATCCTTTGATGTTTTACTTGAAACTCGACTCCAGATATCATGTCATATTTATAGAATTTTCCTGACCAGAATTCACATAAGCATAGATCAACACCATCCAAAGATCAGATGGGCTACCAAATAGAAAGGATCTGTCAAGAGATGATGATTCCAGGAACAAGAGAACAAGAATTTGTGGAAGCCATGATGCACAAATAAAATCAGATGTAATTTTATGTGCTCAGTATGACAGAAAGGACATAGTGATAAAAAAAAAGAAGTAACAGAGATCACTGAAACATAGTCTGTTGTTTAACAGAAGTATGTCATATATGACACTTACAATTAAAGAAAACCACCCCTTCTTTGTGGAATATTGCCAAGCTAACTAGTCAATATTGTATTATGAGCATTAACAACCTCAATGAGGTAACTTACTTATTTGAACAAAATGAAGTATTAGAACAATCACAAGGACCACAAACAAGTGGCTATTTATTTCCTTGAACATACCAAAATACATCTAGTTTTCTCTGTAGACCATATTACCAAAGGATAAAAAGAAAGAAATGCTTATACCCCAAACAAATACAACCAATATAGCTAAAAGATAATACAAAAGATAGTTAAACTGATGAATGTAATAAAGGAGTCTGAAATTGTTTTTTCCTCAAAAAGAAGATACAAAATCAGAATCAAACTGTACCATAATGCAATACTAATATAAGCACGAGACTACAAAGTGAGATAGCGAGCAGCAATTACTTCTTGCATATAAATGATGACAGACTTCATATCTGTCACATGAGTTACATGAAGTAATAAATTAAAAGAGATTGTGAACATTTCTATCACATCAGCTTCTCCAACTTACTAATCGAGATCCTATAGTGCATTATCGAAGTATAATTTTGCAAAATGCAAGTGGCAAGATGAGAAGAATAGATTGAAACTTCAATAACTCAATACTTAGTCAGTTTATTAGTAGAAAGAACCTCTATGGCATTGCCAAACTGTCAATAGAACTACTGTACTCCCGTATTCCATAAACCTAGCAAAGTAGAATCAAATAAAAAACTATTTTAGTGATGAAGAACAAAGACAAGAAGCAAAACGCAGCAGTATGGGTTTTATCGACAACAAGTGGAATACAAGGAGGACAACTAGGAATCAAATCACCATGGGATAAGCAAGCGTAAAACGAGGTCCAGAGACGAGCTCCGTCAAAGTTCTCACCTTCCGAAATGGCGCTCTGGATCTCGGCACACTTCACGACCACGTTGTGATCGTTAATCCCCTCCTCCTCCTCGATGAGGCGGTCCGAGTACCCGTTCTTACCGTGATCGTGCGCCCCGCGCGTTTGCTTCTCTGGCGACATCTTTACCTTGGACACGAAGTACCATTGCAGCAGCGAGAAGAAGATCCCAACGACGGCGGCCACGGGGATTAGGACCTCCGTCAGCATATCAGACAGCATCGCCACCCTCATTGCCGGATTTCTCCCGAACAGCTCACCGGAAGACGGAGGCAAAGCTCCTCCGTCAGAAAGCTCGGAACACGTCAGGGCCGAACGCGATGATGTCCGAGCTCTCGGTCGCTTGCACTGAGACTGGCGTTGGGTACCCGAAATATAAAGGGAAGAGAGAGCGAGAGCGAGAGAGAGAGAGAGATTTTGGTTAATATGGGAAGGGCAGTCTAGGATCAAAGAGAGAGAGAGGTTTTGGTTAATATGGGAAGGGCATTCTAGGATCAAATTTCGGATATTCGTTGCCCATTTTGCCCAAAGATGTGGGGGCATTGTAGGAAGTTTCGGTAATCTTGACCGCGGGTAACCTTTCCGCCATGGTTCCCGGGTGACTTGGGATACCCCGTTGGCCAATGAGAGAACAAGAATCGTGTTGTCTTAGATGGTCCCGAGGATCACCTGACGCGCACCGCAAACTTAATATAATGATAATTCTATCCAATCCGCCGATTCCCACGACAACTACCTGCCTGCTGATTGGAGACAGATCATCCAATCCAACCAACGGTTAGGTAACTCAGCGGGTAGTTGTGAGTCGCGTAGCTAAAGATCGAAATAAGGGAAAGTGATCAAAGGGGAAATGGGAGAGCGCATAATGTTTCTTTATATTATTTTTTTGTCAAATATAAAAAATATCTGCATTGTTGCATGATGAGTATGAAAGAAATATGTCATGAATAAATATGTCTTTATACCTTGGGACTAGGAAACCTCTGACCTACACAGCCTTCATCTTCAGCAGCATTAAAAAAATATCTTCTGCATCCCAAGGTAGTAAGTAAGTAGCTCCTTTTCACTGTCTCTGGATACAAACATGCATCAGATGCTTCTCAGTCTAAATACAAACAGAACATGTATCATCAGATCTTTGTGCAGCTTCATGTAGGTTTCTGTAGACATCATATAACTACAGATGCCAATCCATTTACAAAATTCCACACAATATACTCAATTGATTTTTTTTTACATTTTATTACATGTTGGAATCAAGTCAGTCATATTGTCCAGATAAATAACAGGAACTAACAGTGCATCAATATGAGAATGTCACATCACAATGTTGGTGTGAGACTGTTGTATGTGGAACATGTGTTTATCTCACACAAACACCATCCTCTCAAGAATCTGTTGTTGCTTTTGATGTGTCATGCTCTCATCAGGAGGTGGAGGGCTAAGCAAACACCTGGAAAACATCCTACATCTTCTGAATCAGATTCCATTATAAACTTGTGGTTTCAGCATCACTCTTCATCAAACTGGTTCTCATAGCTGCTTCTTTCTTGTAGACTCACTGACTGACTGACTGACAGTTGTATAGTGAGTGTCCCCCAAGAGCCACTCCTTGGAGACATATGGGACTCAGATTCCAGTTCTAGACCTTCATTGCTTCATCTTAAATTCAAAAGACCTTATTTAATTCACCTCTGCCAATGCTCCATGAATTATGCCTTAAACTGCTGCCTGCTTCTTTGTCTTCAGAATCCTTATCTTTCCTTGACTCATGATCAAATAAAATCTTATTTTGAATGAGCCATGAGATAGCTGGAAGGATTTGGGGGTCATGAATGAGATGCACCAAAGTGACAATGCTGTTGGAAAATGACAAGCATATCTATATCCAAAGTATACTATATATCCTTTGAATCAAATTCTTAGGCTTTTAGCTTTTAGCACTGCTCTTTCCCTTAATGGGTTTCTAATCACAATTATATTGGGTTATCATTCCCTTCTAATTCTGACCCATAGGGCAACTAGATAGATTAGGATACAATGGTTGATAGAGAGGGAAAGAAAAAGAGAGTCAGCAACTAATGCAATACAAGCCTGGTTATTTTTTGTTACTAAAACATTGACAATCTAGATTAAACTAAATCAGCCAACTACTTGCCTAATTTGTGAGGGCTGTTAACTAATGGCAATACTAAAAAATTTGTGACCGGTACTACCATAAACAATATTCTTATAATCAAGGAAGAAAAGAGTGAAAAAATTGACAATTTCCCAGTTCTGAGTCTTCAGATGATTTGTTGACTTACAGAACTAAAGCTACTCCTTTTTTTTTTTTCTCTTTTATCTTCTTTAATTTGAATTAAATTGGTTTTCGAGTGGTAACAGCTGACTTCAAATAGATATACATTGAAAAGCTCACTCACTACCATGACCTCTATGAAACATTGAACTTTACATTGTACCAGTTGAATCTTATTTTAACCATCAGGATAATCATTTGATTTCACATACCTCAAGAGGTTAATCATGAAAAGGTTCATCATTTAATTGAAAATGAAGTCCAAAAGTGTTACAATACTAACAACCAAATCATATTACATTTACCAGAACATTATACTCAAACTAGATGGTTTCCAGACTATAGCACAACAAACAATGGACAAATCTCCTAGAGGGCTAGAACAAATATTACTCATCCAAAGGCAGTAGAATGAACATGCACAACTCACAATCTGATCAAAACATGCAGCAAGAACAGGTTTTGTTGTACGCAGTGAACAGGTCTACTTAAGATTGTAGAGAATCACTATTTGTATCAAATATGCTGGTCCCTAGCACAATCAGAAATGAAGAATCTTGGTTGTACAGCAATTTGCAGACCGTAAGGGAGAAAGAGAGCTTGAAGTAGAACCTCATCCTGGGATCAAAGACATGGACAGCAGAATTCCTTCAGCAACAAACTGTATCAACCTGCCTTCACTTGAGCAAAGCTTCCTACATTCTCCCTAGGCTTTTGCTATATTCTTTTCTTATTTCCCATAGCCGTTCTCCAACCTCTTTCATAGCAGGACGATCGACACGTGTTGGAGCAGCACATTCAAATGCCAGATCAAGCATCTTGCTAACTATCTCATCATCAATTTTCTCCTCCAGTAGCGGGTCCAATATATCCTTCACATTTCCTTCACTATGTTTCCTGAAGGCCTGTGACACAGAATTGAAGAAGTTCATTATGGAGAAAAACATCCTGTAAGAATCCATCTATACTAGCTCAAAGCTTCATCTTGAGTTTGTCTTCCATTGCTAGAACAGAGGAGCAACTGAAATTAAAGCACTATAAGCAAAAGAACATAATCCAACCAAATTAGTTTGTCGAGGGCAGCATAGTGTATTCTAGTTTGGATGTGGGAAGACATTAATACCCTCATCATCTAAGAGGATCTAAAGAAGTTAGAGAAAAAATAATTAGATATTTGCAAATACCCTTATGATTCACAGAAGGAACCATAATAGAACATAGTAATATAAACTTTGCAAAAGCAATTTACTAAAGCATTCCAGAATAACAAGATATTTTAATTTAGTCTGGAATCTCCATTGCCAGGATATTTACAAAGATACAAAGCATACGATTTCACAGAATAGCAATCACCATATCATGAAAAGATTTCAAAGAGAATGGAATACTGATGCTTACCCATCTCACAGTGATTCTTTCATCAACATTTCTTTTAAGATCTACTGGTCGCCTTCCAGAAATAATTTCTATGAGCAAAATGCCAAATGAAAACACATCGCTCTTAGGAGTGAGTTGATAGGTCCTCAGGTATTCTGGATCAAGGTACCCAGCAGTTCCTTTCACTTTGGTTGAGATGTGAGTTTGATCTGTGTCTGATGGACCACTCCTTGCAAACCCAAAGTCGGAGACCTTAGCTCTATAGCTTTCGGTCAACAGAATGTTTGATGACTTCACATCTCGGTGAATTATCGTCTTTTCTGTCAACAAATCAACTCTCATCAGCATATGTTCAACAAGCATAAATACTAGACAAGTAGCATGGTACTAAACCAAAAGGCATGACTACATTTAGATAACATGGGTATATTTGAGACATTGACTTCATCACCATTCAACTAATTTGTAGAAATTAACACCATGTGCTTTCACACAGGCAGATACATGAAGAACTCATGAATATTGTGAAAAGAACAGCTGTCAGTAACTGGGTAGATAATTATTCGAGTAATGAGCATTTTTTGGAGCAGAACCTAGAAAAGGTACAATATTATGCTGCTCAAGAATTCAAAATTTTAGATCTCAGCCTCAAACATGACAACATCACTGCAGAATGAACGTAAGCGGACATCATCATTCTCACATGCAAGCCTCATCATTTTAACTGATCCTGACCTTATAATCATGAACTATAAACTGTTAAAGCAGCTTATCTCTAAATAATTGAGTTCTAGTGTGATGCCCTACATGACACACCACTTTCATTCTAAGTAGCACTAATATTTACATAAATAAAATACAATAAGATGTGAGGCAATGTGCCTTCCTCTTCTCCTTCACGCCGGAACATACTAGCGTGCCATAACCATATATCTGCACACTAGTACATACTGGTCAGGCCCAGAAAAGAGAAGTATGTGTGCATTAAAGATTAAATTGCACTTGCAAGCAACCATACGAATCCTTATATCTGTTTGTAACTAACGGATAATAAAGCATAAAAATAAGCGATATGTTAGACATTAAATAAACAAGCATAAAAAGAAAATCAATATTGAAGCCTAACCTGCATACAGATGGAGATAAGTCAGAGCATGAGCAACATCAATAGCAATTTCTAGACGTTGATTAAAGTCCAATATCTTTCCATATAAACCTGAAAAATTGAGAAGATTGTAACATAGTCCATCTTAAGTGAACAATACAAGGACAAGAGAATTTGAAGGTTACCATCTAGGTGCTCCCTCAGGGTACCATTTGGAACATACTCTGTAATTATAATGCGTTCATTTCTGTTATCAGTGTAACCAAGCAACCTTACCAAGCTCCTATGCTCAATCTTCGCAAGCAGTTCAACTTCATTGCTAAATTCATCTTTCAAGTATGAAATCCGCTCCTATTCAAAAGCAATTATCAGCAGAGCACATCCAAATAATATCAACGGAAACAAACTTCAAGATATGCTTGATTGTGCTGCAGAACTTCTAAAATTTCTACAAGTCAAAGCAAATAATTTGCTAAACTTCAAGATATGCTTAATAATTTTCCGCCGGGTGTCTATGGATGGTCACATGGCAGCCTTACTCCTTTTATGTTTGGAAAAGCTATTTTTGAGAATAATTAATCAGATACCCATGTTGCAAAGTAGCCAATGATCGCTCTCACATATATATAACATATACATCATGGATTGAGACCACAGGGCATAAAGTACTACAGTATTTTCATGTAATCAAACTAATATATTTCTAAGAAACCAAAAAATTGCTTCGTAGGAACACATGTATAGTGGTATTAACAGGCTACACTCTAAAACATGCACAATGCAATATTTGGAAATGGCTAGAAAGTAAAGCATCTTCACTATATCATCATGTTTGCTGGACTGGATGCCTTGGACATCAACTTCTTTGCAAAAGAGAATATTACATCTGTCTTACAAGTCATAACTCCTGATCCGCCTCATGTTTGCAGGACTGGATGCTTGTTGTTCTACTATTGCACCGAATGTATAATCTGTTCTCCTCAGAGTAATACACTGCGTGCGTCAATCTTTCCTATTCTCATTTAAGTGCATGGTAGATGACAACAACACTGGTTTGCCAAGAATTATGAATCTAGAATAGACTTTTGACGATCCAGAGCAGGTTGGGAATTGGAAAACTGCTCCGACTATCCCCATTCCCACTGCTAGCACATATTAGAATACTTATATTTGCATGTTCTCTGAACATGAGTAGTATTGAAAAGATAAGATTACTATTGGCCCAGAGAAAAGTAGTTTCCCATTAATGCAAGTGAGGGCGAGAAAGGAGCTAATTACTTCTGCATCTACCTCCAATTAGCCAAGGAAAGCTTATTTTTAATGAGTAGAAATGACATGGGTTGAGCTGTCTCTATCTTGTAAAAAATATCGGTAGATCAGGACAAAAAATTGAAACTTAATATTGTAAACCAATAAAAGAAGATTATTAATATTATAATAGGATCAGTGTGAATACATGAGCAACTATCCTCGGTGGCTTTGATAAGGCAATGTAAAAAAATATGAATCAAACTACCAACAGAATGAGTGGTCATTGTAAAGTAAACTAGAAGCCTCATGAAATATGTGTTCTGTTATATCTATTGATATGACAAAGCATATGTGTGATGCTAAGCTTCATATTACGTCTACAAAAGCGCACACACACACACACACACACACACACACACACATATATATATATATATATATATATATATTATATTACCTTCTTTGCTCTCTTAATTGCGACAACTTGACCATCTGGCAATGAAGCCTTGTATACAGTTCCAAAACCTCCTTCGCCTATTTTAAGTAAAGGTGAAAAATTTTGAGTAGCTCTAATTATCTGATTGATACTGAGATGTACTGATCCAATTCTGCACAATTGAGGAGACAGTGAAAATCGAGACGGGCTAGGAGGCACTCTTGGAGTTGCAGGGATCTTTTCAGAGGCTGTGCTTAGCTCTATAGATGAGGTTATATCCACTGTAACATGTAAAGAAATATAATAAGGACACAAATACAAACATGCTGTCAATGTTTATTGCCATCAATGGAGCAAATCATAGAAATAGATCTTATGTCTACACATTAATGGTTATATCTACAATTAAGATTCTGGGATTTATGTTAATATACTCTCTGCAGTATTAATCAATCTAATAGAACACCATGGAACAATAGTGTTATCAAAATATTGCACAAAGATATTCAATATAGGCTTGCATAATAGGTGCCAGTTTAATTGTTGATTCTCTCCCTTCAATATGTTTGTCCAGCAAAGAGAACCAAAAGGTTTCCATGTAAAAAAAATCGAACAATTTGCTGTTACGTAAGAGAAGAATTGCCTTATCATAATCACATGATATGTTCATTTCTCAACATAAAATGACAGTGTCATCCAGCTAACCAAATTATAAACTTAAAGAATCATCAAGTAAGGTGATTAATATCATCATCATAAGGTAAAGGAATCACCAACGGTGTGATATAGTAAAACATGAGATGATAATTTATTATTTTTGAAGATTAGAATATATTGTAATTATAATTGACAAGGAGGTTATTTCAAGCATGAAGCACTACTCTCATCCTACATTAGGGGATGGAAGTTAGGAGAAAGCTCAGTCGGGATCATTAAGGTGTTGGTATACGAAACAATGAGCATATTTACATCTAGCAGATGATAAAATGATAAACATAGTATCTTGTGTGAGATTTAAACCACAAAGGTGAAGTTGAGGTTTTTGATTGATGATTAACAGATTAAAATTCAGGTCATAGAAGGAAAAGTTCAGAAAAGCTATTTAGAAACATCATTCAGAAAAACTACTTTCTAGGACTTCCCAACTTCAACATGTAAACTCTCCACTGCACTGCATGACTTTCGATCACTAAAAACCCCAGTTTGCATTTACCATCAATAATCACCTCAAATCCACAAGTTGTATAAAATATAGATGAATAAGGTAACAAAATAAATCCCATAGAAAGTTGATTTTAGATACACAATCTATAGTCCGTAATAGAAATAAGCTAAATAGTGATAAGGCATCCCTCATGGCATGGAAATGTGGATGCAATTCCTGGACTGCTTCCAGTCTACCAAACCCGCATATACTGAGAATCATTTGTTAACTGCCATTCATGCCAGATATGATTTAAATAACAATATAAAGGGAAAATGTTAAATTCCCTATATCACTTCTTCGTGTCTGGCAGCCACACCTCACTCAACAGAATGGATGTTTTTATCTATAATATCTTGCTTTTAGACATATAGTAACCTCCATGCCTTTTGTAATACATGAAGCTTGATATTCACATGTTTTTCAACATATAATAATCTGAGTTAGCAAGAAGAGATTCTAAAAATTTTTTGTGTCATCACATGCCTACTTATATATAGTTATGTCGAGGATTAACCATATATGAAGGAAAAAGACCATAAATCAAGTATATATTCAATGCACCTGCAAGTAACATTAAGTGTTAAGGTTGCTAAACTCACAACAATAAAGTAGATAAATCTGAAATAAAGTTTTTGTACTTGACTCACTTGAATTCTGCTGCCTATCTAGAACACTATGTTCACTTTCTTCCTTTCTTTTAGCGTGGAAGCAAGGGCAGAGGACACCACAACATAGGAGGAGCATTCCTGGAACAGCAAGAGGGATATTTTGTGATTCTGAAGAAAATGTATACTCTTGCTTTTCTTCTTCTGCCTGACCCTTTTTGCTTGCTTGGATAAGGGTAGAGACATTTTCTGATAACAGTAACAAGATTTTCCTCCCTCCTAGTTTGAATGAGTCTGCTGCAACAGACCATAAAAACATAAAAAGCATTATGCATGCTTATTCAGTAAAAGGCTAAATAAATCAAATAAGACAGGAAAATTTAAAGGGATGATTATTTACATTATAAGCTCTAAAGAATTTTTTTCTGTCAAGCATTTAAACTAGTGAAAACACAAAAATCTAAATAAAACTAGACAATTAACTCTGTGAAATGGTAACATTTTAGTCCACTAATAACCCAACCAGATTAATTGCCCTTAGATGTCCTCAAGCCCATTACAAGTTGGTGCATACTTATAGTACATGGCCATACATGCATAATCCAATCGGGCAACAAAACATTCAGCTGCAGAAGAATCACATTCCCTCTATAACGCACTACAGGAAGAGGTAAGCATGAACATAATATAAGATTCTGATACAAAATGGTCCATTTGACAATGAATTACCAGGGGAAGTATTGCAGTTGACATGAACTAATGCAGTGAAGTCTTGATTGCAGTGCTTCTTTCCCATCATTCGCCATGATTCCTCACTGGAACCACAGGCGAAGCAACCACTCTTGAAGTAGGATTCAAGTGCCTCACAGATCGGAAAAGGATCTTCGATCCACCGCCCGTTAATTGAGAGGTGGTACTCATCCGACGATTCCAAATAGCCAACCTGATCATATCCACATACCTCCAAAACGATCGGAAGCGAAATTGAAACTGAAACTAATCCCCGCGAGAATCGTGCTAGAATCAACAGAATCAGAATCAAATAAGACATATCCCTAAAGAAAATTTTCATTTCGAGCTCCGAACTTTAAGTTTTCTCCAATCTTGCCTCCGTAGATCGGATAAAGTCCACCTCAGAAGATCCAATAAAGAAAAAAAAAATCAATTGCTAGCCGCCGTAATCCTGTCTGAAATATCTCGCCTTTGGCTCCGACCGAGTTCTTACACGCCACGCAATGTCTAGCTCACCAAACCAGTTTGAAGAAATCGGACGAATCAACAAAAAGATATCTCGGAGACACAAGATCGATGCATCTAGCAAAGAATCAGAACAAGGGAAAGAAGCCAATGCAAACCCGCACCCCTCCCTATAAAAAACCCACTTCAAAAGGCCAAAGAATTCAGGTAAACTTTGGGGACGCCAACGCGAGAAGCAACGAAGAAGAGGAAAGAGGAGCTAATCATGGAAGCAAGTGCAGAAGACCAGAAACCACCGGCAAAGTGATAGGACTCCAGTGGTCCTAATTAATCTATAAGTACTCAATTCAATAAAAATCTCATGCGATTATAATAAAACATCACATAATTATTTATCTTATAAAAAAATATAGTTATAATTTAAATTAAAATATTAGGGTTTAGTAGCTGTCGCACGTCTTTACTAAGATGATCGGTCAAGATTTACTTTAGCTATGTCGACTATAGAAGAGATAAAAGAATAATTTTATTTAGATAAGCATCCTCATAAGTTAAGATTTAGAACTATATATAATGATATTGTCGCCCCCTCTCTTTTGTAAAGCAAAATCAATCTACAATTCAGTCATATAATCGATTACTAGGAGGGAAGAACCTCTATAGCGTTCCAAGGGTTGATCCCCCTCAAAGATCAAAATCTATAAAGCTCCTTCTGGGGTTCTATCATCTGGTATCAGAGCATTATTCTTGCTGCTATCTTTGCCGCCTCCATCCTTCCAAACAATTCCTACAATTACTGTAACACGCGCCTCCATCGTCATCCCTAAGCTACATATATAATCAATCTATTATTACCCCTACGTTTGAAATTAAAGATCTGGTATATTTTCATCATCCATGCCTATTTGCTACCACTATTCCATTGCCTTACATGTTGGAGAAGTTTTTTCATATTTTCTTTACTGCAAAATTCTATCGTCGCAAACGTTATCATTGTTGCAAAGGAGAAACACTGCAGAAAAATTTCAACCGATTATTGCTTCTTGAAACTGAACTTTTTCTCATCTTTTTTGGCTAAAACTTTTACATAAATTCATAGATCATCTTAGCTTTCATCTAATATTGTTCTATGGAAAAAATTTCTTCTGAAACAAGACTTATTGTGTTGCAATTCCTCGTCGCACATTGATGGAATTTTACGATGAAGAATCTGCCTTTCGTCTTTTCATCCATTTTTCTACCGTTACGTTGTCAAAATTTTATCAAACTTATTTGTTGATATTACCCACATCTGAACTGAGGATTTGTGACAAATTTATGCATATTTTACATGGGTTTTCCTCCAAAAATTATGTCGAGAATTCAATGTTTCTCTAACGTAAATTTTGTTCGGCAAGACAACACGTACACAACCCTTTCTTCGTCAATTCTATCAGATTTGAGTGTTGTATTTTGTGAATTTTTGGACTCTCTTTCTCTTATCCTCAAACCCTACCATCTTCACTAAGAACCCTTCCAAACCACACCCTAAACTGATCCCAAATAACCTCCCAAATCAGCCCTAACCGCAGCCTACTTCCATTTACTCAATCTACCCATCCAACCGGTCACCTCTTCTCCAAAAATTCTCATGCCACTAACCCAACAACATAAAAAAGACCTCAACATTATAGATCTAGGGGCATACACCATGGCATAAGAGGAGGTCATCAATGCTAAGTTCGAAGCCTTTTAAAGCTACGTGGAGGAAAAAATCTGATCCCTTTTCATCGAATTCAGCATACGCCGACCATTGAGCATTAGGAAATCACAGCAAGGAGGTCATCAAAGAAGACCGTAAGATTCACTGTAAGAAAGTCGGAGGCTGCCGGATTGGCGAGAGTTAGGTCTTGGTTTAGCTTGTTGATTATTAAGAGTTGTGATCATTGAGTCGTAGTTAGGGATTAAGTCCTAATTGAGTTAGATTTGGATGAAATTCAAATCAACTCAATAAGACAACCAAGTCCACTATGGGGTGTGATTTAGCTCAAGTTGAGCTCAATCAGTTGACCAGGGGATTGGTCAACTGATGGTTCAAATTGGGATTGAAAAAGTGAAGGGAATCAATTTTTTGAGATTCTCAGCAGATGAACCGTTGGTGAGCAACAATTCAATTGGCGCCGCCCAAGTTTTCGGGTGTCTGTCAGTGGCTGAACTACCTAGCGGTTGAATCGCCCGTACACCAGATTTTGGGTACTTTATGCAGTTGACTCGCCTAGGCCTACGACTGAACCGCCCTACCCAGATTTTTTTAGTATATTTGAATTTTGGCTCTAATTTCTGAAGTCATTTGGGGCTTATAAATATTCCAAGTTTTCTTTCATTCCATATAATACTTTTTGGATTACATTATGTTGAAAAAATTGTGTGTGAATTGTAAGAAAAAAATAAAGGGAAAGGGAGAGAGCTTAGAGTTAGAAAAATTCTTTAAGTCTCCCTTGTAAGCTCAAGTGTAAGAGTTTGGTTTTCACCTAAAGAAGATTGATAATGGACGCTGATGTGCCTCAAGGAGGAGGACTCGGGAGTGGATGTAGGGCCGGTTAATGCCGAACCATTATAATTGTGAGTGTTTTTACTTGTTGCATTTACTAATTAAAATTGTCGAGTTCTTAATCATTTTGAACTAAATACCAATAGACGCTTCCGATTTTTACTTACTCTTTGAAAGAAAAGTTTCAAGTCAAGCACTTCCCTTCAACGTTGCTTATCCTTTTATTAGGATTTGATTGTTCCTTCTAAAGTCATTTTTAAGCAAGAAACTTAACATTTTCTTTGAATCATTCACTTGTTCCGAAAAGCTTCATATTTACTTTTTTTGCTTTAAGCAAAAAGTTTTTGGTTAAAATAAGAATTTACACTTTACTAATTCACCTCTCTTAGTGCCAATTGATCCTAACAATTGGTATGAGAGTAAAGTAGTTACTCGTTAGATTAATGTCCACTTGATTAAATGACTAGTTTTGATATGAATGAGGAATATAAGAATGCATATTTTATGTATTGGAAGATAAGAATGCATATTTTTCTTATCTCTTTGGACCTTGATTTATGGAATATTGTTGAGAATGGATTTGAAAAATCTTCCAATGTAATGAATGAGTGAAATGATTTGGAAAGGAAGAGTTTTTCTTTGAATGCAAAGGCTATGAATGTCTTGTTTTGTTCTCTTAACAAGAATGAGTTTAATCATTTTTCCATTTGTGAATCATGATATTTGGCACACACTAGAAATCACACATGAGAGAACTAGTAGAGTAAAAGAATCTAAGATTAATATTTTAGTTCATAACTATGAATTATTTCAAATGAAACCAAGTGAGCATATTGGAGACATGTACACCCATTTCACATATGTTGTCAATGACATTAAAACACTTGAAAAATATTTTTTGGATTTTAAACTTATAAGTAAAATTTTATGATATTTGCCTAAAAATTGGATCTTAAAATAATCGTTATTAAAGATACCAAAGATTTAAATAACTTGTCTCTTGAAAAACTCATTGGTTCTCTTATGATATATAAACTAAAATATAAAGCTCAAGATGAGCATGACGAACCCCTTCTAAAGAACAGGAAGAATGTAGCATTTTGAACAACAAATGATTCCTCGAGTGATGAGAACCATGATATTATATTATTATCAAAAAAATTTAAAAAATTTATAAAAAGGAACGAAAAATATAAAAACAAAAAGAACCAAAGAAGGACAATGTCATATGCTATGAATGCAAAAAAATCGGGACATTTTAAAAATGAATGTCCTCATTTGAAGAAGAAGCCAACACACAAGAAGAAAGCACTTTTGGTCACTTGGGACAATTCAGGCACTTCGGATAAAGAAGACCACTCTAAAGAGGAAGTTGCTAACTATGCTCTAATGATGATCGAAGATGAGGTTAGTGAGTCTTTAAGTATTTCTTTTTCAGTGTTATTAATTATGTTTCATGATTTGTTTGATGAGTTTAGAAAACTTAGCATAAGTTGCTTAAGAATGATCATGAATTGTTAGTTAGTAGACTTGACGAAATGCATGATTCATTAATATCACATAAACTATGTTCTAAATGTGATATGCTAGATAATGTTAAAGAAGAAAATATCATGCTTAAGACAACATTAGAAAATTTTAAAAAATTAAAAATAAATCCCTAAATATGATCCTTGCAAATAAGAGTCATATTAATAGAAAAAATGGTATAGGCTTTGTTGGTAACTTTAGACAAAAGCCAACCATATTTGTTTAAGGACCAACCTTAAATATGCCACCAAGAATCAAATATAATTTTTATAATAAATTAGGACATAATGCAAACAAATACCTATTTAGAAAATGTAGTCTATATCAACTAGTTTGGGTTCCCAAAGAAACTTTATAAAATAAAAAATAATTAGAAAAGAAAGATAAAATACTTTATGAGGGATCCAATGTAAAATGGGTGCCTAAATCAAACATATATTTTTTGTAAGTTTGTTTCAAAATTAAAGCTAGGAGCCCTGAATAATGTTTTAGATGTCAAGATATATAACTTGAGATTTAACACTCTTTCAAGTTCACTAGCATAAATATCAACAAGATTGATTATTAAAAATAAAAATAAAATTTTATTATGTTTAATCTTGATGATACATGACCCTTGTATACTATAAGTAGATCAAATAAAGGTTAGTTATCATGAATATTAGTCATATGTATAAAAGGAAGATTTTCTATTGTACTGACTTATATGATTGTATTAACTTAAGTTGATGATTTGTGTTAATCTTGAACCTAAAAATCATATATGAAATCACCTTTCTTTAAAAGAGAATTTTCTTGATAACATCATAGAATCATTCAATATAGAAAAATCATTTGATTTTGTTTGAAAAATATATTGTTGTGATGACCTCATATGAAAATATGTTACTCATTTAATTATCTTATGACAATAACCTTGGTTGATGATGCGTTAGTGAACCTTATGAAAAATCACTGAAATTTTAGAGGAATTTTGATGATCAAGGTCAAGTTAATTGCATTGATTAATCTGAGCTATTTATTACATATATACATTGTTTTAGTTAAAAAATTAAAACAGGGTAAGAAAGAGGGAAAAATGTGTACCAATGATTGAACCACTGGTTCAGCGGGTGAACCGCCGGACCTTGCGTGGCTGAACCGCTCAGTCTGCGGTTAACCGACCAAGACCCAATTTATAAAAAGTCACTTAGGGCCGGCGGTAAAACTGACCCTAAACACCCTCACCCCTCTTTAAAACCCCTTTTATTCATTTCTTCTCCTCTAAAACGTCAAGAGAGACTCTCTATTCTTCAAACCAAGAATTTTTACATATCTCTAGGATATCTAACTAAAGGTAGCTCTCTAAAATTATCTCAAGTTATTAAGATTGTTCTTATCATTCTTCTTGCAAAATCTATGTAGAATGACCCTTAGAAGATCCTCAATGACAAGGGAAAGAGGAGATTAAAGGAAACCTATGGCACCAATATTTTTTTATTCCTATGAGTATGCTATGAAATTTTAAATCCTTGAATTTAGAAGTGTCTATAAGGAAAAATATGTTGATCTAGATGACCTAGCGAATATAGAACCAATCCTATGGTTTACAAATATAGAAGCTCTACCCATTCTAAGTGAATGAACTCATCTTCCCAAGATTAGTTAGATTATTCTATAACAACATACATGTAGATGAAAATGAAATAGCTTCTATATATCTTTTGGGACACCACATAGATATTACCGATAGTCTAATTTATAACCTAATAGGTATCCCCAAAAACAGAAATGGTTGTTATTTTAGGGGACAATGGGATATGGACTCTATAGGTGTAATATACTGTGAAGCTTTAAGAACTTTTTTCGTAAATCCTAATCTAGCTATCGTACCAAAAAGTTGTGAACATATGCTACCCTTTAATACAAAAGTGCTTCATCATATAATAATGTGTATCTTACTTCCAAAATAATTTCACCATGATGAACTGAATCAAATAGAACTAGGAGCCATGTACTGGATAATGAAGGAATAAGATAATTACTTTGGATATCTCATAAGGCAAAATATGATTGATCGTACAGACAAGGATTTGATGCTACCTTATGATGGATTAATCACTAGATTATTACATGCTCATGACACAATCATCCCACCAGATGAAGAAATCAATAAAACAGATAGGTATAATGTAATCAATAGGAATCTTTTAAGGAGATTTAGGTGTGTTGAAAGACATGACATATGGATTAGATTGTCTATAAGGACTGATTCTCCACCACCTGAACCTAAACCTGAGACACATATCCTTAGGAGAAGCTCATCTCCTCCTACCCGTCCTCTTGAGGCACAGCCCATGATGCAGCCAGGACCTTCTTTTCCTATCGAGACTATTAAGAATCGGATGGAACGAATTGAGCTACGCCAAGATGAATTAATGACTAAGATGGAGTAGATCCAAAGATAGCTCTACGCTTTATCTAGCCATTTTGGATTACCACCATCTGAGTAATTATATTCAGTGAAACTTGATATTTTGTACTTATCATATACTCATGATGTACTCCTTTTTTATCTACAACTTCTTGTGGCGTGAACTTATAAACTCTTATTACCTAAAAGTATCTTCTAATGTTTTATGTTGCAAACTTATTGATATTGAAATTTGTTAATACTGAGCATCAAGTAGCGGATATTTTTATAAAACCTTTAAATGAAGAATAATTTGATTTTCTTATAAGAGAACTCAGAATGTTAACATGAAAATATATAAATTGCTAATCTAGATTTCATGATTTCTGTGATAATATTTTTTTAAAAAATATTTTATTATTCACATGAGATGTTTATCTTATTAATTATAAAAAGGGAGAAAATTTGCATATTTTATGGACTTATTTGCTAGGCTTGCTTGAAATTACATGAGATGATTTTAAATGCATGAGAAACTCTTAAATTTTTTAATCTCCTTGAATTTCTTAGAGTTTTTGAGCTTATTTTTGAAATTCACCTCTACAAAATTGAGAGCTATGTTTAATGATATTTTACAACTCCTCCCTTATTTTCTTTCCTTCTTTTTTATAAGAGAAAAAAAATTCTTTAGGACTCATATCATATTTTTAAAATATGGAGCAAAAACTCATATGCTTTAAAATCCCTAGCCCTATATTTTACCTTTTTGTTGATGATAAAGGGGAAGAAATATACACTGATGACATATGATATTAATGATATACATTGATGACACATGATATCGATGATATACTTAGATATCTTAGATATGGATGCATAATTATTTTTAAAATTCATGAAAATCCTTGATGAGTTGATGACTTGATAGTTTAAAAGCAAATTTTTGTTAAGGTATAAGTATCACATTGCAATCCTTGAAATATCATTTGCTTGAAATATTAATTGGCTTAATTCCCTTGAATTCAAGAGTGTGATTATCTTGAATTTAAATTTTCTTTATTATGGCATAGATTTAGGAGGAGTAAGATTTAACTCCCATCATCAATTGATTGTCATCATCAAAAAGAGAGAGATTGTTGAATCTCGAATTTTGATGATGAAATCAATTAATGAGTGTTTAATATAACATGTGTGTTAAAAGAAGTATTGTAGGTCTAACTACGACAGAGCAATTGAGTTATAACTAAATGATGGGTCGAGATCAAGCTTGGGCATTGGGCCGAGGTTCAGATGATGCAGTGGAACCTCACTGGGAGTTTGCTAAGAGATTCGTCGAAGGGATCAGAAAGCTCACTGGAAACACGTCGGGATATTGCCAGAAGAAGATCGTAAGATTCATCAAAAGAATACCAAAGGCTACCTGATTGGCGAGAGTTAGGTCTTGGTTTAGCTTGTTGGTCACTAAGAATTGTAATCATTGAGTAATAGTTAGAGATTGAGTCCTAATTGAGCTGGATTTAAATGAAATTTAAATCAACTCAATAAGACAATCGAGTCCACTATAGGATGTGATTGAGCTAAGATCGAGCTCAATTAGTTGACTAGGGGATTAGTCAACTGATGGTTAAAATCAAGATTGGAAAAGTGATAGGAACCACTTTTCCGGGATTCTCGACGGATGAACCATTGGTGAGCGACGGTTCAACTAACGCCCAGGTTTTTGGGCGACTGAACCGTCGAGGACAGGTTGGTAAATCACATGTACCAAGATTTCGGGTACTTTCGATGGTTGATCCGCTCAACCCTGTGACTGAACCGCCTGTACCCAAATTTTTTAGATATATTTAAATTTTGGCTCTAATTTCTAAAGTCATTTGGGACCTATAAATACCCAAAGTTTTCTTACATTCCATATAACGCTTTTAGTATTACATTATGTGAAAAAATTATGTGTGAATTGTAAGAAAAAATAAAGGGGAATGGAGAGAGGTTAGAGTTCTAAAAATTATTGAAGTATCCCTTGTAAGCTCAAGTGCAAGGGTTTAGTTTTCACCCAAAGAAAATTGATAGTAGACGCTGATGTACCTCAAGGAGAAGAACTCGGGAGTGCATGTAGGTCGATTGGTGCCGAACCATTATAATTATGAGTGTTTTTACTTGTTATATTTACTAATTACATTTTTCTTCGACGTTGTTTATCTTTTTATTAGGATTTGATTATTCCTTCTAAAATCATTTTTAAGCAATAAACTTAACATTTTATTGCTTCATATTTACTAGAATTTACACTTACAGTAATTTAGAGAGAATTATAGATCATTAAGACAAGACTTATTCCAAGAGTATTTTCTGGAATATATTGAAAAGATTATGAGGAGACATTTATTTCTATGACTAAAATAATATTTGTTTGATTAAAATGATATTTGTTAGAATAGTGATTGTTTATGACATTCTTATATGGTATACCTGGCAAGGACATTTATATAAAATAATAATCGAGATATACTTTTATTTTCAAACTAAATTAGGTTGGTAAGCTCAGAAAGATTCTCTATAGGTTAAAGGGAGCTCAGCAAGTATAATATAAAAAAATAATAATACTTATATTTTTATATTATTTTTTAATTCAAATCCTAACTTATTTATTAAAAAGCAAGAAAGCATACATGTTGATATGATCATAATTAGTAACGACAAAATAGATATTTTAAAGTCTTAGGGAGCTTAATACTTTTATTTGTCTATGAATACAAAAAGGATATATTTATCTCTAAAATAATTTGTGTATAAAATATTAAGAATTAACAAAAATAAAAATGTTTCTACTCTACTTAGATGTAAATATTAAGCTAAGTTATAATAACGAAAAGGTTACTTCTGATCCCGATCGTTTTGATACTCTCATCTACTAAATAATTACAAGATGAGATATTTTATTTTCAATTAAGTTTGCAAGTCGTTTTGTGAAATCTAAAAAGAGAATTTTAAGATATATGAATTATGTCATTGATTTGAGATTATTTTATAAGAAGTAATATATCTTGAATTGCATAGTTATTTATATACTTATCTGTGAGGTGATTTGAATAATCATAGATTCATTTTTTACTATGTTTTTTTTTATATGGTTCTACTTGTGTCTCATCGTATGGTAAGAAATAATAATCGATTTCTCTTTTTACAACCGAAACAAAATATAAAGTTTCCTCTCTTACTACTCAAGAATATACAAGGCATTTAATCGTGTATGTTTGCTATCAAACTAATAAGTAATGTGTTAATTAAAATATATTAAAATTGATTACAAATCTAATTTGTCATGCAAAAACCAAACGTAATTTATTCATTTCTCTTTTTACAAAAAAAAAAAAAAAAGTTCCCTCACTTGCTACTCAATAATATATATGGTCAAGGCATTTGCTATCAAACTAATAAATAAACTATTTTATAGTGTGTTAATTAAAATATATTAAAATTGACTATAAATCTAATTTATCATGCAAGAACCAAACATATTAAAATTAAATATCATTTCATCCTAAAAAGAAGTAATTCAAGGAATCATAATGGTCATGCAGATCATGAATAAAGATAATATCACATATATGTTTACCAAATCTCTCTTGAATGGATCATTTGACGATTTTTGAAGCAAGTTGAGACTTACTTCCAGAAGCATATTTTAAAGATAAATATTAAGATTTAAAATATTATCTTTTAAAAGATTTGACATTCTTATAATTTATTTTTTAAATAAGTTGATTTGATAGGATAGTACAAATAAGGGTCTCTTAGTATAAATTATTATTGTGCACCTATAAATAATAGATGATATACATATATATATACGCACATCGATCTAAGTTCAAGTGTTTAGGTTGATAGGACTCAAATATAATGATAGTTCAAGATTCAATTTTTTTTTTTTTTTTTTTTACTTTCATCTTAATTTATATCTATTTAATTTGATCTTAAAACAAATAATACTTTGTTAAAAAAAACAATTGCACTTAATATGATCTCTCGCTTTCTTTACTATCATTTCAGCTGCCTTCGTCCTCCGAGAGTCTCATGCATCCTCTACTACTACTACTTCAGATTAGAGAAGCAGTCTCGTCCAAGTAAAATTACATGATCATGCTGACATGAAAGACAAAGTCAGCAAGGATCGGAAATGAACACCTTTGACTTCAGGCGAGCACATCGAGAGCTGACGAAGACGTTTGACTTTTGCCTGTGGCCAACTACTTGTCCTCAACTCAAGAAGCAAAGTCGAGTCCTCTATTAATGCTGCCAAGCACTTTGAGTGCAGAATCGAAGCCAATCTAATTGGGTCTTTGGTGCCCGTTGACTTTTGTCCAGGACTGTTTAGCGTAAACATAAAAATTATAATTATATAAATTTTCATACAAATTTTTTTTTATATCAGAATTGAAATCAAATAATATTATATTTATTTGTCATGCACGTACTTTTAGATATCATCTGAATAAGATCATTTTTAGATCTATAAATGCACCATCAATCAGATCTGAATATCATCGAGATGTCGATCTGTAAAAAGAAGTAGAATAGATCTAGAACTCTTCTCCTCTCTTCCTATCCTTTTTAGGACCACTGTGATTTATAGTTTAGAGAGATAAAGAGAATAACTGTAATCTTTTAACTCTATGCCATATGCACTGTTCCATTCTGTGCACTTCGCATCTTAGGTTTAGAATATGTCATATCTATTTATAGACGAGAACAAAAAGTTTAGAATATGTTATTATAAGAGTTCATTCTATCAAGGACATCCATCCCCCTAAGGTATCCTAATATAATATAAATTTTAATTTAATATTAACTAATATATCTTATCATAATCTAATTAATCTCATAATATATCTTATTCAATTATAAAGAATTACATTAATCTTACATTCTCCCACTTAACTCATTAATTGATAAGATATAAAAGATATTCAAAATCAAAATAAACATAACAAAATTTATTTAAAAATAATTTTACATAATTGAATTCTGAAAATTTGAAAATAATTTTATATAGGATTATGATTTCTAAAAATAAGTCAATAAGTTCAATAAATACAATAATACTATATTCAATTTAACTATCAATGCGAGTGATAGTGATTATATGTCATCAATATCATTCTTCATTCTATGAATTATAATATTGTTAATTTTTTTTAATATAATCTATAATAATTTTTGTAATACTTAATTTTTTTAATTGATACTTTCTGGACTCTTCCTCTTCCTTCTCCTAACTAAACTGCTACGGTGGCGTGACCATGTCATAAGTGACGAGGACAGCATTCTACGAGACCTGGATGCCGACAGAGCAGTGGAAAACCGAGCGGTTCGATGTCGTCGGCCACGGCCACAAGATGGTGATCGCCGGCGCAACAGAATGGGTCTGTGATGGGAAAGGTTTAGGAAATAATAATACTAAAATAATTGAATATTTTTTCTTCGAAAAAGAAAAGAAAATAAATATAACAAGTATATATATGCCGGTAATTATTTTATTAATTAGCTGAAGCTTGGAAGACGATTAGTTATGCTGTGGGTGAATGAATCGTAACACCGGAGATACGACCGAAGCGAAGACAGTTAGGTGGCGTCGCCTTTCCAAACCCAGCAGCGATAGCCACTGCGGGATCGCCCCCGTCTCGCCCTCTGCTCTCTCCCTTCCTCGATCCGATATTCTTAACTAGCCTTGAGCCTCGATCTTTCAATCTCCCGCGGGAGATCTCCGATGCTCACCAACAGCCCCCCGAAGCACCGACACGATGGTACCTCGCCGTTGCCCCTCGGCATGGACTGGAGCCCTCCCCCGAAGCGTTGGGTACGCACGCCCCCCTCCTCCTCCTCGGATCTTCTTCATGAGTAGATACCTTCGGCACTGAAATCCTGGGTTTTCCTGTGTAAATTTGCGCCCGATAAAGCGAATCTGACCTATCTGATAGGCTTTCTTCTTAAAATTTTCGATCTCCTACGTTCCTTTCGTTTGAATCATGGATCATGCCATTCTACACTCAATTTGGTGGTTTTCTTAGCTTAGATGAATTTTGTTAGACGATGAAAATGTGATTAGATTCTGAGTTAAAACTTCAATCTGATTTTAAAGTTTGAACGCTGTCATGAGCTTGGTGCTTGTCAATGATTAACGTTACTAGATCAAGGACGAAGGCGACATTACATATCGTTTTTCTTTAATTTGCTTTCTACAATCATTGTAGTTGGTTACTGTTCTAGTGCATAATCTGGAGGCCATTGCCGAGGGGAATTAAATAAAATTATGATGCTTACTATCAACTTAAATTGTGTCCTTACCGGTCGGCTAGCATGCAAGCAGTAAAATGATTAATATTATTAAAACTGTGCAGGTATTAGACTTAGGAAAGATGTGAATTGTGACGTTTAACAAGTACAACAGGATGACAATCTATAGAAAGAAAGAACAACCAGCACACAAGAAGCGGAAGCCTCACCAATAAAGAGAATAGAAGTTTTCTGGGGTTATGTGATCTCTCCATCTGCTTTTAAGCACAAACCACCCAAGTATACTGAGAGTTAGAAACCTCTTGAATTCACTTATTTCTATTTTTCAAAAATTTCACAGTTTAATGCTCCAAGCATCTTCAGTCTCACATGTTCTGGTTCTTATGAGCTCAATAAAATTAAAGTATCATTGGTACAATTACTTGGCGATGAACCTATTATCATAAGCCATAAAGATGCAAAGAGATCAAGCAATTAACTTCATCATGTTCTTTGCTGCTTTAATATGTATCCTTACCTTGCATTTATTACTTAAGGATGTCAATTAATGAGTGATGCTTCAGCTATTGCTTAACTCCAAGCTTCCTAACTTATGTTTGTTAGCACTTTCCCGCTAGCATTTTCAGCTAACGAACCTTGGGGGTAGCTTAACCTTTTGGACCATCTAACTTGCTTGCAAGGTATTTAAAGACATTTCATTGTTGTGGATGCGCTTCATGATCGATGATCCTATGAGATGGAATTTCTGCTAGTAATTATCATGGACGCTTGTTTTTACTTCACTTTATTTTTGATCCATAACTCAACTTGTAATGTTTCTTATTAATGAATATTATCATTTATTCATTCTATGTTGGAATTTCCTGTTTACTTTGCTTAAGAGCATTCTTTTTCTCTTATTGTAATGATGATACTGCAACCTAGCCATTAAAATTAATTTATTGGATATTCGATCCTGTAAAAGACTTTGCAACAAAGAGGTCATCAAAGTTTATATGTATATTTTCATACAACTGATTCCTGATAGTTTGGGCAATACGGCTCATTGTTGTATTATGTTTTTCTTCATAAGACCATGAAGTTTGAATGAGTATGCCAAAGACATCATACTTATTTATCTTGCATTATTTTCTGGATAGATATGATCTTGATATTGTGAAAGAGAACATTGTATCTCGCTCAAAAGTTCATATTATCTTTCTTTCTCAGATTGAACAATGTTATGTGCTCAATCCTTTAATTAGGGTGCTTTCCCTTGGTTTAAACCTCACATGCTTTGAAGCTCCTTGGACGAATCAATTGTATCATCAAGCAGCCTAAATTACCTTGCTTTAATTTTTTATTCTATGAAACTCATTTATAGTTCTTTTTGTTTTTTCATACTTGCCACTTATTGCCTGATGTTTGGTATACTTAGTTTCTTTAATGTCTAATAATTTCCCTCCTATCTTTTTCAATGTATCACTTTGTAAGTACCTTTTTCTAAGTGCCTTGTACCTTATTTTAACTATTTTAGCTGAAACTCTCTAGAAGTCTTCTGAATTGTACTCAAGCAAGTTCATATTTTGTAAACTTGTTTTTTCATATTACTGATCTTCTAGGATAACTAGCATTTGTTTTAAAATGCCCAATCATCAAATTGTTCATTTACTTCTTTGCAGGATGGAAGAAATACTATATGGCCACACAATCCTCAAACTGGTTGGAGTTACTGTGCCATGGTTCCTGCTTGGAATGTTCAGACAGAACCTGGAACATCTCAAGAAAGCTTCTTAAATCCTATTGTTGTAATAATCTTCCATGCATCATCATTGCTCTTCAACTCTCCATGTCAAATGCACTTTTGTAGGTGATGAGTAGATGTAATAATCAGATTTGAAGTAATAGTCAAAGAAATTCTTCCTAAGGAAACAAATTAAAAGATGATGAATTTAATGTCTAATTTTTGTTGTATTCATTACTGAGAATGAAATTAATATGATGTGTTAAATATATGGAAGGACAAATTTACTTTTGCTAGCCTAAGTTGGGATACCTACTCATGTGTGTATACCTATAGAACTGTAAGCTTGATACTAAATTCTAACTACCTTATCTTTTTCCATTTTCTTATCTTATTGTATGTCATATTAGTCTAGCTGTCTTTGATTAAGTGAAACACTGAGATTTAAGTAGTGGTATTCTGCAAGAGTATGCTGAGTAGTTTGAATGTGAAAGTTTTTTTTTTCTATCTTGTAAGAAAATTCTTACTTCTGTGTGGTTCTATTAGCATTTTTTACTTAAGACAACTTTTGTTCTCAGTGGAACAATGATGATCCATGTTCTGATAATTATTTTGTGGATAAAACCTCTTCATTTACTATTTACTGAAGATCTAGTTGCTTTTAACATTAGTAAGTGGCAGTTTTACAGGATTCATGTGGGTATACAATCTCCAGAAGGGGTTAGCACCAGCCATGGATTGTTAAGAAGATTCAGTGACTTCTTGAAGTTATATTCTGCTGTACGATAAATTCGATTTAATCATCTAATATAAAATACAATTCTGTTTGCTTTATTCTATTATTTGTTTGTTAAACAAACAGCCAATTTCTTTTTCAAAGATATAGAGTTTTCAGAACAGTAAGTTGAGGAAATAAATTATGAAACACCATTCAAGGGGATATTAGGAGATCACGGGGGTAGAAAATTGATACCACCTTCAGAGGTTCTTCTTTTAAAGAGCAGTTAACAATTAGATCAATCGTGTCATTGGAACATAGATAAGGTGCACTTAGAGAAGTTCACTCATAATCTGATATTGTAATTGAAAATATCAGGCATCATGTTGCTGGATAATTTCCATTAAAGACATCTAAAGACCTCACTTATAACAACCATGTTTCTGATATTATGAGAAATTGCACGTCGTTTTCACCTTATTGCCATTTCTCCTGTGGAAAGGTTGCTAGAAAATTACGGTAACACAGATCAATTCAGAATATGTAATTTGCAGCTTCAGCTGTGGAAGATGACTGCCATATAATGGATTGACTTGTAACATTTTTTTCAATCAAAATTCCTTCAACTTGTTAATTTTATAATGCTAATTCAAATATAATAGAACTTTTGTGTTACTATAACCCTGGATGCAAGATTCTAAATACTGGTGTACTGTTCAGTTTTTTTACTGGTCCAACGTAGCATGGGCATGCAGATTATGACAGTTTTGTCTGATCCGCTTCAAAATTATTTTTTTTATTTTTTGAATCTGGACAGCTGAAAACAGTTGTTGATAGTCTTAACAGTTGTTGGCTGTCAACAGATGGTAAAAAAGATTTAAGAAAATAAAAAACACTCTGGACTGAGAAGGGTGTTGGATGATGCTCTTCAGATTAGGATGTTGGACGCTGTTGCTGAGACCTCCGCCTCCTGTGTCTTCTTCCTTTGCTCGGTTGTAACCTCCGTCTATGTCACCGCCATCTCAGCATTTACCTCATCCAATTGCTGGTATTGCTTCTCATTTTGTTGCCACTGCATCTTCTCCTATGTGTGCAAAGCCATCCTCTCTTCCTCCTTCACTGCTCCTTTTCTCATTCTGATCCTCCTCTGTTCTTCTCTTTCACCTCCGTTCATTCTGGCTGGTATGAGATCTTATCATGTGTCAGCATGCCCATGTACCAGGGCCCAGACCAGTCAGGCCAGAGGCTGTTGCAGGTCTCGAATTATGATTTTTGAAACCTTGTTTGGATGTTAGTTAGATTTTACACTTTTGGAAATTTTGTACCATTACATTATGAGTTTATGAAAGATGTTTTCAATGTGTATTAATGACTTTAACTCTGACTATTATCACTTCATGTATCTGGTGTGCAGTCCGTGTATGTTGATGCCCCCGTGGGTGATATACTTCTTTTTTAAAATTGTATCATCAATGCAAAAATTTTGTTGTTGTTTCCTCCTGTGAGAATGAAAATCATGTGACATGTTTGTGTGATAACCTATTTCATATGCTATATTATGTCCAAAGCTCAATATTATGTATTTTCTGCTTTTGGATTGAGGTTTAGTTTGGTCACTTCTCTATACACTTATCTTTTTTTGTAGCTTAAGAAGACATTTCCCAGAAAAGATATTCCCTCTGCCCCTCCAAAGCATGCTTTTTTGAGAATAAATTCAAGCCGGATGCTCCTAGAAGAGGTATAAATTTTGATCCAATGATTTCTTTTTCCTATGCTGGATTCTGCTTTAGTTGTCAAACCTGGATGGTTCATATATCACATCTTCATTCAGATCCACTTTTGTAGTTGACGGCATTATTATGCAGGTACATGGACTGAACATGTCAACAAACATGTTGTATCTCTTCCTTGAATTTTGCTGACAAACATGTCCTACTTTTCTAAATACCAGGCTAGAAATCATTGAATTCATCGAGTTAGATTACTATGTTAAGGCACAACACAAGTAATAAAATGTATGTAAGAGGATTTGATCAGTTCTAGTTATCTGCTTGCATTAAGCATTTAGTATGATAATTTGATCAATTTTAGTCACTTGCATGCAATAAGCCCAACTTGCATGCATTGAACATAATATGCCAGAATGTTTGTCAGGGGCATTGATCAGTTTTATTTACTCCATCTATCTTTCTCATTATATATTTTTCTTCAACCTTTTGGAAAATGGAAACTGTTGCTGTTTAAGGCATGCATATTTGATGACATTGGATATCTGGAGCCTGTTGATGCGGTGCCTTGATGCTAAGAACTAAGGTGATTGGCAGTTTAGGTAAAAAAACCTGATAATACAAAAAAGACATGATCCACGCTATTCCCTTGCTTGTTCAAGTGGTTGTTTGGACACTTACCTGTATGTTTTTCCTCCTTTTGGGATTTGCATTATAGGAAGTGATCTGAATGATATGTCAGATCCTTTATTCTTTGACAATGTTGAATAATTACTGAATGTCATGATATATTATTTAGAACATTTTTGGATATGCTATATTTATTTGTTGTTTCACTTTCACCATAACTAGCCCGAAGAACACTTATAGGTTCAGAAGCCAATAGGTTTATTAGATATTTTCCAATAGGTCAAATCTTGTATAAGCAATACAAGATACAATATGTATATGGCAACACAACAATATTTTGTACAATGATGCATATTATGATGAAGCTTGATGTTTGATTTATGTGTTAGTATATGTAAATGCATATCATTATCTAATACGTATATACCTATCTTGATAGATAACAAGTAATTTACTAGCATGCCTCACATAATTATTAATAAAAAAATTCAAGGGACATATTGCTTCAAGAATATAGAGATGACAGCGAAACCTTTGATAAATCAAGATCATTATTAAATGAATGAGTTATACTTAAATGTTTAATACAAATGAGAGAGCTGCATATCTTATTATATATTCTTATCTAAAATCAAAAGTGTAACTTTTATGAAATATATATATTTTTACAAGAAATATATGTCAAATACTTACTTTGAGCAAGTATTTGACATATCCTAGGAGCATCCTACAGCATTGTTTTTGACAGGTATCTAATATGGATTTGACAATCAGTTTGAAGTATGTGTCTTTCACAAAATGACTAGTATGCTTAGTAAAAATTTAGAAGATAAATATTCTTACTGTCATAATGATTTATTATTCTTTTTTAGTGTTTAGTAAGTTACTCCTTACAATGACCGTAATAAATCAAAGAAAGGATTTGCATATAGGATAATGTAAAACGGTGAAAATTTCTCCTCGCTGGACATTATCTTTGCCTCATTTTTTCTTTTCTGAAATTAGTTTTTCTTCTAAGTTATTAATGATTCTTCAACCAGATAATTTTGTTGCAGAGAAGACGGGCTCTAGAGGAATGGATGGGAAAGCTACTCTCTGATATTGACCTCTCTAGAAGTGCACCTGTGGCAGCTTTTCTTGACCTAGAAACTGCTGCAAGGTTATGTAGGTTTTACACCTCCACATTTGTTGGTTCTCTTGAATGAACATGCTTTTCCAATATGGTTGTTCTTTTGTTTGCTTACTAGATAGAATGCTATGCTAGATGGCTTTTGATTATCTGATGGTTTTGTTAGCTAAGCTAATTCACCTCCTTGATATAAACTTTCTGCTCACTCATTTTCCTATTCAGCATTTCAGAATGAGAATTGTCAACTTGAAGAACCAAGTTCACCAGCTAATGCTACTGCTGTGGCCCCCTCGGTTCTGGCTAGACCCATTTTAAGTGCTTCGATTGCTGATTATTCGGCAGTTCCATCTATATCTCACACTGTTGCATCAGATATCTGTAGTGAGAATATAGATGAAATACCAGAACTTGGAACTCCAAAAAAAGCGAAGAACCAAGTTTCTGAAGCCAGCACTGTACCTCTAGCACTTGTTCATGATCTAGTGTCTTCTACAGTAGCTATTGGTGATGATCTCATCGGTGAATCATCCCTGGAACAGCCAGAAGATCTCATTAGGGGTAAGTTGAACCACAAGAAAGAGCATCATGCTCTAGAACAGATGATTGATGGAAGTTCATCCAGAGACAGAATAGAGTCCATATCAGATCAGAACCATGATAAACTTTATGGTCATTCTCGAAATCTCTCTGCTGAAAGCATTGGGAGTGATATTAGTTCCATAAGAGGCAGTGAACTATCAGCTGCTGGGGTCACCAATTCAATTTGGGAGGTATCCCCTGATGTTCCTGGTGGTGCTGAAATTCCAAATATCATGGATGCACTTCCTCATGCGAATACACAATTTTTTGATAAGGCACAAATTGTTCTTCCAATTGATCAAAGGCTTAAACTTAATCGAGTTATTGTGAATATGCAACAAAGAGTGGTAACAGCAAGAACTGATATGGAGGATCTTATAGCACGGTTGAATCAAGAAATGGCTGTTAAAGAATATCTTACAACAAAGGTGCATCTCTAGTCATTACGTGGGTTCTGCTTCTCTTTTAGATTCTGGTAGCATAAGTTAATTCTGAGCTGTTGTGTCATTAGCACATCAAATTGGTTGTCAGTGTATTTCCTTATAATGTGGATTCACATGCACTACTTAAGTTAACTATGTATATATAAATTCTTTTGAATATATTGTTTTTATCTCCTTAACTATTCAAATTCGTACAACTCCAACTCCAAGTCTTTGTGTTGACACTTTATCAGCATCTGCATTCATTTCACTATCATCGATACTTTTGGATATAGGTCAAGGATTTAGAGGCAGAACTAGAAGCTACCGAACAGAAAGGTACAGAAAACTTGCAACAAGCCATCTTAATCGAAAAAGAGAGAGTCACACAAATGCAATGGGATATGGATGACCTGCATAGGAAGTGTACAGAAATGGAGGCAAAACTTACATCTGAACAGGTGCAATTCTTTCTCTTAAATTTATCATTTACAATATGCCATTCACTTGAGTTTTATCCCTCTGGCATGGTTTCACTGATTGCAGAATGAAAAGAATCATGCAGAATCGGAGAAAATGACTCCTAGTGATGAAACAGAACTGTTACTGCAGGAGGTACATAGTAGAGAAGAAGAATTGCATAATATGCAGAAATGCTTAGCAGAACTTGAAATGAAATCAAAGGCTGACATCAAGGTCCTTGTCAAAGAAGTGAAGTCCCTAAGGAAATCTCAAGGAGAGCTGAGGAAAGTTCTGAATCAATCTTTAAAAGAGAAAACTGAGCTAGAGGTAGTGTGCTTAAATTCTATTGATAGGACAAAAGCTATATTACACTCATAAGGGTAGTGTTGTGCTTTAGGCATGAGTATCCAGTTTTATCATACTTGCCCATCTAAGGATGAAAATAAATGGTAAGAGGTAACTGGATCATCTTGGTTGAAACTTGAAACTATTATTCACTGAATGAAGCAGTTCTTATATAGCAAATATTTATGGCAAAACATAAGGTTGCAATCAAAGTTTGCATCTTCATGTGGTTTTTCTGTAATACATCCTTCCTATGGTTGCATCTCTAAATTGTTCTTGTTAAGCAGTTTTTCTTTGATTGTAAGAATTAAAAGTGAATGCAGTTGAATGCTTGTGCTGTTCTATGAGCATACTTGGGGCTGTTCATCATATTAGAGTAATTTTTTTTAGCTAATGGATCCATCTCTTTTTTAAGACATCTGTTGGTTTTTCATTGCTATTGTAAGAGTATGTAGGATTTGTTAAGTGTTATATATGAGCACCTTTTCTTTGGTAGCAGATGGAAGGTAACCTTTTGTCTCATTTTATTGATATTATTTATATTTATGTAGGTGCTCCATTTTCTCTCTAAACGTACACAAAGAGTTAAATATGTTTGCTATTACTAATGTCCTATTTGACTTAAATAAGCTTGTTATTATTGGTTAGTTGAATAAGTTACCTCGTGTGATAGATTAGATGGATTTTTCTCAAGTTTCTCAGAGAGGTACTAGATAAGGTTTTTTCTTGGCTAAAATATGTTGCAATAGACTAGCCTTTTGTCCAGCCTACACACCAGTTTTATCTTGTCAATTTGATTAGAAGTCATAACTTGGTTGGCTTTGTATGTTAAGTGCCTGAGATGAGCAGTATGATCTTTTCATTGGTTGCTTGCAATGTTACTATTGTGGTTTCAGTCACTTTTCTTTCTCCCATAATACTCCCTAGGTCCAGGTAATTCTCTTCAATGCCTTCAAATTAATTGAGCTGCTTGCATGATAAATTTGTGACACTTGCTGGATAAGTTGGTATTGCCTTACTAGTTGATGAATTCAACAATCCCTCATATCAGACTGAGATAGTGAGCTTACATGGATAATAATAAGTCTCTCCTAGCCGCATCTTTTACTTGGCTGCTCTCTGGACTTTGTAAATCAGGTTACCTATGTTTCTTATTTTCCTTCACTTCTATATTGTGCTTCTACCAACTGCCTAATACTAATCTCCTTTTTGCTTCTTGCTTGATGTTTTCTATTGTGACCTTGGTATTTAACTATTCATAATCAAATATTTTTATGTATCTCCCATGTTTAATCTAGTTTGATGTTAATAATTGTTCATTTCTAAAGTCAGAGAATTAACTTTGTCTCCAGTCCACAATTTGTCTGCCTTTTGGTTTGGAAAACTGGCGATAGAATTGGACCTTATCTTATTATAGTCACTTGTTATTGATAATATAAGAAGCCTAAGATCTGGATAAGCCATTTTTGCTTATTTCTGTGATTGGCCTATTTTATGTCTATATTTTACTTTTTGCTCTTTGTTGAATCAGGTAGGTCTTCATAGAGAAAAGCAAAGATGGTTAAATGCAAAATCAGCAAACGAGAAACTTCTTCATGAATGCAGAGTTCTTCGTGATCGCCTTCAAGAGTGCAACGTAAATTTTTTCAGGAATGAGGAAGACAAATTCACTATCAGTTCTTCACCTTCTGATGCTTTAGATCTCCTTGCAACTTCAGATGATCATATTGGTCTACTTCTTGCAGAGGTATCATTTGACTACTATGTAACTGTTATATTCGCTAGTTTAGATCCATGCTATTTGGTTCTATTTAATATGAGTTGTATTACTCTTAATTGGTGTTTCACTCCTGACCAGGCTCAAATTCTGGCAAGGGATGATCAAGAAGAATCTTTTTTGAATGTTGTTGATGTTCGAACTAGCGAATCTTCTCAACCTCTGATTGCGGAAAATGGTGATATCTCAATTAGCACAGACAATCAGATAAGAAAAATGCTTACTGATATGTTTATAGATAATGTGAGACTAAGGAAACAGGTAAATTCAGTTATCAGATGTGCCTTGAATACAGTTATAAAACCAGAAGAGAGCGAAGAAAGTCATGAAGTTCCTTCAAGGAACACTGTTCTTAACAGTTTCTTGTAGAGATGAAACAACAAAGCTGTACACATTTCTCTTAAAATTCTGTCTTTACTCTGATTGACCTCACTCACATTCCATGAGCTGTATATTTTGACCACATGATATATATCTATCAAAGGGAAGTACAAGGATTTAATTCTCTTCATCTCGAATACATGACCTGGAGTTGCTGCTTCAGTGTCAAAACTTCTCTTTAATTCTATTTATATTAAATTGGTGAGGAATGGTTTGTGATAGTTCTTCCCTTCACAATCGGTAAGAAATTTTGAATTGATCTGCTTCAGGTTTCAAAACTTCTGAAGCAGCGAACCCAAGCAAAGCTGCAAAGTGCTTTTGACAAGTTAGTGCCTAATCTCCTCATTGGTGTCTATCAGTTCAGCAAAGTCTATGTAACTTTTCTTCGTTCAGAAATGTAAGGAGACCAATTCTTCGGGATTTCGGTACTATGACTTGGTTTGAAGCCAACTAATAGCCTCTGGGAACTTTTTGATGATTAGTTCCTTGGAACCCAAAATGTCCAATATTGAAAGTTTGCTAGTTTTCTTAATTTTAACATATTATTCATCATAGCTTCTACTGAAATATGCATCAGGGAACTACAAAGGCTTGTCAAGAAGCAAATCCCAGTAATTCAAATGGATAACCTACAGTATGTTTATGTTTACCTTATTATGATTCATTGTCTATATGTAGCTATTTAGATAATATATCATATTTTGATCATATTAGATGTTATATATCTATCCATGCCAAGTTTGTATAGCATATTTGAGCATGTATCCCTTTGGTTAATATCCATCAAAACTTTGTTTGCTATCTGGAGTTAAAAATGTTAATAATTTATAATATTTAGAACAAGGTCCACGATGTTGAATCGTATTGCCTAGTACGAGCATTACATATCGATCCATCCACTGAGCGGTATGCAGATCCTCTGCTATCAGTTGGTATCATCGAATGAGATTATTTTTGTCCTGTTACCATCCGAAATCGATCGGCAACAGTTGATTTAGATCGTCGTTGGTCGTTGTCGGGCGATAACAATCGATTTCGATCGTTGGTGGTCAATTTCGAGTGGTATTAGCCGAGGGAGAGAGAAAGAAGAAGAGAGAGAAGAAAAGAAGAAAAGGAAGAATCTAGAGTTCGGAACTGCTCTCTCGATTTGTCTCGCTCGTGCGATCTGTCGCCCGCGGACGATTTATTCTCCCCGCGTAGGGAGAAGGAACAAGGCGACATCATCCTTTTTTTTATTTTGAACTTATATATATATATATATATATATATATATATATATATATATATATATATACCGAGCGGTACTATTAAGCATATCGTTCTGTATTGACATATTGGACCATACCGAACGGTATTCCTAAGCAGTTCGATATGTTGGTACGATACGATTTGACGAACCTTGATTTATAATCCTTTTGTAATTATCATGCAACTATTTTGAAATATATTTTCAATGGGATATTAATATTTTTAGGAGTTTTAATGTTTTTTCTTTGTAGTCCCAGATTAAAAATTGTACATACATATTTATAAAATCGAGTTATATATAAATATATGTCCCTAAATTGAGATCAATGAATGTATATTTATTGGCATTTTACGTTAGAAAAGTCTTTTATGATTGATTTTTGTTGGATGATTTTCGAGAAATTATTAGGTGTTCATTTAGAATAAATTTCAGTTTTAGAAGTCTATTCTCTGAACCGATTCACTAAATCAGCCTATTCAATCAGCCTATTCTCTGTCTCCTTGTCCTCCGCCTTCCCATCCTCTCCTATTCCTTTCTTCCCATATCCTCTTCTTTATTGTCCTTAAAAAAAAAACGAGCAATTTATTTTATATTTTAGTAATAAAAAAGAAGAAGATACTTGTTTATTAATAAAACTAAAAGGACAAGGAGATACTTGTTTATTAATAAAAAAAAAAGAAGCCTCTTCATAATTTCTCGATAAAGGATCACCCGATAAAAACTAATTAGTAATGTTTTTACTAGTTAATTTGTCCTATATTTATTTATCTTTGATATCCCGCGGGATGGGGTTTCCCACCCGCAGTACGATTCCGCTCCCCCTTCCTATCAAGCAAAACTTATCCATTTAGATTACCCAACTTTGCTACCTGCCTCAATATATGAGGCAACAGAGAGGTTGTGTGGGTCCCGCAAGTGGGGCCACAGACGACTCGGGAAAGTTCTTTTTATTGTTGCCACGCGAGGAACACTATTTTTTGTTGCCTCAGATGTTTGCTTACGTCACCAACTCCGAATCCGTCTCCGAAATGGAGAAGAGGACCCCTATAAAACCCCAAACCCCGATCCCCGATCCCCGATCCCCGATCCCCATTCCCCAGACTACTACTACTCTTTGTTCTTGGCCTCTCCCGCCGTGGATCGATCCTTAGAGGCTGAGAAGGGTTGGAAGAACTATCGGCCAGCGAAGGAATTCAGTCCCGAGTACTGCAACTCCGAGACGACTCAGACGCCACCATGCCTGCCGTAGTGGTCTGTGGGAAGAGGTCTTCTTCCATCTTCGAGGATCTCCACCTCCACGCCCCTCCCCCGGCATCCAAGAGGGCCCGCTGCGCCTCCGATGCCTTCCTCTCTACCCCCGCGCTACAGCGCTCCCCCCTTGCCGACCGGGGCAACGGTGAAAACAGCGGCGAGGGTACTAATCTGTTTGCCGCTAATCTTGCTCATCTGCGGTCCCTGTTTCCTGAAATGGACCAGCAGGTTCGAAGCCACTCCATTCTCTTTCTTCTTTATGATTTTTTTTTTTAATTACAGAAGATGGCTGCCGTATTGTCCCGCTGTTCTTTGTGTAGGATGGATTAATTTTATTAAATTATGTAGCAAGATGAGCTTTTCATCATGTTATACTCAATCTTGGATTTATTCAGTGTGTTGTCAACTTTTTGGCACTCCAACTCAGGATACTATCTTTGATTCGGCAGAATTTTCATTTATCTCAACTAATACATTATTAGAAACGCTGTACTGGTTTTGACATAGTTTTCTGTCCTGAATTCATGAACCTTCTGAAGGCATCAAGTTCCAGCAAAGTGTATACAGTTAATTGATAATAATTTACCCAATTATAGAACTATAAAGTAGGCTGACTTTGATTGTGGACCTAGGGTTGTCTTTTCTTTTTGTTTTTGATTCTTTATTTTTTCTTTAAATTAAAACATAATTAGCAGTTAACGAAGCAGTGATTAGGTGTGCACATTTGCTTTGGAGTACCAGATTACTATGCCAGTGGCTTCTGTGAGGATGACAACCTCTGAATCGCTGTTCTTAGCTAGCACTTGTCTGAGTGATTGTAGAGAAATCGGAGATTCAAGTTTCTTCTGACACCTGGTGGGTTTGGTTTTTAACTGCTGGTTTTGCCTTTAGAATTTAGTTGCTGATCTATGGAGCCTCGCATGGCCAATTTGAAGTATACTCGGATGCTGTTAGGCTTTGCCTTTCCCATAATTCTGTGTTCCCTATTTCTGTTACAGAAAATGATCATTGAACACTGGTATACGGGTGACAACCCAGTCTATCAACCCATACTATATTCAGAAATCAGCTTGTGGTTGTCTCAATCTGTTGCATGTTTGCATGTTTCAATTATTTTCTATTGATTTTAACTGTACTAACTTCAGGATTATTTGAGCAAGTCATGAAACTTTGTGTAAACTGGGGCGATTGTTGCATATTTCAGCTGATAAATGGTTATAACTTTCTGCAGCTTCTTGAACGGGCACTTGAAGAATCAGGAAATGACTTGGATTCTACCTTACAAAGCTTGAATGATCTCCATTTAGAAACAACAAAATTTAACTTGGATTCTTCTGTTAGCAAATCTGAAATTGGGGTTGAGACAAATGTTCAGCCTTTAACTGAAGGTGTGCATGCATCTCAATATCAATGTTTTTAAGCTTCTATTCTCTATTTAGTATCTTAAGTGCAATTCATTTGTATATTTTTTATATGTTAGCACAGGTTTTTCTTTCACTAAGTGGACTCTAGCATGTTAATAGAAGACTTGCATTCTTTTAAGTTTACGTTACTATAGCTCTCAATTCTTATCAATGACAAGTACTTAAGAAACATATTGATTCTTTCATTTATTGTCTTTATTTGATCAGGTTATAGCAGTATGGGTTCTCTTAAATTTGTAATGTTTATTGTCTGTTTATTTTTATTTTCTTTATTTATGTCTATTTATTGCTTACATTGGTGATAGTCACTTACAAGCTGGTACTTATCGCTGTGTTTTGTTTGGTGGTTGGCACAAGGCAATAGTTTGTGTAGGTGTTACCCTGTGCACACAATACTACAAAATATTTGCAATTAGCCTTTTATGAGAATGTGTTAATAGCAAGGTTTGCCAAACCTTGCTATACCTGCGTATTGAGCTCAGGTTGGTACCGGTATGGCATGTTGGTACCGAGCGGTAATAATAATCATAATAATAATAAAAAGAAGGGCGACGCCGCCTCGTTCCTTCTCCCCACACGAGAAGACATTTCTTCTCCCTGTTCATGGAGAAGAAATCGCCCGTGGGCGACGGATTGGGATCAGGAGAGCAGCGTTGCACTCTAGGTTCTCCCTTTCCTTCTCCTTCTTTTTCTTCTGATACGGTCCAAAATCGGTCGCCAACAGTCGAAATCGACCATTACCGGCTGATTTCGGGTGGTAACGAGGCAGAAACTACCCCAATCGGCGGGTACCGCCCGATAGCGGGCAGTCCGTGTATCAGTCTGCTGACGGATTGGTACGTACCTCCCAGTACGGGCGGTATTGATCGGTATTGCAAACTTTGGTTAATAGTGTTAATATATCATGCAAAAACTCTAATTATGAGTTTTACTTGTTTTTAATTCTTCATATCTTTTTTACCAGAAACTATTGCTGGGGTTATAACATTAGATTATTTTTTTTCATCTTTTCCTTAAATGTACTCTTTGCTTTAGTGTCACATTATATACACATACTAAGAAACTTTGTTAGTCATATAATCAAATTTGCAATTGTTTTGCCATTTTTTTTCTGTAGAGATTGTATACTGTTTGACTATCTCTTCTACATGTTGAACCTTTTGAAATCATTTCAATAAAACCTTTGGCTATGTTTTGGATATGTGATTGCGATTTGTATGATTTTAACTGCAGTTTTATGCAGCAAGTGGCAAACTTAGAATCTGTTTTTATTTTTTTCATACCCATGCTTACATCTGTTGGAACCTTGATCAGGTTAAACAGGCTTCATTCAGGCTATCATCCACGATAATTGATACTTAAAATAAATTTGATGATATTTATTGGAACCTCGATCAGGATATGCAGGCTTGATCAGCATAAATTTGTGTAATTTTAGGCAAATTATTTTCTTTTTGTTGGGAAAGCAAAATTCTAATTTTTTCAGGTTACCATCCATGATATTGATGCTTATAATACATTTGTGCAATTTTAGTCAAATTCTTTTCATTTTTTTGGGAAAGCAAAATTCCTGATTCCATGAAGGAACTAAGCATGTGAATGTGTTATAATGTTGTAAGGAGATACTCAGTCCTTAATATGCTTGCCGCTCAATGTTTGTAGCCATTAAGATGATATGCTTCATGATGCTTTCTACCTTTGAACCTCTTAAGTAGTTAGTCCAACAACTCGTTTCATCAGAAATGTGACTTCTAAGGTTGAACATCCGTGTGTGACACTTTCATGTGGAAACCATTTGTAACTAAATGTCATTTTTCTCTGTCTTGTTCATGGATAAACGAGGATGTTCTAAGTTAGAAGATGTGATTATTTGACTTGTAAAATTAGTTGAAGAGTTTCTGTGTTTGTATTTTCGTTTACAAGTATATGACATCAAGTTCAAATAATTCATGATTAATTATAAATAACATATTTGATTTTAATTCGTCGCTACAGGTAGTATTCCTAGGCAGTATATGTTGTGTCCTTTTATCTTTGTAATCAGCTAATCTTTACTTAACCTGGGAAGTAATAAGTTCTTTATAAACCGTGTGTCTCTTTGCTTAATATCTTTGGTAGTTTTCAAGATAGCTCTATATATTACACTGATTTATCTGAAGGCTACATGAAACAAGCAGATTCTATTAAGTCTCCTAGCCAGTATCCTGTTATTGAGGGTTCAAAATTTCTGGAATTTCCTTTGGTCTTCTTTTTTACTTTCTGGAATTGGCTAGGTGGACTAAAGTTATGATTAACACTTCATGTTCACTGAAATGTGCACATCTGAGACATGGAAAGTTTATTCTTCTCCCCTGACGTATTTGGATATTTGACAGGTGTTATCAACACAAATGGTGTGGATCAAGTTGCTTCAGGTCTATCTGCTGCAGATGTTCTCCCAAAAGACGGATCTGAATGGGTTGAGCTGTTTGTGAGAGAGATGATGAGTGCAACTGATATGGATGATGCAAGGTCTCGTGCGTCCAGAGTACTGGAGAGTGTGGAGAAGTGGATACTGGCTCAAGCTACAACTGAAGCGCTGCAAAGCTTCCACAAGGTATTTATTGGTTTAGTAATTATGACCATATAACGAGGGACGTTAGGCGGTAGTAGTAAATTATTTTTGTGTCTGCTGGTAAAGGACTTGTGTCAGCAATTTAGTGGTAAAATTTTTTCAGCACACTCATGTGTATGTCTCTAGTAATGTTGGTCTTTTGTTTCTCATTTTTGTGTGGTTTTGGAAAGTAGTGCCATGTTGTGGTGGAACTTTTGCAGAAGATTCATGTTAGAGGTTTCCAGTAATGTCTTTCTTTGTCTCTCTGCTTGTATGTCGGAGTAGTAAGTGCCAGCTGTAAGATTGATGTGTTTCGTTTTTGTGGATACCGTCTGGACATGGAACAGGAAAACACTATACTGAAAAATCAGTTGGAGGTGCTGCTTAAAGAGAATACTATTCTGAAGCATGCAGTGGCAATCCAGCATGGTCGCCAGAAAGATTACAATGAGAAAAGTCAGGAGCTGCAACATCTGAGGCACCTTGTATCACAGTATCAGGAGCAGTTAAAGACTCTCGAGGTATTCACATCTTTTGTTTGCCTGCGTTTTATCACGCCTTTGACAATGCTCTAATGAAATTCCCTGAATGATGTGTTCACTGGCAGTTCAATAACTATGCTCTCTCGGTTCATCTGAAAGAGGCTCAGCAAAGTAACTCCATTACGGGACGCTGCAATCCAGATGTATTCTGATAGAGAGAAAAGATCGATGATGTACTTGGTGTCAACAGCTCGGACTAGTTTTGATCCACATTTCTGGACAAGCATAAAGACTGTGGGGATAAATACTGCTGTCATCAGTTGTACACGTTTGTAGTTACATTCATCGATCCTTTCCAGATTATGTATTGATGAGAATCTCGAGTGTTTGGTTGACTTTGCGTTTGGTATCATAATCATTTTTACTGTACCTAAAAGAAGCATTGACTTTGTGAGGCATCCCCCTAGACGGTCAAATGTGATTGATACAGCCAAATGCACGATGTGTGGAATCCCAAAATGATCTGGAGGGATCTTGGAGGATGAATGTAAACAATCTTTATTTAAATGTGGCTTGTGAATCGAATTTGGTTTTTCAAAGTCGTCGAAGTTTATCGTTTTGTATCTGAACTTTCGCTCTAATCTTTGGTTCATTGTTAAGTCATTTATATATTGGTCGTTATTTTAATATATATTTTTTTTCTTCCTTTTTTAAGGGGACTATTGTTTTGGGCTTGAACAGTTACAGCCGTATGATCCAATCAATCTCCCCGTCAACATTCGTGTTCAAAACTTCATGGACAACAAGACGAGAGAGGTTGATGGACCATAAGATGCTACGATCACAGCGGAACACGGATCTCAAAGGACACCCCTTCACTCCTCCACGTAATGCATTTGCAAGTACCACGCAACGTTCCTGGTTGGACTGAATCAACCCCTTAGCGCCTCAGGGCCGCCGTGTTGTTTCCGAAGAATAGGATTATAGGGGTTTATTCACACGTAGCCGAGTCAGGAAAGCCAAGAAGAAATCGTCCTCGACTCGCCCGAGTCGGTGTCGCATCGCCACCGCCATTTGGCCACCGTACCCGACCCGAGCTCGTATAAAAATATCGCAAACTCGTTCGCCTTTTAACGTCCGTCATCTAAGCCTCTTCCCTTCACTCACGCCACGATCCAAACCCTAGGAAGAAGAAGCAGCGGTCTTGTACCCCCTTCCTTCGTCTGGCGATTTTGACTCAGAGGTAGAGTTAGAGATGTGGAACGGCGGCGCTTCGTCGTCGTCGTCGTCGTCGTCTGCAGCCCCGATGGCGCCGCCAGGAACGGTGCCAGGGGCCGGGATGCCCCCGCCCCCGCCGCCGGCGGTGCAACCATCGTACAGCATCCCGCCTTCTCCTGCGGAGTTAGAGGCGCAACTGGTGGAGAAGGCCAGGAAATGGCACCAGCTTAACTCCAAGAGATACGGGGACAAGAGGAAGTTCGGGTTTGTCGAGACCCAGAAGGAGGATATGCCGCCGGAACACGTCAGAAAAATTATCAGGTGCTCCCTTCTTTTCTCGATCTCTAGTGCTATTTCTTCTGATTCCGTTAGGAAGATTTAGGGTTTCACCGAACATGCGAAAATTTGGGGATTTTGTTTACTAGACAGTAGTGGAAAAAGCGTAGAATGCTTTTTATATCTCTATAGAAATTGATACCAATTTTTAACACGATAGTCATTTGCTGACTTGAAGTACTGAAATCTAAGAGATATCTCTGCAATCGTTTCAAAAATCGTAGTTAGGTTCCTTTTCCCCACCGACCTTTACATGTAATTTTCTATTTTAAGATATTTTGGATAAATATAGTATCCAATTTCATCTACTTGATTTTTAATAGCTATATGTGTACAGGAGGTTATATTCGTTGGTATGCTAAAATTTTTTATTCAATGGATAAGTTATGCTGCCACACAAGATATATGCATGCCAGTTTAAAGAATTAAGTTGTCTTCGATTATAAATACATATACTTCACACCTTTTGAGCACATATGTGTCTTATTTGTGGATGTTTATATCGATCATGAACTATTAAAATAAGAAGTCTTGGATAAAATATACTTTAATTTGTTGCGTTTGTTGTATTCGTTGCTAGGGAAGTTTCCAAACTTTCATTTCTATATTATAAAATTTGTCTTGAATGACATTTTAGCATTTAAAATTTCATTTGCACTATATTCTTGCCTTTATAGTTGTCTGGTTAACATTAGACATGAAATTGACATTTTGGTTTAATTTGTGCTGTTCTCTTGGAGACTTGAACTAGTTTTTATTGTTATTTGCATCGTAAGTTAGCCTTTATAAGAAAGCTGTTTTTTGGTTAATGGATGAGAGCCAGTTTCAATTCAATGAACGTTTTGCCCCTCTCCCACTCTTTGCAGAGACCATGGAGATATGTCCTCTAAGAAATATCGCCATGACAAACGTGTGTACCTTGGAGCTTTGAAGTTTGTTCCTCATGCTGTTTACAAGTTGCTTGAGAACATGCCCATGCCATGGGAGCAGGTACTTGTACATCTTGTCCTATCTTTTGTAAATTTAGGTAATTAGTTCTCCTTGATCTTCTAACAGAATCTTTTTTGGATCTAGGTTCGTAATGTGAGGATCTTGTATCATATAACTGGTGCAATCACGTTTGTGAACGAGATCCCATGGGTGGCTGAACCTATATACTTAGCACAGGTATGTAGCATTGATCTGCAAGATATGCTTCTTCAGAATAGCTTCTATTATAGAGAGCTAAAAATTTCTAGGCTAGCTTTGGAACTTACTATATATATCTAAGTAGACAAATAAGATAAATTGATAAAGATGTTTTTTATGTTACAAAAAGTTGTTTTTGGTATCATATCATGATTCATTTGTTGGTAAAGTCCACTCCTCTAAAATATCTTATTTCATGTGCCTTTGTAGTGGGGCACAATGTGGATCATGATGCGAAGGGAAAAAAGAGACCGAAGGCATTTCAAAAGAATGAGGTTTCCACCTTTTGATGATGAAGAGCCTCCACTAGACTATGCTGACAATTTATTAGATGTGGAACCCTTGGAGGCTATTCAGTTAGAACTAGATGAGGAAGAAGATGCTGCTGTACATACGTGGTTCTATGATCATAAACCTCTTGTTAAAACAAAGCTTATAAATGGTCCTAGTTACAGAAGGTGGCACCTTTCACTTCCGATTATGGCGAATCTTCATCGGCTTGCAGGACAACTACTTTCTGATCTAATCGATCGCAATTATTTTTACCTGTTCGATATGGAGTCATTCTTTACTGCTAAAGCATTGAACATGTGCATACCCGGTATATTTTTCTTTCTATTATTTTCTTCACATTTATAGATGATGATATTCAATGTCTTGACATATCAATTTGTTATTTGTCGGGAAGTCACTTTGATTTTTATTCTGTATCACTTGGATTTGTCATATGACTATATTTAGGTATAAAGCTTTTACATATGGATGCATGCTTGAACTGTAATTTCTTCATTGTTCTTGGTCCTATAAATTGAAATCTTAGCTCGTTTGGGTCATCGCAGGAGGTCCCAAGTTTGAGCCATTGTACCGTGACATGGAAAAAGGAGATGAAGATTGGAATGAATTTAATGACATCAATAAACTTATCATTCGTCAGCCATTAAGAACAGAATACAGGATCGCATTTCCTCATCTGTACAACAATAGGCCAAGGAAAGTGAAGCTTAGTGTGTACCACACTCCCATGATAATGTACATAAAAGCCGAGGATCCTGATTTGCCTGCATTTTACTTTGATCCCTTGATAAACCCAATTTCTTCAATTAACAAGGTTGACCGTCGGGAGAGGAGAGTACATGAAGTGGATGATGAGGATGACTTCTACCTTCCAGAAGGAGTTGAACCTCTTCTACATGAGACTCAGTTGTATACTGATACAACAGCGGCTGGAGTCTCATTGTTGTTTGCACCACGTCCATTTAATACGAGATCTGGTCGAACGAGACGAGCTGAAGATATACCTCTTGTCTCAGAATGGTACAAGGAGCATTGGTATGTTGGTCTTCTGCTGAATCTGCTGTGTGTTTGTACCCTTTTATGATTGTTTTTGGTTCAACTTGATTCACTTCTTGTCTAATGCTGCTGCTTCTATTATTCACAGTCCTCCATCATACCCAGTCAAAGTTCGTGTCAGTTATCAGAAGCTATTGAAATGCTATGTATTGAATGAATTGCATCATCGACCTCCCAAAGCGCAAAAAAAGAAGCACTTGTTCCGGTCTTTGCAGGCAACTAAATTCTTCCAAACAACAGAGCTAGATTGGGTTGAAGCAGGATTACAAGTTTGTAAACAAGGTTACAATATGCTGAACCTGTTGATTCATCGGAAAAATCTTAACTATCTTCACCTTGATTATAACTTCAATTTGAAACCTGTGAAGACGCTCACCACTAAGGAGCGTAAAAAGTCACGTTTTGGAAATGCTTTCCATCTGTGTCGGGAGATTCTCCGTTTGACAAAGCTAGTTGTTGATGCTAATGTTCAGTTCCGCTTAGGAAATGTCGATGCTTTTCAATTAGCTGATGGCCTTCAGTATATATTCTCTCATGTTGGCCAGCTGACTGGTATGTACCGTTATAAGTACCGTCTGATGCGGCAGATCAGAATGTGTAAAGACTTGAAGCACTTGATTTATTATCGTTTTAATACTGGTCCTGTTGGGAAGGGACCTGGTTGTGGGTTTTGGGCTCCCATGTGGAGGGTGTGGCTGTTCTTCCTTCGTGGTATTGTACCATTGCTAGAAAGATGGTTGGGTAATTTACTTGCACGCCAGTTTGAAGGTCGTCATTCTAAAGGAGTTGCAAAGACTGTTACAAAGCAACGAGTTGAAAGCCATTTCGATTTGGAGCTTCGGGCTGCCGTGATGCATGATATTCTTGATGCAATGCCTGGTAAGTCCATGAGCTACATCTTGAATCTTTTAACCACAAGTGTACTATGCATCACATTTGTTGGTTGGCACATGTTGTATTAGCTCCTAAATGTTATTTTCTAACAAAATTATGAAATCTTTTTCTCTGTTTAGATAGTTCCCACAATATATTTTGAGATAATAAACTAGTAATTCTTTATTATGCAGAGGGCATTAAGCAAAACAAGGCAAGGACTATTTTACAACATCTCAGTGAAGCGTGGCGCTGTTGGAAAGCCAACATTCCATGGAAGGTAAAAGAACTTTTGATCTTTAGCATGCATTTACGCTTGTTCTTCCTTGCCTCATTCTACTAGTCAATTTCAGGTTCCCGGACTTCCAGTCCCGATTGAGAACATGATTCTCCGTTATGTGAAATCCAAAGCAGATTGGTGGACAAATGTTGCTCACTACAACCGTGAACGTATTAGAAGAGGTGCAACTGTCGATAAGACGGTTTGTCGAAAAAATCTGGGAAGATTAACTCGATTATGGTTAAAGGCTGAGCAGGTAAATGAAATTCAGTTCCTTTCAGTTTTGATTTCAGCCTTAATGGTGTATGCTTTTAAGTATTAATATTTGTCATCATCAAGTGTCTCTCTACCCATGTTTTTCTATTAATTTTCTTAAGTTCTTCTTTGTCTTCCATCATTACAAGCCCAAGTTCTGTTTTCTTCCTTGCATTTTCATCTTTGATATCTAGTTCAATGTTTTTTATTTTTTGGGTTCTTTTTGTGATGAGTGAATAATGTTCATCTTAACTGTTTGAAAAAACCATATCCTTGTCATATCCAGGAAAGACAACACAACTACTTGAAAGATGGTCCATACGTCACCCCAGAAGAAGCTGTGGCTATCTATACCACTACTGTTCATTGGTTGGAATCCAGGAAGTTTTCAGCTATACCATTTCCACCATTGTCATACAAACATGACACTAAACTTCTTATCCTGGCGTTAGAGAGGCTGAAAGAGTCTTACAGTGTGGCAGTAAGATTGAACCAATCACAGAGGGAAGAATTGGGTCTTATTGAACAAGCTTATGACAACCCGCATGAGGCTTTATCAAGGATAAAACGTCATTTGCTCACACAGCGTGCCTTCAAGGAGGTAAACCCATTTACACTAATGTCACATGATCATCCTTAGAGTTTGCCATTTGATGTTTGGTGCTAATATGTTCATCCTTTACAGGTTGGCATTGAGTTCATGGATTTGTATAGTTACCTGATTCCTGTTTATGAAATTGAACCTCTTGAGAAAATCACGGATGCATACCTTGATCAGTATTTGTGGTATGAAGGTGACAAAAGACACCTCTTCCCTAATTGGGTCAAGCCTGCAGATTCAGAACCACCACCTCTTCTAGTATACAAATGGTGTCAAGGTATAAATAACTTGCAAGGCGTATGGGATACAAGTGATGGCCAGTGTGTTGTGATGCTGCAAACAAAGTTTGAGAAGTTCTTTGAGAAAATTGATTTGACCATGCTTAACAGGTAATCTTTGAGAAAATTGCTTGCAAATTATTCTGAGACTACTAATTGCATTTGTCTAATCTGGTTTACTCTATGCAGGCTTTTACGTTTGGTTCTGGACCACAACATTGCTGATTATGTAACTGCTAAAAACAATGTTGTATTGTCATACAAAGACATGAGTCATACAAACTCTTATGGTCTCATTCGTGGTCTGCAGTTTGCTTCTTTTGTTGTACAATATTATGGGCTTGTGCTTGACTTGTTGCTTCTTGGTTTAACCCGAGCCAGCGAAATTGCTGGTCCTCCTCAAATGCCCAATGAATTCATTACATATGCAGACACCAGAATTGAGACTCGGCATCCAATTCGATTATATTCCCGTTATATTGATAAAGTACACATATTATTCCGTTTCACTCATGAAGAAGCACGAGATCTCATTCAACGATATCTTACAGAACATCCAGATCCAAATAATGAAAACATGGTTGGGTATAACAATAAGAAGTGCTGGCCGAGAGATGCAAGAATGAGGCTGATGAAACATGATGGTAGGTCACTTCATCCCATTGACCCTATTTTACTTATCTTTTATTATTCTCATCCTTTTTGCAATGGTGCTTATAGTATTCTTTTAGTTGTGCTGGTTCATGAATGTCCTCAATTACTTCTTTGTCTTGTTTATATATTGCAGTCAATCTTGGGCGAAGCGTCTTTTGGGATATGAAGAATCGACTTCCTCGAAGTATCACAACATTGGAATGGGAAAACAGCTTTGTTTCTGTTTATAGCAAGGACAACCCCAATCTTCTTTTCAGCATGTAAGGAAACTGCTATGTCTTTGCAGGCCTGAATTTGTTTTTCCTAATATGTTTTTATATACAACAATAACACCTTGTTTGTAATATATCCTCTGTAGCTCTCTACATCATTGTGCTAATTGTCTATAATCTTCTTGGAATTTTTCACTCCCTCTGTTGGCAGTTCACATTTTGGTAATTATGAAACCAAGAAAACCCAACTTGCTGGCAATATGTGACCTGTGTTGGACATTTTATTTTGAAAAAGTTGTCTCTCTTGCTTTAAATTATTATATTTACCAAATCACTGTTGCTTTATGTATAATAACATGTGTATGTATAAACTAGCGCTGTCTAATACGACTTTTTGCTTTATGTATAAATTTTCAAGTTTTCTATTACTTTTCTTTGTTTGAAATGTCAATGGTATTCTAATTCTGCCTCTTATTGTTGTTCACTTCTGTGGACTTCTGTCCACCCTTTACAAACTTCCTTGTGTGAACTGTTTTGTTCAGTTATTAAAGCTATAGGTAAAAGAGTTTGTTTTTTTCTCCAGCAGTCTGTCTTTTAGAAAGAAATAAGTTCCAAAGAGTTAGTAATGTGTTCTTATTGTTTGTAAATTATAATGAATTCCAGGTGTGGATTCGAGGTCCGGATATTGCCTAAAGTAAGAATGACTCAGGAGGCTTTTAGTAACACTAAAGATGGAGTTTGGAACTTGCAAAATGAGCAAACCAAGGAGAGAACAGCAATAGCTTTCTTACGTGTTGATGATGAGCACATGAAGGTGTTTGAGAATCGTGTGAGACAGATTCTTATGTCATCAGGATCTACTACCTTTACCAAGATTGTTAACAAATGGAATACAGCTCTTATTGGTACTGCTGAACTGACTTTCGAACTAGACACTTTTGGACATCAATTGGACTGTTTACCTTAATTATATTTCTATTTACTTGTTTTGTAGGTCTTATGACATATTTCCGAGAAGCAACTGTGCATACACAAGAGTTGTTGGATTTGCTGGTCAAGTGTGAAAACAAGATACAGACTCGTATCAAAATTGGATTAAATTCCAAGATGCCTAGCAGGTAAGCATTGTTACAATCTATGGCAGTATGGTCATGCTTGCATGTTTGACTTCCAATCACTTCTATTCGACAGATTTCCTCCCGTCATTTTTTACACACCAAAGGAAATTGGAGGCCTTGGCATGTTGTCTATGGGCCACATATTGATCCCGCAGAGTGATCTACGGTATAGCCAGCAAACAGATGTCGGAGTAACACATTTTAGGAGTGGTATGAGTCATGAGGAAGATCAACTCATTCCCAATCTTTACCGCTACATACAGGTTTTTTGTCCAACCCTATATTGCTTTGATGTTTTATTTTGGTACATGTACTTCCTATTTGTTGATTTTGCTGGTGACATCTTCAATTTCTGCAGCCCTGGGAGAGTGAGTTTATTGATTCACAGCGTGTATGGGCTGAATATGCACTGAAGAGACAGGAAGCACAGTCACAAAATAGACGACTGACTCTTGAGGATCTAGAGGTATTTGTTTTGATTAATGAGTTTGTCTTTATTATGCTAATTAGCATATGTTGTTTTTTTAATAATGGGATTGTTCCTGATTTCTCACCTAGAACGCCAGCATACTGCTGTTAGCTTAGGTGGCAGCACTTGATTGCTGTGTCTATGAATGAGTTATATTGCTCCAAATGGACAATTACTGTGTTTATGCTATGGTAGAGTTACTTAAATACACTATAAAATTAGTTTAGGTATCATCATGTTTCAAAAGGTTGCATATTTGTAGGTGTTATGATAATCTGTGAGTTCATTAATTGCACTTTTAGTGCAACTGATGGGCTGATGATTCCACACAGGAAAAGACTGTGTTATGGATAATTTTTAACATAAATGTGGAGTTTACAAGTAGGAACAGTATGACTCCAACTGTATGTCGAGGCATTTTAGAATTTGCTTTAAGTCACAATCTGTCATCATGATATTCTTTAGAAGTTTCCCTCGTGTTAGATGGGTAAGTAACACAAGTAGATTCTTTCACCGGAGCCCATAAACACCGGGAATGAGAAGGTAGCTCTTGTTTTTCTTAGTGTGCTGTTTTTCTTAATCTTTTATAGTTATTGGGTGCTGTGCATATATGTATATATTGGGGGCTTTCTTCCACTCATGATATGTTGGCAGCATTCTTTCTTCTCTCTCTTTGTTTATATATTTCAACATGTTCTTATTGTTCTTCACTTGTTTTTCTTCTTGTGGTTTGTATTGTGTTGTACTTGACTTTTGGTGTCTCTGTGGCTTTTAAAAGGGGCAGGAGTAAAAGGGTAGTACTTATTTAGAAATCCAAATTGATGGATAGTATTTTTCTTCAAGCAAGATAATTGGATAACCTATTGTAGTGCTATTATTCCTGTGTTACTAATTGACATCAATTATTTTTTAAAATTTTAGGATTCGTGGGATAGGGGCATACCTCGAATTAACACCCTGTTCCAGAAAGACCGACATACTCTCGCATACGACAAGGGATGGAGAGTTCGTACTGATTTTAAACAGTATCAAGTTTTGAAGCAGAATCCATTTTGGTGGACCCACCAGCGGCATGATGGCAAGCTTTGGAACTTGAATAATTATCGGACTGATGTTATCCAAGCACTTGGAGGAGTAGAAGGAATTCTGGAACACACCTTGTTTAAAGGGACATAGTAAGTAGAAATTAACATGCTTTACTAATAATGGTGTTTATTTTACAATCTTTGACAATGTTAAGGTCTCTCATCCTATCAGTATCTTTTATTCCATATATTCAACTAATTTTGGTCATCCATTTCAGTTTCCCGACCTGGGAAGGTCTCTTCTGGGAGAAGGCATCTGGATTTGAGGAGTCTATGAAGTATAAGAAACTAACGAATGCACAACGTTCAGGTCTAAATCAAATACCAAACCGTAGGTTTACTTTGTGGTGGTCTCCCACCATCAATCGTGCAAATGTGTATGTGGGCTTCCAGGTTCAACTTGATCTTACAGGGATATTCATGCATGGAAAAATTCCTACGCTGAAGATATCTTTGATTCAGATATTCCGTGCTCATCTTTGGCAAAAGATTCATGAGAGTGTTGTTATGGACCTGTGCCAAGTTTTGGATCAAGAACTGGATGCATTAGAAATAGAGACTGTGCAGAAAGAGACTATTCATCCAAGGAAAAGCTACAAGATGAATAGTTCTTGTGCTGATATTCTCCTCTTTGCTGCACATAGATGGCCCATGTCCAAACCAAGCCTAGTTGCTGAGTCAAAGGATGTTTTTGATCAAAAAGCAAGCAATAAATACTGGTTTGATGTGCAACTTCGTTGGGGTGACTACGACTCCCATGACATAGAACGTTATACTAGGGCCAAGTTTATGGATTATACAACAGACAATATGTCCATATATCCATCACCCACTGGTATGTCTTGCATAATTGACTTGATATTCACCTGGAATTCTGTAATCATCTGGAAGCTTGCTAACTATTTCTCTGCAGGTGTTATGATCGGATTGGATCTGGCATATAACTTGCATTCAGCCTTCGGCAATTGGTTCCCTGGGTCAAAGCCTTTATTGGCTCAAGCAATGAACAAGATCATGAAGGTATAATTTTATCAAATCTTAGTTCTTTAGAATATATGCCTGCTGCCACCAGTTTTGCTTACTCTTGATGTTTAAATGTAGTCAAACCCAGCATTGTATGTTCTGAGGGAGCGCATAAGGAAAGGTCTGCAGCTGTATTCATCTGAACCAACTGAACCATATCTCTCATCACAGAACTATGGGGAGATTTTCAGCAATCAAATCATATGGTTTGTTGATGACACAAATGTGTATAGAGTAACAATACATAAAACTTTCGAGGGAAATCTCACTACTAAGCCCATAAATGGTGCGATCTTTATATTCAACCCAAGAACAGGACAGCTATTTCTGAAGGTTTAGTCATTTCTTTTAATACTTTAAGTTAGCTTGGAACCGTTAAAGATGTGAAGTGTTAAAACATGTAACTGCTGATTTTTTTCTCACAGGTCATCCATACCAGTGTATGGGCAGGGCAAAAGCGTCTTGGGCAGCTGGCCAAGTGGAAAACAGCGGAAGAAGTAGCTGCTCTTGTGCGGTCATTGCCTGTTGAAGAGCAGCCAAAGCAAATTATTGTCACGCGCAAAGGAATGTTGGATCCTCTAGAGGTCCACTTGCTCGATTTTCCCAACATTGTAATTAAGGGTAGTGAGCTACAATTGCCCTTCCAGGCTTGCTTAAAGATTGAAAAGTTTGGTGATCTAATTCTGAAGGCTACTGAACCTCAGATGGTTCTGTTTAATATTTATGATGATTGGCTGAAAAGTATATCATCATACACTGCCTTCTCCCGTCTTATATTGATATTGCGGGCACTGCATGTGAACAATGAGAAAGCAAAGATGTTATTGAAGCCTGACAAGACAATCGTCACTGAACCACATCATATCTGGCCTTCTCTGACAGATGATCAGTGGATGAAGGTAAAACTTGGAATTTGTTTACTAGCATCTTTTATTATTTTTCTTTACCACTTAGTTTTATGGATTACTAATAAAAAACCTGATTCAGGTGGAGGTTGCGCTTAGAGATCTCATACTTTCTGACTATGCAAAAAAGAACAATGTGAACACATCCGCACTGACGCAGTCTGAAATCCGTGACATAATACTTGGAGCAGAGATTGCTCCACCCTCACAGCAGAGACAACAGATTGCTGAAATCGAGAAACAGGTTAGTATTTGCTCGAATGTGCTGCTTGGAACTCTATTCCTCACTTTTGTCTTCAAAATGGTTTTCTCTGTCTGTAGGCCAAAGAAGCTAGTCAATTAACGGCAGTTACAACTAAGACAACAAACGTGCATGGTGATGAGCTTATAGTCACCACTACTAGCCCATATGAGCAGCAAGCATTTGGTTCCAAGACCGACTGGCGTGTGAGGGCTATTTCAGCTACAAATCTGTATCTTCGTGTTAATCACATTTATGTGAACTCAGATGACATCAAGGTATTAAAGCTGAACTTATAATATTTATCATCTTAAACTTACAATTTCAAAATTTTATTGAAATAAACTGGTTTTTCAATCAACAGGAGACTGGATACACTTACATCATGCCCAAGAACATATTGAAGAAGTTTATTTGCATAGCGGATCTGAGAACTCAGATTTCTGGTTACCTTTATGGGTTGAGCCCCCAAGATAACCCACAAGTGAAGGAGATCCGTTGCATTGTCATGCCACCCCAGTGGGGGACTCATCAGCAGGTCCATCTACCATCAGCTCTACCTGAGCATGACTTCTTGAATGACTTGGAACCACTGGGATGGATGCACACACAACCTAATGAGCTTCCTCAACTATCTCCACAGGTTAATAATATTCCGAGTTTTGTTTCGTCTTCTATTTGGCAATGTGATTCTAAGAATCATGTTCATGTTTCTGCATTTGTTCCCCTGCAGGATCTGACAGCCCATTCTCGGGTACTGGAGAACAATAAGCAGTGGGATGGAGAAAAGTGCATTATTTTGACCTGCAGCTTCACTCCGGGATCCTGTTCCTTGACTGCATACAAGTTAACCCCATCAGGTTACGAATGGGGTCGGGTCAACAAGGACACTGGAAGCAACCCCCATGGTTATCTACCGACACACTACGAGAAAGTACAGATGCTTCTCAGTGATCGTTTCTTGGGATTCTACATGGTAATACATCTTTCTATTCAGTCTCTTCTCTAACATATGATCACATCCCATTTGTCTTAAACCCATACAACGTTGTCAAATCTCCTCAGGTCCCTGACAATGGTCCTTGGAACTATAATTTCATGGGAGTAAAGCACACCGCAAGCATGCGGTACGGTGTAAAGCTGGGAACGCCAAGGGATTACTACCACGAGGATCACAGGCCGACCCATTTCCTGGAGTTTAGTAATCTGGAAGAGGGGGATGTGGCAGAGGCAGACAGGGAGGATACCTTTTCATAGTGAGACTGTTGTAGGACCTTGTACCAAGTTACACTTATGTATCAGACTCGGATTATGATGGCTACCTTATGTTCGTGCTGTCCTGGAAATTATAGACATTAATTTCTTGTCGAAAGCCCCTGATGCTGCCTTTGTTTTTGCTTTGTACTTGGTGTTTGTTGTATGCTAAATGAGGCTATATCACTCGTATCATGTTCTTGTTCTATTCTCGTGTATCATATCATTGTTATTACGTTTTTATTCAACTTTTATTATTATTATTATTATTATTATTATTTTTTTGGGTTTGACACGTTGATAAAAGATTGTTAATTTTAAAAATACGAATTATATACGATACGAAGGTAATTGATGACGAAAGCATCCGGTTCGTCTATTTGCGACGCATTTAAACCCATTTAGAAGCGGCTCAAATAAGTCTCGTTGGGAGCAAACCGAGGGGCGGGTGGAGGAAAGCCATGAAGGCCTCTGTGCCCCTTCTTGCATTCGTTCTCCTCGCCCTCGTTCTCATTCTCATCTCCTCCCGATTCAACCCCTCCCCCTCTCTAAAATCCCTCCTTCCCTCGAGCCCGACGCTCCAATCCGCCCCCCGCCTCAAGGTCTTCGTCGCCGACCTTCCCCGCTCCCTCAACTACGGCCTCCTCGACGACTACTGGGCCCTCTCTGCCCCAGACTCCCGGATCGGCGTCGACCCCGACGCCGGTCTCCGGCCTGCCGCCGCCGCTGCGGCGCCCTGGAAGTCCTACCCGGAGAATCCTCTCATCAAGCAGTACAGCGCTGAGTACTGGCTGCTCGGGGACCTCGAGACGCCCGGCGGGCGGAGGGGGAGCTCGTTCGCCGAGAGGGTGTACGACCTGGACCTCGCCGACGTGGTGTTCGTGCCGTTCTTTGCCACGCTGAGCGCGGAGATGGAGCTCGGGTGGGGGAGGAAAGGCGGGTTCTTAAAAAAGGAAGGGAACGAGGATTACAGGCGGCAGAGGGAGGTGGTGGACCGGATCAGGGAATCGGAAGCGTGGAGGAGATCCGGCGGGCGGGATCACGTGTTCGTCTTGACTGGTAAGGGTTCTTGACGTAAGTGCGATCTTGCAGTGCATCATTAGATCATCCAACCTTCTGCTTCCTTTGTGCCTTCGATTGCTGTAGATATGGTTTTCAACACTAAAATTGCAAGAGAAATGATTAGCATAGGTGTCTGGCGAATCAAGTGTCACTATGACAAGTAACGCACTGAGACGTGTAACCTTCTACTTCCTTTGTGCCCTCGATTGCGGTAGATATGGTTTTCAACACTAAAATTGCAAGAGAAATGATTAGCTTAGGTGTCTGGCGAATCAAGTGTCACTATCTCAAGTGAGGCATTGAGACGTGCAAATAGAAGGGTTCGTCTCAGCATCTGGGTGATGCCTGCTTCGATTGGCATTGTGCGTGAATATTTATCAAGTTTTGTTGCGCTTCAACTACTGTTGCATTAGCTTCTTATTCTTCAGTCTCTGGATTGTGAGGTTGTGTTAAAACTTGGGGCATTCATTGGCAGATCCGGTAGCAACTTGGCACGTCAGAAGCGAGATAGCTCCTGCTATTCTTCTAGTGGTTGATTTTGGTGGATGGTACAAGATCGACTCTAAAGAATCTGCCAACTCTTCAAATATGATACATCACACTCAGGTTTCATTGCTCAAAGACGTGATTGTGCCTTACACCCATCTGCTACCTAGATTGCGATTGTCGGAGAATCGGCATAGGCGTAACCTTCTCTACTTCAAAGGGGCTAAACATAGGCATCGGGTTCGTCTTCTTCCTTAAAATTTATTACTCATTATTAAGATATTATAAGATATGGGCTTCCGCCTTCGAATTGCGACAGCACAACAAATTTTCTGCTTTTGTTCCACTCTAGATTTTTTTTATTAATTTGAATGTATATCACCTAATTTGTGTGCTCATGTAATCTTGTTTATTTATGTATTCTGATGGGGACTATTGTTGCAACCCCCACCTTGTTAGCTAGGGAACAGTAACATGAATTTAAATGAACTTATTATGGAGCCCCCTCCTTGTGATTTCTTTCTTCGAAGAGATATTTAGTGGTCACCGCTTCTTTTCGATCCAGCCATCATGCTTTTATTTGATATATTGTTTGATTTCCTTTTTGCATGAAGTAATGGATTTGAAGTACCATAATTTTTAAGGAGAAAGCTGCTGAGTAATGAAATATAACTTGGAAACTGTTTTTGATTCGTTGAAGAATTCTGCTGAGTCATGTTAGTAACAGATGTATTACATTCAGAAAATGTTCTTTGGGTATCTTTTCATTAAGCATATTTATTTGATTTTTCTGGTTAAACAGCTGCCTGACATCAAACTCAATTATCATTGTCAAATTATGTTTTAGTTCATTTCTTTGCCTTGCCTGTCTGGAACTCCAAAGTGGCTGTAGAATTCCCTGAATTACAGTTCATTCCCTATATTTTCTTTTTTTATCACAAATGTTAAATTTTTGTTGCGAGTGGGCCTTTTGCCAACAAGTAATGTGGAATTGGGGAATACCAATCAAATACCTAAGCTAAGGAAATGCCTACGGAATTAATTGCCTGAATAGTAATATTTACATTCACAACCACTGCCTGATTGGTGACATATTAAGTCGCATAGAATATCATCATCTGATTTATGTTTCTTTCTCATTAGAAGTTAGCCAATATTGACAGACATTCTTGTTTGTCATCTTACTGCCTAGCTTGTTAGATGCAATGATGTCTAGCTTGATCTATATTGGTTACAAGTTTGCTGCCTTTCTCATGTTATTAGTACACTCAGAAGCCATGAAATTGAATCATAAATCTTACATCTATTGCAGGGAGGTTTGGTTCGTGAAAAATTATGGGATTTGTTGGTTGATGAGCCTGGTGTTATCATGGAAGAAGGTTTTCCTAATGCCACCGGTCGTGAGCAGTCAATTAAAGGAATGCGTTCAGCAGAATTTTGTTTGCATCCCGCAGGAGACACCCCCACTTCATGTCGCCTCTTTGATGCCATTCTTAGTCTTTGTATACCAGTCATCGTCAGTGATGAAATCGAACTCCCATTTGAAGGAATGATAGACTACTCAGATTTCTCGGTTTTTGTGCCTGTCAGCAAGGCATTGCAACCGAAGTGGCTAGTAAATAACTTGAGGAGTATTTCTGAACAGCGTAAGCGTCGATATCGCCTGAATATGGCACAAGTTCAGCCTGTTTTTGAGTATGATAACGGCAATCCTGGTGGCATAGGACCCGTTCCTCCAGATGGTGCCGTGAACCACATTTGGAGAAAGATCTATCGCAAGGTACCCATAATTAGGGAAGCAATAATCCGGGAGAAGCGAAAACCTGAAGGTGTTTCAATCCCACTGCGCTGTCACTGCACTTGAGCAGCCTTCTTGCTCGGAGTGTTTGTGGTTACTGAGCCATCTAACCAAACGATGATCTATTCATTCTCTTGTAACTTGTTAATTACATGTAAAGTCTTTTTTTTCAGCTGCTCTAAGATCATGACAATTATGCGGAAACTGGAAATGATTTATAGTTGTTTTATTCTATCCTTATCCTACTTCCCGGACCTCATGTTTATCTTTAGACTCTACTTTGTGCGTGCGTGTGTGTGTGTGTGTCTGCTCACTGAATTATCTTCTTTGTGAACCCAGCAACAGGATCCAAGGGTAGATTCTTGAGGTTAAAGGTATGCATGAATTCAGATATATTTTGCAGGAGCCCTCATCGGTCACCATTGTCCTCTCAGCTCGTCCCCCCCCCCCCCACCCCGCTCAGACATCTCGATCCAAGGCCAGATTACCGAGCCTATAGGTAAGCAGCCCAACAGCAACAGCAAGAGAATGGACGAGAAGTCCACCACTAAGGTAAGCTCATCTAGGATTCAAGAATCTTGTGTTTGATTGAATAGTGACTGATAGTTATCCTTTTTCAGTCAATATGATGTGTATAACATATCGAGATATTATTTAAAATTGTTATAATAGTCGTCTTTTTTAAGCATCATTATTGGATCGTCTAGCATTTACTTCATGAAGAGTGGACAATGGCCACCCAGTCGAGCAGAATGGCTGTGAACAAGCTTCTCATTTCACATTCATTTCGTCGAACACATTGTCGAATTATCTTCTTAGCCTCCTTTCATCAGTTATTATGAAGAAAAAATATGTTATTACTGTTGATGTTTCACAGTGTTTTAAGCAGCAGTTCTACAACTTGTTCTGAAGTATGAAGGTTTGTTTGTTTATATACTACACGTACTGAGAAAGACGACTGTGACTGGAATTGCTGTTTCCATGAGACCATCTCCTCAGGGCAGAGGCCACCAAGTTCCTTCTGGTGGCGAAAAAGCCCTCCCGCTTCTTCTGACCCGGCCACCTGCCCTTACTGCTCACACCATCGACCAGCGGACGTGGCCGCTCTCTGCCGCCTGTGTCCGCCGCTATTCCAAATTCCTCCAAGGCACTCCCCTCCTCCGTCGCCTCCTGTTGCTGGTCGTTGGTCGACCCGCCGTTGACCTCCAGGTTGATCGCCAACTTCGCGTGCCTGCTCGCCACCAGCCAATCCGCGCACTCTGGCGTCACTCCGGAGCACCTCTTCACGGTCACCTTCGCCAGCTTCGGGCACCCCGCGGCGAGGGCCTCCATCCCCTGGTCGGACACCGGGCATTCCTTGATGCAGAGCTTCTTCAGAGACGTGCACTTGGAGGCAATGCAGGCGACCTCGGCATCCCCAATGGTCTCGCTGCCGCAGAGAGCTAGGCGCTCCAAGCTGCTGCAGTTGCTTGCTATGAGCTCCAAGCTCCGGTACGTGGGATTGAGCCCAGCGAGGACCAGTTCTCGGAGGCCGGTGCATCGCTGTGCCACAGCCTGGAGGCCCTCGTCGCCGATATTGTTCGCCTTCCAGCCGTCGATGTGGAGCTTGCGGAGGCGGTGGCAGCGGTCAGCGATGGTGGCGAGGCCTGCGTCGGTGCACTCCGGCGTCTTGACGAGGCGGAGGATCTCGAGGTCGATGCAGCCGGATAGGAAGGTGAGACCGCTGTCGGTCACCTGCAGCCTCTCCAGATGGATCTCGACGATACGGGGGACCCTAGCGGCTATGTCTTGCAGGAGCGGATCCCAGTCGCCGGAGCAGCGGATGAGCTTGAGCGTCTTGAGGTTGGGGGATCCGGCGATGAATGGCGCGAAGCACTGTCCGTTGTACAGGTCCTCAAGGCAGAGGGAGCGGAGTGAGGCGGCACCGGCGACGAGATCGGCGGTGGCGGAGGGGTCGTGGAGACCGCGGAGGCGCTTGATGGAGAGGTCTTCCAGGCGGGGGCACCCGCGGAGGATGACGTCGATGCCCCTGGCGCCAAAGGTGCAGGAGCTGACGGAGAGCTCGCGAAGGCCCGGGCAGTACCGGGCAATGGCTTCCATGCCGGCCACAGTGACTGCGCGGCAGGCACGGAGCTTGAGGCTGACCAGGCCGGGGAAGCGCGCCGCGACGAGGGCGAGGGCCTCGTCACCGATGCTGTCGTGGCGGCGGCCGCACACAAGGGCAATCTTGGAGACGCCATCGAAGCGGCCAAAGATGGCGGGCGCCACGTTGAGCAGCGCAGCGCGGGCGTCGAGGTTGAGGCTGCAGCGGCTGCGGCTCTCCACGGCGAGCCACCGCCGGCACACCAGGGAGCAGCTCTTTCGGTCGCCAGAGCCGAGGGACCGGAAGACGAGTGCAAGACACTCGTCGGGGAGGTCAGCGGTGTAGTCACTCGTCAACGAGACGCCTCCCATTGCCGGAGGCGCGTCGGTGAGGCGGCCGGAGGCGGATTGGCCCATGCACGGCGACGGAGAGGCAACTGTTAGCGGACCCGCCGGCGTAACCAAGATTTCGATGACTGGGGCTCGACGTAGTCCGCCGCTGTCGTCGGGTTTATAAACGGTGAGCGTGAAGTGGATCGAAAGCGATGCGGAGAGAGAGAGAGAGAGAGAGAGAGAGATGGACGCGTCAAAGGGAGAGTGCGCGTGGAGACCATAGACTGCGACGACAAGAAGCGTGCATCCACGCGGTAGTAAGATGCTATCGCACAGTAGATGAAGAACTCCGATTAGACTTCTCCTTTTGACTGTTCATAAGGGGCAGTCAGTCTCCTACTCTCTACCGGATTTGAGATCAGCTACTACAACACGTACGGCTCTCTCCAAAGAAGAACACAACTCCTCCATCCAAGAAGATTCCGAGGAACTGCTTCGAGGTTTTGCCATGCAGAAGACGAAACGTAACCAGTTGGCTAAAGGCTCTGTTGTCAGTGCCCGGAGAGAGCATTACTTTTTGGCTGCAACCAACGATCGAGCACTTGGTCTGTTCTGTGTCAGTGCCCAGAGAGAGCAGCATACTTTTTGGCTGCAACCAACGATCGAGCACTTGGGTCTGTAAGAGCCACGCAAAGGTGATCCAGTTTCCAGCATCTCATTGGACTTCTAATCTTTTGCGAAGAGACCATTGGATCCAAACGCAGATGAAGCGTTGTGGAAGTCGCCGTCACCGACTGGTGTGCGATGGAGTCATCCTCCATTTCAGCTTTCTTCCTCTCGTTTGTGGTCCACTGAAACACAAAAGTCGTCTTCCGCTACCACAGTCGCAGTGATCTCCGGCGTAGTTGGTCGTGGTAGAACTTGTCATCAACGACGACTGGTCTATGTGAGTGACAGTGATTCGTGCGTTGCCCCACCAAGACCAAGGCATGTATTCCTCATCTTTCGTTCTGGGAATCTGAGGTTGACTGGGTTGGAGTGTTCAGTTTGGTTGGTTCTGCAGTAGGGAATGCAGTGTCTAGAAGAGTGGACTGTGGCCATAAATGTCAAAGTTCAGAAGTCAAATGTTCTTTAGGTTGCGGACGCTCCACGTCGGTGATTGATGGAGAAAATTTTGATATCCTCCAGCAGGCAAGTCGCACTTAAAGCAAAATTGTCTTAAGAAAGCGTATACGTTTTCAAAGATTGGATTCTCGAGATGCCATGGCTTTTAAGAAAATTAGTTCGATTAACTCAACCCAATCAATGTATGACATCTACAATTTTCACATTAGCAAATATATACCTCAAGAGTTTCTTTTGAATTAGAGCGATAGAATATATTAACGAACAATCATCATCCATCACATATATTACGTTGAAATCATAGTGAAATAAAAAAATCTAGGTTACCCAACACCCACATATGCTCACATCAATAAAAATTCAAACCAGGTCGTTCAGAGTTCTCTCTCCCTACCGCCCATATGAACAAAATGACAAAAAAGAGACTCTTAAGTAGTTACACATTGTCTCTACCAAGACTAGTTATTTTGGTACTAGAAGGAGAGTCTGATGTCATAAGAATATTCATCCGTCAATCCACTCAATGAACGATCTAGCAAGGAGGTCCTACCTCCAACTAACTCATAGCACTTTTACTTTAGGGGCATCTACCACCCTCCAACTTATAGCACTTTTACTTAGGGGGCATCTACCACCCTTCCCACATATGGATGCATCTACTTCAATGCAGACATCGAAGCGATACTGGTGTTTGTTCAATGACCCAGACCTCTCACCCCTAGGGATAAACTCGAACCACCTGCTCCTCCTTGTCAAGATGTTCCTAAACCTCACACATCATGTGCAGACGCTCATGGGTATGATACAGGCTATCGCCCTGATCCTACCTCAGCCTATCCTAAAATCTACGATCGACATTTTATGCGTAGCGAAAAACAAAACAAAAATCATATTTCTCAAAGTTAAGTATTTGGCCGTTGTGCGATAATTGGTGTGCGAAAAATCATAAAACACGAAAAATCACATGAATAATGAGAGATGTGTTACCTAGGGAGATCGTATATCCCTAAAATTTTTTAGATCCAATGAAGAAGGTGAAAGAGTATTCGCGTGCTCCTCTTTAGCGGTGATCCATACGGTGGACACGACGATAAGGCTTCTCAGCTGTAGGATCAACCTCTCCATACACAATTCAAGACTCTCAAGCCAAGGAGGAGGAAAGGGGGACTGAGGAGAAATAAGAAGGCAAACTTTTGTAGTTCTAGCCTATGAATCAAGGAGCCTCTCCTATTTATAAAGGTGAATGAGCATATTTCTTAATAGATTGGATATTAGATCTTTATCCAATTACTCAATCTTATTAGATATTATCCATAGGATCCAAACTAAGAGCTCCGTGGATATCTCATATTTGTACCTCTACTCATCGTAATATCCATCATACATGTGTGACCCTCTAAGCCTGATATCGAGTTGGTCATGAGTCATTTTTATCAGAATTCCTTATGATATAGTATATTATTATCTATATAATAATTTACTCGACTCATCAACTATGAACGTATTAGGCCACTACGTCATAATCCCTATATGGTACAGAGGGATCAAATCTACTGGATATGTATGTCTATAATTACCGTGTATATATAGTCCCTCATCAATCTAATATCTCAAAGACTGTATCTTGGGCATGGGTAATGTCAGGTCTCATATGAAATCTATCTGAGTCTTACTCTAATTAAATTCTCCCAAAGAACTCATTATCTCTCAATTTGAACGACCCTGACTAGGGATTTTGTTTGAGCGAGCATAAACGAGATATTCCTCTCGTGATACCGAGAGTGGATGATCATTTATTGACACTCTATAGCTTTCATATAGTTGGTTACCAATTTCAATAATCGGTTGTACTAGATCTGAAATATTTTAGACATATAAGTCTAACGTCAAAGAGATGAGTACTCATCTAATGCATCCTTGGTGTCTCAAGTCTAAGGACCGGATACACAACTATGACTACGAAGTTGCACTCCAACAATAGATATCATTATTCATCAAGTATTCCGTAAGCGGATCAATCAGTGAACTCATTCTCTAATGAGCATATGCATTATACCTCTAATGTCCTCACACAAGCGACTATAAGACCAGTCGCCTCGATCATATGAACGAGTATACAGTACACTGATCTATTCAGTTATCTTGATATCCCTATAAGTAATCTTGACCAGGATGATTTAGAATTTATGTTTAAAGGTAAATCGATCTCATTATTATAATCTCATTTTATCTGATTCTTATTGTACAGATCCAAGAATATTACAATATACATCAAAAAATATATATAATGTGAGAAAATATTAGTAATAATAAGCAAAGAGATTACTGCAGCATGTCATAGATGTCATCACTCATGTGATTGGCTTATAAAATACCTATAACTAGCATAACCATCCCAACAAGCGAGGCCACCATCTCAGTCATGGTCGACACATCAACTTTCACTAGCACCGACATCTGTCATGATCCTCCCAACTGACACGATGCTAGTATCTCAAGATCGCCCAAGGCTCATAGACCTATGAGTCGAAGGAGAGCCCCACTCTCCAACGATGAAATTCAGCACACCGTCTCACCATCGCTTTGCTTTGGGTTAAAGAATTCTCTAACATCAGTCTTGGTGTGATTACCACCTCCAGCTACCTTAGAGATCTCTCGAAGCTACCTCAGATACTACTACACCTTTGAGTTTGGACCATGTCAGATTGACTCAGATGTTAATAATAATTGCTCATAATAACGAGGATCTATAAGATCTAAAATAATTTCTCAGGACTAAGTAGATGAAGGCTTATTAACTTTTTATGCCTAAATCATTGGCCATGATAGTAAAATCGAAGTTGATAGCTCTACATCAATCAAGCTCATATAAATGGATTCAAATCCTTGTTTACTTTCCATATGTAACTAAGTTAGAATATTACTAGTTAAGCATTTATTGGTTAGTGATAGTTGTTTGTAATGTATGTTTGTATGATTATAGTATCATTAAGTAATATTATTATACCATATGTACCATTTATATGATGATACCCATTTATTTTTTTTATAAATGATGTTTATTTATTCAGTATACTATTACTTATTATAATTGAATTCTTCTTTTTCTTGGTACTAGATAATTGTACTTATTTTATTCTATTTTATAATATGATAAAAGAAACTCCTAATATAAAATCCATATGATATTTGGAGAAACATTAAAAGAGAGCTTAGATCGTGTATTTACTTCACAATTAGTATTGTTATATTGGGTGATTTTTAGAAAAAAAAATTATTTTAGTTTTTTGAAACTTTTTATTTTTATTTGGAAAATATTAAAAGAGAGTTGTACCAGATATATCTGGATTTTCTGGATATGTTTGAATTTTGACTCCAAATTTTGAAGCCATTGGGAGCTTATAAATACCCCAAGTTTTCTTGTATTTTAGATAATAATTTTTAGAATTAAAATTTTATGAAAAATTTATGTGAATTGTAAGAAAAAAAAAGAAGAAGAAAGTAAGCTAAGAGTTGTAAAATTCTTGTCAAGAGTATCCCTTGTAAGCTCAAGTTTGTAAGGATTTGGTCTTCACTCAAAGAAAATTGGTAGCGGACACCAGTAGACCTCGAGAAAGAGGACTCGGAAGTGGACGTAGGCCAAGATTGGTGCCGAACCACTAGAAAATCATAAGTGTTCTCTATTTGGCTTATTCTCTACGTTCAACTATTTTTAATTAGAAAATCAAAAGCATCATCTTTTGATTATGTTTTTAAATCGTTTATTTGTTCTTCTTCAAGTTCAAGAAACGCTTTTGATTTGGGGTTTTGCTCCAAACGAAAAGTTTTCCTTAAACCGTGAATTTTTACACTTGCACTAGTTCAACCCCCCCCCCTCTGTTAGTGCTAATTGATCATAACAATAAGCACTATGTGGAAGCCATCGTAGAAGGGAAAGGTCTAAGTTAGCCAACACTCATGTGCTCGCATTGATAAAAGTCCAAAACATACCATTTGGGGTTGTCTCCCTCCTGCCACCTACGTGGACAAAAGACTAAGATGGGGACATTGAAGCAAGTACATTAAGCCTTGCTTCAATGTCCTCCTCTTGATATTTTATACTTGTCTCCTCTAAGGTAAGTATAAAAAAGTAATCCTTGGCGCTATATTAGGGGGACTTTTTTTTAGGAAAACCATGTCCAAAAAGGATTGAGTTAAAGAATTTTCTAACATCAATCTTGGTGCGAGTACCACCTTAGAGCCACCTCAAGCTACCTAAGACACTCCTATACCTTTGAGTTTGGATCACGTAAAATTGACTCATACGTCAATAATATTTTTTTCTAATTAAGGAGGATCTATAAGATCTAAAATAATTTTTCACGACTTGTAGTAGATGAAAGCTTATTAACTTTTTATGCCTAAGTCATTGGGCCATAGTGGTAAAACCCAAGTTGATAGTTCTACATCAATAAAGCTAATATAAATCCATTCAAATCCTCATTCACTTTCCATATGTAACTAAGTTAGAATGTTATTGGTTAGGTATTCATTGGTTAGTCATAGTTGTTTGTAATGTAAGTTTATATGATTATAGTATCATTAAGTAATATTATTATATGATATGTACCATTTGTATTATGATACCCATTTATTCCTTTTAATAATCTATATTTATTTATTTAATATACTATTACTTGTTATAATTGAATTCTTTTTTTTTCTTAGTACTAGATAATGGTACTTATTTTATGATCAGAACATATTATGATAAAAGAAATTCCTAATATAGAATCAATATGATATTTAGAGAAACCTTAAAAGAGAGATTAGATTGTGTATTTACTTTACAATTAGATTGTTATATCGGGTGATTTTTAGATTTTTTTTATTTTTTAAAAGATTATCTCTCTTTAAATTTTTGGCTCAATCAAGAGTGCAAAGTGGTTCTATATGAGTTAAAGTTGATGAGAACAATAATGTACCTTTCATATCGCCAGGGATGGCAGAGTAGCTTGTTATCATTGGTAGTAATGCTAAGGGGGTCGAAGCAATGGGTCGGTTCACATGAGCAACGAGCTTAGCATGATGGGTCATGCGAGGAGAGTCGAGAGATGAAGCTCCATTATGACTGCATCCTTCCTCTCCATTGATAGATATCAACGATCATGTCGCATAAAGATGATCAAACGACTGATGTGATAAAGGACGATAGGATAAAAGTGATTGGGATTTACATGAAGATACAATAAGGAAGAAATAAATTCCATTAGAAACAAAATTTGTTTTTGGGAAATCTCCCTTGTCATGTTATTTTTATGTTTATTAGGAAAGCATGTACCTGTAATTGTCCCAAATCTTAGATACTGCAGCGTGACACCACGAGACCTTGCTTGTTTCTTCGCACCTAATACTGTACCACAAGGGTTACAGTCGAAGAGCAGCATTGAAGCATGGAAACTTGGAATTGTGCTCTTCTTTATTTCCTTCGATGCATTCAGAGATCAGCAGCAGTCATCTGTATGTTTTCCCGGTACAGTTGCGTGACGCTTTCTCCTTGGCATTTACTGCTGTGGAGGATTTGGAAGGCGTTGGTGTTGATGATGACCTCTGTTGGGGTGACAAGAGAGATCAGTGGCTCGTAATCACTCGCTTGCACTCCTCTCCCCCCGGCCTACGAACACAGATCCTGCTCCTGCCATTGTTTCACGTCTTTAAAGCTTGATCTCGTTTTATATCCATCCCTCTCTCTCTCTCTCTCTCTCTCTGATGACGATGATGTTTCATCTAAGACCAGAATTGCTGAGTACTGTAGAAAGTTTCTGTTTGGAGACACAAAGTAAACGAGGAGAGGGAGAGAGAAGGAACAGTGGATGGAGGGACAAACAAAAAGCGGCCAGCCATGGCGCGGAGATACCCCTACCATTTCCTTAAAATACCCACCCTTTTTCTGCTCTCCGACCAGGCTTTGCCGCCACCCCCTCTCACTCACAATACTAGGTGGACAGTAGGGAGAAAGAGAGAGGCGACACCGGAGAGGGCGTTTTGAGGGATGGGGATGAGAGGAAGTGCCTCCCTCCCTCTTTTCCTCTTCCCTTTTTCTCCTCACTCGCTCACTGTTCGCTGCGGTGCTTTGAGGTAAGAAAGGGGTAGAAGAAGAGAGCTAAAAGATGGCTCTTTTGGATCCTCTGTGTTGCCAGGAAGAGAGCTTGGAGCTGGAAGAAGAACGAAAGAGGCCAATGCTGGCGCTTCTGGAAGAGCCGGAGGCGGTGGTGGAGGAGGAGGAATGGGCGGAGGTGCTCTGCTCTCTGGCGGCCAAAGACGAGGAGACCCGCCCTGAGCTGCTGCCTAGCGTCGGTGGTGATGACGCGTACCGCCTGTCGTTGAGGAGGGAAGTGGTGGAGTGGGTGGTTCGCGCCGCCGCGAGCCACGATTTCTCTGTCGTCACCACGTTTCTCGCCGTCAACTACCTCGACCGGTGCTTCCTTCCTCATGCCGCTGCAGGAGGCCTCCGGCTGCAGAGGGACAAGGTGTGGATGGGGCGCCTTGCGGCGGTGGCCGCCCTGTCCCTGGCGGCGAAGGTGGAAGAGACGCAGGTTCCCCTTCTCCTCGACCTTCAGGTCCCGACGCCACCGGGAACGGAGGAGAACAGGTACGTGTTCGAGGCCAAGACCATCCGGCGGATGGAGCTCCTGCTGCTCTCGGCGCTCCGCTGGAGGATGAATTCCGTTACCCCACTCTCTTTTATCCACCATCTCCTTCCTCGACTCTGTTCTATCTCCACCACCTCCGCCACCTCCGCTGCCCGTGTCCAGGACTTGCTCGGTGACTCTGAGGCTGCTCTACTGTCCGTCGTTGCTGGTGAGAGCTCATCAAAATGCTTCCTTTCTTCCGTCAAAGACTTAATCTTTCTTATTTACACCACTTCGTCTTTGGGTTGGCTTATTGAAGATTGGAGATGGGTCCGATATCCTGCATCCGTGTGGGCGGCGGCGGCATTGCTCCACGCGGCGGAAGGTGGTGCAGGCGCCGTCGCCGCCACTGCCTTGGTGTCCCAGGAGACCCACCACCTCATTTCCCTCCTCAACGTTCCAAAGGTTTGGCTTCTCCGACTGTTTGCTTGTCCTAATTGTCTCGTTCTTAAAACTCCACAAACCGATAAAGAAATCTACAGGAAAAGGTCGAAGAATGTTATCAGCTCATCATGGAATCGATGGTCTACGGTGGTGGCCTCTTCTGCCACAAGCGCAAGCATTGCACTTCCTCTTCCTACTACAGCGTCAACTACTCTTCCCCACATAGTCCCAACTGGGTGATTGGTTCCTGCTTCAGTTGCAAGAGCCCGTCGAGCGGCGGCGATTCGTGGGCAACGCATCAGCCCTCGGCGTCGCCTTCGCCGGAGAATCGTCCTTCTAAGAAAATGCACCGCCAAGAAAGCCACTGGGAGTGAGGAGACCGTATAGCATGCCGTCCTTGCTCCTGTTTCGATGTAATTATCATGAACTGGCTGTTCCCAGGAGATTTGGCAGCTCACTGCATCCCAGGTCTGCTACTTGGGAGCAATTTTGGTTGGGACTCAGGTGGCCGTGAAGCAGAGGAAAGGGGAGGGGAAATGAGAAGAAGAATCAGAGATGCTGGCATTGGCATTGTTCTGTTCATCTTTGTTCTGAAGAATGTTCTTTTCATCTGTATGTTGAAGAAACACCGCACCCACTGCCATCATCCTCCCGACTAGTTGTTATCTACCTTTCGCTTCTCATCAATGCATGTTCATTCCTCTCCCATTACTGCTCTCTCTCTCTCTCTCTCTCTCTGGTCTCAGAAATGGCAACAAACACTGATATGCCTGTAAAGCTCTTTACTCTTCGGATTCAGCATCCCTCACTAAAAGCTTACGGCGGAGGGAGGGAGACAGGTCGAGCAAACACATAAACGACATTGATCACTTTGTCCGTTTGCGTTAGTCTGTGTGGGTTGAGTTGAATAATATGTCGATTAGTTTTATTTATTAACTTATGATTATTTATACAAATAAAGAGAGGGATAGAGTGGAACGATAACATGACGAGATACAAAGATAACAAATTTGATACTCTACGAAATGAAAATAAAGACTCCACGAAGATAAAATGACGAGACATAAAGATCTTGTGAGTGGAAGGATCATAGCATCGGTAATCATTATGTTTAATGGAGTAATCAATGAAGGTATAAGGTTTTGATCGTGGTGCTAGTTTATTTGATGCATAAGGACGTAGCCAAGGATAGCAGACACAACCAAAGACCCTAAGTTTTTGAAGATTTGGGGATCGATGAAACAACTTTTCAAACGGTGATTGATTATTGAGGACAGGAGTAGGCATACGATTAATCAGATAGACGACGGTCTGAAAGGCTGCAGACCAGAAGGTAGCTAGCATGGAAGCATGATGGAGAAGTGTGAGTCCAGTTTCAACTATATGCCGATGTTTATGTTCGGCAAAGCCAACTAGCTGAGGAGTGTACGGTGGAGATTTGAGATGCTGAATACCACAGGCTAACAAGTGTGATGTTAGTGTTTGGTATTCGCCTCTACCGTCAGAATAAATTGTTTTGATAGAGGACTGAAAGACATTTTCGACCATATTTTTTTAAGTAAGGAAGATGGTAGAGACCTCAAACTTATGTTGAAGAGGATAAAACCAAGTATATTTGATAAAATACTCAGTAAAGATAACATAAAATCGATATTTGTCAAAAGAAATACTTGGTGCAGGGCCCCAAACATCAGTATATAGAATTTCAAATGGACGTGTGCAAGAAATAGAAGAATGAGCAAATGGCAGTCGGTGACTTTTATTGCTAAGACATGCATTACAATGAGAAATAATAGGACTAGCTTTAAACGAACGAAGAGCATAACGGGAAAGAAACGTTTGTAGAGTAGAGGTAGAAGGGTGATCGAGACGATGATGTCACACATCCGTGAAAGCAGCAACAGAAGAATAGGCAGTAGGCGGAGAGGTGGATGACCACCGGTAGATGTTATCTTTACTCTGGCCTTGAACTAATGATGCCCCCGTGTTCAGATCCTTGACAAGAAAATGGTCAGGAAAAAATTCAATAGAGGAATTATTTCGTTTACAGAATTGAGAGACAGAGATGAGATTCCGTTTAATATGAGATGCACACAACACATCACCGAATGTAAAGTGAAGATAATTCGAAGTAAGCTTTGTGGAACCAGTATGAGTTATAGGAAGTCGCTTACCATCACCAATGACGATGTCATCAGTACCACCATAGCTATTGGAAAAGGATAAGTTCTGGAGATCCGCGGTGACGTGATGAGAGGCTCCAGAGTCCAAAACCCAGGAGTGTTGATTAGAAGGTGGAGCAGCAGTGAGATGTGCCTGGGGCAGAGATCGTGGACGAGATCGATAGACCTTGGCGGAGTGACCAACCTTATCACAGAGCTGGCAGACAATCCGGTTTGGAGGCATAGGAGCAGGACGCCAAGGTTGTTGGTAGTTGTAGGTGCTACCTTGAGGTATTGGAGCAGGACGCTAGGGCTGGCGATGGGGGATGCTGCTACCTCCCGGCATGGGAGCAGGATGCCAAGATGGTTGGGTACCATAGTTACCACTTGGATTATGATAAGATGGTGCTTGCTCTGGACCCTTGTTGGCAGACTGATGGTACTGATTACTTTTTCTTTTGAATTTTTGACTTACTTGAGCAGTAATAGGTTGTGCTGTCGCCTTATCCTCGCGCTTCAGATAAGTCTCGTAGTCAGTCAGCTTGTCGTACAACTCTTCAAATGATAGTGGGGAGTCACATGCCCGAATTGCTGCCGCTAATTCTTTGTACTCAGCCCCAAGACCATTAAGTGTGTGGATGATAACTTCATCATCACTGAGATAATGTCTGATTAAGACTAAGTCATCGATGATTACCTTCATAGTTTGGAGGTAATCAGCGATGGTACTTCCTTCTTGTTTTGTGTTCATAAGTCTGGAGAGAAGGTCGAGCATGCGGGTGCGCGAGCGATTTGCCAAGGTAGTTTGGAGTTTGCACCAAGCTTCGGCAGAAGTAACACATGAAGATATAAGTGGTGCGGTGGAACCAACAACCGACGCTTGAATCGCTTGAAGAATCAAATGGTCCTGTCAGAGCCACAATTTATGCTCTGGATTCGGTGTTGGACTTGTTGTGCCTGGGATATCAATCATTGCTGGTGGGCAACTGAAGGATCCATCAACATATCCTATCAAATCATATCCAAAGAGGAGATTAGTGAACTGGGTGCGCCATGAAGCATAATTCCCTCTGGATAATTTGAAGGGAATGAGGACGGCAACATTGATGGAGATCGGTCCCGTACTCGGAGAGGTGCCAGAGCTTCCTGTAATAACACTGATAGAGACCAGAGAATTAGTTGAGGAAGACATTATAGAGGAATACTGCTCTCCTTTTTTTTTTGAGTTGTGTCTCACTGCAGCAACGGAGGAGAAGAGTTCAATGCCGCAGATTTGTGTCTCACTGCAGCAACAGAGAAGAGTTTAATGCCGCAGTGTCCGACGTTTTGCAATTGTTTGAGAAAGGAAGGGCCGGTGGCCTCAAGTTCAAGTGGCTGCGTGGCTTGCTCGCGACGACAGAAGCAGGGTCGGCAGCGGTAGGCGGCAACAAGTGAGCAGCAGTTGATCCTGATGATGGATCGCTGTTGGTGGCAGGGAAGGGCAGCAGGTGAGAAGATCTGGTGCTGGAGCAGCACTAGATCTGGTCTGAATCACTTTGGAATAGAGGAAAACAATAGAGAGTTCGGTCAAGAACAGAGGAAAACAGCAGAGAGTTCGGTCCTCTGCAGCGTTGGTTTGGGGAGCACGAGCGGCGATCGCGGGAGGTGGACCTCTGTTCGTGATCGCTCCATGAAGGAGAAGCAGCAGATCTGGTTTAGGATCGCCCGCCTTGATGCTCAGGCTGCTGTCGAGGCGGGTTTGTCGTGGCCGCGGTTGCCGTTGGGGAGGATTAGGCGTTGCGGCTGCCGCCGAGGAGAATTAGGCATTGCGGTCGTAGATCTCAAGTGATTTGGGGCTTTCGCTACCTTTCGCCGGTTCAGCCCACTCGCCGCCGTCGTCGATCCGCTATGACCCGTCCGTTGGCAATCGAGTCACCAGTCGGATTTCTCTGATTCGATCGTCGAGGCGGACCAAGCTTTGCCGGAGGAATACGTCTCCGGCTTCCAATGATAGAAAACTTGCCGATAGAGAAGGTAGAAGTGCGGCAATGGCATATGGGTAGGAGTCTATTGCAGCTTCTGCCCGCAGTCGAAAAATGATGAAAATTTACTGTCGTTTGACAGTGAGAAGAGAGCTTACTCTAGACAAGTTGGTCTGATACCATGTTAGAAATGAGAAGAGGATTGAGTGAAATAATGTGTCGATTGGTTTTATTCATTCAGTGATAACTATTTATACAAAGAAAGAGAGGGATAGAGAGGTTAGACGTTGATGATTTTCATCAACAGACAAATCTGATACTGATTATTACAATATATACTAACAACTCTATTATTTGGCATAAGCGGAGATGAACTGATGTCCTCCTGTTCGTAGGTAACAGGGATCTTAATACGATAAACCATACGGGTACTCCTGTGATGTGGCATAAATCAAAGCCTCTTTTGTTCTACCACCAGCCTTTTGCGACAGCTAAACCGTAGGAGAAAGAAGAGGTGGAAGGACGATGCAACAGCCATGTCTTGTCCTCGAGTCCACCCTCGCCTTTTCCTTTCTGTCTTTTCCTTTGGCGCAGACAAGATGGTGGAGGTGAGATCGGCTCCCTTCTGAAGCACCGGGCAGCGAGGGAAGCAGCTGGGGGAGTCGCAGAGGACTGAACCCAGGCCATCTCTGAACCAATGCTTGGAACTGTTTCAGAGGTGATGAGATCACATGCATTGGTATCTGCTGCCCGCTTTGCGATTCGTCATGCTACAGGTACAATTATATGTGCATTTGGACCACCGTCTTTGTAGCGACTTCACTGCCCTTTCCATACCCGATGATGGGTGTAAGGAAGATATGATTTAAGCTCATTTGAGGTCTGTTTCAAGCAGTATCACTGTCGTTAAGCTTCGGCTGGCATCCCCATTTGCTTTGAGAATCGCGCACGCATGCCAAACGAGGAGACATACTCATGGACATGTCTCGTCAGAGTGGAAAGAAGATATCCCACCCACTCCTCCTCCTCCTCCTCCTCGGTGGCGCGGGGTTCCCTTTTGTCCGAGAGAGAGAGAGAGAGAGAGAGAGATGTCACACTGCTCCTCTCGGGGCACACAATGATTGTGGAATCATCTGCATGCACCTTTCTTCTTCTTCTTCTCCTTCTTCCTCTTTTGACCTGCTCCTCCACAGTGGAGACTCGTCTCCCTGGGAGTGCAGGCGAAAGAGAAGTAGAAGCATGGTCGAACCTCCCCCACTTTTATACTCCCCATACGTACAATACCACTTTAACTCACGGCTCGAGGTGCTGAGACCACCACTCGCGACTATGTGAATCCAACGACAGAAGCAATCAATCATAATACTTATTTCATCTTATGGGATACATTAATTAAACCTATAAACAAATCAATTCAATGGATAATATCCGAGTCACAAAGTGCCCACACTCGACAAGAAACAGAATCAACCGTGGTGCTACAGGATACGACTTGGCGATCCCTAGTGACCGATCCCTGGGCTTGGCCCGGAATCCTTGATCGCCTTCCAGTCGAAGCCAGCCATGTTATGGCCTCCGCCGCCGCCTCCGGTCTTGATCTTGATCTCTCCGAGAAGGAAGTTGAAAACCCTGTCGTCGTCACCCGCGCCGCGTGGGTTGAGAACGCTCAGAGGCCGAGCTTGCGCCGTGAGGGCGAGACCCAGCACCAAAGCGAGGACAGCAAAGAGGAGAAGAGACCTGCACCTCGCGGCCATGGCTGTTGCACAGGTGAGTGACTGCTGCAAGATGATGAATGGGGCTTGGGAGTGGGTTTGCTTTATATGCAGGCAGGCAGGTCAGAGTCGATGGATGCCTCAGTTTGACCGGCGAAAATGAACCTTGGCGGCGTCGTTTCCACCACGTAGCTTGCTGCATGCGCCAGCCACCCAGGAAGCATCGCGGAGGAGGCCAAAGGGGCGAGCGGAAAAAGGGCGTGAGAGGAGCGGGAATTCTGCGAGGGGAGAAGAAAGAGGGAGGTGGCGTGGTGGAATTAGGAATTGAGGAAGAGGGTCCCCGGTGAACACCAATGACTGCTGCTCGCAGGAGACCAGGGAGGAAGGAAGCTATTGACGAATGACTCTTTCTTTCTCACCAACAGTTATGTGGACTGTGAGAATTGACCATGAAGAGGGCTGCTTGCCGCAGCCTTTGTGAGACCAAGTGCGGGAAGAAGCCATTGCTGGAAGAATGTGAGACTCGTAGAACGTCTGATGATGATAGCACTTACGTGCATGAGAAAAAGAATGCCTTTCTTTTATTGCTAAGAATAATTCAAATAGTTAGGATTATCTAAAATAAAATATAAAAAATTAATTTTAAATAAATATATGAGCATAAAAAATATTAGAATATAGTAAATTTTTTTATTATTTTACAATTTTATACTCTACAGTCAATATAAATATATGTTTTTAAATCAATTCAAAAACACTGTAGATTGAAAGTACTCCTAGTTGTTTTTACTATTATCTTTCTTTTATTCATGTATATCGATTAAAAAGAGTAGAAGACTAATAGATCCAAAAAAAATTTTACAGGAGTAAATGTTTCTGATTAACTTCTTCGTATCTTCAAATGTGATAATTATCACTTTTGGGCTATTAAGATGAAAACTCTATTTATTTTATGAGGATTATGAAATTTGATAGAACATATTTTTATTATTTTTGTTGAGTATGATCTATAAGATTCTAATATTAGTAAAAATCAAATAGATCAAATGAATAAGACTACGCATAAAGATGTTAGAGCCCTCTACATACATGCTAGAACAAGTAAGAGGTGAGTCTCTATTTTTCTAAATCATGATGGCATCAACATCAATAGAAGCTTTAAAAGTATTAAAAAATATGTTTGGAGGATAATATAAAAACTTTATAACTTCGTATTCTTCGATATGAATTCAAAACTTTTATGATTAAATATCTAAATCTATCATTAGTTTTTTTTTTCTCAGAAGTCTCTTCTATTATAAACCAAATGAGATCTTATGGTGAAAATCTAAAAGATTAAATTATATTATTAAATTTTATAAAGTTTATCTTATCTATTAGTAAATTAATGTACTTCCTTTTAGTTCATAAGATATATCAGAAGAAAAAAAAATAAATCAAAAACCATATCCTAAGGAAGAGATCAAAATGACAAATAACGATGTTAATGAAACAATGGTAAATGAAACTCTAATGAGAATAACAAAGAAACTTATCAATATTTTCATTATAAAAAATAGATATATTAAAAATATTACTAGTATAAAAATAAAAATCCAAATATTTCTTTCTATCCTCATTATAAAAAATATGATCATCTTGAAAAAAATTATTAGAACAAAAAGTAAACAAATTATCATAAAAAATAATAGTAAAAAAGAGGAAAAGAATTTTTTTTTTATAGTATTTGACGAAGAATATTCTAGATCTATTTAATTTTTTGATAGTGATTACAATAATCATGTGATAGGAGCTAAAAGTTTATTTTAAAGATTTAATGATTCAATCATATCTACAATTACTATTAACATCAAATCTAGTAATAAAATTTATTAATGATGTGATGTTTATTCCTAATTGAAATAAAATCCTATTAGTATAGGACAACTGACGAGATGTTATTTTTTTATGATGAAAAATACTTGATTTATAATAAAAATAAAAAATTGATAGCAACTATGAGGATGATAAAAAAATAAAGTATTATGTTATTATTTTTGAATTTCTCCTTATATGCATATACTATTAGTGATGAATCGATATTATGCCGTAAAAGCTATGATTCTTTGAATTTTTATGAGTTTATGTAACTTATCTTACATGACAGTTATGAGATGAAATGCTGCGACATAGGTCGTGATAACTTGGGAATTATAACTGATGAGATGCATGCACAAGAAAATGATGAGGCCTTAAACTTCGATAATAACAAGCTTTCAACTGAGAAATCGTAAAAATAGAAAAGTCAACATTGTCTGAAATGATCAAGAATAACCAGGAAACTGTAACTAATGACTCATAAGAAAAGAAAGAGGATAATAAGATTTATAGAAGATAAAGATTTAGATATGATTTTCCTAACTGAACGAGGAAATCTCATCGAAAGTTCTCCTATCTTCGCCTATATATTGATGTTGAATCAATGAACTCAATAGTCTTTTTAGGCTTTTTATTCTCACTTCCTATTCCAACATGGTATCAGAGCCCCTCTCTCTAAAAGAGATTATCTCTTATTTATTCACTGTTCTTTTTCTTGCTATCAAACGACAACCTCTTGCTAACGACCGAGGAATCAACGACACTACGACTCCACTCCAGCTCTCTAACGTCGATATTGATTCCTCTCCTCTATCAATGGTAGTCCTCTGAGGTCCAATGACCAGGGTGAGCATCCTCTTCTCTATCATCGCTTGTCCGCGACGGTCCTTCTTCTCCGTCGGCTTCCTCTTCCCTCGCTAGACCCATTGTCGTCGGCTTCCTCACTCCTCTACCGAGGCATCCTTCTACACAAGGCTATCTTCCTCATGCACCATCGTTGTCGTATCAGCTCTAACAAGCAATGACACTTTCCTTACCCCATTTGTAGTAGATGACGACTTCTATACCTGCTCTGTGGCTTGATTTCATCTCCGGATCTGATCTCTGCATCCTGCTGCTGCCGTCGCTTTCATTTGCCCCTGCAGCCCAGGTAGCCATAGTAACCGCTGTCCATATTTTTCCTCTACACACCTCCCTCTGCTAGCATTTATACTTCTCCCTCTGTCGGTCCATTGTCGTCGACTCCTCTGCCAAATACCTCTGTGAAATCGCTGGCACCATTGCCCTTCCTTATCGTCACTGCCTTCTTTAATCGCAGCACTTGCCAGCCATAGTCACTGTCCTCCTCCTCCTCTCCTTTGCTACCGCTTCAACAAGCCCTTCTTCTTCGCCGTCGCGGTGAACCATCACGCGGTAGATGGGTAATCGAACGACAGTGGCAGGACGTTGCCGCTCAGGGGATAGGCGTGAAGAAATCCGTAATTACGCAGCACCTGGTTGTCGACGAAGTGCAACGCCCGCTGCATCCTTCCCAGCCTATGTTGTGGTCGTCGCTACAAGGCTGACACCCCGTAAAGTACATCATGAATGGCCGACGCCACTCGTTCGGCCCGCTCACCGCCCATCCTCCCTTGATTATTGCTAGCCCCACAGTCGTTGTTCCTCACCTTTTGCAGTAATCATAAAAAAAAAAAAAAAAAAAAAGAGAAAGAGAATAAGACAAAGGGCACCACTGCCACATCTTTCTCCCCTCACTTCTAGCCCTTACTGCTGTCATACGCTCGCCCGGTGAGATCCTTCTATGTGTTGCCACTGCTCGGCAACACCGACGCCTTCTTCCATGGCAATCTGCTCTAACCCTATTAATTCTCCACTCTGCTGTCCAACGATAGCTTATGCTCCATCCATTCTGCTACGTCTGTCCCGTGTCGCACCAGCTTCCTGATGCTTGCACCCTCCTTCTCAGCCAGGTTGACATTAGATCTTCACTGTGATTGACAACACAGCGGCCTCCTTCTCAGCCAGGCTGACATTGCCGCCGAAGTCAATCATTATCAGATCTTCATCGCGGTTGATAACACAGTGGCCTCCTTCTAAGCAAAGTTGACATCACCGCCGAAGTCAATCGATGTCAGATCTTCATCGCGATTGACAACACAATAGTCTCTTTCTTTTAGATTCATTCACATCGGTTCAAGATTTGAGTCCTTCATAGGAGATTGATCTTTTGGGGGTATGATAGTCCGATCTAATCGGACTGTCAAACTTGGCTCCAGCAGAATTGTCATCTCCTTCTCAAGCAGGCTGACATCGTCGTCAAAGTCAATCGCCATCAGATCTTTATCGCAGTTGGAAACACAACGACCTCCTTCCTATAGATTCATTTACATCGGTTCAAGATTGACATCCTTAGTTCAAGATCAATGTCCTTACAGGAGCTCGATCTTATGGGAGCATGATAGAAGATAAGGATTTAGATATGATTTTTTTAATTGAACGAGAAAATCTGATAGATTCAGTTGAGGAAAATCTTCCTATCTTTACTTATATTATTGACCGATGGGCTTTTTATTCTCACATCCTATTCCAAGAAAGATGACTCTAGAATAATATGAAAATATTAAAAATAAGACATAAAATATCTTATTTGTAATGAAGTCTGACAACATAAATGTTAAAATTGATAAAAAGTTATAATCTATGAAGTAATTATCTGCAAATAAAAAATTCTATCTTTATTAAGTTGGGTTCAGATAAGGATTCAAGGAAAAAGAAGAAAAACACTAATAGTGATAAACAAAGCAAAAACTCATTTAGCATCAATAAGTTTCTAAAGGCAACTAAAATTATGAATAGGTAAGAGATTTTAAGCTATATTATTATACTGATAGTGAGTAGGCTAATTGTGTATAGATTAAAAAAAAAAAATACTTCAAGTTTCATGTTGCTCAAGTGTAATTTCACGAAAAAAAAAAAATAATGTGTGACTCTAAGTTCTAAAGTAGAATATGTTACGATTATAAGTATAACATGTAAAATAGTTTAGTTTTGAAAAAAATTAATAAATTAAAAAAAATAAGATGAACTAACTTAAATAAATATACCGTGATAATAAGTCTACTACTATTACAATGATCAATAATCTTATCTTTCACAAATGTGCCCAACACAAGTGAGACTTTACGCTTATCAATCTGTTCTTTAGCAAAGCATGGCGCGAGAGAGAGAGAGAGAGAGCAAGCCATCAATCTGTTCTTTAGCAAAGCACGGTGACAAGGCTCCACCAATTCTGCGCTCGGCCAATCCTCCACGTAATCAAATGAAGACTTGTCGTTCATTTCAAACTCAGCTGTCGTCTTACATACGGAAAACAATCCCACCGTTGCTTTTTTTTTGCATGTATTTGTTTGGATTTCATTTTTTTTTTCCTATCATAAATAGCATCAAAAGAATCTCTCTCTCAGCAACAACAAAGAAACAATAAAGGAGGTACCTTCCTGGGTTTGTTCTCCGAACACAACTCTCTTCTTCAGATCGCAGGGAACACATACCACAAGTGTAAGGCCTTCAGGTCGAGCAGGGAGGAGCCACGGCGGGCCACTTCGTGTGCTCTTCCGCTTCTGTACGACGGCGACATGTTTGCCGTATCAGATAAATTATACGATACGTGTACTCAAGTCAACCTCAAGGCAAGATTGACGACGACGAAGGGCGCTACGTTGTCGCGGCCCAACGGCGTGACGTATACGGAATCAATTCCAGTCAAAGGACTCTGACGTGGACATCGGTCGGTCGTAGTTCCGGTCAAAGGCGCTACGAGTTAAGTCTTTACGTGACGAAACTATCCATTCATTGAGACACATCGAGACGCAAACTGATCCATGATTTCGGTACGACATTATTTGATGTCCCAAGTTGGGCCACATTAATGGCAAGCCCACCAATGTCGGCTACTCCACTCTGCAACTTTATGTATCATTAAAGTGTTGTATGGTTCGACCCAATCGCATTAATTGATGACGTAAAGGACAATTGCAAGATCGACTCACACGAATCTCGAAACGAGCACTGCGATGCGATTTGGTTTACACGTAATTTTAGTAGATAAAAATATATTACAGGTACAGATACGAGTGATGGAAACTTTGGAGTTTGGGACCCACGTCATGTGTATCTTCTAGCAGCAGGGATGTCAGTCAAACTGCAGCTACGTCGGCGCTGCAGGAGGCTCTCTGCCTGATCTCGTCCACGAAGGCCTGGATGTGGCGGTCCGACGACCCTCCCTCCTCCACCGCCTTTGCCGCTGCCTCTTTCCACTCTGCTGCCCTTGCCTTGATCGCCTCCGCGCCCTCCCCCTGCGTCACCGCCTCCACGCACCGCTCCACATCATCCCGCGTGGCTGGCGCCCGTAGCCGCACCCCGACGCCGTAGACTTCTACTAGGAACTTGGAGTCCGGAACCTGGTCCCCCCACTGGGGGTACGTCACCACCGGCACGCCGGCGGTCAGCGCCTCCAGCGTTGAGTTCCACCCGCAGTGCGTCACGAAGCACGCTACGGCGGGGTGAGCCAGAACCCGGTCCTGCGGGCTCCACTCCACCACCAGCCCCCGGTCCCCGGCCTCCTCGATGAACCCCTCCGGCAGCAGCGCTTGCGTGTCGCGACGCACCACCCACAGGAAGGGACGGCCGCATTTCCTGAGCCCCCACGCCAGCTCCGACATCTCCTCCTCGCTCAGCACCACGATGCTGCCCGCCGACACGTACACGACCGAGCTCGGAGCCTGGGCGTCGAGCCAGTACATGCAGTCGGCCGCCTTGAACAGGTCGCCCCGGATGCTCGACTGCGACTTGTCGTCCGGCTCCACCAGCGGCCCCACGGGTATGAGCTGCAGCCGGTGGGAGATGGCGTCGATGATCTCGCGCTCGAGCTTCTCGAAGGAGTTGGCGAACACCCACGAGGCCTTGGAGATGTTCCCGAACTGCTCCAGGATCACCTTCCTCAGCGGCTTAAAGGGAGAGGACGGGAGGAGAAAGGTGGGGAGCTCCTCGGGCTTCATCGGCGGCAGGCCGGACAGATTGACCGTCACGTCGGGGTTGTCCTCGGTGGGGAACTCGGCGAGTGAGTGGTAGTAAGAGTCGTACGTGGTGAAGACGGCGCAGGACTGGACCCAGAGGACCCCGCCGGGGATGCCCATGTCGGCGGCGACGTCGAGCGCCCACGGCAAGAAGGGGTTGTTGATGATACACGACACCGGGCAGCCGGCGTCAGCCTGGCGCCGGATGAGGTCGACGAGAGCCGGTGGGCCGGTGGCCCGGATGGCGGGCATGAGGACGTCGAGGTCCTTGCGGCGGGGGTCATCGACGGGCAGGCCATCATAAAAGAACTCGAAGCGGATGAAGCCGCGGCCGACGGGCTTGGGGACGCCGAGGGCGGAGTCAGCGGTGGAGGAGGAGATGCGGTAGCCAATGTCGTAAGTGGAGCAGAGGGTGACGAGAAGGCCCTTGGCAGCGATGCGCTTGGCGAGGCGGAGGAGAGGGTTGAGGTGGCCTTGGCCGGCGAAGGACACCATGAGGACGTGAGGAATGCTGCTGTCGTTATCTCCTTCAGTGGCGATTCCCATCGATCGATCTATCTTGGTGTACATCTCTCTCATTGGAAGGAGCTTCTTCTCTCGGCTGGGTAGCAGTAGCAGGTGGTCACGGAGAATGGATGGCAGTGGAAGCGGAGATTTGGATTGGGGCTGGCTTTTGAGGTGAAGTGATAATAACGACGATAATAATAATAATAATAAGTGGCCGTCAAAAGTTTTAAGGGCTTTTAACATTATAAATGTCAATTCTGTAAACCAATAATTCTGTAAACCACTTGACGTTTTATTTCCTTTGGCAATTTTTGTTTAACTTTAACATCGTCGACTCCAAACCTCCCATCATTTGCTTTGGTAATTTTAGGTAACTCAAAGACTGCCATTATCTCATCATTATCGGTTTATAATTTATCTTATATAATTGACCCCTCAATGTCATATCGACTATATGTTATTATCGTTTCGATTAATCTTACAAATTTAGCCGAAAAGCTCATAATTATTTGGAGCATTTAATCATCGTCTCGAATACAATAATCTCACATAGTAATGTTTTTGAACCCTTCAACTTTTTTTAACGCATTTGCATTTCGAATGAACTATCAAATCCAAACTAATGTCCCGGATGTAATCTTATAATATTTTTAACTTTAGCTTGCTTTTACTATGATGTTGTATAATTTAATTACCGAGGCTAAGATGTCGTCTTGGTACAGTACTATCCGTGCACACATAAACGTCTGAAAATTCTTCGTTTGCGTCCAAGAGATTGTGCTAGCTTCTTGGGACGTCAATTGGTAGATTGAAAACCCAAGCGATCGCCTCGTGCTGAAGTCGACTTCTGATCCTTGGTTGAGCTGAGGTCGCTCAGAGTCCGTTACGACATTTCGAGATGAGCTGCTTATCTTTGATCGGGAAACCTTCTTTTGCTCCTCAATTGGTTCTCTAGACGTCAACGCTTGCACCAAGGTCGCAACAAGGGGGAGGGAGGAGGGGAGGTGAGGTATCACCCTGACTCGGCCCCTTCGACAGTCAAGTTAGCTAGATGAATTACTTTGTGTAGTATACCTAATGTTGAAGAATGTCCCCTTGCTTATTTACCTGTGCACCTTGTATATTACCTAGGGAGGCAGAAGTCATATGAAGTGTGTTAATATGCATTTGTGGTAGGTTGGCGTGTCGATAGCTAAACCTCGACCTATCTATCAATTATGTCTATTGTGCTAGTTACTTTTATTGCGTATCTGTAGTATGCACGATCCTTCCATGGGTCGTTGTTTGGGTTGAAACATGTCCTACTATGTAGGGGGTGTACGGAAGGAATCTTACGATGAAGACAGGGGATACGGCCTGGGCCTAGCTCCTCAAACGGTGGTTTGGGGCAGCACTTTTTCCCAAGACTTTGTTCATGATAGAAACTAAGGAAAGTTGTATTGAAATAAAGAAATGAAGTACATGATCTATTTATTCTTCACGTGTACCTATTTATACAAGAGAAGATAATATTGAAAGGATTAGACTGTTGAGGATTTCCCTCAATAGCCTAGCTAATATGCTAAAGTTGTTACAGTAGTTTTATATCTTAACATGCCCCTGCAAAATTGTGCTCCTGTCAAGGACGCCGATCTTGGACCTATGAAGTGAAAATAGCTTACGGGCAAGTGGCTTCGTGAGAGAGTCCACTAGTTGATCTACTGTATGAACATGAGAAACACGTAGTTCTCGGTTGATCACTTGATCTCGTACAAAATGAAAGTCAATTGCTATATGTTTCATATGAGAGTGAAATACTAAATTTGCACACACGTAGGTAGCTTCGATATTATCACAATATATGGTAGGAGTGATAGAAGAGAGGATGTCAAGTTCTTTGAGCAGATTCATCACCCAACTAAGTTCTGCAACTGCAGTTACAATAGAGCGATACTCAGCTTCAGTGGTTGACCGAGCAACAGTCTTTTGTTTCTTAGAACTCCAGCCGATTGGATTGGCTCCTAGGAAAATGATATATCCAGATGTCGATGTTCTATCATCAAAGTTTTCAGTCCAATCAACGTTAACATAAATATAAAGTTGGAGTAGAGAGTTTTTGTAGAGAAATATGTCATAGTCAAGAGTATCATTAAGATAACGTAATACTCATTTAACTGTTGACCAATATGTAATAGATGGTCTATGCATGAATTGGGACAGTTTGTTAACTGCAAATGAGATATCTAGGCAAGTGATAGCTAAATATTGTAAAGAGCCAATTACTTGTCGATATTGTGTAGGATCCGTAGCAGGACTTATGTCATTTAATCGAAGCGATTCACTGGTGGAGATTGGAGTGGAAACAACATTTGCATCCTTCATGTTTGTCTTGACTAATAACTCTTGAGTATACTTCTGTTGAGAGAGGAAGAGTTAGGAAGATGTAGACATTGCTTTCACTCCCAAAAAATAATTCAAGGGACCGAGATCTTTGAGGGAGAATCAGGCGGCCAACTTCTTAATGAACATTGTGACCTCCATAGAGTTATTACCAATCATAATGATATCATCCACGTAGACTAAAAGATATATTATACTGCCCGGTTATTGACGGAGAAATAAGGAGGTATCAGACTTAGAGTTAGAGAAGCCGACTGACATCAAAAATGAGCTGAGTTCTTTGTACCAGGCTCGTGGAGCTTGTCGAAGACCATAAATAGCTTTGTGGAGTTTACAGACATGTTTCGGACACTGAGGATGAAGAAAACCAAGAGGTTGCTCTATAAAGACATCGTCAGTTAATGTTCATTGTAAGAAGCATTGCTGACATCAAGTTATCGCAGGTGCCAACCTTTTGAAACAGCTAAACTTAGAATCAGTCAGATTGTTATGGATTTAACAATCGAACTGAATGTCTCTGTAAAATCAACGCCAGGACATTGATGAAAGCCTTTGGCCACTAAACGGGCCTTATATCTGACAATGGACCCATCAGGATTCCGCTTAACTCAAAAAACCTACTTACACCCGATGACATTTTGTGCAAGATGAAACGGAACAAATGTCCAGGTTGAGTTATGAAGGAGGGTGTCATACTCATCAGACATAGCTTGACGCTAGTGAGAAGACTTTTGGGCTTGAATGACTATGGTAGGTTCACAGATCTCAACAGAGAGAGTCATAACTATATTGAGGTTAAAAACCTGACGTGGTATGAAAATATCACTTTTAGAGCGTGTTGTCATGGGATGTCCAAGTGGTTTAGGAGATGATGACGGAATGGGTGCTGGGGAAGAATGGAAGAGGGTGAGTTAGATTGATGAATTAGTAATGGTACTAAGCAGGGTGAGGGAAATACTAGTGATTGAGTGTTTGAAGATTGGATGTCTGAGACAGGAGGTATGTATACAGAAGAATGAGAAGAAAAAGAGGGAGCGAGATGTTGTATTAGAGAAATGCTCCACTCATGTATGTGGGTTGGAGTGGGTGATTCTTGTGGAGGCTCATTGGATAATGGCATGTGCCAATGATGCATATTCACCGGAGAGTTGGTACAGTAAAAGATTTGGATGGGTGAAATGAAAATGAGGACTCCACAAAGACCATGTGAGTCAAAGGATCATAGCATCGGTAAGCATTATGTTCAAGAGAGTAACCAATGAAGGTACAAGGTTTTAACCACGGGACTAGTTTATGTGATGCATAAGGACGTAACCAAGGATAGCAGACATAACCAAAGACTTTAAGTTTCTGAAGATTTACGGATTTATGAAATAATTTTTCAAATGGTGATTGATTGTAAAGGACTGGAGTATGCATGCGATTAATCAGATAGACTATAGTCTGGAAGGCTGTAGACTAAAAAATAGTTGGCATGGAAGCATGATGGAGAAGTGTGAGACCAGTTTCAACTATATGTCGATGTTTGCGTTCGGTTGAGCTAACTAACTGAGGAGTGTACGGAAGAGATTTGAGATGCTGAATACCACAGGCTAACAAGTATGGTGTTAGTGTTTGGTATTCACCTCCACCGTCAGAATAAACTGTTTCAATGGTGGACTGAAAAATATTTTTCACCATTTTTTTAATGGTAATGAAGGTTTTAGAGACATCAGACTTATGTTGAAGAGTATACAACCAAGTATATTTGGTAAAATAATCAACAAAGATAACATAAAATTTGAATTTGTTGAATAAAATACTTGGTGCAGGACCCCAAACATTAGTATACAAAATTTCAAATAGTTGTGAACAAGAGATAGAAGAATTTTTAAAATGTAATCTATGACTTTTATTACTAAGACATGCATCATAATGAGTAACAATAGAACTTACTTTAAAAGATGGGAAAAAATAATGTAATTTTTTTTTGGAGAGTTGAGGAAGAAGGGTGACCCAGACGATGATGTCACACATCCATTGGAATAGCAATAGAAGAGTAGGCAGTGGGCTGAGAGATCGATGGCCACTGATAGATGTTATCTTTACTCTTGCCTTGAACTAACGATGCCCCCGTGCTCAGATCCTTGACAAGAAAGTAATCAGGAAAGAATTCAATGAAGATATTATTTTGTTTGCAGAATTGAGAGACAAAAAATAAGATTCTGTTTGATATGAGGAGCGCACAACACATCACCGAGTGTAAAGTTACGAGAATGTGAATTAAGCATTGTGGAACCAATATAAGTAATGGGAAGTCGCTTACTATCACCGATGATGACGTCATCGTTACCACCATAGCTATTGTGAAGGGACAAGTTCTGGAGGTCCGAGATGATGTGATGGGAGACGCTAGAGTCTATAACCCAGGAATGTTGATTAGAAGTTGAGGCAGCAACAAGATGTGCTTGGGGCATGGTAGCGGAAGGTCGAGGACGAGACGGACAGACCTTAGCGAAGTGACTAACCTTATCACACAACTGACAGACTATCCGTTGTTGAGGCATAGGAGCATGTCTCTAATGCTGTTGATAGTTGATGTTGCTACCTGGATGCATGGGAGCATGATGCCAAGGCTGCTGGTGATTGATGTTGCTTCTTTGAGGCAGAGCTTGTCCAAGTCCTTTGTTGATAGGTTTAGAATGCTGATTGTTCTTCCTTTTTTATTTGTGACTCACCTGAGTAGTAATAGGTGGGTCTGAAGCCCTATCTTCATGCTTTAGATATGTCTCGTAGTCAGTCAACTTGTCATAGAACTCCTCAAACGATAGCGATGAGTCGGGTGCCCGTATTGCTGCTGCCAATTCTTTGTACTCAACTCCAAGACCATTAAGAGTGTGGACAATAATTTCATCATCACTGAGGTGGTGCCCTATTAATGCTAAATCATCGATGATAAGCTTTATATGTTGGAGATAATCACCGATGGTACTAACCTCTTGTTTGGTGTTCATGAGTTTTGAGAGGAGGCCGAGCATACGAGTATGCGAATGATTAGCTAATGTAGTTTGTAACTTGCACCAGGCTTCAACAACAATAGTACATGAAAATATAAGTGGTACGATGGAACCAGCAATAGAAACTTGAATTGCTTAGAGAATGAGATGATCTTGACGAAACCATAACTTATGCTCCATATTTGATACTTGACTTGGTGCCCTTGGGATGATGATTATTTCTGGTGGACAACTTAAAGATCCATCAACATAGCCTAATAAATCATAGTCAAAGAGGAGATTAGAAAACTAAACATACCAAGATGTATAGTTTCCTCTAGATAATTTAATGAGGATGAGGGCTACAACATTAATAGATACAAGCCCGGTAGGTTGAGAAGCGACAGTAACTAGAGTTTGAGAGGAGATAGAAGATGAATACATTAGGGGAGAGAATATTGGGTCTGAAATATATGCGGTGGTAAACGGCTTGTAGATCCGTTGTGTGTCAGAAAGAAAGCTGCTACAGATACGCTACTACAGTAGGCAGCAAAGATCTGAGAGAAGGCTGTTGTTACCGGGTTGGCGGCTGGGTGTTACTGGGTAGGCGGTTGGGAGCAAATGCAGCAGCTTCTACTCTTCTCTTAACTCTTTTCCCATGGCTGGGAGCAAAGGCAGACAACGAAGGGAGGAGTTAATTTGCCGTTGAAGAAGAGAATGAGCACCGGAAGAAGAGGGCTGCAGCTGCGTGGCAGCAGCGGTAGCAGGGGACAGCGAAAGCTGTAGCAAGGTACAGCAGCTTCGGCAGCAGGTAGCAGGACAACAAGGCACTGTCCACTGGAAGCGTGCTTGTCGGTGGCTGTTTGCGGCAGCAGACGCCATCGACGTGGTTGGGTAGCGGACGCAGCAGGACAGCGATGCATGAAGATAGCGGTGCTCGCTGTGCGCTACCGAGGATGGCCTCTGCGCACAACCATCCTCTCCTCCGCAGAAGAGGTTGAAGAGGAGGCTGGGAGCCAGAGAGACTCGATTGCGGCGTTGGCGAGGCCGTGCAGGCGATTAACACCGATCCGGCTAGGCAGAACCGGTGCGGTGCCTGCGTCCTGTTGTGCGAGTTGATGGCGCCGAGTTCGGGACCCGATAGAAGGAGCAGGCGGTGGGTTAGAAGGGTCTCACCAGGCTTGATGGGGCGACGAGAGCGCGCCCGTGATCGGGGACCTCAGCCAGTTTCACGAGCAGTGGGAGAAGAGACGATGCCGGGAGATCGGTGCCGATCTTGTTGGTTCCGTCGGCAGAGGAAAGCTGCAGTTGCCGGAGGAAGTAGAAAGGCCTCTGGTTTGCTGTTGTTTGCTCGTGGAAGAAGCAGCAATCGAGGAGGCGTTGCTTGGTCAGAGAGCAGCAGATGAGGCAGGCAAAAATGAGAGATGTGCTGTCATTAGACAGCGAAGAAGAGATGGGAGAATAGTTGCGTCTGCTCTGCTTCTGTGGCTGGAGGGGAAGTGCAGAGGATGGGCGCAGATAAGGGTGTCGACTGCGGTAGACCGGCAGAGGTAGAAGAACAGACGCCGGCGAGGAGGGTGGTTGGAGCAACCGGAAGATGCGGCAAGGGGAGGAAGTGATTGCTGTCCAACAGAGGAAGAGGGTCGCGGTTGTGTGGCAGCAGCTGTGAGCGGTGGCAACGCACGATGCAGTGGCAGGGGAGGAAGAAGAGGCAGCGATCAGGCTGCCGGTTGGAAGGAGCGGAGCCGGGGATCAGATCCGGCAGCAGGGGACAGAGGCGGGTGGAGAAGGTAGTAGCAGAGGAGCAACAGGGGAATCGAAGGTGATGGGCGCCAGCGACTGCTCTGCTCTGGTCTTGAACTAAGGACTGGCGATGGTACAGTAGCCGGGGAAGCCACAGAGAGAAGAATGCAGCTTCACCAGTGGAGGAGTTCCTCTGCACCTAGAGCTGCGGGTCCGAATGGAGAGGAGGGCACAGGCGGTGTTCTGGCCACGGTGGTGCCTCAACAGAGTGAGCGCAAAAGGTTTAGAGGTGCGCACGAGATGGCCAACAGCGCAGAAGGTGCCGTTTGACAGCAGAGGTCCGACGCAATGGGAGAATAGAGAGGAGGCGTCAACCAGTGGAGGTAGCGACTGTGGCTGTGGTCGGATGGGATGGGGAATCGACGCAAGCGGCGGCTTTGATACGATGATAGAAACTAAGCAAATTTATATTAAAATAAAAATAATAAAGTATATGATATATTCTTCACTTGTACTATTTATGAAATAAAAAAAAAACTAAAATAATTAAACTGTTGAGGATTTCCTTCGACATGCTAATATTTCTTGTTACAGTAGTTTTATCTCTTAACATTTCTGTTCATCGTGTTTATTTGACTTTTAAAATATGACATAGAAGTATGTATATATATGAAACTAGTCAAAATAAATATTTATTATCACTCTAATATCATATCATTTAAGTTATCCACAAAGCAGCAATGAGAAGTTGACTAAGCAACTCTTTGCCATGATAAGAGTATTAACTTATCTTAACTTAAGAGGATTACGATGGGACACAATCATTATCATCAACTATCTTTCATGTACTTGAGATAAAAGAGGAATTAATTTTTTTTCCTTTGACATACACATACATCACCTTAATGACTAAGACATTGAGATGTGTAATACTGTTAGAGTACTAGTGACGTCACTTTGTTTCAATATGTTGACATGTTTTGCTATGCACTCTTTTTTTAACTTTGGTCAAAAAATAGAATATCATATATATAGAAATATTTTTTAGAGTCAATTTTTTATCAAGTGTTTATGATAATTAAAATCTCAAATGTTAAAAAATATTATGATATTTTAAAAAAAGAAAATGACACACTATGTAGAAATCGAGTAATGTAAAATAAAAAATAAAAAAATTCTAAAATATAAAAATATTATAATATATCCATGTGGATCCAATTCAAATGCATCATCTAAATTTTATGGCATTTGCTCAAGTCCTGCTATACCATACACTATTTTTGTGCTATGACTTGACAAATAGTATATCGCATATTATAAAATATTTTCTGAAGATCAAATTTTTACCATGTGTTTGAGACATAAGTCAAAAAGCCAAACATCAAAAAATATTATATGAGTGTATGATATCTTATTATAAATAAAAAATGGCACGCTCAAATGCTCTCTTTTTTTAACTACATTTACTCATACATATCTAATATGTATGACAATACATATTAGAAAAATACTTTTTACTATCTCAAAACACTAGAATATATCCATAATTTATACAATTCTATTTACATGACTAAAACTTTAATCATCTATATAATTTTAAAATATCAAAAATTCTGGAGAATCGTATTCTTCACCAAATTGATCGTGTACATTGACATTCTATATTGCATAGGATTTACAAAGTCATATCTATAGTTTCGGTCAGATACATGCAATTCTTATAGAAACTAAGAAGCAAATTATCTATATAAAAAAATTTGTGATAAAAAATTTATCATGCAATTTACAGTCGGAACTCCTTCATTTGTCTATGGAAGAATAACACAAGAAATCCAAATAGTAAATGCTCAATATACTTCATAATGAATACAAAGCAATCATTCTTACAACATACAGAAGTCATTAATTGGTTAATTAATCAATAATAGACTAGTTATGGTATTTTGTAATGTTTCTATTAACCATCCTTTTCTGTCATCACCTATTTAATTTGATGATTGGCGCAATTCTGAGATGCAATAATTATATTTTTGTATCACTTAGATCCTTCAATATGTTCACATGCAACATTGGAAATAAACTTCATTAAATTTATTTATAGAACCAAAGTTTTAAAAGGCTTCCGCTAAACGCTTTTCATTTTATAATAACTTCTAACATTATATTTTACATTAGACATTAAATTATAAATCTTCTTATACAGATTGACAATCAAAAGGTGCTAACCCTCCATTTTCTTATTATACAGCAATATAAAAAATATTTAATTGACCTATTTCATGAGTCTTGTTGAACTATCTAAATAATATAGAACCATATATCTTGACGTATTTATGATACAATTAAAAAAAAAATAGTACCTTATAAATTCTATACTAAATAAAAAAATATCAACAATACTAAATACATTACTACCGACGACACACAAGATTCTTCAAGCGTGTCTTTCTAATTAGAATATTAACATAGGTAATTATTACATCAGAATCTATCGTACTATCATCTTCATAAAGCAATGCAACCTGAGGTAGCTTACGTCATCTCTCTAGATTATTTAAGTTGATAAACTATAACACCAAAAAAATCAAATAATTTGATCAATTACCTTATGTTTAATAGAAACAAAAAAAAAAAACTATTTATCATATGATAAAAGCTCTAAGTAAAAAATAACTTTAACTCGTGACAAGGGTTTAGAGCTTACATAAGATTAATGTCTTCTCTTCCTTTGAAATAACTTCATCCTCTTTCATAGTATATTTAATATCTTATAGTGATTCTTAAAAACTTATTTTTAATATGATAGTTATCTCTTTCTAATAATCAATCTTTTTCTTCGAGGTTCGACCCTTCACTTGGGTTTTTAGCAAAGAGAAGACCCACAAATCCTTTTGGGTTTACCTCCTTATCTTTCTTTTTATTCTTCTTGTGACCTCTCATTTCACAGGGATTACATGTATAAAAATACTAAAAAAATCTCTAAAATAAAAAGCCAGTGTTATATGCCCATAAGTATTGTATTTAAAGTTTTCCCAAAAATTTTAAATCATTTTGAACAGTGCATCTATGTGATGCACTATTTGTTTATTTTTGCTGAAAAATGATGCATCATCTATTAAAAAAAATTTCTAGACTAAATTATATATATATTGTTGATCTGTTTAGAAGCTCAAATATGAAAAACCATATTACATAGATATATTATAATTTATTAAAAATATAAAAAAATAATGCATGGTTTAGATGCCAAAAAAATGGTAAAAATATTAAAAATAATTTTTAATATAAAAAATATATCTAAAAGTGTCGTATCTAAAGATTTTTAAAAATTTAAGATCATTTTGAATAATGTATTATGTGATGCACTATTTTTTTAATCTTCCTCAATAATAATGCATCCCCTATTAAGATTTTGTTTGATCAAATTTTTTTATATATATTGTTGACCTATTTAGAAGCTCAAATGTGAAAAAATATTACATAGACGCCTTATAATTTTTAGGAAATGATAAAAAACAAGGAGAAAATAAAAAAAATATTATTCAAATGATCAAAATTTTATAAAAAATCTCTAAAATAGAAAATTAGTGACATATGCCCATAAGTGTCTTATTTAATAAAATTTAAAAATTTGAGATCATTTTGAATATTGATCTATTTTTTGAAATAGAAAATTAGTGACATATGCACTATTTTTTGAATTTTCCTTAATAATAGTGCATCGCCTATTATGAAAATTTTCTTTGGACTAATTTTTCTATATATATTGTGGGTCTCTTTATAAGCTCAAATTGTAAAAAAAAAATATATTACATGGATGAATTATAATTAGTTAGAAACAAAATAAACAAGGTAAAAAATAACATATCGTTCTAGACAAGGATTTTATTTTTATAAAAAAACTTAAAATATTAGCAGTAAAATAATAAGTTTTCATGGCACTGTTTAAAATAGTAATGGCTATATAATAAATCAAAAGTTCAATTTTTTTTTAGCAAACATATTTTATAGAAATTGAAACACACCTTAAAGAACTCTCGAAGGTCTATAACAAATAATATTTACGATTATTATAGTTTTAAAACTCTAGAAGTAGAAACTGTCAAACCCTTATTACGATTGCGACGGAATAGAAGTCCAAAGAAGTCGATATTATCGACGACTAATCTTGATACTCGTAGGTGATGAAACTTGATCCTAAGCATAATAATGCAAGAATTAATCGATACTCGAAAAGATTGTGAAACATACTTGGAATAAAAAGTGATTGAGAGATAAAAAAAAAAAGATCGTACACTCGGAAGAGGATAAAACAAGACACACAAGTGAAGTAGAGGAACAAATCCAATAGGTCGATTGAAAAGGCTGTCTACGTATGACTGTGGTTTGTACTATTTACTGTTGACTGCATAATAACCTAAGTTAATTTTCGACAGCCCATGCAGTAGTGGTACGACGACTTCTCATATATATATATATCTCTCTCTCTCTCAGAGGGAGAGAGAGAGAGAGAGAGAGAGAAAAGGAAATTAAGTGACCAACCAACAATAAAACCTTTCAAATTAATTATTGTGGAGGCAGTCTGAAGAACCATTCTGAAGCAAAAGTTGACATCAACCTACCAAAAAAATGTCGCCTTTGATTGTGGCAATTACTGCGACATCATAAGTTGGTGCCATGGAAATCCCCCATCTTTTTGTTTCAGCAGTGGAAGTATCAGAAAACAAACAACAATTGTCTCCCTATAATGCCAATTTACTACTGCATCAAAATGAATCCCACTTATTTAAAGACCAGCAATCCCCCACACTCTCTTCACACCTGTAGGTGTAATTGCACCACCGAACAATGGTCCTCAGCCTCCTCCTCCTCTTCCTTCTCTTCTTCCCTTCCCTCGCTGCTCCCTCTCGCATTCCGGCCATCATCGTCTTCGGTGACTCCACCGTCGATGCTGGCAACAACAACTACGTCCGGACCATCGCCAGAGCCAACTTCCCCCCCTACGGACGCGACTTCCCAGGAGGCCGCGCCACCGGCCGCTTCTGCAACGGCCGCCTCGCGACCGACTTCCTCTCGGAGTCCCTCGGCCTCCCGCCCACCGTCCCCGCCTACCTCGACCCGGCCTACTCCATCAAGGACTTCGCCACCGGCGTGTGCTTCGCATCGGCCGCCACCGGGCTCGACACCGCCACCTCCGATGTGCTAGTGAGTTCGTCCGTCATGGCCTTCTTAGGACCACCACGCCCAACAGTTTAGCTACGTAGTTTCGTGTCTTTTAGCCCACCACAGCGCCGGCCTCCGGTGCGGGATCTAAATCGCGTCGCGCCACTCATGTCGCATGCCGCTTCTCCGGTCGCGACTTAAGTCATGCCCGGAGTCGGGTCGTACGCAGGTTGGTCGTTGAATTGAATGAATACTACGAGTCGGATCTGCTGTCAACCCGTTACGATACGACACATTGATGAGTCCTTCCACCACACCCCACCGTCAACCTCTACTTACGACGCCCATACTGTGGATGGTCATGCGCAGTCTGTGATACCTCTGTGGAAAGAGATGGAGTACTTCAAGGAATACAAGAAGCGGCTGACGCAGTACGTGGGGAGGAAGAAGGCCATGCACATCATCCACGAGGCCGTGTACATCGTCAGCGTAGGGACCAACGACTTCATCGAGAACTACTACTCGCCGACGAGCAGCCGGAGCAAGCAGTTCACGGTGAAGGAGTACGAGGACTTCCTCATGGGCCTCGCCGCCCGCTTCCTCACCAAGCTCCACCGGCAGGGGGCTCGCAAGATCTCCTTCACAGGGTTCGGCCCCTTCGGGTGCCTACCGTCGGAGCGGGCCACCAACTTGTTCGGCCACGGTGAGTGCGTGGAGAAGTACAACAAGGTGGCCATTGACTTCAACATGAAGCTACAGGCGTTGATAGAGAGGCTGTGCGCTTCGTTCCCGGGGCTCAAGCTGAGATTTGCTCCCACGTATGACTTGTTCCTCCATGTCCTACACAATCCATCCTCATATGGTGAGTCTCCGACATGTTTCTTTCTTATCTGCTGGAGGGGACTTGCAGGTAAAGCAAGCCATGTGTTGCAGGATTCGAGAACGCGATTCGAGGATGCTGCGGGACGGGAAGAATGGAGATGGGCTACTTCTGCAACGAATGGAGCCATTTCACGTGTGAAGACCCAAACAAGTTTGTGTTCTGGGATTCAGTTCATCCCTCTGAGAGCTTGAATCGTATCTTCGCCAACCAGACGCTGAGGACCAGCCTCGCCGAGTTCTTATAGTTGATGTAGGTCGTTTAAGATCTCATATATATATATATATCCACAAGCCTAAGAAACAATCAAGTAGATTCAGTGAAGCTTAATCGGATGTTTTTTTTTTTTTTTTCTGCCTGTGTATCTCATGTGCGTCTCCACTTCTGCAACAGAGTGGTGAAGAAGATGAAGTCATTTCTGCGTGGAACTCCCCTCTGCAACTCAATCTGGAGAAAGGCGACGCGGAACTCTAAGATCGTGAATCCTGAGCCCAGTTTCTACAATGATTACCAACAAAGATCATCGACTAATAATAGAATTTAGCTGAAGACCATCAACTACGTGTCCTGCAAGACGACGGAGTTGCAGATAAGAAGGACGTCGTTTGCAGCTCCACCGAAACGACCCTACTCTGTCTCTCTCTCTCTCTCCCCCTTGTAATGGCTCTTGTCATTTATGAGTTGAGAATTTGTGGTATTTGGATGTGCATAGCCAATGGATCAAAACCACAAACTTTGTGGTATTCTGTCGCCTTGTCCAACTCGTGTTTTCGAGGAGCAGTGGCCCTCTCGAGAACTTGACCTGTTGTCCTCAGAGGACAGACACCTCATTGCACAAACTTGATGGCACAAAAGTTCAAAACTCTTTGGAACACAGAGCATCGTCCATGGGGATGGGGGAATAACAGAGAGTGACTTGCCATAGGATAAGAGACTTGATGTTGATAGGCCATGGATGAGACGCAGAACAACTCCATGGCTTCTGTCTCATCCTGTGGTTCCCATTTTCTCAAACTTCTGCAACACCATGTAGCATTGTTACAGAGGACCGAACTCCACATTCTTCTCCTGATGCAAAAAGGAATTGTTGCACGAAGGTCTTTTACATATGATTAGACTACTCCCCACCAGTCTCTCTCAAGATTCCATTTTTTGTGCTCATAATCTCTCTCTCTCTCTCTCGCTCGCTCGCTCGCTCGCTTGCTCGCTTACTTTTGTCTTCTTCCTCCAGGACGCCCAAAAAGAGGTGCAAATCTGTAGTTACTGTTCTGTATGCCTCGAGAGGCAGATAAGAGCCAACAGTCCTCTGCTGTTGTCCCACACCAATCCTCAGGAACCCAAAGGAAGCGTTTTTGTTCCTTCTCTTCAGCTTTCTTTAGCAGTGAGAGATCAAAAAGTGCTCTTTCTTTCCTTTGGGCTCTCTGGCTTCTTTGGCTGGTGTGGAGATGAAGCAGCTGGATAACGGGAAAGGGCGCAGGGTCCACCCAACCCCACTAACGGGGGCGGCGGCGACGCGGGACCTCCTGGCGGCGCTCCCCGCGACGGTGCTGGCCCTGGCGGCGACGCTGACGGCGGCGGAGCAGGAGGTCCTGGCGTACTTGCTCTCCGGAGGAGGCGGCGGGGGGAGGTGGAGGGAGCGGCGGCGGCGGCGGCGGGCTCACCCGCCGGAGCTGGGTTGCGGGTGCTTCGGTTGCTACAAGAGCTTCTGGGCGCGGTGGGACGCGTCGCCAAATCGACACGTCATACACAGGATCATCGACATCGTGGAGGAGAGCTCGGAGGCCAGGGAGCTTGACCGCGGGAGTGGCAGCAGCAGGAGGAGGCGGAGCGGCCGCGGCGAGCGGAAGGACGCTGGCTTGGCGGCGGAGGTCGCGGCAACTGGGGTGGAGGAGAGATTGGGGGTGGTGGGGATGGGATTCTCCCGGTTGGGTGGAGGACGCTTGGCGGACGATGATGGCGAGGACGGTGATGATGATGGAGAGGAGTTAAATGGTGGCGGCAACAGCAACAACGACGCCAATGGAGGTTGCAACTCTGTGAGGAGATTCATGAGCTTCATTGGGGAAAGAGTTTGGGGAGCTTGGAATTGAATGAATGGAGACGGAGAGATGGAAAAGGAGGGAGTTTTGGATGCTGGAAAGGTCACTTTTGATGCCATCTCCTGCCTCTTTCCTTGAATGGTTTCTTTTCTTCTCTTTGGTAGGGAGAAGTACTTGTACATTTTCCTCTTCTTCTTTTGAGAATTTTACTCTCTCAGCATCAAAAGACATGCTTCATGTGAAAAGAGAGGTAAGATCTTTAAGCATTTCAAGTTTATTGCAAGTTCTTCTTGCTCTCTTATGATTCTTACTCTTGAATTCTATCTTTGTAGGACTTCATCTCCTTCCAAATTTTGCTTGTTTTGATATAATATCATTAATCATTGCTGGAATTGCTATTCAATTGGGAACTTTTATATTGCCTGAATAGAAGAGAAAAGAGAAAAAAATTTCATGAATGTGGAGGAATTTATTCATTGACAAAAGCTTAAACTTCAATCTAAGATTCAGAGAGACACACTACAGTTTCATTGTTTACAGATTATTACTATTTCTACAATAAAGCAACTAATGCTGTCTATATTATTCTGTTCCTTGCTTTCCTTTGTGAATAGTGTTCTAACTAGTATAGTATCCCTGTGCATTATATGTCTCTAGAAATGGAGAAAGAGATTTATATTTTGGTTACTAGTTTGTGAGGAGTTTGGTATATGATCACTTGATGTCACTGCTCATCTCTTGGCAATCACTGTTAGTGTCTCTTTGTGCTAAGTGGGATTTTTATTGGCTTTCCTCTGTAGAGTTATGTTTGTGTAAGCCAATTCTAGGTTAATTGTGTGCTACATGACTTTTTATGGACTTTGTCAAGTACTTGTTGCATGATTCAAATGCCATATTGATATCTATGATTTGGCATCATAGAGTTGAAGTAAAGCCAAGCATATAGCCAGCACAAAAGCTAAGGAAGCAAATGGCTAGTAAAACCACAGTTGTTCTTCCTCTTTTTCGCCTGCAGTGGCATCTATTCTCCTCCATTATTGCCTAACTTGAGCCCCTGGCTCTCCAACTGACTGAATCTGCAAGTTTTGCAGAATTATTTGATTCGAATCAATTAGCCAACTTATAACAATCCAAGTTTCCTTCAGAATCTCTAAGCCTCTTTTGCCTTTGATAGAAAGAAAGCACAGATAGACTAAGCACTGGGACTGAGGGCATTTGGTGCTTCAGCATTCCCAAAAGACAGAAGGCTAATCTTTTAGCAACTTTTTCTAGTTTCACAGCATGGGTTGGCATCTCCAAAGTGTAGGTCTTTAAATTTTAGTGTTGGTGTGGGGACAAGCCTGTTCTCTGTAATTGTAGATTACACTACTTTGTGCCTATGTATCGGAATCTGCCATGCACAATGTTTAAATTCATATGCCTTCTGTTTCATCAACCAATTCATATTATACATAGACTTGGTCATATGGCTTCTGTTTAACCTCATATGGTGAAGACTCAAGGACTTCAAAATCTCATTGCATAACCCATGGAAATCATCGGTTTTTGTGCTTCATTATAATGGTCATGTTGACTTTAATTGATCTCACCTGCAGAGAAAAAAACAAAAAAAAACCTGAAACTGAATGTGTCTAGGAAAGTAGTACACTTTTTTAAGTGGTCAATTATGCAGAGCATTCACTTTGTCTATGTCAAAATATTCTGAATTCTAATCATAATGTCTTAGTTCTTAGTACTGTCAAAGTTCACTTTTGATTTGTTTTATTTTTTACTTATCAAATTAAATGCTTCATTCTCTTCATATCTTTTCATGTAGTTTCAGAATCTTACACACTACAATCCTTGGCAGCTTTGTGCCAAACTCTTTTACCCCCATTTTGCTATTTAATGTTGATTGTTCTGAGTTGCTGGTATGTTCAAAAAGTATGGTTTCCATTTTGCTTCTCTCTCTCTCTCTCTCTCTCTTTGGATGGCATTTCTCCTTCTTAGATCTCAAGAACCCACTCATCAGATAACCTTGAATCAAATGTATCATTCAACATTATCCAAGGGCACCTGTGGTATAAGCAACACATCAACTTGTTGAATCATTTTTCTCTGAAATGTCTGCTGAAATCTGGTACAAGTCCCCATTCTTAAGATCGAACAGGTCAATGGTCAAAGATGCATGATATATTGGGAGGAGGGAGAAATAAATTAATCATGCAAAGTTAAACAAAGGTAAAACCTTGTGAAGTGTTAGTTTCTTTACCTGGACTGCAGCATGGATCTCTGAACCTGAAAAGAATGAGATAAAGCCCAGCTTTAGTTCCTTTGTTGCTAATGATGATATTATGCCTCTTATGACATGTTTATATTTTAATATATATATATATATATGTTGTTTCTTAGGAAAAATTTACTGATTTAGATACTTATATATAGTGATTGGTTGAATGCTCAAGTTTTGGTTGTTTTTTTTATGATTGGGAATTAAGATTCTATTGGTACATTTATTTGTACCACAAAAGGCATCCTTGTTGGGGTACATCACTTGTGGCACCCACTCATGGCAAGTGCCTCTCAATTTGATGGGTGCTTCAGTTTCCACCCATGGCAGTTGTCTCACCTGTGGTCACCACATCTATAATTAATTAGTTATTTATTCTTTTTAAGAATTTGGATTATAATTTTTTTTTTTTCAAATGGTGAATGGTGGAGGTAAAAAAAATAATATTTTGATAAAATCTTTATTAATTAAACTAGTTGGTATGACATTTTTAACTTTCAACTTAACATTGTTAAATGATTAAGAATGAAAAAAATTATTACCAATTCTTAGTACAGTACCATTAAGTCTTAGTGAAGTTATTGTCACCGCCAGGGGCAAGATATCATTACCGGATCATCTGATAGACCGTGGTAAGTTCACCGAGCGATCTCAATCCGTTGTCTTTGTTGTGTGGTTCTGCTACCTGCATGTGAGAATAAGACTTCCAAACTTGAGCGATTGGGCTAATAAATATTTTTGGAGGGAACATAGTGTCGTCTCACTGGTGAGCGGTATGTTCACCTTAGGGTCTCGTACCATCTTTTCTACGGTGACGCTGCTCACTGCGGTGAGAACAAGAAAGAGAAATTTTAATTATTTGAAGCCTAAAAATTATTTTTTGGACCATATTCTTTGGGATCATAGTGTCATTTAACTGGAAAAAAAATTAATAATGGATACATCGAACCTTGAAAAATAATAAAATAATGGAATCATATATGCCAATTTATGCAACACCGCTCAGGTGATAGATATCTTCTGGATATCAACCAGCATAATTAGGAAAAAACAATTGATCATTGGTAACAAATCTTGAGATAAAATTTCGTTTCATCACTTAGCTGTTGCATAAATAATAATGATTCACTCATCATAAAATTTAAGAAAAAAATAAGACTAAAGTTTAAAACAAATTGATATTTTTATCCACATAGGAACAAGTTTATGCTAGGGGTATTTCTCTAGAAAAAAAATATCACTTTTTGGTCTTTCTTATATAATATCACTAATTAAAAAAAATATATCTATCCGTTCGTTTTGTCGCATTCTTAAAATTATTTTAATATTTTCATTTGACACGTTTATAATATTTTTATATAATATTTATAGTATTTTTATTGATTTATCAAAGATATTGTAAACGTTATTAAAAAAAATACTATTTTTGGTTGCCATTACTACTAGTAGATCATTATAATATCATATTTTTAGGCTATAAGTCTATTTAGATTATTTATAATATCTTTCAAGTAGATTTGATGATATTTTTATTGGGGGTGAAAAAAAACATCATAACAAATTATTTTTTTTTATTTTTGTTTAGATGATGTTCCTAAATTATTATAAATACCTATTTAAATCCTAATATGATAGATATATCAAATGGGTTTTTACTATATTTTGATTATATTTGACTCATTTACAATGTTTTAAAGTAGTCTTTACATTGCCCCGAAAACACTACAACAGATCAAAATAGGTGAAAAGAAAATTTTAAAATTAATTTGGATATATTTCGAATTATGAGCATTGTTTAAAAAAATCAAAAAATAAAATCATTATTTGGAAAAAAACCACCAAAACAAATGAGGGTTCTTCTCTAGAAAATCACCCTTTATACTATACATCATATCAAAACATGAGATGGTGAGATGTCAATGATATGACAAGTTTTGCATTCAAAATATTTATGACAGAACAGAAATGGAATGCCAAGGTATTTTCTATTCTGAAAAGAAAAGCTGATGCCAGTGAAGAAAAAAAGAAGCATAAATAAAGTTCCCAAACAAGAACCAAGTATAGTTGCAATGACATCAACATAGAAACATTATTCCAAAATGCTTAGATTCACATGGTAAATACTTGACATTCTCCTCATATGATTGTTCTCTTCTCAAAACGCTGACGTCACTCCATGTAAAAGACAGAAAGAAATCTTACATTAGCACCAGCTACTTATTTTTGTGGGCTGTTTCCTCATCACCTCTCAGATAGATCTTCCAACTGCCCATTTGTCAAGAGAATGATAACCAAAAATGGTAATTGATATGCCAAAATTTCCAGTCTAGAGACACCAAAAATGGATGAGAAGCTGCATCTAATCCGACTGATTTATGGATGACTCTGAATGAGGTGTGGTATGTGATGGAGATGTTTGTGTACAAGGACTTCCAATGTCATTGTTATCCACACCCTGCATCTCACCAATGCTCACAGATTTGAACTCATCAGATGCTGTTGGCAAACTGCCGGATGAACTATCTGCCGCCATCCATGTAGATTTCGAAACCCTTTGGTGGGGAGTGATCAATGATGAGTCTGGAAGAGGGAATACAACCACATATGGGTGATCAAATTTACAAGATGCACCATATTTGCAGCTTCCGTATGCAGCATAGAATGTGCATGCAGGCTCACCCTTCGTGACCGTCAGATGTACATGCACATAAACAAGGAAAACCGTCAGATACTTAACAGTCAACAAAGGCATAAACACCAAGATTTTAAGGAGATAAAGTTAAATACTGGTCTGAGAGGAAGTCCAAATGGTCCAATAGTGCATGCAGCTACTTGGTTCCTCTCTTTAGGGTGATGGTACTTGCAAGAACTACCGTATTTGCAGCCCCCTGTTTTCATGTAATATTGGCATTCTGGTTGATCAGGTCTCTCTGGAAAAATGACCGTCATACTTGAACCTGGATCCGCACGATGCTTTGAGTTGGGTATGTGATCAGAACCAAGAGACTTGTTGGAGGGAATGCTCGCACTGCCCTGTTTGAAGAATTATATAGAAAATCTCATGTAACTTTCTTGATAATCACAAATGACAGAATCCTAGCAGTTTGGTTTGGTGTGTTTGTGTGTTTTAAATTGCCACAATCCACCCAAAGTTACATCTGTAATTAGAGATGGACTAGGCAAATCTGTATAAGCACTGTTATCTGCTAGTTCACAAACTGATCAATCAAGCGGTCTTTTTATATATATCTAGTAGTTGGATGTGTCTTTTCAACATGATACGAGGAAGAGGACAGGCAGTTAAACTTAGTTCAGATGTTGGTCAGGAGCTAGTACCACAACATTAAGCACATTTTAAAGTCTCCAGACAAATGTAACAAGAATTAACGACAGCACATTATAAAAACCTTGTAATCATAATCTGATCTTAAAAATGAATATGTTAATACCATATAAAGAGTTAAACTTTAAAATAAAGTGTTTCATATAACAACAAAAAGATGCACATTGGCGTTAAAAAGTGTGTCATATTATAAGCATTAGTTAAATTTAAAGAGAATCACTTAGCAGCAATGTCGAATTTATCCGAAGTCTCGGTCCTGAGCTAATAAGAAATAATGCCCTCAATGTAACAACATTAAAAATATACAACTCAGGCAATCTAATGGATTTCAATTCCTAATTCTAACGAATAGCTGCTTACCATGTATTTGGTCCAACCCTGCTGCACAGGTGCTGTGGCTTGGGCGGATGGAAATACAAGGGGCATGTAAGATGGGAACCCTTGAATACTAAGATTGGTCATGTAAGGGGTCCTCAACGAAGGCCATAGTGGAAGTCCAATCAAAGATGGTCCTCTTATTGGTGCAGAAGATCCTGTATATCCATACACCAAGGAGCCTGATATAGGAAACATGGTTCCGACACTCACAGGCTGAGGATGATTGAACTTGCAGGCAACTCCAAATTTACAATAGCCAGTTTTCATGTAGTGTGGACAAGATTTTTCACCCTGTGAAACCACATCAAATAAACATGTTACAAAAGTCTCATCAATACATTATTCGAAATTAAGGAAAATTTGATAACCACAAAATAAATGTCGAACCTTGCGAATTGGTAAACCCAAATCATTCAATAGAAATAATTGAGCATCATGCTTGTCTTGTGGATGATAATATTTACAGGTTGCTCCAAATTTACAAGTTCCTGTTTTGAGGAAAAACTACAACAGAAAATCCATATAAACCAAATGTCACCACAAAATATAGATAATTAAATCATATGCTATATAATACATTAGTGATAGAATCATGAGAAATAAATGCAACTGATTAGGAAGGTCTACATCTGAGTTGCACTACACATGCTATTGGTTAAAAGACATTAGCACAGCTATAGGTATGAGTTCCAGTAGAATTGAATTTTGCTAATGAGTAATCTTTATATATTATGATCTCCAAACAAATAGGTATGCCCGTTTTAGAAAGACTTGTGCTGTACCTTACAGAGTGAAAATTCAGAATGAGTTGAATTATATAATTACCTAAGGCTGATTCAAGCACCCATTATGGACAAATTCATTTACAAGATCGTTATCATTTTGCCAGGTCTCATTAATCTTTAGCTATTTACGTCTTGGCAAGAATAAGAAGTTGCAATATGATGCTATAACCAACTGGTGAGAAATCCATCATTTAGATGACAAAAATAGAAAATCAGACATAGGCCTGCTTTTTATGTCAAAAGCATGACAGAGTAAAACATCCTCTTGCACCATACTGTATATATATGGTGGACAGAACAGAAAACTATTGGTTTAGCAAACTAGATATGTTCCACTAGAAGCCCCAAGCATATCTATTTTGTAAGATATTTCATAACTGATATTTTTATATTAATTTGTTTAGAAGTATTGGTAACTTAAAGTTGTAGCTAAAACATTGTAAAATATACGACTTCAAAGTGGTTTTAATTATATCTGCAAGTACACATGGAAAATGAAGCTCCTAACACAAACAAAATCATTGAAGCATTCTAGAACGAATGAAATATTAGGAGGAACATTTTGCTTTAGAAAAGCAAACATGGTTTCATAGCAATATACTTTTTGATAATGAGAATAGTTTAGACGTATCCAGTAACTTGAATAATTAAAACTTTAATAAAAATAACTAGTATCCAATAAAGACTATGAACTGTGTAGGAAAATGACTTGCCTCATTTCTTACCCAAGCTGTCATATTCTAAGCAGTGGCAAAACAACCAAAAACAAATTACACCATTTTTTGTCAGCCTTATTGCCACATCTTAATAGCATAAAGCCAGCAGACTATGGTCATCATTTTAGTGTTGAATTCTATGGCCATGGTGCCAAAACAGGAATACTGAACTTAACAGATAAAAACAGATGTCTCAGCACTGTATTGGTTCTCAAAATGAGGGATGAAACTTTGATATTTTTTTGGGCAAAGATAAATGCACCTGGCAGTCAGGTTGACCATCTCTTGGGTGAGGTTCATCTCTACACTGAGTTTCCTGGAGCAGAAGAATGAGTTAGACCAAAAACCAAATAATCCATCTCTAGAATCATTATGATGGTAAGAAGCTTGAGCTGGAGGAACAAAACACTATCAACAGGAGTCCAGTTGCTCTCACCTTGGCAGTGATGTTAGGATGGTTGTACTTGCACTTGCTTCCGTATCTGCATAAGCCGGTCCTCAAATAGAAACTGCAGTTAGGTTCTCCAGGGCGGTCAGGATATGGATTCGGCTGCCCATCAGCACCCTCCCGACCATCCTCATCGTCAATATTTAAACGACTCATGGTTTCTGCCATCAAGAGCCATCAAAACCCATCAAGTTTCCCTTTTTTATTACACTCTGCTTCGATGATCGATTCTTTGCATGTCTCATGAATTAAAAGATGCCTTTTTAATCCGAAAAAGCAAACAGATTGATCAAGAGCAATACCACAGCAGGAAAAAAAAAAAAAAAAAAAAGACCAGAGGGGGCTTGAACCGGGACAGAACCGACCTTCAAGTTTACCTGGCGACGCATTGGAAGAGGAATCGAAGAGAGCATTGTGCCTAGCGCCGGGCATCGGAGTGGTGATCGATCGAAACCCAAGATCAACCGATCGAAGCCAACGAAGATCAACCAACTCCTTCCCTCCCTACAAATTCCTCAACTCTATCCCCGTCCGCCCTAATTCCAATCAACGATTCCACTCCCAAAGCGTCAAAATTGGACGCAGAAGGAAATCCCAGGAGCAGCTTTCCGACAAAATTTAGATCTCTGGGTGATGCATCGAATCAAATCGTCGGTCCTATTTATCTCTCTCTCTCTCTCTCTCTCTCTCTCTCTCTCTCTCTCTGTTTGCTGCTTTCGTTTTAATTACCAAATCGATACGCTGAAGGAATCGGAGGAAAAGAGAAATTTAATGGGGAATGTGTTTATAATTATGTAGTGTATTTTGTTCAATAAATTAGTAGATCCTAGCAATTAATTTTTAAGACGGATTCTATTAATAGTTATGGAGGGAGGAGGGAAAGAGCGCGTATTAGATGAGGCTTTACTTATTTAATGATAATTAATACCATCTTATCGGACGAGATTAATAGCAGCAAGAACTGTCGCAATCACGTGCCCGAATGCCGTTCAGTCAGGAAACAGGATTCTTCACCTTGACGGAAGTCCGGGGCCCACTTGCTTGGTGAGCCCCGGGATTCTGAGAGGTTGTGTTATCTGTTTCCTGGAACCGCCAAGACAGGGCATCCATGCCAGTGCTGCCGAGATTACGGCCTCTTGGACACCTTGGTTTCGATTAGCTGTTGGGTTTCTCTACACGTGGACAGTAATGGTTCGTCGTCTTCCAAGTTTGAGGCTCTGGAACTGACTACAACTTGATGTTTGGTGTCCGTGAAGTAGAGCCGATCTACAAGTCGGTCACACGACCCACGCGGTCACCGGTCCTCGCCGGGATCGTCTCCTCGAAAAGAAATCACAAACACCCCGCAGCAAAGCACCGCCCATATGCGGGCCCCAGAAGCGGGGTCCAGGAACAGTCACCAGGCGGGTGCGTTAGGCTATGGCACCACTGTCGCCGTTGGATCTACGGGACACCGTAATCCGACGGTTCAAGATCTCCGAGAGGGATCACCTGCACTTGGGTCAATGTTTTCTGTGTATTGGGTCAAAATACGTCAGGATTTTGACAACGTTTAAGTTGACCAATGGCGTTTTCCTTGATGCAGCAACGCAGATGTCACACAGCGGTTTCTTTCTTTAGCATATCTCGGGAAATCTTTGTAGGGATGCTGAGGATCCATATTTAAGATACGCTGAACAGTACCACTTTGTGCAATGTGGGAGAGAGGATTGATTGGGTGGTCCATCAAGATGAGTATGGATCTATCCATCCATCCACGAATCTACCGCAACATGGATGTGCAGTCAAAGATTGTGGCCGGCAGTCATCGATTCTTCTTCTTGCGTCCTCTTTTCTCTGCAAGGAAGGAGTAAACACTCGACTTCCTTCTCGTCCATCCCTGCTGGTGATGTCCACTGACGAGCGAAGCATATGAGATCATGAGATCCTGATATCGAATCCATGCTAAAATCTTAAGCTAACTTGTTCCAGGATGGGATCAGGCTCAAGGAAGAAGACGGTGGAATCTACCATGATAATGACTGCAGCGCAGGTTATTGTTCATGCATCTTTTGCATTACTTTGTACTAAAAACAAGTTTGCATTTGAATCAGAACAATGAGACAGGACATACTCCTCCAGTTCTTGGACAACATCAATGAAGTGGACTGACATTTACACCTTCCTTCAAGGCACAGAAAGAGCTGACAATGAAGCTTGATACTCCACGCAGTAGACTGTCCAATTCTTATAGTAGGAAGACAGAGACTTGTAACACATTGTTATCCATGCAGTAGAAAGAATCCTTTATCTTGAAAATGAGGCCTGAGAAAGTTTGAAGCTTGAGATATCGAATTGCTCCATGAACATTTGATCGGAAACTCTTGCTTTTGCAGCGGCAAAGCATCGGTACTCGTCGAATATTGAAGCAAGGCACCACCGCTGCAGTTTTCTTAGACATCCAACGACGCAACCAGTTCGATGCTGAAAGCAGACAGACTGAAGATTATGATGCTTCATGACTATGTTTGCAAGTACTGAGAATGATCTGAGAGAGTATGATGAGTTTTACCTTTCCTCGGTTGCAATGGATAAGGAGTGGGTGGTTTCTGATATCTACAATTCAAAGTTACAGTTCATGAAACAATTAAGCAGTTGAAGTGCAAATGATGTTTGCCAGATCTAAGAAAAACCAGTTTATCAACATTTTATACCAAGGACTACTTTGAGTGCTTCACGAATTGTATCTTCTGGAATGTTGGCAAAAGGTTCCTGCAGAGGAAGTGGCTCTTAATAGTATTGACAGAGTAGCTTAAACAGGTAGTTTTAGCCAAGATGACTGGTGATGCTCCTATCATTATTCTCAGAGTTGAATAGGATGACAAAATGTTAAATACTGTTAAATTACTCTGAACATTGTCATAATTGCATGCCAAGTTCATGGTTTTAATATACCACTGAGTGCAAGACAGATCTAACTGAGATTACTGAACTAAAATTGTAAGTTTTACACATTATGAAAACAAATATACTTGTCTAAGAAGTTATCTTCAAGGTTGTAGAGATACACCTTCAATGCATTCACTTCTTACTGCTGCCGATCATAGTTCCATCTTAGAACAAGCCATGATTCACAAAAAAAAAGAAAAATCAAGGATAACACCAAAAGTGCAAAAAAGAGGAAAAGATTATTGAAATGTATCCTAACACATTAAATCCATTAAGCTAGAATTTAGTCAGACAGCATAACCTAGTCATGAGCATTGATCTATACCCTCCTTTTGTCCAACTACCCTCAATTGCCTTAAGCAACCAGTACCAACTATGAGTTATATGGTTGCTGGTTACAAATGCCTGGTGATGGGTTTGAGAAGCCCTCGTGATCGGAGTTGCAACACTACAACCACCATTTTCATGAACTAAACACTCCAATTACTAAAACATTTTCTAGATTTGCAGCACCACTTTGTTGCTGAAAACTCAAGCCTCACCTTTGGATCAATCTGGCTGCCAGAAGTGAATCACAGGAAAAGCTACCAGTGGTTTAATAGTCTGGTTGATGCTGAGCAATTAGACTTCATGATCGTTACTGCCTCATTGAGCATCACGAATCAGATAGGATTGTACCTTTTTTAGTGATGTTAAAAATTCAGTGTTAACTTCTTTCATCAGAGTGGAGTTTGGCTTATACTCGGATCCTCAGTTCCTAGAACTTTTCCTTAGAATCAGAGTTCTGTTCAAGTGTTTGCTTGTATAAAAGACAAATTTCTAGAGCAAAAAATGGAAATAACACATAATTTTAATCTTTTAAAGTTATTAATCAAGGAGCATGAACACGACAGACTAGCTTCACCAGTGGAGCGCATGAGAAGAATAACTTTCGTTGACTAAACTCGATGACAACAGACAATTAGCATTTAAATGACTTAATTATGCCAACAAGACATCTTGATTTGTTGCTCAGGAAAATAAAATTGATACAATTTGTTTATGATTCTGCAATACTTTCCGTAAAATGTATAATTCACATTTCTCAACAGATTAGTTTCCGATACAAAATCCAATATAACTTCTCAATCGTAATGAACCCTTTTAGTTTGCTGTGTCTTGAATCTTATAAATAGAGCATCTTAACTCAGTCTTTTATAGAAAACAGAAGACATAAAAAGTACAAACAAGAAAAAGTATATGTACATGGCTTCTCAGCTGCTGTTAAAGGCTTTTATCTGCAAATTAGGACCATCTCAGAGTCCTTTTGTTGTTTTATGCTTTGGGAAATAAGTTTTGGAGATTGTTGCAATACACAGAGCAAGCAGGCAGTAATGCTTTGATGGTACCAAATGGTAACTTGCCATCAAAATTTGCTCAAAGAGAAGGAAAAGTGGAAGTGAGAAGCTACAAATAGAAATGGTGGATATATCATGAATAATCTGATGAACTAACTATTGGAGCCTATCACCAACCTAACTGATGCTTACATCTAATACTGACAAAGATGCAAGTGTCTAAGAGAGAATGATCGAAGAGACTAGCTCTCAGTGAGAGTTACAGAGCAATTTATGAACGAGGCAAGTGACAGTGGGCATGGATAAGCTGCTGTGTAGACCAGAAAGCACAGAGGTCATGATAGAGAAGAGAGGCTTCACATGTCCTACTCCGTGGGTTAGCACACCAGCAGTACATCCAGAATCATAAGCAAGAAGAAGCAGGCATTTTGGTTGATGGATTAGGAGGAAACTGGGCATCAAGATCGCACCTTGTACCCGTCGATCCCGAACTGGAAAAGCCTGATTCCGTTGGCTCGAAGGAAATCGACGTTGGCGTCCGGGTATGGCTCCGGGCAAAGACACCTGCAGCCCAAACCAAAGGCATAAAAACCCACAAGAGAAAAAGGACCCTTTTCAGCAACCAAAGAAGCGATCTTTCCGCGATCAAGGAAGAGAGGGAGGAGCTTCACGCACAGGACGGAGCGGAGGTGGAGCGCGCGCAGGAAGCTGAAGTTGGCGGCGTCAGGGAAGCCCGAGCGGAAAACACCATAGTCCACCATCGCGAAGTTGAGCGGCGGCACCAGCACCGCCGCCCCCGCGGCGGTCGGAGGAGGAGGAAGAGGGCGAGCGGGTTCCGCCTCCGGCACCACCTCCTCCTCCCCCGCCGCCGCAGCGAGCGCGTGCTTGACCATCGACAAGAGAATATACCGTAATATTCTCCCCGCGGCGTCGCTGCTCCGTTTGGAGAATCTTCTGAAATCTTGGACCGATGAATGAATGGATGAACAGTTAAAGGGAAGGCAGCGGTACGACAGACGACAGAGTACGCTTGTCTTCTCTTCTCTTAGTGGTGACGATGACAACAACAACAACAACAACAACAATGGGTCTGAGGTCTGGTTTTCCATTCCTTGGATCATGCCTTCATGCTTTCCAATTTCACCAACTTCTAAGAAGCTCAGAGAGATTGTGGTGGAGGAACGAGTGTGACTCAGCAGCAAGTCTCTGCAGTGGTCCTCGTCGGTGACAACAGGAGCTTAACATTGCCGTTGGACTGTAGGCGCATGTTGAGCTGCGACACCAATCTTAGTTAGTTCACCATGAAAGATCTCGTAGAACCGAAAGGGATGCCATACGAAAGCAAACGAGAACTGGAGAGGCATAAAGTACATCCCACAGAATATGCTGTGACTTTGGATTACTTTAATCCTTCTTCTCTCCTCCACGTACCCTCTCGTGGCTGCTATTGTTCTTAGTTTCTCCTCCAACAAAGCTTGGTATAATCCAGAGGAAAAAGCTGTGCTACATTGTATATATTTGCCACATCTGTCATACCAACTCTTTGTTGTAGGAGTGTACTTGGACAACTCAATGAAGACAAAAGGTGAAGTCAACTCATCCGGAGAAGTTTCTTCTTCTTCTTGTGCAGAGCTACACTATGAAAACATTTGCCGAAAGATACATGAGAAAGTGACTCTGATCCATGGCGTTCTCTGATCCTATATGACCAGAGAACAGCAATCTGAACCCTCCTGCTCTGCTGCCGCTTTGCATGTGTTCGTCGGAGCTGCTCAAACCGCATTCGCACTGTTTGCAGAGAGCAGATACAACACAACAGGGGAGGATGCTTGAATCCATGCAATGGATAAGACTGCAAAGAGAACATGGTTGCTAGATAAAACATCGCACTGCCTCCCCAGAAACGACGGCGCAAAATTTAAAGGGCATGCAGTGAGCGCAATAGAAGGACGTGGCTGCGGTTTCTGCATGCACAGTGTACACACCAAATCTACTTGCTTGTCAAAGATAATTATGGATTGGGTTGGTGTACGTATTGCAGCTTACCAAAGGAGATGGATTGCTTAATATCCTCGTCCTTAGAACACCCATATAGTGAGTGTTACGGTTTTAGGGTCAAGAACAGCAACACTGGGAAGGAGATGGATTGCTTAATCTCTGAGGCGCATCCTTCTGAAAGATTAGCAGAGGACAGACACCTCTCTGTGGTTTGCCAGACGAAGCAGGTAATCAACCCAAAGATTTGGAAGGGAGATTGCTCGGAAGGCAGGACAGAGTGGGTGAGTTGCTTGTTTCCAGATGCATCCAACCTCATGATGGTAAGTATTGAACTCCCACGCCAAATAATGCACTGATGCAGTGTGGACCTTAATGGAGTCATGGGTCAGGGAAGGTGGGACTCGCTTTCCCTGTGACTCCCACATGTGTATTAGTAGTAGGTATTTGTGAGGACCAAAGCTTAAACAGCACCTTCCTCTCTCTCCCTCTCTTTCTTCCTCGTACGTTTGTGGGGACGGAAGGAAGATGCCTGGGAGTCATGTTGTTAAAACCTTTAGCATCCTGCCGATCTCGTTCGTACTTCTCCTTCTCCTTGCCGCCACCCGGGCTGCATACGACTACCGCGAGGCCCTCTCGAAGAGCCTGCTCTACTTCGAGGCGCAGCGCTCCGGCCATCTTCCTTACCACCAGCGCGTCACCTGGCGCGGTCACTCCGGCCTCACCGATGGCCTCGAACAAGGAGTTAGTCAGCGCGTCGTCTTCTTCTTCTTCCGTATCTTCGTCTCATCGGTTCCTTCTTTCTGAGAACAGGTTGATTTGGTTGGAGGGTACTACGACGCAGGAGACCACGTAAAGTTCGGCCTGCCGATGGCTTTCACCATAACCATGTTGTCCTGGGGCGTCATGGAGAACGGGGATGCGATCGCGGCGGCCGGGGAGTTCGAGCACTCGTTGGAGGCGATCAAATGGGGGACTGATTACTTCATCAAAGCCCACACTCACCCCAACGTCCTCTGGGCCGAGGTACTAAGATCTTGCGTGGCATTGCGCTTCATCAACTACACATCATTATGCCAATCCACATTAACCATCAGTTAGTTCTCTTCTTCTTCGTCGATTAGGTCGGAGACGGCGACACCGACCACTCCTGTTGGCAAAGGCCAGAAGACATGACCACGTCGAGACAAGCGTACAAGATCGACGCGGAGCACCCGGGATCAGAGCTAGCAGGAGAGACAGCAGCGGCCATGGCGGCTGCGTCTATCGTGTTCAAGAAGACCAACCCACGCTACTCGCACCTCCTACTGCGTCACGCCGAACAGGTGGGGTTCCACGCAGCCGCACACACAAACGCGCTCTGCATCATCACCAGTCTCCCGTTATAAACAGAACGCATCATTTGGCATTGCAGCTGTTCGAGTTCGGGGACAAGTACAGAGGCCGCTACCATCTCAGCGTGCCGGCGGCGAAGAGCTACTACCCATCGCTGAGCGGCTACGGCGACGAGCTGCTGTGGGCGGCGCTGTGGCTCCACCGGGCGACCGGGAGAGAGTATTACTTGCAGTACGCGGTCGACAAAGCGTACACGCTGGGCGGGGCCGCATGGGCCATTTCAGAGTTCAGCTGGGACATCAAATACGCCGGTGTTCAAATTCTTGCGTCCAAGGTTAAGACTTTTCGTGCTTCTTCTCCTGCTCACACCTTTCTTTATTGACCTCGTCACCGTCATCTCTCAACAACAACGCGCTACGACTGCCGTAGAACTGATGAAATTATCGTGGGAATTCATTTCGATGGGAGAAGACTTCTTGGAGGGGTGGATGAGACATGATGAAGTCCATTCTCAACTAAATCTTGGGAGAGAGAGAGCGCGAGAGTCATGACGTGTTTCTGAAGAGGCTCCCTCTGTTGACTCATTGCGCACATCAATTGCTGAGGGAGTTGTTATATGGTCAGTCAACCGACACTTGACTTGTAGATCGACGCCGACCGTGCGATGGTAAGACGTAGGTCTCTGTATTCGTCAGAACTTGAAGCATAAGTAGGTTTGAATCACTCGTCAATGGCGATCTAATCTGAGACCTCTACTCCTTGTTCTAACAATGAGGAGGAAATCGCTCCTCAGAATTGACCTTTGCAGTCTTTGAACATCCCACGGCTTTTTGGAACAGTTCTATTGATTGAGATTAAAGGAAGAACAAGATCAATAATTCACAACTGCTCTCCCGGTCAGAATCGACCCTAACAAGCAGCATTGAATTGACTCATAGCAGTGACAAATCCTTGGCTTTTGTATCAGCTGCTGATGGAAGGAGGAGGAGGAGGAGGAGGAGGAGGTCTTCCGGACCAGCAAAGAAACACACTGCAGCAGTACCGATCGAAAGCAGAGCATTACTTGTGCTCCTGCCTCGGCATGAACAGCAACGACAGCAACGTGCGCCGCACCCCGGGCGGCCTCCTCTTCGTCCGCCGGTGGAACAACATGCAGTACGTGGCCGGCGCCGCCTTCCTGCTCATCGTTTTCTCCGACCAGCTCGCGCTGGCCCACGAAGACCTGCACTGTCCCCGGGGTCCGCTCAGCCCGCAGGAAGTCCTCTCCTTCGCCAAGAACCAGATGGACTACGTCCTCGGCTCCAACCCAATGGGCATCAGCTACATGGTGGGCTTCGGGCCCCGGTACCCCACCAGCGTGCACCACCGAGCGGCTTCCACCGTGGCCTACAAGAAGGACAAATCCTTCATCGGCTGCGCCCAGGGCTTCGACGCCTGGTTCGGGCAGCAAATGCCGAACCCCAACGTGCTCGTCGGCGCCATCGTCGGCGGTCCAGGCGCCGAGGACGAGTTCAGCGACGCGAGGGGGAACTATATGCAGACGGAGGCGTGCACGTACAACACGGCGCAGATGGTCGGAGTGTTCGCGAGGTTTTCTCAGCCGGAGAGACGATGACAAGCTTCTGCATGCAGACACATAGGAAACAGGTTTTGGTTTTGTGAGCTCTTTGTTTCCCTGTTGCCATTGTAAGGACGACGATATGTTTTACTGGGTATAAGTCAGAGTTACAGAAACAGTGAAGGTAAAAGCAACACACAGAGAGAGAGAGAGAGAGAGAGAGAAACATACATGTTTCATGGTTCAGCAGTGAGTCCTTTGTGATCGATATGTTCTCCTGTTCTTTACTGGTTGCAAGGTCCTGCAAGCTGAGATACCATACGACCAATCTTGCATGGCTTCGATGGCACACTGTCACGGATGCCAAGCAATGATCATTTTATCCTTGACCACTCTCTGCCACTGGTTTTAATTGATGATCGAGCAATTTTGTTGCTAATTTCTGATGATGATTTGGGATCATTTTCCACAAATGTATACATACATATACATATTTCAATACCTTACCATATGCAGTCTCATTCACCAACTACAGAGAAATATAAAAAGTATGTGATCATAGAAAACTTTGCTGGATATCAAACATTTCAAACTTCTGCCTGCCATTAGATTAAACATACCTCTTCTGCCTTCATATGCTATGCCACTCTAATCTAAATGTAATGCAAGTTCCTTTGATGGATTTCACTTCCAAAACAAGATTCTTCTTGCAGCCAAACAGACCAGAAAGTGCAGTGATTACCAGCTGAGGTAGAATACAAAAGTTCTCTTCTATGCATTTGAACAGTTTGTCGAAATGAGTACATAAAATTCTGGAAGTTCCTTTTTTTGTCAATAAATGAATGCATTATACTATAATACATATACAAGGGCATATAGGGTCATAGATCCAGCATGCACTGAAGAGCAGCAACAAGCGAAAATTTTTCTTCAGCATAAAAATGGAGATCAAAATGAGATTATTCTTCCATTTCCTTGGATGCTCATGAACCACTGCGCTTTTTGGGTGTATCATCTGCAACCATAAGATGGTATGCTTGCAGTACTGCATTTTGCTTTATATGCTTGGCCTCTCAATGTTGTCAAGGAACTACATGTTGGCAAGAATGAATCTTCTATTTAGAAGGATATGTCTGTCATACTGGAGTCCTGCTCGGGCACCCTGTATGAAAATCCAAGCTCATCTCCTGAGCGCCTCCTGACTGCACTTGCCCTTTGCACCAACCGAACTAGTTGTTGGACGACTTCAGACATCGGCGGTCGAAATTCTGGCTCCGGCTGTAGAAGTCTAAGAAAATTAGGTTTGCCATTTTTGAAGCTTTAGCCATCTTTACGACCTAGGACTAGAATATATATATACACACACACACACACACACTAGTTCACAGGCATTTATTGTAGAGATCATAAGAAAATTAGATATGCGATATCCCAATCAAGGTTTCAAATGACTGTATGGGCCAGTATTAACCGGTCTGACCAAATACTGCTGTAATAATATATCACTATCTACCAGTACAATATCATTTATTTTTATTGTTAACATTTTATTCAACTTTGTCAGTGGTACAAATTGATGTACTGCCCGACAACCAGTACCATACTTGTTCAATGCGCTACCAAGGCTGATACAAAATCGAGATTTAAATCCTTAAATTTTTTAATCATAATTTTAACTTAAAACAAAAGAAAATCATGCAAATCCAGTTTACAAGGGCTTGCAGAGGAGTAGAACCTAAAAAAAAATTAACATGAGATCACTTTCACATATCATTAAACGTCAATACTACAATTTTCAGTTTAACAATAATGAAAAATTTTGTGGATAAAGAAGCACCAGTAACTGCATCTGTCTGTGCTTCCATTTACCAATGTCACTGGATTGCTACAGAATATTGCTTGTCTGCACTGAAAATTAGCAACAGTATATATTCTCATAGTTCTACCATATCTGATTTGATTCATTATTATATCATTTATCAGTAAAAAATATGAAAAAAATGTAGTCATATTGTGCCAGCTCTGTGGCTGAGAGCATACTCCAAGCTAATCTTAGAATAAAATAAAAAGGTCCAGCACATCAGCAAGCTAACCTTATAACGAAGAAGACCTTAATTGAGCTATGTTTATAAATCTTGTGGAAGAAGAAAACACTGAGCAAAAATTTAATGACACTATAAGGATAGATAGATAGAAAGAAAAGTACAATATGAAGTACCTGAACGCATAGAGCAATTATGTCAGCAAAACGTGAAAGAGATTTTGCAGGATACATTCCATTCAATGATGTATCAACCATCTTAGATAATGCATCAATATCATGTAGTTGAGGAGTTGCCCATCTGACAAGGGACTGCTCTGATCTCACTCTAGAACTGAAAATGAAAGTAAGAATTAACAGTCAACAACCAAATTGGCAAATTGAATAGCCATACGATCAACATAAATGAGATTATATGGCAACACAAATAAACCTATCCAGTGGCTTCCGACCAGTCAGCAGCTCTAACATCACTACTCCAAAACTATAAACATCACTCTTTATAGTATACACTCCAGACATTGCAAATTCTGGAGCACTGTAACCAAAGGAACCAACTACCTCCGTTGAAACCTATCAAGTGCAAAGTAATGATTTACAAACACAAATTTCATGGTCAATCTAATTGGTAAGTGATTATTATATTGTTTTCACTTGCCTGTCTTTCTGTGTTTGGTGTTAATGCAGCTAAGCCACAGTCTGATAAGTGAGGATTAAGCTCTTCATCAAGTAGAATATTGGTGGACTTGAAGTTTTTGTGTACTACAGAAGGCAGGCATACTTCATGGAGGTACCTATGTAGAAGTCAACATATTTATACCTGTCTGAGTACATATTACACCAAATTATTGAACCTTACACTGTACTTACTCTAGAGCCCTAGCAGTGCCAAGTGCCACTCTCACACGTGCATTCCATGATAGCCTCTTGCTACTATAATCAGCAAAGTGCAGCATATCATGTAGAGTTCCATTTCCAATATACTCATGAACCACAATCCGCTGACCATGTTCAACACAGTAGCCTGAAAGTGCAACAATGTTTGGATGCCGAAGTCTTGACATATTTGAAACAGCCTCAAGAAAATTATCCTCCTCTTGTAAGGATATTGCTGCACTGTCAATCTTTTTAACAGCCAAAACCTGGGAGAGGCAACAAACTGATCAATACATGCAGCTGATGCAATATAATATAACTATGAACTGGTTGGTGAAGGAACAAGATACACTTGGAAGCTTCTCCAGTTCCATATAAGTTTGATGACTATATTAAGCTAATGCACTAGGTCTATATTAATTTCAGGGAAAGGAAATGGCAACAATCCTAGCCGTCAACTTTCCTCGTGATGTTAGAACCAAAGATTAGATACATTTTACTGGTGACTTTATTGAACTAACCAGAACTTAAGAGATCATGGGCTACTTTAATCATGAAAAGCAAAGGCAAATGACATTCATCAAGATGGAGTTGTGAAGTTGTGAAGCAACAGAAATTTTCCAAGCTCAACTTTTTCTCTTCTGTGTTTTCTTTTCCACCCTAAGCATAGAGAGGAAGCAAATTGCATGAGCTATTAGTCTTCCCTCTCTCACATTTTCCATTTGCAACTCTTGTATGCACATGATGGATTTCTGTATTACTGATAAGAATCCCTTGTGGAGACCTCTAAACTCAAATAAGAGATGTAGTTAACAGAAATAAATTTGCCACTAAGTATACCAAAATTACCTTTCCATTTGGAAACTCTGCTCGATAAACCCGACCAAGGGAACCTTCACCGACAAGGCAATCCTGGCTAAAGCTATTTGTTGCAACCTGAAGAGAAGCAACAGTATATGATGTTGCAGTTATAGGGATTTTTGGTCGTTTTACAGGCACATTCTTGCCATGCAACTTTTCAACTATCACTGTGTCATTAGGAGGTACTGGAGTTGTTGCGGAAGAACTTTTCACTCTCAGCTCTTGCATCTCTTTCTCATTCACTAAAAAAGACATGTAAAAATGAGTGCATAATTGACTTATATGATAAAGGTAGTTACCAAGTATAACATGTAACTTCAAAAATCTGAACAAAAAGAATTAATAATATAAACAACTGAAATTGCACCTTAGCACAGTTAATCAAAAAAATAAAAAAGTTTGTGACTAAAGGGGGTACCTTTATCTGCACCACCAACAGCAGACCTTCCAGTATCATTCCTGTTATTTATACTATGATCTTTGCGCTTCTGGACATTGCGAAGTAGTAATATTACAGCTAGTGTGATGCATAATGCACCAAGTGTTGAGCCTAAAACTATTCCTATAAGTGGACCTGTAGTCAATTTTTTCTTGTTGCCTGCATTATCTGGAGAAATTGATTTACCCTCAGACCCCTTTGGTGCATTTGGAGATTCCTGAGTGCTATTATGAGTACTGTGCTGTCTACTTGGAGGTGGCAGCATATATGGTGGTGGATGCGGAGCCGGACTGTTAGAAAAGAAATTACCTCCAATCCTGCATATGAAATTGCAAGCATAAAATGAGGAAAAATGGAGGGGAAAAAAAGACTCGTAAAAGTGATAAGCAAGATATTCTTTGCTACTCACTCAAGATCTGAAATTGAACTGAACTCCTGGGGTATCCAGCCGTTGAACTGGTTATTTGCAATATTTCTGATAAAAATTAGCCATATCAGACTCGTCTTTTATACAAAGTGCAATTGCAACACTTTCTACAAGGTAACTTACAGATTAGATAGGCTCAGATTTGAAAGAACATTTACTGGGCCTGTCAATTGATTGTTTTGCAAGTAACTGAAAAAGAGCAAAAAAAAAAAAAATATATATATATATATATATATTAGGAAGCTCAACTCTTGCATATGACTGAAAAGCCCAAAAAAATGCAGCTATTAATTTTGTTGCACTTACAGACTAAAAAGGTTTGACAGAGAGCCAAAAGAGTTTGGAAGATCACCAGTAAAGTTGTTGAAAGACAAATCCCTGTCATGACATGCTTACAATCTTAACACTTGCATACAAAGCACAACCTAAGATATCATGACAGAATGATTTATCTTCACAAGCAGGTAAGACAGTTGGTCTTATATATATGTAGAGAAGACCTAACCATGAATCTCTATCATCACTCATGTGCCTGATTTCACACTTTTACAGTTCAACATTCATATAGAAATATCAACAAATAGTTTTCTTTATGAAAATTCACTGATTTAACTAGTTAAAGGCATACAAACTATTATTTATCATGGATTTGTTAGTACAAGAAGGTTTTCAGATGAGTTCTCAGTCTTTATTGGTAAGTAGAATGTAAATTTTAGCAAGCCGAGCCAAACATGGCAAGCATGCATGTGCCCCTACCACAATACCTTCCAAGTATCATGAATCTTAATTCTTCTGCTTAAGAACCATATCTTTAAACTTATATGCATGCATATAATTGCTATAAAAAATTCCTTAGGACACTTTAATACTGTCAAGCGGAAGATTAGATTATCCCTGATTCATTAAACACAAGTCAATTACTAGAAAAACATAGTCATCTATGATCACCTATCTTCTTGCATCTTACGCTATGTAAGTATATCATGTTAGTAATTTAGCCAAAAACCAAGCTAGTCTACCTTCAGTCAATTATTATCTTGTAACCTAAAAACAAGCGGACATCTGTATGAAGAGTAATAGAACAGTTCCACTTCAGTATTCATTGGTACAATAATGTAACAACAAACAGTTATAACTGTCATTTGTCTCCATCACGATTCGCAAGCAAGCGAAGGTTGATACTGTTGCTTGATGAAACTAACAAGGTATAGCGTCAGTATTTAGATTTGATGAACTTCATCAGTGTTTAAATAATAAAGAACATATTCAATATTGATAAGCATTGAACCATCATAAAAATACTATCTCTTTTTTGCATATTAGATAAAATCTAAATTTTAAAAGTAGCACAAGCAAGCAGAAAAAAAAGTACAAATAGTCGAAAATCTTACAATTCAGAGAGATCCTGAAGATTTCTGAAGATATCACCAACTGCTTGAGATAGTGAGTTGTGGCTGAGATTTCTATAATCGACACAATTCATATACTGGTCAGTACCAAAATTTCAATTCCAACATCATGAGGCTATGGCTCTACAGTAAGCAACTTACAGATAATTGAGTGAAGCCATGGCAGATATAGAGTATGGGAGATTCCCAAAAAGATAATTGCCAGCAAGGTTGCTGCACCATTCAAGGAAGCAAATCATATCAATTCATCAGTCATGAAAATGTCTTGTAAAAAAAAGAGGGGGAAAAGATATCTTAAGTGATCGAACATAGAAGCATTACAGATAGGTTAGATTTGGCGGTAATTGATATGGAATGGTCTCACGTATGTCGTTGTTGCTCAAGTCCCTGTCACCAAACACAAAGAAGGAAGGATTAGGTGTAATTCTTGATAAAAAAAAAATGATGTTTATCGATGGAATGGAACATAAGGGAAATTTCTCACAGTGTTTTCAAGGACAAGAGATCTGAAAGGAGGTAGCCCAGGGAACCATTGAGCCCTAATCCCGACAACTGGCTGTGTAGTGGCAGATGAAGCAGAATAATTACCAAAGAAGATCGAAAGAAAAAGTATTGGGTGTAGAAAAAGTAGGGGATTAGGAAACATTACACGGCAGTGACGGATGAACCAGAGCAAGAAACCCCCTTCCACGAGTCGCCACACGGATCACCGCCGCTCGACGTCCACCCAGAAAGCTGCGAAGGGCTATTGAAAGAAGCATACAACACGCCGAGAGCTTGAACTGCAAAAGAACCCCGCTACATTCTCACCGCTCAACTCTAGAGAAACCGAACGCAACTATAAAAGAGCGATCTTTTTTCCTCACGAGAAAAAAAGAGCGCACATAAAACCCATAAAAACATCATCTTGGCGATCACCAATCAATCGACGAATCTCGCGAATAAAAATTACCATCCGACGAATCGGTGACTGATTCCACCACCACAGCGGCGGGGAGGAGGAGCAGAACGACCAGATCGAACAGAGCCGTCAATGCCACCGCGGTGCGACCCATTCCAATGAAGAAACGGGAAGGAGGCCTGCCTCGTCTCTTCCCTTGATCCCACAGCCTGCCCTCTCCTCCCACCGCTACCCGTTGCTGCCTGTGATGACAGCACAGGAGATTCATATGCTTGCTTCCGACAGAGGAGCGGTGTCGGCCAAGTTCCTTTTTTTCCTAATATATTTATTTTTTTTCCTTTAAGGAAAGGACTCAGCAAGCGGTGGGAGGAGGAGAGAAGGGTGGAGGGAAGATGGCTTGGAATGGACAAAAGGGGAGGAAAAAGGAATAATGGCAAGATATTAATGTGTATTACTCGCTTTTACTTGCTCAAAACCAAAACTATCACAAAGAGAAGAGCACATTTCATATTACTTCCTTTTGCTTGCTTCACCACTGCGTGTCATCCATCACTCGCTCTTCTTCCTCACTTACTGTGTTAATTGTCTTCTGAAGTCCTAACATTGTACTTTGATGACCCATCTTGAAAGCAAGGGATGCATGCACAGAGAGAGAGAGAGGGGTCATTTAACTAGTAGTTCATGACTGTCCTTGGCTAAGCCATTAAAATATGCAGCTGGAGCTTAACTGCACTCCAAGGAAGAGTTAGAGACAAGAAAGGGAGTCAGACCGTGAAAACCACGGGCACACATAAATGAGCGAGCAGGAAGCGCCATTACTGCTCCACCTACCTACCTCTTCTTTCTCAGCATTTTTGCCTTTCCACTGTCGAGTCCTACTGAAGGTCATACATACTAGTCGAACAGGAACAGAGTCATCATCTTCTACACTTGACCACGATCAATTTACCTCATGTTTTCTGAGCACTGAAATAGACTGTAGTTTCTCCTCGACAGGCCATGTTCAAAGATGGAGCAATTAATCTCTGACAGCAGAGTGAGAGAGCTTGTGGAAACCTTGGCTCCTGGAACCAGTTGATGAATATATAATATGGGAGATGGGAAGACAAGAGTCACAGTGCCGCCCGTGGCACAAAATGGTATAGTGGATCTGTTCTTGGGAAATTAAGAAGAAAGTTGAAGTAACCATGAACAAGAAAGACATTATGAAGAGAGAGAGAGAGAGAGAGAGAGAAGCATGTTATGGATCATACCATGTATAGGAGAACAAGGAAGAAGCATCTGAGGACAAATAGGAAGTCACAGTCCCTGAACATGGAAATGGTCAAAGCTACAAGAATATTTATTTGACTGGGGAGGGAGTAACTGTTGAATATTGATTGTAGTATATTATAGTATATAAATATATATATACCTTATTTGATATCGAAATAAAATAGTGGATTGAACCGATTTAATATAATTTGTCGAATTAGAGCAATTAAAAAAAAAGGATAGTCTCTAAAAATAATTAAAAAATAGTTTCTCTACATAACACAAAGCCTCCCTCATCTTTGAGAAATCCCAACACCAATTCCGTATCATCTCCCTGCTGATGCATGGAGAGATACACGACAGTTCTGAGATCGACAAGTCGAGTAATTGCTATTTAGATGACTGAATCACATCAGCAACTTTTCTGGATGATGTGATCTCCCATAGATTCGATATAAGGACAGAATCCACGTATATATATTTCTGAGAGGCCGCATCGCCATTAATGGTTCCCACTGCTGTTATTACTACTACTACTACTACGAGAGAGAGAGAGAGAGAGAATCCAGAACTAGTCTGCGATCTGATCGAAGTAGCATCTATTACTTTTGCGCAGGAAAAAGCCAGAATTCCTGGCAATGATCGAGGAGTGGAGAGCTACAGCTGGGAACGAAGCTTAGCACATCTCCAGAACTGTGTGTCTTGTTTCTTAGCTTGTGCCAGTAGCCCCAGTAAGCAGTGTCAGTCTGAGAAGGAGACATATTCCTATCTTCAGATACCGACATGAAGATTTACTACCAAGACTTCAGAAAGAAAGACAAGTCCTCAGGCATCTGAGGGTAGAATCTAAAATTATAAGTAGTAGTACTAAGCAAGCAAACGGAATCTTTCTTTGTTGGCCAGTCACAAGCAGCAACAGCTAAAGATCACACACACCACAATTGCATGAACGCAAAAGTTCCATGGAGGATGATTGCATGACTACTCTTGCAGTAGATCAACACAAGTACATAGTTCGACATCAACAAAACCAGAGGAAGAGCGACAAATGCAGCGGCAACAACAGCTCTTATTGCATGCCTCAATGCTTGGGTTTCGGCATGTGGGATGGAGGCGGGTAAGCACCAGAACGATCACCACGGTTCTTGGCGTGAAACTTTCTGATGAACTCCGAGGCCGATGCATCGACGCAGCGTCGGCCGGCGTGCCTCTCGGCCTCCACCTGCACAATCTCCACCACGTGCTCGGGCTGCGCCGGCAGGGCGGCCACTTCGCCGCGTCCGGGCGGCACGAGCGTGCCTCCGCGGCTACGCCCGAAAGCCATCTTCGCGAAAACAAGGGACGACTTCCTGACAAGCTGCACCGCCATCATGGCCGACCTCTCGCAGATGGTCTTGTTCTTGCGCCTGCCGTCCATGGCTCGCTCCTGCTCTCTCGCTTGTTGAAGACTTGCAAGATGAGATGTGATGTGCTACGTTATTTAAGGAGGGAAATAGGGATGGGTGTTTCTCGTCTTGTTAGAAGATGATGAAAGAATCATGGAATGTATGATCTAATGGAGATCTCAAGCATCCTTGGTTTCTGTGGTGCTCTACATCTATAGGTTAAGAGCCACTTGATACATCCTACGAACCTTGGGAAGGTACAAAGATACTCTCTAAAGGAATCCTAATCATAACACATTAGAGAGAGAGAGAGAGAGAGAGAGGGAGAATTTGTTCGTTCCCACATTATATCCACGTATTTTATTAGTATTCTCCCAGTGGGTTAAGGGATCATTAGGGTAGGGTAGGTAGGAAGAATAGCATTTAATTACCTCAGGAAATTAATTATATGTGAAATGGGCTTCTTCCTCGCGGGAATTCCTCTTCAAGTGGGAGACAACTGAAACATCTAAAAGGAAAAGATGGAATACAAAAGAGAAAGAGGAAAGTTGCATGGATTCTTTTTATCTGATAAACTTCTCCTGGCTTTTAGATAAGCACATGTTTAGCATCTTAACTATAAACATTAGAAAGAGTAGTGAGGAAGTCTTAACATAAGTTTATGGCATTTTAAGAGTGAAAATTACTCATTCTTCGTCTTAATATAATATTAATATATAATTTAAATTTTTGAAAGTGAGACCGAACGGATACTTAAGAGGTTGAGGTGAAGAAGAGATGGGACAGAGTTGGACCATCATGTTATAGGTATGATAAGTCATGATGCATAAAAGGATAAAGTAGAAAGCGACGTGAATAAATATGCCCAGGAGGAGAAAGAAAAAATAAGAGACCACTACATGTCTAGCGTCAGATTAATCAAGTCACATCCACGATAATGCATCCTTCTATCATTGATGATGGTCTTAATTTTTTTTAAATTAAATTATGTGTCATTATATTAATATTTTTATAAGTTAGCATATCACATAAACAAACTCTAATATTTATTAACTCAAATTTAATGGGAGAGATTTATATATTATATCTTAAAAAATATAGAGATTATTATAGATATTAGAAAATCATAAGAGTTTAAATGGTCAATGACCAAAATCATAATAGCTAAAAATTAATATTATTTTTAAAAAAATAAATAAATTATATATTATTAAATTTATAATAATTTATTATTAGTCAATATGCTACGTAAATCAACTCTAACAACTATTAATTCAGATTTAATGAAATAAACTTATATGTTATGTTATTAAAAGAATAAAAATTATTTTATATATAAGAAATCATAAGAACTTAAATAATTTATGATTAAAATCACATGAGCTAAAATTGATTTTAACCTAATAAACTTATTCTGTCTTTTAGAAAAGTACATGTTAGCTTAAGACGTATATGCATTAGATAGAGCAGCAGTAGTCAGGAAGTCTTAATAGAAGTTTCATGGCATTTAAAGAGAGAGAATTATTAGGCCACTGAAAAATAGATCCATCCTTCATCTTAATCAAGTGTGTTTAAACTAGATTGCCAAGAAGATAGATCTATTGTGGCATGTTGGATTGCATGATCCAGCTTAAGGAGAGTTTTAAATCATCCAAAGTTTTACAGCAAAAACACAATTGGAAACCTAAATTCTCTGGCTAACGTGAAACATCGGTAATATTTTAATAGAAGTGAAATAACAAAAAATAATTATTATTTATTGAGTGAACACTTATTTATATAAGATTTAGTTGATAATTTCTCTCAATTGATGAATAAGATTTCTCATTCAGTTACAATTATGTTTAGCTAATCTGCCCTCGTAAGATCAAGTTCCTATCAGGATACCGATCATGGACCGATGTAAGGAAAAGAGTTTACGGGCCAAAGACTTTGTGAGATAGTCAACAAGTTAATCGACCGTGTGAACATGAGAAACACGGAGCTGCTGGCGAACAACTTGATCTCACACAAAATGAAAGTCAATGACAATATGCTTCATGCGAGAGTGAAAAACTGGATTTACACAAAGGTAAGTCGCACCGATGTTGTTACGTTAAATAATAGGCGTAGAAATAGAATAAATGTGAAGCTCCTTAAGCAAGTTGGTGATCTAATTAAGTTCAGTAGCATTAGTGGCAATATCACGATATACTAGTAGACCTTACAACTGTCTTTTGTTTCTTAGAACTCTAACTAATAGGATTAACATCAAGAAAAATAATATAACATGATGTGGATGTTCTATCATCAACATTTCCCGCCTAATCAACATCGACAAATGAATGAATCTGAGGGGGAGAGTGTTTACGAAGAAAAATGTCATGATCAATGGTCCCCTTAAGATAACACAAAATGTGTTTAATAGCAGTCCAGTGTAAAGTAGACGATCAATGCATAAATTGAGATAATTTATTAACTGCAAAGGAGATATCTGGATGAGTAAGAGTAAGATATTGTAAGAAGCCAACTACTTACCAATACTGAGTAGAGTCCGTAGCATGACTATCATCACATAACTTCAGTAAGTCACTAGAAGACAAAGGAATGGTAACCTCTTTTGCATCCTGCATATTCGTCTTCAACAGCAAGTCATGAATATGCTTTCTCTGTGAAAATAACAGACCAGAAGACGATGCTACATTTTATTAGAATTGTAGGGACATAACTACGGATACAGCCAAAGACTTTTAATGTTTGTAGATTGAGACGTTTTTGAAAGAGATTTTCAAATGGTGATTGATAATGTAGAATAGGAGTGAGCATGCGATTAATGATGTAGACAACAGTTTGAAAAGCTATAGACCAAAAGGTAGATGACATGGAAACCTGATGGAGCATTGTTAGACCAGTTTCAATAATATGACGATGTTTACATTCAGCAGAACCAACCAGTTGAGGCGTATCACCCCCTCCATCAGAATAAATAATTTTAATAGTGGTATGAAAGTAGTTTTAAACTAAGTTTTTAAAGTTAGAAAAGACAACTATAACATCAGACTTTTGACTAAGAGGATATAAACATGTGTACTTCGTAAAATAGTCTACAAAGACAACATAGTATCTAAATTTATCAAAAGAAACAACTGATGCAAGACCCCAAACATTAGTATAAACTACCTCAAACAGTTTAGAGCAGGAAAGAGATGAGGTACCAAAAAGGCAGTTGATGACTCTTATTGCTAAGACAAACATCATAGTGTGTAATAATATTACTGAATTTAAAAACAGGAATTGAATAGCGAGAAAATAATTTTTGTTAAAGAGAGGTAGAGGGATGACTAAGTCGATGATGCCATATATCAATTAGAGCAGCAGTGGATGAGTTGCCACTAGGCTAAGTGAGAAACAAGGCTGATGGCCATTTGTAGATGTTGTCTTTATTCAGACCGTGAACTAGGGATGCCCTCGTGCTCAAGTCCTTGACAATAAAATAATCAGGAAAGAATTCAATGGAAGTATAATTTTGTTGATAGAATTAAGAGACTGAAATAAGATTCCTTTTGATGTGAGATGCATACAAAACATTATCGAGTGTGAAAAAAATGGTATTAGAATTAAACTTTGTAGAACTAATATGAGTAATAGGAATCTTTTTACTATCACCGATGACGATGTCTTCATGTCCGCCATAATCATTGTGGAGCGACAAATTCTGGAGATATGAAGTGATATGGTGGAAAGCACCAGAGTCCATAATCCAATTGGACTAACTGTCAGAAGGAGCAGTCATGACATTTACCTGAGGCCAAGTTGATGGAGTTGGGAGGCGAGGTCGAGACTAACAAACTTTGATAGTGTGACTAATTTTGTCACACAACTAGCATACGACTGATTGCTGAAACATAGGAGGATGATATGGTGAAAATGAAGCATTCAGACGATGATTGAAATATGAAGGATATAGAGGAGGAAGCGATGGGTGGTTGCTCATAGAGGTGGTAGGAAAGTTGGCCACACCTTTTGAAGCATTCTTGTTATATTTGCGGTTATGCCTTTTGGATGTGTGGTTGAACTAAGCTGTGATGGGAGGTCCTGGTAGAGGTCCTAGCAGCTTGGCGTCACGCTTCAGATAAGTTTCATAGTCTGTCAATTTTTTGTAAAGTTCTTCAAAAGAAATTAGAGAGTCACGTGCACAAAGTGTTGCTGCTAGTTCTTTGAACTCTGGACTCAGTACCTCTTCATCAGAAAGTGAATGACCTATCAAAGCTAAGTCATCGATCATTAGTTTGATATGTTGTAAGTAGTCGACAATAGTATTGCCCTCATGCTTGAAGGTCATAAGGTTGGAAAGTAGTCAAAGCATGCAGGTCCGTGAGCGGCTCGCTAAGGTAGTTTGTAACTTGGTCCAAGCCTCCGCAGTAGTGGTACAGGAGGACATAAGAGGGGTGATGGATATATTAACAGAAGCTTGAATTGCTTGGAGAATGAGCTTATCTTGGCGTAACCATAGCTTGTAGACTGAATTTGGTATTATGTTAGGTTCTTCGGGAACTTGAATCATTGTTGGTGGACAGTTGAGAGAGCCATCAATATAACCTAATAAATCATAGCCAAATAAGAGATTAGAGAATTAAGCACGCCAAGACGCGTAGTTGCTACCTTTGGATAATTTAAAGGGAATGAGGGAGACAACATTAATGAAAATAAGTTCTATATGTGAAGAAGAAGTCCTAGCATGTAAGAGAGTTGTGGCGTCATAGGTAGATAACGAAGAAGACATATGGAGTAAGTCAAAAGAAACTCAAAAGAAATGACAGGATAATATATAAAAGCATATGGTGTCACAGTGATAAAAAAAGGTGACAAAGATGAAATAGGGAAGAAAGAAGAAAAGAACCTTAAGTCGGAGTAGAGAGACCTCAATCAGGGGAGGCTGTTGTTTCAGAAAGTTGCAATAGCCTAATACTACAGTGTCAACCTCTATGAAGTGGGTTTAGATGCTGAAGTCGACAAATGCAATGAAGTGGACGTGTGAGCAATTTTGCTCATTGCAAGTGGCGTAGGATTCAAACTGCTATTGAAGAGGGAAGGAGTCGAGGCCGAGAGCGCATACACACATATCGTTAACTGATGAAGGTCTGTTGGAAGCCAAAGTAATAGCAAGTGTTGGAGCGAGCTATCGGACAGACATGTAGACTGGAAGATACATCACGACGGGCTGGGAATGTGGCCACGGAAGTGCCACTGCTCATCGAGGCTGATGCGGCAGTGATGAAGCATGGGGAAGACTGCCTTGTGCAGGACTCCGTGCTGATGAGGCGAGACTAGGCAACCGGAGGTGGGGGGAGGGACAATACTCCACCGTTGCCCACTGCAGTAGGGCCGCAAGCACCAATTGGTGCTAGAACTATTGGAAGGGAGAGAAAGCATCTGGATCAATGCGTTGCCAGTTCAAGTCACCGACGCTTGCAGTAGAGAAGGTCGACGGAAAGGGGCAACAGTTGCTGTGGCAACGACAAGGGCTGCGATGAGGGCAGCGGGCAGAGGAGCAACAGCGGGCAGAGAAGAGATGAGTTGCAGAAGCGCGACACTGGCTGTGCATCTGTTTCGATGGATGCGATCGGCATCGACGATTGCAGGCACCAGAAGGAAGAAGCGATTTGAAGAAGAAGGTTGTGACCAAGATATGTCGTTTGACAGCGGGAAGCAATGGATGTGGGTTTCAGAAGATCTATTCCAACGAGGAAGAGAAGGTAGTAGCGCTCGCTTTGAGAAGTTGTCCAGCGGCTACGGCTTGGTAGAAAAGGGACATATGATGTCGGGAGATTGGTGCTGATCTCGTTGGTTTCGTCGGTAGAGGAGGCAAATGTGCCATGACAATAGATGGGCAGGAGTCGACGATAAAATTTGCACGCGATCGGAAGCGGTGGAAACTTACTGTCGTTTGACAACGAGAAGCGAGCTTACTCTAAGCAAGCTGCTCTAATACCATATTTTAATAGAAGTGAGAAAACAAAAAACACATATTATTCATTGAGTGAACACTTATTTATACAAGATTCAAGTGAGTATTTTACTCAATTGATAAATAAGATATTCTCGATCAGTTATAATTCTGCTCAGCTAACAAATAGGAGATCAAGAACTTAATTTTGACCTTGGTCTTGCTGATCTTCATCTTGTGATGGTTGGCTGAAGTAGTAGTCAACACAGAGAACTGAGAAGAATGCTGACAGTGGTGTGTGTGTGTGTGTGTGTGTGATGTTGCAGGCACAAGGAAATGAACTGTGTCAGGAACCACAATTCTCTCACTTCCAAAATGGTTTATTCATCGGCTAATATTTTGGAGTTGGATTATAAGATAACATTAATTATACTATCTGAATCATTCTTTGTATCTTAGTAACATTATCAATTCTACAATAATCACATATGGACTTTATCTGAGTGACTCTCTGGTATAAGAAAGATTTTTGCCAAACATGTTATTATCATAATTTTTTAAAAAGGTTCCCATCGTGACTAATCAATTCTTTTATAGTTGTCTCTCAATCCCCAACACTTTGATAGCCATATATATGTAATTTTATTCATGTAAGATATTAAATAAGATGTATAAATAATTAAAAGAAAATTATGGAGAAAAATGATGCACTGAGGACCAAAGAAATGGCTTCAAGTTTAGCGCAAGAAAATAAAAGTAAAATAAAACCACTAATTGACCCGTATTTATGTAACGGCTATTAGGGGCATTTTGGTACTTGAGGCCACACAACTTTTGAAAAGGGCCACCGACTCCTTCATCCCTCTCTCTCTCTCTCTCTCTCTCGCACTCTCTCCAATCTTTTATGCCTCTCTCTCTCTCTGCCTTCTTCCATTGTCGATCAATAATCTTCGATTTCCGTCGCCCCTCTCTTTCCCGATCTCCATCTCTCTGCGCTCCGTTCCTCGGATGAGATCCAAAGGACGGCCCTGAGATCCGTCAGCAGAAGCAGAATCCACGTGCGGCCGCAGAGTAGCGGCAGCGACCGACGAAGATGCAAGACCTCTTCGGATCGGTGCGCAGATCCCTCGTGTTCCGTCCAAATATTAACGGTAACGATGGCGGCGGCGGCAACGGCGGTGGAGGAATAGCGGAAAAGATCGGATCTTGCCTCAGGAAGTCCCGGATCGGACTGGGACTAGGGTTTGGGGCGTCTGCCCCCAAACTCCCTCCTCCGCCGCCGTCCCCGCTTCCGGTGGAGACCGATGACGCACTCCCGATCCGGTGGCGAAAGGGCGAACTCATCGGTTGTGGCGCCTTCGGCCATGTCTACATGGGTATGAATCTCGATTCGGGGGAGCTGCTTGCCGTGAAACAGGTAAACATATGTTGATACCTGTTGTTATGGTTAGGGCTTTTAATTTTGTTCTTACGATGATGGTCTTGATCCATGGGTTTGTTCGTCTGCAGGTCTTGATCGGGACTAGCAATGCTTCCAAGGAGAAAGCTCAGGTTACGATCTTGTCATGCCATTCCTTCTTTTTCTCGTTAAAATCTATTTTCCCATCCCGATATGTGGAGTTTGGTGTTGATGATTCTTTTATCTCTGATTTGTTCTATATTTGGTGGTAGGCTCATATAAGGGAGCTTGAGGAAGAAGTAAAACTTCTAAAGAAACTTTCTCATCCAAATATAGTGGTGAGTGCTTTCTGTCAGACTATTTGTTGTGAACTCGATACCTCTTTGATGAACTTATTGCTTTTACATTGCTCATAAAATTTTTGTACCATTTGCTCTTGTTGGGTTTGGGGCAGAGATATTTGGGAACAGCTAGGGAGGAGGAGACACTGAATATTTTGTTGGAGTTCGTCCCAGGCGGATCCATCTCATCATTACTTGGAAAATTTGGGTCCTTCCCAGAGGCTGTAAGTAGCTTTGTTCTTATGCTGGAGCGAGGCATGATATAAATGCTGATGCTTGACTAACATAATCTCTCTTTTAAACAGGTTATAAGAATGTATACCAAGCAGCTATTGCAGGGGCTTGACTATCTTCATCAAAATGGAATCATGCACAGGGACATAAAGGCATGACATTTTTCTTAATGGCGTCTGGGTATTGCTTTGATATCATTTTTTCTGAAAGTAGTGGACTTTTTGCTAATTCAGGGGGCCAACATTCTCGTGGATAACAAGGGTTGCATTAAGCTAGCAGATTTTGGGGCATCTAAACAAGTAGCGAAGCTGGTAAGACAAGAAACTAGATATTGTTTTTATGATGCTTTTTATGAAAAATCACACTGCTGATTAAACAATTTCCAAAACACATCAAAGTTTCATTCATAGATCACATTGTAGAACACTAATAATTAGACTTCCAAATGAATATAGTATTCTGTTTTACTAATATGCCATCAATTTATCTTCATGTTTCATAGCTGATGATCTGGTTAGAACCTGGTTGAGAATTATTTGTTATAGTGCATTCTTATTTGATCAATTAGCATTATAAGTTGTTCTTTTTTTCGTACAACTATACATCCAATTTTCTTTTCTTGCATGACTCTTTTTTGTTTTACTTCTAAATTTATTTACAACATGGTTTACCGACAAGATATGATGGACCTATCAAACAAATAAAAGCGAACTACCATGACAGCTTTCTTATTTGAAAAATTGTTCTTCACTAGATAAACTTGGCCATGTACAAGAAGCATCGATATAGTCATGCTAGATTCTTTCTTCTTTCTTTTCTATCACAAGACCCTAACTTATTATCACCCTCCACTTGTGGGCATGACAATTTTCTCAGGCAACTATGAATGCAGCCAAGTCAATGAAGGGTACTCCATACTGGATGGCACCAGAAGTAATTCTTCAAACAGGGCATAGCTTGTGAGCATTAAACCTTTCCATCTTTTTTCTTTTTGGCATCAGTAAATGTATAGATGCACATTCCTTTTTTTAGTATAATTGCATGAAGAAATTTTCCTTCACCATATTGTAATTGTTTCATCAAATTTTTCTGCTTGTTGTTAGTAGAAGCTTGACTTTAGGATTGGCTTGGGGGCTGATCCCATATATATTACTGTTTTCTAGTCCTGAATGAATTAAAGAAGCTTCTTAACCCTTTAGTTGTGTAGATGGTTAGATAGAAGCCTTTTCACCCTTTGGCACTGATAATGGCGGGTTATGGACTTTATCATATGACACCCATCACGGGACTCATCAGTTATATCCATACTTGTTCTTTTTTGCTTTGCAGGTATATTTGGTACCTCAAAAGATGCTAATTTGTTTTTCTATGGGAAAAGTATCTTGCCAACTTAAATATGAAACATGTGTGAACTTCATTTCGTTTTAGTTTGTTTATGAAATGGTAGGAAAAAACTGATTACTAACACTCAAAGCCTGAAATTTCATTAACAGAAAGTAATGGTAGTTTGTTTCTGTTCCTGCATTTCTTATGACAACTGTGCATTTTGAGATGTACCACTGCAATCATGTTGTCGGCTCTAAGGCATATGATTCTGTTTTTCCAATTTAATTAGCTCTGTTATTGTTTATTTGACTTCTGATTGCACTTTTCCTTGCAATGAACTTGTGCATAAATCAGATATAGTTTCTGAAAGATTCTTAACTGTCTCAGCTCAGCTGATATATGGAGTGTTGGTTGCACTGTTATAGAGATGGCTACAGGTAAGCCTCCCTGGAGTCAGCAATATCAAGAGGTATGCTCTTTGCCCCACTCTTGGTCTTTTTGAACTTTGACCAAGCACTTCAAAGTTTAAACATCCAATGTGTTTTCCATTCCTTGCCTGTAAACACTGTACTATTATCCAGGTTGCTGCCCTTTTCCACATCGGAACAACAAAGTCTCATCCTCCTATACCCGAACATCTCTCTTCAGAGGCCAAGGATTTTCTTTTGAAATGCTTACAGAAGTATGCTCTATTTTATTCTCCTTTTCTTTTGATATCGATTTTGTTTGACATTCTTGATTTCATATATAGGCTGCTGTTCTTGAGTGTTATCTTCTTGATGATGCTCCAAAGTAAATTATTCAACCAGACTAGACATGAACTCTGTGATGATGCCTGTTAAATATTGGGATGGACAAATTTAATTTTGAATATCAGTGAAACTTGTTGCAATAATTTAATGATCTCTCAGGTGCTGTTATGTGAACATTCCAAGTTCTTATTATTATTAATTGTGAGCTCATAATTTGATTTAGCTGTGAAAATTATGACTCCTAAATTTTTTATAGAAAAAGGATTTTACAACTATTTGGAACTGCATTTATTTGATACACAATAATGCTGGATTGGTATTTGACAATTTATTAGCAACCACTTCTCTAGTAAATTGGACATTTTAATGCCTTAACATATGAACTCACAGGAGTTCTAGCTAGAACATTTCTTTAACGACCTTATTACTTGCTTGAGTTTCCATTTCTCTTATGCTCCTTGCCAGATTTCTGGCAGTCTAACATGTAATTGTTCACAGGGAACCCAACTTGAGGGCTACCGCATCTGATTTGCTGCAGGTATTGTAAATCTTGAAATTATTGTCAGAAAAAAAGGGTTTCATCATCTCATTTGTTAGTTATTGATCTTATTTGTTACGTGCAGCATCCATTTGTTACCAAGGAATTTCAGGATATGCATCCCATACATCGCTCTGTAGTTGCGGTTAGTTGATCCATGTTGAAGCTAATCATTTTTAGCTCATGATTCTTGCTTTTATCTGTTCTTTTATATATTTTTTCCCTGACACATGTTCGATGACCAGGAACCCCCTAAAAATATATCCCTGCCACCCAAATCATTCACAAAGAACAAGTATGCATGATTAGATGTCACTGAGATTTCTTAGATTGTATCACGTAACAATATTTGACTTTGGAGAGGCTTTTATTACAGCAATACCACAATGGCTGAGAGCACAACTAGATGCGAAGGACTGGACAATAGCATTAATGGTAGCGGAAGCTGCTCTACTAGCTTTCCTGGAAAGTTTTCTAGCAGACCTATATGGGAGATGAGTTCTAGTGGTGATATGTGCCGGTTGGATGATAAAGATGATTTCCCAGTTGTTGGATCGGTAAGTTGCAATTCAGGGTCGTGTTAGATATATTTTGAACTGCTGACACATGAGTAGGATCTATTTGTTGGAATTTGTTGATTACTCTGATGTTTTGTTTTCTCCAGAGTTTCAACCCGATGTCTGAGCCCTTTGATGACTGGCCAAACGAGTTTGATTATAGTTCAGAGCAAAGAAAGATGGACTTGGATGACTTTGGTGAAACTGCCATGGATGATGCATGTGGTAGAGAAGGGAAAAATGATTTCACATTCCCTTGTGAGACGGTACCAGATGATGATGAAGAAGTTACAGAGTTGAAGATAAGAGCTTTTCTGGATGAGAAGGTGAGCACTGAGCAGCCAGTGTCTTATGCATCCTCTTACATTTTCTGAATAGTAGCCTTTAAAAATGAATTTAGCTTTTAATGTTTCTGGGTCCCATTTGAACTTGGAAATGACTGCTTCATATTACTTGCATAATGAGATTCATAAATGAGAACCATCCTTGCTCATGATGACAGGCCCTTGATCTAAAGAAGCTGCAGACACCCCTATATGAGGAGTTCTTCAATAGCCTGAATAACAATAACGAACCATGCGCTGGAAAGAAATGTGAAGAAAATACATCAAAGAATTTAAAATTGCCTCCTAAGAGCAAGACTTCGCCTAACAATATGGTAAGTGGGAAGACTGCTCCGGTTGCTGACATGGCGAATAAGCTGAGCCCTGGAAGTTGCAGCAGGCGAGTCTCAAGTAGTGGAGATGAGAGTGACCGTGTTCTAAAAGAATTGTCACCGCAGCTTAATGAATGGGGAGGACTTCTTCAAGATGCTCAACAGGAACCAAACTGCCCAAGGTTTGTCAAAGATACTTTTGATCTCATTTGTATTTCTTTCTATGGATATGTCGCACTCCTAAAAATGGAAGCATGCTCTCAACAGTGACAATTTTTCGGAGAGGCAGAGGAAGTGGAAGGAAGAGTTGGACCAAGAACTTGAGAGGCAAAGAGGTGTGTGTGTGTGTGTGTGTGTGTTATTACGACACCTCCCAGTTTTGCATCTGGACTTGTTTCTTTTGCATCACAGGTGACCATTCTCTATTTTTTTTTTTTTCTTCTGTTTTTTTCTTTCTTGCAGAGATGATGAGGCAAGCAGGTTACGGGAAAACATCTTCCCCAAAGGACGGATGGTTAGCTCGAAAGAGAGACCGTATACGATTTACCTCTTCGGGCAAATGAGTGCGTGTACAATCCACTCTCTTGAGCATGCTCCGAAATATCGGTATTCAAATATCTTGCTTATTCTATATTCATTTGCTGTTTGAGATTTGTTCTCCCGCTAGCTTAGCCTAGCCCAGAGGCGCTTTGTTCCTCTGGCTTAGTTTGAGCATGGAAAAATCTCACAGCTCATCATCTTCAACTTCAATCTTCAAGCTTCCATGTTTTTTAGACGAGAGATCTAAGCTCCGTCGTCCTCCGTGTTTGGGGTTATAGATGGCTGAGTGTAGGAGAGAGTGCATCATGGTGTAAGATTTTGGTTAAGCAACATTTTATTTGATGCAACAATCATAAATATATAGTAACATCTTTGGGATTTTGTACTATCCCACTGCACATTCCTTGTTCCTTAGTCCAGATAGATAGAATCAGACTCTTTGAACCAAGATTTACTACTACTTGACAAAAAAATGCAACACTTGTTTGTAATAAAATGTCTGATTCTTACTATAAATTCTCCTCTTTTTTTTTTTCATTGTCAACTTTGGATGCCCCATAGTATTTAATAATACAGGAGTCATTTCTGACAAGTTAGATTTATAGCATTTGATTTAGGATTTTTTGAGTTAGGAGTGAGTGCGGATTAGATCAACACACCAACAGCAGCACGGGGAAAGAACATAGACTTAGATTTTTGAGTTAGGAGTGAGTGTGGATTAGATCATATCACAAACAACAGCAGCAACAAAAGAAAAAAAATAAAAAAAAAATCTACAACCATGGATGGATGATGTGCTACTCCAACTGCTACATTATCCGACAAATATAGTAAATGATGGTTGGATGAGTAAATGATGCATAGGAACAGCATTTGCAGGTCACATCCGCCCAAATAGTAAATGATGGATGATAGCATAGCATAGATACCATCGGATCGGTCAACTACAACGTATCGATTAAGTTTGACCGGTTGTTCACCCAATGGTGGATGAAATATAGGATTTATCCAACAGTCAATCAAATCATTGCTTCCAACATCGAAAGCTGATACCGAGTTTATTCATTTAGTAAATCCAGAATGAAAATATATAACAACTACACATATATCACAACCATCGATTTAATAACATTATGCTTTGTTTTTATTTTAAAAATTGACATGATATATTTTATTTAATAGGCATTGATTAGACTGATATATCGAGTCTCAATTGATATAAAAATAATAATGATATGGATATTTATTTTTATTTTTATTAGACAGTACGCATCGGACTCGGTAATTGACAGCTCGTAGTGGACATCTTTTGCGAGTGTGTCGGTGAGCGGCCGAAGTTAAAAAAAAAAGAAAAGGAGCGGCCGAAGTTTAGCTACCTCGCTTTGAGATGATGATCACATAAGCAGCTGCCGTGCAATGAGGAGAAGGAGATCATGGAGTTTTTATTGTTGTTGTTGACATACATAGAACAAGTGGTGCAGCACAGGAAGAAGGTAAAGAGAAAGCTGTCAGCAGCGGTGGTTATGGTAGTAGCAAGGGATCTTGTCGGGCTTCTTGCCGGACGGCGCAGGGTAGCACTTGCCGTTGCTGTATCTGCCGCCGTTGGTGGTGTCGCACACCTGATGGTCCTTGTCGAGGACACCCTTGTAGGTGAGCTTGGGGGGTTGGGACGCCAGCAGCCTCCTGTTTACCTCGGAGTCCAGTTGGAACTCCTCCTCCTCCTCCACCATCAACTCCTCGGCGCCGCACCGACCGTCGGTCGAGTTGCAATACCTCGGAAGTCCGTAATCGATGGTGGCGGCCGCGGCGGGGCGGGCCGACAGGATTATGCTGCCGAAGAGGATCGACGCACACAGGACGAAGAAAGCTGGACATCTCCCCACCATCTTCCTCCCCATTCTCTTCTCTCTTCTATCTTCTTCCTTTAGGAACGGCAGCAATGGGTTAGCTTTAACAGGACCGCATGTTTAGTATCACAAGTGTAAGGTGGTGGTGGTGGTGGTGGTGGTGGGGTGGTCCACGACAGAATAATGCCCCCCCCTTATCCTTTAGTTTCTGACTTAAAAAAAAAAAAAAATTGAAGTTGTGAAATTGAATTATCTAACTTCATTTCTAATATCATCAATTTTACCAACTAAAGCATAAAAATAATAGACAAAAAAAAAAATAATATCATAGTTACGTTTTCGATGGTAGTAGATAACGGTGCCACAGAAGACCATAGGTGACTATCGTTGATAAGAAGGGAGAGTGACAACGAGAGTTGAAGCAAAAGGAGAGGAGAAAGAGGACGATACAGATGTCATCGCTTTACATTTGTGTTAGTAGCAATATAGATAGATGCAGAGCGATGAAAGGGTCGCTCAACATCTTCATCGGTACCAATGCATATGCATATGCAAATGCCTAGTGGCATCACTTTGTATCTATGTCGGTGTTTGACAATAATGAATGCAAGGGTAATGCATCTCTGTATCTGCATCGGTGTCGCTTGACAATTGTGTCGACGTCGATGCAATTGTAAAGTAACAAAAGGAATGCTCGACATTTGTATCGATGCTAACATAGATTCAGAGCGGCACTGTCCTTTCCCACATCATTGTTGGTGCCGATACAAATGCAAATATAGTGCGGTGTTGCTCTGCATCAGTGTCAGCATTGCTTTTGCATTTGCATCGATCCGCTGAGCGACCCTTTCATCTCTTTACATCTGCATTGGCGTCGACGTAGATCCCGAGCGGCCTTTTCACACTCTACATCTATGTCAACATTTTCACCATATTGCACCTGCATCGTCATCTTCTTTCTTTTCCTTTGTCTTACATCTCGTTACCGCTCTACCTCCTTATCTACAACAGTCACTTAAGGTCTCCAATGATGTTGGTATCTATTAACATCTAAAACATAATTTGGATATTGAAATTATCTTTTTGCACATCGTTTTTGTGCTTTCAACGATAAAGTCGATAATGTTAAGATAAATAAAACTAAATAGTTCACTTTTACGGATAAAGATTCTAATATAACTTTTTAAAATTAAGAATTGATATAGAGATCTAACTAGCCCGAGAATATGAGGTTTATAAAAATGGCAAGTTGCATGTTATGATGCTCTTATATTATTACTACATATCCTGTTCATGAATGTACAACCATCCATTATGCCTAATCCCATGAAGAACGCATCTCTCCCTCCCTCTCTCTCTCTTGCAGTTGAAGAGCCAAAACTTGCATAGGTAGATATTGATTATGAGTCGATGAGACTATTGTCTTTTAAAACATTAAAAACAACCATTAGAGGTGATATTGCACCATCTTGATTTAGTTTAACCGTTGGATGATCCTATTATCCCTAACTTGAACTCTAGTTTAATAAAATTAGTAGATCAATTATCTCATCAAGTTGGATAATGATGTATGGTTCTAAAGGCGACTTAGTATTTTTGAATGACTAGAGAGAGCTTCGTCAAGACTCAAAGAAATGACGGTTCTATGTTATATTGATCCTTGACGAGGATGACGACAAACTAAGAGATTATAATACTTCGACTTAGCTCCATATCACAAATGAAATGAGAGATCAGATTCAAAGAAAACTATAGGAACTAAATAGGTCTACTATCATTGATTTGAATGATTAAAGCTTAACAAAGTTAATGTATCATTTATCTTATGATATTAAATCATGAAGCCAATTATTCAAGTGAAAATATAGTTTAAAAAGGAAAAAGTACTTTTTTTTTAATACAACCAAAGCTCTAAAATTTATATATTTTATTAAATGATATATAAGATGCTCACATGTGAGTTTTGATCCAACAATAAATATGACGTCCCTCGTCATCCCATCTAAATGATATGACCTCACATCGATTTGAATGCTCCATTTATGTCAAAGTTTGACTCATGCAACTGTTTGGTATAAACTCATTTCACTTAAAGATTACGTCTCTCGTCATCCCTCGATATGAACATTACTTAAGAACGATTTCTCTATTAGTTTATACGACATCAACATCGACCATTTTATAAATCAAATGCTGACTGCAAAAATATGGTGCAGTGAGGAGTCATTATCTGATGGGCACTGCAATTTTGACATCTCAACCTCATCAAAAATAGACAATGCATTGTTGGCGTAGGCAATCGAATCCAAAAGAGTTCGACCTCAGTTTAGACACTCCAACACGAGCAAGTTTTCTAATGAGCTCGTCTCAGTTTACAGATGACAAATTTGGATTGTCACTCCTTTGATTTCACATCACAAAATAAGATCATATTGTTTGTTGGCAGAATAATTGAATGATCGATTCTACAGTGTGTTCGGTATCGCTAACGTATGCATGCATGCATGCCCGCCTACCTTTCACCACTAGTTTATGGCCCGCCCTCTTTGAAGGTTACCCTTCTCCTACCCCTCTCTTTCTCTCTCTCTCTTCATAAGCTTCCCTACTGCTTTGTCTTGGTCTGCATGGAGGAAGAGCGGAAGGAGAAGACACAGATCGGAAGCAAGTCAAATGCTACCTCTTCTTCCTTGAGCTGAAAGCCAGCAGGCACAAACCGGAAGAAACGGGGTGGAGGTTGACTGCTGCATAGCTCCTCTTTTCTCTGCACCGAAGCAAGATGACACACAGATTTGTTGGAAATAAAGTAGTTAAAGTGATGATGAGATCAAAATTTATTTAGATGTGATAGTTTTTTTATTATTTTAAAATATTTGTATTCTATCTTTTAATCATTATAAATAGGTGCTCTTGATTTATTCCAGAATATTGTAGACTGTTGATTGAAAGTACTCCTGGTGTCATCTACTATTCTCTTTTCCTTCTCCCTGAAGTTCTGCAGAAAAGCCAACAGTGATATCAAAGTCTGATTCAAAGAAAATCAAAAGGAGTACATCAGTCAAAAAGAAGGGAAGACTAGTAGATCGAGAAAAAAAAAAGAGAAGATGGCAGGCCTTACAGTAAGTGTTCATAATCAATTTCTTCCTATCCTTAAAGGTGATAATTATTAGTTTTGGGCTATTAAAATGAAAACTCTTCTTGTTTCACAAGAATTATGGAAGTTGGTAGAAAATAATTTTGTTGAGTAGATCTGCAGGATCCTAAGACTACTAAGGATCAAAAGCATCAGATGAATGAAAATATGCAAAGAGATGCAAGAGCCCTTTACATGTTACAATAATCAATAGATGATTCCCTATTTTTCAAAATCATGATGGCATCAACATCAACAGAAGCTTGGGAGATATTAAAAAATGTGTTTGGAGGCACAGAGAAGGTAAAAATTTCAAATTCTTCATCGTGAATTTAAAACACTTATGATGAAAGATTCGGAAGCTGTTGTTGATTTCTTCTCAAAAGTTTCTTCTATTGTGTTTGGAGGCACAGAGAAGGTAAAAATTTCAAATTCTTTATCGTGAATTTAAAACACTTATGATGAAAGATTCGGAAGCTGTTGTTGATTTATTCTCAAAAGTTTCTTCTATTGTGAATCAAATGAGATATTATGGTGAAAATCTAAAAGATCAAACTGTAGTAGAAATTTTTTTACGAAGTTTATGTTCAAAATTTGATATGATCTCTACTATTATAGAAGAAGCTAAAGATATAAGTATATTATCTATTGATGAATTAATGGGATCTCTTTTAGTTCATGAACAAAAAGTGAACAGATCTTCAGATAAAACTTTGGAACATATTCTTCAAATGAAGATAGATCAAAAGAATGATCAAAAAGAGAATTCAGAAATCAGATCTCAAGGGAGAGATCAAAAGGACAGAGGACGATGTCGATCAAATGAAGGTAACAAAGAAACTCGAAAATATTTTTGTTGCAAAAAAATAGGGTATATTGAAAAGGATTGTTGGTACAAAAATAAAAATCTAAATGTTCCTCTATGTTCTTATTGTGAAAAATATAAACATTTTGAAAAAGATTATTGGAACAAAAATCAAACAAATTATCATGAGAAAAACAATGATGACAAAGGATATGAAGAAAATATTTTGTTTATAGCATATGATGAAAAATATTCTAGATTTGTTTGGTTTTTGGATAGTGGATGTAGTGATCATATGACAGGGGATAAAAGTATGTTTCAAAAACTTGATGATTCGGTCAGATCTACTGTGCAGATGGGAAATGGTAAAAAGACTCAAGTAAAAGGAAAAGGAACAGTTGCTATGAACACAAAGTCTGGTAAAAAAATTATTGATGATGTGTTATTTATTCCTGATTTAAAATAAAATCTCATTAGTATATGACAACTAATGAGAAAATGATATTATGTTATTTTTGATGAAGAAAAATGTCTGATTTATGATAACAAAATTGGTAAATTGATAGCAACTGCAAGGATGACAAAAAATAAAATGTTTGTCTTATTATTTTCGGACTTCGCTACTCCTACCGAAGAATCAACATTATGGAAAAATAGTTATGATCATTTAAAATTCTGTGGATCTATGCAAACTGTCTCAGATGATGCAGGTCGTAATGTTGATGACACATATATACAGAAAAGGGATGAAGCTCTAAATTCAAAAGACAACAATGAAATTACACATACAGAGTTGCTAGAAATTTCTGATGATGTGAAGAAAGCCAAGAGAAAGAAAAGAAAAATGAAGCTTCCGCATACAAAGGAATTCAATCCTACAAATGCAGAGTCTCCATCATATCATCAAAGATGGCTACCAAAGAGAAAAATATCAAGAGAAATAATAAAATATTTCAGGTTAGAAGTTCTCAAAAATGTGTGGACTGAGAAAAAATATAAGACAACCGTTGCAGCAACGAAGATCAGCTTACCGACAATTTTACAAAAATTTTGGAGAGAAAAAAAGATTACTTGAAAATAATTTTAAATTATAACTACTTGAAATAATTCTGGTGTCATCTACTATTCTCTTCTCCTTCTCCCTAAAGTTACGTAGAAAAGCCAACAAGCCTTTAAGTTCTGCTCCAACCAACACTTAAGTGCTGCTTCTACTCGGCTTGTTATTGTCGACTTCCCTTCGGTTGCCAAACCGCTGAATGCTCTTCGTAGTTTGGCGGCAGAAGAAGCCTTTCTCTGCAATTGCTTCTCTCTGCTCAAGGTGAAGTCTTCTTCTTGTGCAGCCGAGGCTTTCCTTCTCGGGTTCCAACACTACTTCGTGATGCTGGGAACCACGGTCATCATCCCCACCGCTCTGGTTCCGCAGATGGGCGGAGGAAACGTGAGGCTCGGCCCGCTTCAAAATCTGCGCTTTCGTCGTGCATAGCGTCCTAATTCAGAGCCGAGAGACGAGAAGGCCAGCGTGATCCAAACGTTACTGTTCGTCGCTGGGTTGAATGAACACTCTGCTGCAGACCACATTTGGAACTCGGTTGCCTGCTGTGATCGGCGGCTCATACACCTTCGTCGTGCCCACCCACCATCTCCATCGTTCGTTCTGGCTGCTCGTTACAGTACCATTGTGGATCCCCATCAGGTATCATCAAATCTGACATCAAGATTTATGCTTGTAGAATTCCAAGTAAGCATGGTTGGTTTGCAGAGATTCCTGCACATCATGAGGGGAACGCCATCCAGATCATATTAGGCTTCAGTGGCCTATGGCGTATAGTCGTAAGGCTTTGTAGGAAGCCTGTTGTCTTCTTCTCCTAATTGGATCGCAAAATTGTTTGGGACGATCAATCAATGCCTCTGTGTAATTCACGAACACATATCGAGCTGTAGACTACTGAGTCCTGCTGTCAGCTGCACCATTGGTAGCTTTGGCTGGCTTCGGCCTCTAAGAATTCGGCTTTCCCGGAGTAAGATCTTACTCTCTGCTTCTTCTTTTACCGAGAGAGAGAGAGAGAGAGAGAGAGAACGAGGAAATGGTGCTGTTTAATCCTTCTTGATACGTGATCTGCAATCGCTGACAAGATGATGTTATGGACACAGGTCGCCAAATGCATCGAAATTGGTCTCCCGCAGCTCATAATTCTCACAGGTATAGCGTTCCATCCAATCAATGCCTCAAAAGAGAAGTGCCTTTGAATCCCTTAAAAGATCACTTCAAATGCATGCATTGTTCATCAACTCGTCATTCTTTCGATCGATCTCAGAGTTAGTAAGATTCTCCTACGTTTGTGCAGGATAAGAGTACCTACCATATCTATCCCTTTCAATGGGGAGCACCACCAACCTTCAGCTCTCTCTCTTTCACATTAACCAGCTAAAAGACTTGCTCTTTCACCCACCCCATGCAGTCGACCGGTACTGTCATTGCGGTCTCGAATCTGCATTACACAGATACTGCATCTCTCTCCATCCATATTTCCTGCAGACCTAATGGCAACTGGTTGGTTGAGATTTGTTTGCTTTGATTCAGGGCGAGTTGGGATACTGTTGGATGGGAGTTTTGGAACAACAAATGGATCCACTGTGTCTGTGTAAGGCTGCAGAGATCAACAACACATTCATGGAAGACATGCTTTCTTTACTGATCGCTGCTCTTCCTAATGAATGCAGCGAAAACGCCGGATTGATAGCTTCGCATTCATGATCTTCTTCTTTTTCTATTCATTCTCCGAAACAGTAGTTTACCCATCTGATTAATCCTCGTGTTCCCCGGACCGATCATTGCAGCTCTGTACTGCCTCCCTCTTTGTTTGCATATGTATGTTTGGTACGCACGCAACAATGAAGCTTAGGAGTATTAGCCTGAGAGTTTCTCTTGCTTTGGCCAAGAAAACGCAAACGAGAGTGTTCTGTATTGAGTTCCTTTTTTTTTTTTTTTTTTTCTTTTCCCCACAGGGGGTGTCGCAGGTCTCCCCTTCAATTCTGCAACCTCAACAGCTTCAGGACAAAGTTCATCGGTTCCTCAATACTTCAACGAGAGTACACACACACACCTCTGTTGCACACTGGCGCACAGGTGTCGCAGTTTGGAACCAACAAGGTTTTATATAGTGCTATAATTATGAGGAAACAAGAGGTAGATATCACAATAAATGCGCTTCAAAACCAGTAACTCTTCATTTGATACTCTAGAGATCATTCTAGAAGAATTTGTTGAATAGATGCATGTTCTTTGAAATTATGATAAAAAAGACCTTAGTGTGTGAGCTTTGGAACTAATATAGAAGAGAGCATGGATGAGCTACAAAAGTATTGACCCTTTTTTCGTCTCATCTTTATGTGGTTGAGGAGACCTTAGTCAGCTTCGGAACCAATAACCCTCTTCGCGAAAGATGGCAAACAGAACGCAGCAGAATGGATCTGACAGAAAAAAGCCTGATTATTTAGGAATTCGGTGAATAAAAAAGAAATGTGTAATCACCACGGAATCATTTCTTTCTTGCAATGGGAAAATACCTCGGAATTGTAAAACTTCAAGGGTCCTTTAGATTTGTTGGAAACATCATCCTCATCAATGTGGCACACAGGATGCTGGAAATCAACTGGTGGCCCCTCGGTGGAGCAAAGCATGAAACCCATCACTCCACTGCATTCATAAACCATCATCAACAGCAACCATACCCCGTTTCATCAAGCAACAACTCCAAAAGAGCAACCCCAGAAAACTCGTGTGATTGACATGCATACATACCTTGGGTACGTGGGTACAGTCGTCCAAGCATAACTCACAGAGCCCTTAAAGACTTGACGACAGGCAGATAAGATGCCTTCAATGAGCTGCATATGAAGCCATATGCTCTCTGCCTGTGTGCACAAAACTCCTCCTGGACGAAGAACTTTAGCAATTGATTCAAAGAAAGGCTTCTCGAAAAGTTCTTGAGCTGGACCTGAACAAGTAAACAAATTATAAAGTTCTCGGGAAACATACAAGGGGGAAAAGATTTACTAGTGTATACCTATTGGATCGGATGAGTCCACAATGACTGCATCGTAAGTACCTTCAGGAACACCTTTGATAAATGCAACTCCTAAAAGTTTGAGACAAAAGATGAAAATAGCTTATGATTCTGCAAAGAGACTGTAACTATTGTTTTGAAGTCAAGTATATATAGCAATGAGTTCGGCAAGGCACAAAATATTTAAACCTGAAGGTTGTCTACTCATATTTGAATTTTGATGTACGTGGGCATATCTTTGCAATAAGATCGCCTTCAAATAATTTGCATATGTGCAAAAATTGGTTAACTGAATCATTCTGTTAATATACACAGGACTAACTATACAACAACTAACAGAAGTCACTTACCGTCACCAATGTGTAGAGTAACACGAGGATCCTCGTATCCAACAGCCAGGTGCGGAAAGAACTGCTTGGAAACCTATCAAAAGAAGAGAATAGCTATATAAATCTGTAACTTGTCAAAATTTGAGGCTGTACATAAAAAGCTTTACGTCGTCTATAACAATATCCAACGGCCAGGTGCGGAAAGTCTTTGAGGTTTTACTTTCCTGAAGTATTGCAAATTTCAAGACCAAGTGGAAACACTTGAAACTATTTAAACAAAAGGCTCTTAAATCATCATGACATGCAGATACACAGCAAAAGCCAAGCTACAAATACAATAAGTTCATTTTACTCACATCGACAACCATCTTATCAATTTCACATATGTCTATTTGCTCCACAGAAGAGTAGCGTGATACTTCTCGTAATACACCACCATCACCACCGCCAATAACCAAAACCTGAAACAATTTCAGTTAATAAAATTCATAAGACATGTAAAAACTTTTAAATCTAGAGAGCAAGCAGGTTCCTATCAAATTCATGTAAGTTCTTTGAATTGCTAAGGAACATTTAGATTGTCTTTTCCATAAGTTGAACAAAAACTACCTAATAAGTAGAAAGTTAAAAATATTCAAATAAACATGAATAAAAAAAATTGCCAAATAAAAGACATTCAATTGATGAAAATAACAAAATTAATAAACTGTCCTAGAGCCAGGACATTTTCTTCAAGTTAACAACTTATCGACCATTTATATCACAAGTAAATGTTAAAACAAATTATTATCAACAAGTGCCCACAAAAAGTATAATAGAAATTTTTGCCAGTTTACTATGAAAGCTTCTATATTATGAATCAAGGATAAATTCAGTAAAATATGATAAAGTTAAGAAAGACAGTTCCTTCCCTATAGAAAAAGGTAAGCATGTCCAAGATGTACATGCTTGGTGAACTTAGTTAACCCAACAACGGATAGGTTCACAGATCAAACTAACTACATTAGTTATGAAAGGATGACTAGTGCATGGTGCTCTAGCTAATGCAAGGTATAGAGAGGGTCAATATACCCCTACAAGCAGAGAGATTATTTAAGTGAGTTATAGACAAGTCACCCAGGTCACTAAGGAGCAACCTAGTGTGGTGTCAAGGCTTGTCCTCAATTTTAAAATAACTAATAAACTGCAAATTTTAAAATGATTCTAATGGTTCTTCCAACATTAAAGCAAATCGAAGTCTGATAAGATCATATGCTTCTTTCAAGTCAAAAGAAGCCTATCAGCCTCCATTTACAAAGATAAGGACAACAGGTTTGATTCTAGAATGTAACCAATAGCGAGAAAAAATTGACCACCTTTTGAAACCAAGGAAATACTTAAGATTGGAAGAAATGGATTCAATCATCGGGAAAGACAAGCTGATCAATTAGCAGAGATCATTTAGAAGCCCACAAAATTCTTTTATGTACTTCCATAAATAGACAGAGAGACATATAGAAATAAGATTGTGTGCAGAAACTGAATAGAGATATCTCACAGAACCCAATGCTATGTCATAGGAGAAAGTTTTCAGTCAAAAGCATGTCACTGTAGCAAGCAATTGTCAGTCTGATAATATCCCAACAGCCAAAGCTGGATCTTTCACTAATTGTTAATAAACAAGATGTCCATTATGCTTCCCACGTCAGTACAAATTACAAATCACTCGAGATGGCAGGAGCAAAAATTGCTGCATGACTACATAGTTCACGCTAAATAGTTACCAAATAACCACACATATAATGAACAAACGTATTTAGTTCAGTTCCTTTTTCTTCATAGAACTACCAATATTTGAAATCTAGCAACAGTTCCATGGGGCTCATATGCAGAACAATAGTCTCGAATCTAAAGGAAGTTTGTTAGTACAAGATAATCTTACAAAGATATGACCTTCATACACTTGATTTGCTAAAGTACCTTTTTAGGATTCGGAATCGAGCAAAGTGGAAGATGAGTAATCATTTCTTGGTAGGCACATTCATCCCTTTCTGTTACTTGAATCACTCCATCCAAAACAAGCACTTTGCCGTATGTGGATGACTGCCACCAAAACAACATAAATATTTTATGCTTAGCATGACTAGATTATTTAAGTTCAACAAATGCAACATCAACAACGAAAAATGCAACGTCATGCCACTCAAAGTGATGATCACCTGAAATACCATCACATTTTGGTAATCTGACTTTCCCTGAAACAACATCTTTTCCACCTTTAGAGAGTGAGCCTCTCCTGCAAAAGATATCAATGGTCATACAACAGATGAAATGCTGCAAGAAATAAACAAGAATTCCTGCACCGAATCCTTACAGGAAACCAAAAGCAAAAAAGATGGAATTCCAAATTATGTGCAAGAAAATGTTGTTTTGGCAAGCACGTGCAAGAAAATTGCTTTCTTCGGCACAGAACATGAAGTTTCAGAACGCACGGGAGCACCTCTAACCGAGACATTAAGCGGAGAAAACCCTCACCAAAGTTCTCAGGAAGCACAAAAAAAGGCAGACCACACAAACGAAAGCCTATCAAGAATCATTTGTGTCAGTAGCATTCGCACATACGATACACTAACACCCCTTCATATCCACTAATTATCCATCGAAGTTCAACAGAGTTCGATGCATCAGAGTAACGCAGGGGCAGATAGAACGCTGCATGAACAGCACAGCAGAGGGTTCGGAAGCAAAATCCAGACCGCACCGACTCCAAAAAGGATCAAGAAAAAGAGGACGGAGGGACCTGGCCACAGTGGGCTTATCTCAGAGAACCACCCGGGGATGACAGAGGAGACGCCGTTCGCTGGCTGCCCGTGCTCTCCGGAAGGTGCTTCAGGAACACCGTCGCTTTGGCGCTCGCGCTCGCAGTCGGCCTCCTCGCTCGGCCTCGCCCTCTTCGCCGCCGACGCCTCCTCCTCCTCGCCGACAGCCGCCATGCCGCCTTCGAGCTCCATGTTCCGACTCCGCCGCCCGATTCTGTCGCTCCGTGCCTTCCGTTCCCAATCCCTTGGTTATAGACGGTTATATTTTCTATATGAGCCCCTCAAAGTTATGATTTATCAAATATACCCCTATAAATTGTGCATTCGAATATGAAATGACTTATTTACCCTTGTTTTCTCTACTTCATACTTAATTTGGTCATTAATATCTCTACTTCATTTAATCTCAGATCATATTAGTATGCATGCCTTAAAATATACCCACATAATGTGAACATTGTTTTGTTCCCATAAAGAGTTTGGTACCCAAAAACATATTTTAATTGACAACATGAAACACATATGATGATAGGGGTCTCAATTGGGGTTGGCATTCTGAGACTTTTGGGGCACCTTTATTCTCACCTCACCCATCCTTTGGAAACATGTGGAATCAATCAATTAATTAATTATCTTCTTTTTCAGTGTTAAATTTGAGAATAGAAGAGGTTGATTTCCATGTTATTATTATCTATGATAAATCTTCAACATTAGTTGTCTATCAAAGAGTAATTTATCTAGAAAAAAAAAATCGCCATCAATTTATTTTTACCATACACTGCCCCTCCATTCATAACCTACCAAATGGCACCCATTTATCCTTATAAAATATTTTTATTTTTTTGGAAAAAAATTGAATCAATTAAAATTATGGAATATTATGTGACTTTCCTCTCCTTTTCTTCGTCTCTCTTTCCTCTTTCGAGGGGGCCGATGAAGGAGATAGAGAGAAAGAGAGGATGAATTGAATTAGATTGGCCTCGATAAGAAAGAAAAAAAAAAACTTGATCTATTTTTTTTTAAGAAAAAAACTAAATCAAAGCCAATGTAAGAATCTAAAATTGAATGAGAGTATATATATTTCATATGATAAAAATCAAGTAATCAAATTACATATTTTTCTGCTAATATCGAACTGTAAAAATGAGTAGCAGCAAATAAGCCACCAATTATGGCAGCATTAACCAAGGAATCATGGAGGAACAGTGGAAGAGGTTTGCCAGCTTCGGGTGTCAAAAATGATTGGCGCATCGTCGTTGCAGAAGACAACGCTGCATGCAGCTCAATCACTGCGTTGAAAAGATGGGGTCTGCTTCAGAAGAAAGGGAAGGTTGCTGCTGTCTTTTGCGAGCGGATGAATCGATCGGGGAGCGTAGTTTTTAGATGTAAGCGCATGTCGTCTGGTGGCCATTATTTGCGCGGTGAGAGCAGGGAAAGAAAGCTGGAATGACTGAAGAAGAAAGGCTCATATGCTATCAGTCTGGTGTAGAAGACGGTCCGCCGGAGAAGAGAAAAGAAGATGATGAGCTCAGAAAGGCTCATATGCTCACTCACACGATAAAACACGACCCTTCTTTGAATAATTTTTGGATTGTTTTTATGTGCTGAAATCAAACTAAAAAAGACTAGAGAAAAATATCGGGATGAGCATTTCGAACTAATAGGGTAATGATATTTTGAATCTGGATAATTACAGGAAATATTATGGACTTCAAGAGTCTCTCATATGGTTCTTTATTTCATATATAAAGAAAGCTAGGTTTATTTTTCCTTGTTGGGATTGGTTCTGGGAAGCTGTCTTTTAACCATGATTGGAGGAATCATTGGACTTCCCTTTCCACTCCACTATGTGTCTTCTCGAAGACTCCCCAAAAGTTAAAGCAGATGCTCTTGGCATCCACAAAAGATGGATGTTGTTCTTGGACTTTTTCTCTGTGCCAGTTTACCTAAGATGAGTTTACGTAAACACAATCCAATAGCTAAAAACTTGCTACAGTAAGTCTATGAGAAGAGGAGTTACTAAAAGAGAGTGATGCCACTCATCATCAAAAAATAGCTTGATTCAGAGCTCAGGATTCAAACATCAAGACTTCTGGAAATGCCTGTTTGAAACTGGTCTATAGCAGGGCAAGGCAGGGGGGGTGATAGAAAGGCAGTAGATGCAAAGGAATGCACGAAGCTGTAGTGCAGACTTACAGAACAAAAGAGAATTGATATTACAGTCAAGAAAGCATGGAGGAAGATTCATTAGATGAGTTGACCTTTCAACTCTACAAAAAAAAAAAAAAAAACTCACTAATTTTTGGCATACATAATTGAAGACTTTTAAGCCCACTTGTCTCAATTTGAATGGATATTTCATTATTGATTCTCTAGTTAGTGAGCCATTCCAAACAGGCTGTTCCAAACACTTGTTCACTAATAGTATTTGAACTTGGAGGATGGATGTATGATAGTCTTTGTATTTGCAAATCAATGTAAACCATAACCATATCAAAGTATGCAAATGGTAATAATATGATTAAGATCTTTGACTTTGATGAATTTAAACACCTGTCTTTCATCAGGAACTTCAATTTGATAAGAAGCTAATGAAGTAATATTTGTTTCAGAAACAAGGCTTCGGAATGTGGAACTCTATTATTCTATAATATAAGAAAACAAAGGATGATGATCGTTTAGTTTAAAGATGTGAGTTTTAGCAATAAACAGAAAACCTTCAGTGAAGAAGTTAAAAATTTTCTTAGTCACTAAACCCCGATAAAATTTGTATCACATTGAAATAATCTAGCAACATTTTTTTTTTTTTTAATCTCACAAGAACCTTCAGTGACAAAAATGTAAGCCAAAGTTTTATAGTACAAAAGGGAAGAAGAAAAGAAGAGTGATCATGATAAGCCGAAATCAATTATAAAAACCTGTCCATACAGAGTGATAAGAACTATTTTATTGCATGTACGCTTGTGCAAGCGCTTTATGGCACAAGACGAGGGATGGCAGCTAAAGATGCTTGTACCTTCTCGTTGGAGTACGACAGGTCGACCATGGTTCCTTGCAAATACTTCTCGTATGCAGCAAGGTCAAAGTGGCCATGACCGCACATAGCCATTAGTATTACTTTCTCCTCTCCTGTGTCTTTACAGTGCAGTGCTTCTCTAATTGCAGCAGCGATAGCATGAGCTGGCTCTGGAGCTGGTATTAGACCTTCGGTCCGTGCAAACTGCAATGCGGCTGGCAATGACAAAGATGAAATTTAGAAACACCCGATGATTCTAGCTATGACAACCATAAACTCATGATATTGCTTTATGCATGCAACTGACAACAAAAAGATCATATCGGAATAATGAACCCAACCCTGTAACACACACACACACACACAAATATACATTATGTAACACTGAAGAAAAGCGAAAAAAATCTTATGTTCAGTTACCTTGAAAGCATTCAGTCTGAGGTATCGCAATCGCCTCTATAAACCCCATCTCATAAACATGTGAAATTAGCGGTGCCATTCCATGATAGCGCAAACCACCTACACCACAGAACAAGTTCAATATCCTGAAACTTATGAGGAGACAACAAAAAAGAGTCCAAACTACTGATGAATTTAAACCTGCATGAATTGGGTCGGGGACAAAGTCATGACCAAGAGTATGCATCTTCATCAATGGTGTCATCCCAGCTGTGTCACCATAATCATAGGTATAGACTCCTTTAGTCAGTGAGGGGCATGCTGCAGGCTCCACAGCTCGTATCAGGGGATCCATTCTTCCTTTGAGCATCTCCCGAATGAAAGGGAATGTAAGGCCTCCAAAGTTGGACCCTCCACCGGTGCATCCTATGATCACATCTGGGGTCTCACCTACTGCTTCTAGTTGGCTAAGACACTCCTCCCCGATGATAGTTTGGTGAAGCAACACATGATTCAGAACACTTCCCAGGCAATACTTGGTGTCTTCATGAGTAGCTGCAACCTCCACAGCCTCCGAGATTGCTATTCCTAAGCTACCAGAGCTTGAAGGATCTTCCTGGAGGATTTTTCTTCCGGCATTAGTAACACTAGAAGGTGAAGGATGTACCCGGGCTCCCCATGTTTGCATCATTAATTTTCGGTAAGGTTTCTGGTCATAGGATGCACGGACTTGCCAGACCTGGATGCCGAGTTGCAAGGCAAATCAATATCATGGATAAAAACATTATTACAAACACATCACTCCACTTACCTCACAATTCAGACCAAACAGGCTGCAAGCAAAGGCCAAAGCACTACCCCATTGGCCGGCACCAGTCTCAGTCACCACATTTTTCACTCCTTGCTGAGCATTATACCAGGCTTGCGGAACTGCGGTATTAGGTTTATGAGAACCAGCTGGACTTGTGCCCTCATACTTGTAGTAGATTTTTGCAGGTGTCTCGAGAAGTTTCTCCAGTCTCTTAGCTCTATAATTCAGTAAGGAAGTTGAGCTTTCTGTTCAATGTGGCAGAATGTATGGTTTCCAACAAGACAAACCTGATGAGAGGAGTCGGGCGCCACAGCTTATAGACGTCAATAACTTCATCTGGTATAGGGATGAACCTGTCATCACTCACCTCTTGCCTAATCAACTCATCCGGGAAAAGGGGTGATAGATCTTCATGCTTAAGTGGCTTGTGAGTCTTTGGATGCAAAGCTGGAGGAGGTTTTAGCGGGAGATCAGCGACAAGATTGTACCATTGTCTTGGTATCTCTACCTTGTTTACATCACCATAAACAGCTCTGGTTCTTAGTCCATGACCATGGGACAGCTTTTTGGTGACTGCAAACTTTAGGTTTGGTGCTGAACCAAGCAATGATCTTTCAACACCTAAAAACAAAGATAGTGAGTATTATCGATTGCCATTTTCATTCATAGAAGATCGGAAACAGACGTCTAGAATGACACCTTTAAATTAGCTCATCCAAAACCTACATAGGAAAATGATATCAACTAGAGAAACATGATTCAACCCAGATGTGATACTTAAACAGACTGATAAGTGCATATTAATAGAAAGTCAAAAATCTCTACTGAAGCATGAGGGTGAGAAGTTTGATTTGAGTCCGCTCAACCTGGATAGCTAATTGCATATAACCAACTATCCTCAAAAGAATGGGAAAAAGCAAGTAAATGGATAGCATGACTAGCTGAAGTCCCTCTAGCAGTCGACTATCATCACAAATTAGACATGTTTTAGTAAGTGTTTTGTGTTTCAACACTTCTAGACAGCTTGGTTAATTCATTACAAGCTATTAGCGTACAAATATTAGCACATTCAATCACATATATAGGTTTCAGATTTCAAGCACCCTTTAATTACCACTTCATCATTCATATATGTGAAGAAATAGAAGAGCATAAACCAAGCTCAACCTACATCATAACAACTATGAGTTATAAAAGGTTTCCTGAAACCATGATGCGCCAAACTACTTAGGATTACAAAGTTGCTTCTGGTACAACAAAAAAAGTAGGACATTTTAGCTAAATGTTCAAATTCTATACCAGAGCATGAAGTGTTCTTCAGAAGCTCCTACAGCCAATTGTTACTTAGACACAAGCACAGGCAGTAGTTTGCTAAATTTAAAATCTGAGAATGTAAGACCCAGATTCTGTGTCAAATTTATGATCGTAATCATGTGATAACCAAGAGGAACTAAAATCCCAAAAAGGAAAAAAAAAATGTATGAAAGCCTTACCTAATAATGATTATGCCATAGCCTCCCTGTATTAGCTAGTTTTGCTGTCAAACAAAACTTAGGCATCAATCTTCTCAACGAGTCGCAAGTCGTGCGACTCTTAAGAAAAATAGGAAACTCTATCATTGTTTATATATTCTAAACGAGCCACCCGAATGCCTATTCTATGAATTTATCCTTGAAATGCTAAATTTTCTATTTCAAAAGTCTCTTTTTATGCGCTAAGCACAAAACTAAGAATATGAAGACTAATTTACACATGAAATCCGCAACACTAAAAATCAGCATTTGGGCCCCTTTGGGCAGTTGACACCGTCAAAATGAGATCTCAAACATCCGACATAATTCAATCACTGTAAAGAAGGTGTACAAATTGCAAACCAGCCTGGTTTGTCATAAGAACGGGACCTCTTTATTGTGCGATCAAGCAATCACTCATCGTTTTGGGTCAAAACCCACCCCTGGGTATGCTTTAGATGGCAAGCCAACCATCATCATTCAATCATGAACAAAGGTGTTTCTCAGTGGAGAAGAGGTTAATGGAACTTAAGAACTGTCATGATATGATCCTGTTGCCACTGCTACAGTGGTTTCATGTGATACAGCAACAGGGTTCGTGGAGTCCAGATGAACCATACCAGGGAAGGATCTCCGGAGACGGTCGGAGACGGGGTAGGAAGGCAAGAGTGCCGTCGCCATGGATCCTCTCTGTTCCTCCTCCTCAGAAGCTTCCTTGGCAGGCCGGCCGAACCCAGACAAGACAAGACGGCGAACGCGGTGCGCTAGGGCTCCTCAGGAAGCTAGAACTCGTTTCCTCTTGAGCTGCGGTCGTGACATTGGTTTCATTTGGTCGGATTCAGGAAGTCAACCCCGCACACTTCCGAAGAGTCAAAGGAGCCGCAGCCCGACACCGTACCTATCGCAATTAAATGCACAGCGACATCCTACCCGACTCAATTCAACGCGAACCTTGGCAGCAGCAGCAGCAGCAGGCAGTGTCAGATCCGCCGGGGTCCACGCTCACTGTACAAAGAGTAACGCCTTTTTAAGTCAACATTATTTTATTTCATTTTGCCGTAAAGACCAAACTACCCTTTTTTCCTGAAGTAGAAGTATTTTTCTTAAAAATGTGATGAAAAATTGCCATGTTAGGAGCCTAAAACTGGTAGAATAATCTCACAGCCATGGAGAAAGATCTCACCTTCTTCATGATTAAGAAGAGTCTTAAAACAATGTGATTACAGAAAGCAAGCATAAAGAGTACACCAAAACATGGGCTAGTTGGGGTAGTAGGCCAAAGGAAGGCAGACAAAGTTGCAAGTCATGAAGGAAATGATTCTAAAAACCTATTGCATCATGTAAATGTGTTTTGAACTTGCAAATTATCTGATAACTTTCTTTTTTGTTTTCCAGATTCACACTGATAACTCTCCTGTCTACATCTAATACTACTTTTAATCTTTTCACCCAAAAAGTGTATGCTACACCTTCACAAACAGCCACAGCTAGTTGCAGGGAAGATAAATTATATTTTTGTAAGACTGAGATGAAGTAAACAGTAAAGAAGGCTTGGATTCTCTCATCATGGAATATGAACTCTTAAGATATTGTTTTCTTTCATTATGGAAGATGGTTTCATGCACTGGTGGTATATGCGCTGGTGATATGTGGGTGTGTGACCTGACTCTTTTGTTCTCATCTCTACTGTGTGTCTTGTTGTTCCTTCCAAGTTTTATTACTTTGCTTTGTTAGGAAGCACAAGTATTCTGAAGTCACAGCAGCCACTGGAGAAGATAACCTTTGATTAATGAGTCAAGTGGGTGGTGGTCTTCATGCTATATATATATATATCTCTCTCTCTCTACCCACTATGAACCACTAAATTTACTGTTACCTACCATCTGTGATGGGTACCTGGTATTAATTTCTATATCCATCAGATGTTTATAAATCAATCTTAATCTTATTTATTTTCGATATAAAACTAATTGATAAATAATATATCTTACGATCTCAGATCAATCAGAATCTTACATTTACACTCATCAAATGGCATGATAATAATTGGAATCCATCAGGTGGTGCTCCGCCCGTTGTCTTGCCTATAAATGAGGGAGGCTTTCGTCTCCCAAGCTGATAGAGCTCCCTCCCCACACCTCGCCAAGGAAGGAGAGAGAGAGAGAGAGAGAGATGGGCGGAAGCCAGTCGTCGTCTTTCAAGTTCTCTTCCTGTCTCTTCTTCAAGCCCAAGTGCAACGATGATGAGGCGGACTGGTACGTCTCCAGGAAGGTCCGGCCGAGCGACGAGGACGGAGGGTGGTGGGTGGGGGAGCCGGACGTCGACAGGAAGGCGTCTGCCTTCATAGCCAAGTTCCATGCGAGCCGCATCATGGATCTTGAAAGCCACGAGACCCGTGCCATGGACGTTGAAAGCCGCACCGTCGCTGCTTAACCTCCGTGTACTCTCGCTCGTTCATGTCGCTCTACGTATCGAACATTTGTTGTTGATGTAGAAGGAATGCTCGTCGCAGCAAGTTCGATTCCAGCTGTTCATCTTATGGTAGAAATAATGATATGAGCCTCACGTTTGGCTGCATGCACTTCTCCTTCTTCTTCCTCCTCCAATTATATGAGCCATTTTGGGTGGAGGAATCATCTGCTGCATGACCACCAACACAAAGGCTATACGATGAACACTGTCGATTGCATGGTTGCATGCTTCTTGAGATCAATGACGTTTTGTTTTTTTTTTGTCTCTTTTCTTTCTTCTTTTAGCTGAACCAAGGATTTATTTCAAGGCTCCACAAATTCAACTTATCACCAGATATTATTAATAAGGATTAGTACAATGGATAGATCAATGGCGCTGGTTCCTGTTCTGAAAGGAGGAATCCATCCTAAAATATTCTCATCTGTTCGAGTTCTTCCCATCACTATACTTGTCGTCTTTCTGGTTTGTTAAACCAGCTTACGAGAACACACGTTGATGAACACTGTTATCAGACCATGCAGACATGAGCAGAAACCATGATTGCCAAACGTATATGTGAAATCCAACTCAAGCTTTTTGACCTGATAAATAATTCCTGATGAGGTGCAGGTTTTGGAAAAAAAGAAAAAAACCTTGCATCCTTGTTCCACCTTTTTCTGATGATTTCTTCTCTTTTTTTCTTTTTTTTATTTGGACAGTGACTTCCAATGTTCATTCTGTATGAATGGTACAATGGAAAAGGTGGATGCTTGCATCCAAGTTACCGATTGCTGAAGCTTGGAAGTCTCTATCAGCTAAAGTGCAGAACATTTATGGCTAACTCATGGGGTCCTCCACTTTCACCTCTCTCTCTTTGCTCTCTGGAATGCACAAATCCCTTCATTACAATTTCTGCCATGCATATATATATATATATAGATAATGAAACCTTTCTCCATCATTTGCTTCAATGACTGCTAACCTTTCTATATAAGAAAAAAACTACATACATCCACAGTTGGTGTAATTACTACGCCATTCAAAGCGTTTACAAGTCTCTCATTGAATCCGAGATATATCACTTTTAACGCTGCTAAAGTGAAGGCTCATCTGTCTCCATGGTTGGCAGTGTAGTAAGTTTATATAATAAATAACCAACTCTTTGGAAATTGTCATTGAATTAATACACGAATTATGTATGAAAACAAGATGGGATTCCTTCGCTTGTGTTTGTTGTTCCACACCCACACCATTTCTGAGGAGACTTGGGTGTAAGGGCAGCACTACAATCCAGAAGCTGTCACTGTAAAAGGATATAAATTAGTCGAAGAAACAACAAGTACTACTACCGCTTTGCAGATATTCCAGCTTCTACCATCCATCGAAAGGTTGGCTTATCCAAAGCAGATGGGAGATTCCAACGCCTGAAGTTTATCGATTTGGTGGGGAATATATGATGGTAAGTGAGAGAGATTTGGAGAAGGATAGCTATTCCAGCTTTGACTATGGGGAAAAGGTGGAAGAAGAAGAAGAAGAGATAAACCTATTCTAGTTTATCTTCCTCATCGTGATTGTGATGGAATGCGGGCAGTATCTCTAACCCTGACTGCGAGATTTAACTGAACCTTCTCCCTCTCGGAAGATTACGGCGTCACTTCATTGATGGAACACAAACCCAAATTTAAATATATATTGGGCTACTATTACTACTATATTCTTCCTTTGGCTCAGTGGTAGAAAGAAGTACGTTGCTTTCGATTTGATGAGGCCAGTCCTCACAGATGGGGTGGGCATTAAACACCTGCGGCCTTTGCGCTTTGACTCAATCTTCTTCACTGTTTCTGACTGAGAAATAACATCCAACAAACATACCGTTCCACATCTCCCCACTTACTGTAAGAGAAGATACATAAGCCAGAAGAAGCATTAAATCATAGCTATTAACCGTATATTATTTCAACTAAATGTATGGCTAATTACCAAGGTCTCTCACAACCATACATTGTTTCTTCTTATTCTATTATCACGCAAGCCTGAAAAATAGTTTGGCACATTCCAAAGCATCAAATATTATCGCAACACAAGTTGGAACAAAACACGATAAAAACATCGGACTCTACTCTCATCTCAGCTGCCTATAACAGCTATAGGCAACAGCAACAGAAGCGATGGCTGAAACAACCGCTAGCGCAGCGTAGGTATCCTCTCGTTCCCAGCTCTTGAACCAGGTAGACACCGCACAGAGCTTCCCCGAGCAGGCATCTTTGCTGCTGCCGGCATTGGTATCCTTGCCACTGCTCTTCTGTGCAATGTCTGGAGCCTCCTGCACTTGTGCAATGTGGTTTTCGGGGCTCTCCTTTGGCACAACTTGGCAACAAGTTGCATTACCGACGCCTTGACAGCAACCGCCTACACTGGTAATCCCAGTGGATCCTCTTTTAGTGCTTTCGTCCGATCCCCCATCAAGCTGTAACCTTAGATTCTGAGCAGCTTTCTGTTCTTCCACGGACAGACCCATCTGCCCCCTGTACCAATGTTCACCTCATTGAGCTTGTACATCAATTTACTTTCTTCTAGAGCGGGATAGTGGATGCAACTACATCTAAACGATTCTTCTTAAGTATAAAGATTAGATAGTAAATATCTACTTCCGCATGATATACTTTTGTGACATAAGGCAATGCAAAAGAACAATAACATAAATGAAATTGAAGAGGTACGTACCTCCAAAGATGGTCCACGATCTCTCCTTTTCCAATGTGCTGTTCCATTAATATAGGCACGTCATCTGGAGTCACATATCCATACCTTACCACAGAAACACAAGAACCATTTGTTTACTTCTGCTGTAATACAACATAATGACAAGAGTATATTCATAGACACTATGAAGAATGAAGAAGACAGCTACCAATGTGATGACAATAAAACAACTCAAACCAGCTTCTCCTTACCAATGTCCTGACACTTCTCCATTATCATTTGGGCTATATATTATAACGTTTCCTGCATACTTGTGTCCACCGATGTGCGAGCAAGGGCTGACAAATACTTGACCCTGTAGACCTCTTGATGATATCTCTTCCTTAAATCGTTCGATCAGAACAGGGCCACAAACACCACACTTGCGATCTCGGCTTCCATGAGCACATACAAACACATATGAACCTGAAAGTGGCTCAGGTGGACTTGGAAGCCACTTTGAGTTTTTCTTGAGCACTTCATCAACAAAACGTTCAACATCTGAATGTGTTAGTTGCCTGCAAGCAATAAGTCCAGCACAAGCCTAAGAAACATGATTGACATTCCTGTCCTGCATTTTGCAAACAAAACTATTGATAGGTTGCTTTACCTGTATCTTAACATATCTGGGAAGATCAAGACATCACCATTTGAGAAATCAGTGCCATCCTCTCCTTGACATATGGTAAGACGAGTCTGAAGGAAATAATGCAAAAAATAATAAAAAAAATGGCACAAAGCATGAGCAAAACATACTTGTCATCTAATTTTATGAAGGCAGTGGATTTTTGGAGAAGATACATCAATGTTGGCATACAGAAAGATTTTTTTTTTTTTTCATGTGTCATTACATCCATGTATGTGCATGACAGAGAGCATGATTAGCATCAACATTTACAAGATAATTTTTCAGACAAAATAGTCATAAATCTAAAACAAATTAATGATCCATTACAGGTCGATAAAAGTAGAAGCAATGCAATGTTCCCCCTTGTTACAAATGCAAATAGTCATATGATATATTGAGGCAACTAGAAGTTAAATATTTCACCAAATTAAACAATCAGAGAATCCAAATAACAGATAAACATAGGAAGCAGCTCTTAGAGCAGGGGTAATTTACTTATATGCAACTTTCGGATAATTGGTGAAGATCTGTAGAAACTAGATGAAACTGGAAACACTTAATAAACAGACACCTTAATTCAAAAGAGGTTTAACTCTCTACAAGAACTGAAAGTCTTAAATGTCTAGCAAGAGTGGGTCAACATTGCAGGGTCCTATGTTTTGCTACTAGTAGAATCACAAGCCACATTATTTCAAATATGAGTAGTATCTCTATATATAGTCACATCAAATATTTAAATGTTAGTGTCACACTACTACATGTGAAAACATAACTAACTGAAAGGTAAAATGTTCTGGAATGTGGTGGGTGAGTGGATGAGGCTAAGAAGCACAGATAAGGACATGGGGCACGGACACGACATGATGAGATATGACACAGACATAGTGATACGTCATTTTTAAAAAAAATTAGGATATGGACATGTATGTATGTATATATATATATATATATATAAAGAAACATAATCTTGATATTTTATTCAAATTATTATAAGAATTTAACCAAAGCAGTAAAAATCTCAGATTTAAAAAAATAAAAAATAAAATAGGTTAATAATATTTAAACAGTTTAATCAAAAGAAATAAAATAACCCAGATTAAAAAATAATAAAATAATAACACAAATTAATAATATGTATACAGTTTAACCACAACCTAAACAAAGTCAACATACCTTGTGACGCAGCACGACTGAGGAAGAAGCTTGTCAGATACTAGTGAAGTCGTAGAAGGCCTAAGGGCGCATGACAGCCACCGGGTCGCTGGCAAGTGGGGCGCTCGGGGCGGAGGGCCCGAGAGCGCACGACAATCACTAGGTTGCTCATAGGTGGGGCATTCGGGGTGGAGATTCCGACATCACACAATGGCAGCGTGCGACGACATAAGGGCGCTCGGGGTGGAGGGCCCAAGAGTACGCAATGCGGCAACAACCGTCGGGTCACTCGTAGGAGGGTCACCAAGGAAAGAGAGTTGAAACCTCCAGTTCGCTCGAGAGTTAAAGAGTAGAGGTGGCCGACGAATGGTGGTGGTCTGGGGGGCACTCAGGTTGGGGCTAGAGCTTGCCTCTTCCATAGGTGGGGTGGGGGTAGAGATTTCACTAGTGAGGAAGAAGGGAAGCCAAGACGGTGAGGAAGAAGGGTCCTCCGCACACGCTCAACGAGTCCACCAACAAATTAAAAATAAAATAATAAAAAAGGGCATGTGTCGGACACGTGTCTTGCCGAATCGATGATGAATCCGTTTTCGACATGTGTCGGACACAAGTACACCACCCAAACCAATGTGTCCATGCTTCCTAGGTATGAGGTATGTTAATTAGTTTGTACCATGAATGGCGAGTGTAAGCTTGGTTGTTTCATTATTTAAAGAGTGATTAATTGATCTGCTTGCTAAAGTTGGTTGTTGTGTTAGGCTAAGAAGCACGAATATGGACATGGGCCAGGGGACACAGACACAATGATACTCATTTTTTTTTTAAATTAGAATAAGGACACGCTAAGGACACCTATATTTTTTAATACAGAATAATAATACTTATTATTATTACGAAACAAAATCTTGATATTTTATTCAGATTATTATATTTGCAATTTATTATATTTATTACAATAATTTAACCAAAAGCAATAGAAACTCAGATTTAAAAAACTAAAATAGGTTATATATTTTAACAATTTAATCAAAACTAAAAAATAATAATCAAAGATAGGTGTTTTTAGTAGTAAAAACAAGCTAAACAAAGTATACCTTGCGACATAGCGCGATTGAGGAAGAAGCTTCATCGGACGCTAGTGAAGTAGCCGAAGGCTCAACGGCCTGCGATAGCCATCGGGTCGTTTGTGGGTGGGGCACTCGAGGCAAAGGGCCCAATGACAATACAATGACAACAAGCGAAAGATAGAGGGGTGCTTAGGGCGAAGGCCCGAGAGCACGTGATGTGACAACGACCGCCGGGTCACTCGTAGGTGGGTCGCTTGGGAAGGATGGTTGATACCTCTGGTTCGCTCAAAAGTCAAAGTAGTGGAGACCGACGGGTGGTGGTGGTTTGGGGATCACTCGGGTTGGGGGCAGAGCCTGCCTCTTCCACAGATGGGGTGGAGGCAGAGATTTCCACGATAAGGAAGAAGGGAAGCCAAGCCGGTGAGGAAGAAGGGTTCCTCTACACGCGAGCACAGAGCCCGACATGCGAATAACGAATCCAACAAATTAAAAAATAAAATAAAAAAGACATGCGTCTTGTCATGTCGGTGATGAATTCGTGTTTGACACGAGTCCCAAGTATTAGGTAAATAAAAATCTAATGCATTGTATTGATGCAATACTTCTAACAGTTGAGTGTTTGTTGTTTTTGAATAGATGAGAGAAGCAAGCATAAAGTGGAAAAGTAGTGAGGAAAGTTTGTCTAACGAGACAACTTTAGAAAGCTTGTGCCTACATCATCATAAGGCCAAGCGAATTGAGGATAAGATTGATGATACGTATCAAGGAATACAACTCTCTATCAGATGTATCGATCCAGAATATCATAAGCTGAGGACAGTGCTATAACCTACAACTTGGTATGTAGTTATGGCTTAAAACTGAATGCCATAATATACAAAAGATCACCATAGTAATCAATCATGTTAAGGTGCCAACACATTGCGAAGAAACATTCTATTTCATGGGAAGAACATGTTTCAACCGAGATCCAATGATGAATAGACTACGTCTATTATCTCTTTAACATGAAAAACTAGGCGAATTAAATGAATCCTAAGAAAATATAATGTCAACCAATTTTATGCTTCTGGTAGCTAACAAATGACTGGGCAACCATAAATAAAACTAACCGTATCTTCTAAATCCAACCCTGTCACATAAAGATATTAATTGAATGATCAAAGAACATAAATCGATTCGAGATCTCCGAATAAATCGGAAACCAAAAGTAGAACTTTTGGAGTTCAAGATCAAAACATCTACAATTCCTCTGTGAGGGCTGATCCTCTCAAGGTAAAAAATCGAAATCTTTGATATAAATTCCACATTCCAAACACCTAATTTCTTGTGAATATACCCAAGAAACCTTCCAATAGGAAGGAGAAAGAACAGTTCCCCATGGGATACTGAAACCCAGGATCACAGAGCGCCAATGATTTCGGATAAAGGGGCTCACCTTCTTGTCGATCGAAGACTGCCAGGTCTTGATCTCGCCCGCCAGGCACCTCGGCAAGAGGTCGGACTCCGATCCCTCGACGTTCGGTGGCCAGACCTCCGGCGACTTGTAGCAGAGGAACAGGTGCCGATCGTACTGGTGGACCGTCCCCACGAGCGGCCCCTTGCCGAACCCCCGCCGTTGGAACCCGTACTCCGCGTCCTCCCCCGCGGCGGCCTCCGGGGCAGAGCCGGCTCCGGAAACGGGCTCGTTCGTTCGCGAGCCTCCCCCTTGGCCGCCGGACAAGGCGATCGCGGAGTTGGAAGCCATGGAAGCGGGTTGTAGAAGACGGTTAGACGCCGTGTTAACCCCACGACCGCGAGAGGGAGAGCAGCAGCAGCGGAGAGATGGGCGTGAAACGAGGTGTCTTATCATGGAGTGGGGGGGGGGGGGGAATCGGGTATGGGAAACGCTTATGTAATGTGGGCAACCCTCTTCATGCAACCGCTGAAGCACGCCACCGTCCATTCCACGCCTCCTTTCCACATCGACGGTGGACGATTGACGTGGAGAATTCGCATTCGTCGCCTTCCCTTTATTTTAAAGACTCTGTAAATGTTTGTCTTAATTATTGAGGCGTTTGTTACATATAAATAATATATATGACTTATCAAAAAAATAGTGTGTTTGACTATGTCTTTCAAATATTTAAATATTTTATATATGTCGCTCTCATTAGGACGCATAGAATATATATATATATATATTATAGATTCAATTTTACTACTATTTCTTTGGGGATGTTTGCATTCAGAACCCATTTATCAGAAGAAAAAAAATCACAAAAACATTAAGAAATCCGAATTCAGGGAGGAAGAAAGTTGGAAGACGAAAGGAAAACATAGACAAATGAGATGTGGAAATGGATTTCAACAAATCCATGGAAAGAGCAACACAAAGCTTTCATCATTAGATTGACCAACGCCTAGAATATGTACAGATGGCAATTTCTTCTACTCTGCCAAACCAGAGGAACATAAGAAAGATACATCAAACATCTCACGGCAACCTAAGAAGTCTTCTTCCCAACAGGAGCTGCTGCAGTGGATGGACGATCGATCCACTTGATCGTCACATACAACTCACCCGACTCGACATCGCAAAGCCTCAGACATGCGTCCATCACGATCTCGCCATCGATGTAGGTGATACAGCTGCTGGCCAGGAGGCAATTATCGCAATCTGGAGCCACTTTCCGCAACTTGGTCTCGCCGGAGGTGAGCTGCAGAGCCCGTTTGAGCTTCGAAGCCGAGAGAAGAGGCTGGAGGTCGAGGAAGGCGTGCCCCATCTTGTCATCTGACTTGAACCTGTCTCGATCAAACACCTCCTGAGAAAAAAGTTTCGAGGAGACACAATCAACTTTGTTTCAAGGAAGAAAAGTATGGTTCTTCTGCTGAACTTTTTTTTTTTTTTTTCAGATGTTTGAGGATACAGTGAGCATGCACACACAGTTCTTCTCTCTTCTCGAAAACCAAAACTCTATCGAGTTATGTTGTTGTATGACTAAATTATTCTGTGTAAAACAAACGTAGATGAATAGCCAGATAACCTTTGCAGACAAAGAAACAGAGGAATTGCTGCAATTTCTTTGCACCCATCATTTCTTAGATGGTTTATAAGAACGTTGTTTGATTTATAAGAAGGGTAGCCAGCAAAAGACAGACAGAAACAAGAACAATTGGCAGCCATGGAATTATAGGTTGTTGAAGTATTGCAACATCAGATTTGGTTTGACCAAGATTAGGCAGCCATCGAGAATTAATTCCATTAATGCAATATTCTCATCCAAACTGAGAAGCACTGAGTGCTAGAAACAGCATTTTGCCTATTATTTTGGATTCAGAATAGTAGAAGAACATACCAGATTTAAGATACCAAGAGGTTCTTTTAGAGTAAATATCATCTCTTCATTCCAAACCGGATTGAGGCAGCTATTGATGACCTTTGTCTTGGCACTCTAAATCAAGCAACACAAGTTAACACAATGAGATGGTAACCCTTTCCACATAACGTTTACAACACAAAACATTATATGGAGTTGAAAGGGCTGAGCAAAAATAGGAATTGGAATCATTGTTTTTGGTTCACAAGTTCAATCACAACAGAAGCTTTGTTAGAAAGAATATATAGCAAAGAAATTGTGCAGAATGTGACTGATACATAATGGTGTTTGCATGTCAGAATACAATTCAGAACAAAATATATCTAAAACAAATTGCTAGAAAATAAATCATGCCCAATATTTATTTTAAAATGCAAGGAACCCATATTTCAAGTGCATAGCTCAGAAATATCATCTGATAATGTAAAATAAATATTATGAGATGAGCAGAAACTGCACAAAAGGACTGAGCAAGATTTTTCCAAGTCTCTCAATGTGCTTTTAAGTTTTAACTTTGATGTGAGATTTCTTAGGAGCCAATTTAGCAATGAAAGAAATCTTAGATCATCAGTAGGGAAAAACCAGTAATCCAACAAGGATGAAAATTTTCAGCTACTTAATTTGAGGCCATTAATATTAAACTTGGAGGAGAACATTCAGAAGCATAATAACAGGTCGAAATCAATAAAAATATAAACCATATACATGGAAAAACAATGCACCCTTGACAAAAAGAAGCATCTTTGTTGACCTCAAGCTCAAGATCAAAAAGACAAGGCAAAAAAGAAGCATCTTTATTGGCCTGAAACTATGATGGTATCTGTCATGATGGAAAAAAAAAAAAAAAATGCTGTTGATGATTTCCTCAACAACAGAGATCATGATTTCGTCAAAAGCATGAACATGAGTGTTTCTATTGATAATGCATCAAGTAAAACTGCTTGATCATGCTATTAACATAAAAATCTTCGGATCAACATGTCAACAGGAAACAGCCATCTCACAATCAGTTTTAAGGTTGTCAAGACTCGCCTGATTTCCGACTTTGACCACAACATACGGATCACTGCTGGTAAAATCTCGAATCACCAGATTCTTTCCTTGCACAATGATCACTTTGAGAAGTCCAGCAGCCTCTTCCTCCATGTATTATCCCCTCTCGGCCTAAATATGGATGTTTCAGCAGATACCTCCCTGCCCACAAAGCAACCCTACTAAAAAAGACTTGGCAATGAAGAGATTCCAACATTTGATTCGTGGACAGCCAATCTAATTCCACTTGGTGCCGATCTTTCATCCAAAACCATTATACTCAGCAAAATTATAGGTATAATGAACAAACAAAAAAAAAAAGAGTCAATTTTCCCAAAATGAAAAAGAAACAAACAATTCTCGAACACGAAAATTTTTCCCAAAATCACTGGGCGAGAAGCAAATTTTAGCATGAGGAATCAAGAGGAATAGCAAAACAAGAACTGGTTCTACAGCCATAGAAGCCGGTTACGATCATCAGGACAAGAAACCCGGAGGAAAGAACGCCCATCATAATTCCATAAAAAAAAGCCACTTTTACGACGGAAATCGAGAATAACGAGGAGAAGAACATAAAGGTTGGATCTTTCAGCACGAAGCAATGAATCCTAACCAAAGAAGCAAATTTTCATCAAAAAAGAGGAGGAAATCAAAATCACCTCCGATGAATCTGCTGTCTCTCGCCGACGGATAAGACAGGGAAAGGGGGGAGAGACGAGTCTGGTGGCGGCTTCTTAGTCGTGGAGCGGCGTACGGAACGTGCGCTTCGGCGCGTGTGCGTAGAAAAAAAAAGTGCAATATGCGAGTCCAACTCAAATTCTTCAATTAAGATCGGAAGGTGGAAAAAAAAAGAAAAAATAAGCATCAACAAAAGAAATTTCTAGCGATTTTTTTGACACATAGTTAACACTTTGTTAGGCATCCTTCAATTGGAAATAATAAATTGAAACAAAAAATATATATTGCAATTAATTATATTATTTTGAGAGTCAATTGAATCGCCAAGGAATTCTGACATCATTTATGATGTGTAAGATTCACAAACCATATCAAGGCACTCTATTTCAACTATGAAGTGTCTCTATTTTTATTTCTTAAATTTAATTTTTTTTTCTTAAACTTCAATTATATATCCAAAAAATATTTTATTAATTTTCCTGTTATTTCGGTATAAAAATAATAAAAACCAAATTGAGATAGTAAGACATGAATCGATCACTTTGCAGCACAATATCATAATATTAAAAATAATAGGTAAAATAAAAATTATCATGCTTCCTCCTCTTGACTTTAATTCTTTTGGAGATGGTGAATGCACAAAAGAGAGAGAGAGAGAGAGATGTGGAGTTGTAGGAACTGTAGAAAAGAATGGCATGGTTGTGGGAGAGCAAAACTACAGAACAGTGAGAAATAAATGATCAATTAAATTTTATCCGTACTTGTCAGCCCGACGACTATACTGACAGTGACCTCAACGATCCTTTGTTTAGAAACATCAGCTCAAGTATTATATTATTTAACGAGACCCCGAGAACTAACGAAATTAACGTTCTACGTAGAGCTGTACCCATAGGTCATTCGAAAGTATCGTGTCAATTAAACACTTTGTTATGACCTTCATCCGTTCTATAGGTATAAATATTCCCACTGTAATCCATATAAATGAAACTTTTTCAATCACTTCTCAAAACCTTCGGGATTTCCTGAGTTTCGACTTCCAATTTTCATCCCTGAAGAACTAACTTAGCCATCGCAAGAGATCTCATCGGGCACACCCACACAACCTCCGATGAATATCTTTTTGCGGGTTTTGGTCGCTTCTTGAAGCCGGTCGAGCAGACTCCTTGACCCGATGGGCCGCATCTGAGTGAAACCCGGTAAGTCCACCAAGCCTCCTGAGTTTCTTCATCTAGCTCAGACGATCCTGAATACGCAAGCCGAATTTGCCGTGCTTACTCCTCATCCAATAATAAGCAGTTATCAGCACCAATAAATGTTCCATTTGCAATATTTTGGCTTCCAAAACTGGTCAAATCGAGAGTCAAAATTCAGCAATCTCCGTCTGCAATAATACTGTGGCTTCTCCTGCAGTTAAGAAGTAAACTATATATAGTAACAAATAACATGAAAATTTATTGACAAGCGTATTAAGAAGTAAACTAAAACAGTGAGGTGATTTGTATGTTAAATAAAAGCAAAAGGAATTGTTTTGTATTTTTCTATTAGTTGTTCTTTTATCCTTCAATCCATCCATTATTGTGGTCACAGGTTGTTCACCAAATAGAATTCAGATTCAACCACTAAATTTGACCCGCCATTCTTTGATGAACACAGATATAAACTTGGCTGAATCAGTCAACGGAGGTTGTATCGAGTGAACTCCAATAACTCAACAAGATATGAAACTGTGACACTATATCTGACCCATGTCTTCTCTCAGAACACTGCTAGTGCAAAGAAAGATTTCAAAAAGCCATCACACTAATGAACTGATGCAATTCTGAGCACAATGCGTCTGCTTAGAATACAGGGAATGGGAAATTTTAAGCAAGAGAAGAAAGGTATAACCGAGTGGACATTGGTAACATTCAATAAAGACAGAAGAATCATAGTACCAGAAAGAAGTTTCCAACCATTTTGATAGAGTCTTAGTTGAAGTGAAGAGAAGATGATCATATCTTTTTCTATCAGATAATTGAAGTATAGATTTCAGAAGGTCAAGCTAATAAATTTTATCTAAATATTTGTTATACAAGCTGATTTGCTAATCTTCATAGAGGAATCAGATCTTGTTTGTGAAGGCCCGAGTTTAATGGGCTAACTTACTTATCAATTTTGTTTGACATAAACCGTTGGTCAAAATGCTTAAGCTGAAATTGATAGTAGTACACTCTTCAAACTCTTATAAGTCAATCATAATATTGCCCGCTTCCCGATGTCCTATCCAAATATTAGGTCGAGTTTGATACCAAAATATCAGAGTTTAATGGGATAATTGGCCTATCAACTTCGTTTGACCCAAACCACTGACCAAAATGCTTAAGTTGAAGTTGATAGTAGTATACTCATCAGACCCTTATAAACTGATGTTTGATCTGGGTTATGTTAAACCTTCACAAGGACATTAAACTCTTGAGTAGAGGAGATTGTAACATCTTGATTAGTCTCACATCAAAAGTGGACAAGAAGTTTGATTCGGGCTATGTTGAACATTAACGAGGATGTGAAGCTCTTGAGTGGGGGAGATTGTAACACCCCGATTAATCTAAGATCAAAAGTGGGCAAAATTATGATTGGCTTTTAATGAATGTGTTATTATTAACTTCAACTTAATCATTTTAGTGAATGGTTTGGGTCAAACGAAGTTGATATATCAGTCAGCCTATCAGACCCGGGTCATGATATTTTAGTATAAAAACTGTCCTATTATTTTGGCATGGTGAGGGGGCTGAGTAGGAAAGAGTTACTAGTGGATGGAGTTAGATGACTCATCACGATGTGGAGCCACCACTGGGCTATGCTTCACTTATACCATATTAGGATTTGATATGGCCTATATTGGACCTTAACGAGGACCCTCAAGCTCTTAAGTGGGGTGTACTATTATTAACTTCAGCTTAAACATTTTGGCTAGTAGTTTAGGTCAAACGAAGTTGATGGATCAGTTACCCTATTAGACTCGAAGCATGACATTTTAGTATTAAAGCTGATCTAATATTTGGGCATGATGAGATGGCTCCGGTAGAACTTATGAGTCGATACATAAACAACATATCATAATTCTAAACTATTTGTGATCAACTGGATATTATAATATATTCATAGCAGGTAATAATATTTTCATAGCTTTCTTATAGATTCTAATCTCTTTTAACTCTGAGGACCTACCTAATAAGATTAAAGCACCGTATTCTCATTTCCTTAGCTTGAAAAATCTTGATCTAAATAATTAAAGCCAGACGTTTTTTTCAAGGAAAAAGTTGTCTTTTTTTTCTTCATATGTTTGTTGATTTTGGTTCAAAGAAAGCATATAACTATCAATAGGACACTAATAATCTTTTGCAGTGCAGTAAAGCGAGCTCTCACGCATCTCCCTCGAGCTTGAGCAAGCCATCATATACTTACTTGGCTGCAAAAGAAAGATCTGCCAAAAAGAGACAGACTAACGACCCTATCTCTGCAACGCATGAGTGATGCAGACAGCGCTGGGTTGCAGTTCTTTCTTTCATCCTGGAAAGGCGGAGAGACACGGCGTGGATTCACCGACACTGCTTCTTGTGCTGGTTTTGTAGCTTTCCTGATCGCCGACTGCTGAAAGAACAGAAGCTATTTTGTCAGGAAAACAGTCGAAGCCAACATGCCTTCCATTTCTCGATCACAATGAGTGAAGTTGAAGACGTGTGTTCATCGTTCTTCTGAGATCTCTCTCTGGGGAAGTAAAATTTTCTGCTTCCAGAGGTAACAAAACACTGTGTTTATTCAGATTTCCTTTTCTTCTTCTCAGAAACGAAAAAGATGATGTTGTTTTGGTTAACAAAAAAAATAAATAAATTGTTTTTTGGCATTAAAGAGCTTAAGTTTCTGATTTCTTGACACAGAAAGCACAGGAAAAAAAAAGAGGAAAGAGGTTGCTTCACATGCATACCATGTATTGTTTCACATGCACATGTCCCTACCCTACACAAAGGTGGAAGAAGACTGTTCACTTTCCTCTCTCTCTCTCTCTCTCTCTCTCTTTGATATCTCATTGCCCACACAGAGAAGGTTGACTGCATTATGGTGCATATCTGTAGTTAAACCATGTAAAGAAGAGAGTAACATATGAATGAGTGTGATTATTACCTTATTATTCTGTCCATCAAACTGGATTATTAGCACAACCATGATCAAAATGTAGCTAAAAATGTGTCGGCAGACAACTTTTGGGAGTCTCTTTATTCTCCCTGAGCTTGACTAATAATTAACATCATAGATAATGCTAAAGAAACATCAATGATGCTGCTGACCTGGTAAATCCCAACTGCAATCATAATGCTACCCAAATCAACACTTATCAATCCACAAGAGGATGAAGAAATAAAAGTATTCATGCTTCTTAATTACAATAAAATCGTACCGTAGTCTTATAATATGACAGGTTATGCAGAAAAAAAGTGTTTTAGGATCCAACTGCCAACCCCATTGATGAGGGCTGGTTAAGCATTAAAATAGTCATTCATTGTGTTCCTGGCCTTTGGAACATGGAACTCAATTCTCACAGGCCAAGACAAAACATGCATCCATGACAGCCATCACCACTCACCAGCCCCGTTTGGCGCTTGAAGCTTTCTGCTTACATGCTTTCATGAGATCTGCCATGGACCAGCCTTGCCAACCCATTCTTTGTACACTGTCTTCTTATCAAGTTGCACTCATGGCCCCAACTAGCCTGGACTTGCATCTGTCATTTATGTTACTGTGTGACATGTTATATGGTAGTTTGGAGACCATTTGTGTTCTCTTACAGGAACAACGGAGAACAAGTGTGACTCATGGTGAGAAGGTGGTGGACATGAGGATGATGATGAGGTAGCGACAGTGTCGATGGAGGTAGAAGACATTAAGATCGTGAGGAAGAAGAAGACAAGAGAGAAGTTGGTGATGGTGATCGATGTTAGAGGTGTTTTGAGGGAGAAGACGGAAGTTTATTGCTCTGGTAAAAAATAAAAAAAACATGAATGAATGAATGAATAATATACTGAGAGGAACTGAATCGAGCAAACCCTCCCTCCCAAAGTAACATGGTGCTCTGCCGGTGTGACTTCTCTTCGGGGTTTGGCATCCAACCCAGGAGAAAGGAAAGGTAAAGAAGAGGAACAAGAAAGCAAAGAAAGACTGAGAACGCAGATCGAAAACCCACCCACGAGAATAATTGCGTTGCGTCTCGCTTGCGTATCTCTGGGCCCAGATGTGCCGGGGCTCCATGCCGGACCCTGCTGTCGGTGGAGGCAAAGCGCCGCCCCTTGCCACCGCGCTGGGGGATACGGAGACGGAGACGGCTGCTGGTTTACTTGCTTGTGATGGAAGGAGACGACGCCCTGCCGACAGCGTTACCTCTCCGCTTCAACGTCGGCACGTGCTCGGTCCTCGTCTCACGTGTTGACTTTTTGGAGCCGATGCGAACGAAAGCTGGGGGTAAGATTGCGCACATGGCACGAGGTGTTGCCTATGTCGTGTGACGAGCGGTAGGGTTCACCGACACGGGAAAGAAAAGGCCTTAGAACACGAGTTCACAATGCTCCCTCCCCCCAATGGATTTAGGTGACACGTCCAAATAAATGCAATCGCATGAGCTCATCATTTGGTTTATTTGGACCGGAGAAGCATGATTGACCTGTGATGGCATCGAATCATTAATCATGCAACTGAGGAGGAGAAGCAGCACATCGAGGATCTGATTGATTGATTGATTGATTGATTGCATGTATACACATGCTATCAATGGGACACGCCAGCCTGGCGCGACGTTTGTCGGAGCTTTAGTCGTGTCTCGAGGCAGGGGCGTTTGTTGCTACCAATTACCCATTATAATGGCCATTCCTCGCGCTTCACCCCCACACTGCACACGCCACACACTCCTTCCTTCTTCTTCTCCACTTCATCCTCGATCTGGTTGAGCTTATTGAGTTCCTATCGCTAGAATCGTAGTAGTAGCATTCGCTATCGTAGCAATGCAGCGAGCTTTTCCTCTCCTCGCTGCTTCTGTCCTGCTGCTGGCCGCGGCCGCCACCTTGCCGGTGGCGAGCGGGCACAATATAACCAAGATCCTGGCGCAGCACCCGGAGTTCTCCACCTTCAACCACTACCTGTCCGTCACCCACCTGGCTAACGAGATCAACCGCCGGCTCACCATCACGGTGCTGGCCGTCGACAACTCCGGCATGGCGGATCTCCTCGCCAAGCACCTGTCGATACTCACCCTCCATAACGTCCTCTCCCTCCACATCCTCACCGACTACTACGGCGCCAAGAAGCTCCACCAGCTCACCGGTGGCGCCACCATATCCTCCTCCGTCTTCCAGTCCTCCGGCCATGCACCCGGCACCACCGGCTACATCAACATCACCGATCACCGACGTGGCAAGGTCACGTTCATCACCGAGGACGCCGGTGGCGCTGCGCCCGCCGTCTTTGTCAAGTCCGTGAAGGAGATCCCCTATAACATCTCCATCCTGCAGATAAGCACCATCCTCACCTCCCCCGAGGCGGAGGCCCCCGTGGCGGCGCCCGCCCCCGTCAATCTCACGGAGGCCATGGGCCGGAAGGGCTGCAAGGCCTTCGCCGACATGCTCCTCGCCCGCCGCGACGTCCTACAGACCTTCCAGGACAACCTCGACACCGGGCTCACCGTCTTCTGTCCCGACGACGACGCCGTCGCGGCTTTCGCCCCCAAGTACAAGAACCTCACGGCCGAAGGCAAGGCCTCCCTCCTCCTCTACCACGCCGTGCCCGTGTACTACTCCCCCCAGCTCCTCAAGACCAACGCCGCCGCCATGAGCACCCTGGCCACCAGCGGCCACAGCAAGAACTTCCACTACAGCGTGAGGACCGACGGCGACTCCATCACGCTCAAGACCCACATCGTGACCTCCACCATCACCTCCACCGTCGTCGACCAGGACCCGGACGCTATCTACGCCGTCGACAAGGTGCTCGAGCCCCGGGAGCTGTTCAAGGTCCCCGAGGTCGTCAAGGCCGACGCCCCCGCACCGGCCCCAGCCGCCCCCGCGCCCAAGAAGGCCAAGCACGCGCACGGAGCCAAGCACGCGTCGCCACCCACCCCGGCCGGCCCCGACGAGGCCCCCGCGGACGCAGACGAGGAGGCGTCGGACAATGCTGCGTCCAGTGTCGGCGCCGCCGGGAGGTGGCTCACCACCGCCGCGGCTGCCACTGTAGCGGCAGCAGTCATATCAGTCCTCTAAGAAACTAAGGTTCTTGTATTCTTCTTCTTCTTCTTTACCCTCTGTGCTATAAATTTTTCTCCTTTTTTTTTTTCCTCTCTTTTTTTCTTGCTTGGTAATTTCATGATTGAGAGGGGGAATAATTAATTACAAGGGAGAGACTCATATAATCTACTATATATATTCTATAGTAGTATTATACTCTCTCTCTCTCTCTTTTCCTCTGGTGGGTTTGTCCTGTAGGGTTGTGTGTGCTTTTTGAATGGTGATGATTACTTAATAATCTGACACTCTTTGGAGATTGGACTTTGGATTCGGTGCCTTAGATCATATAACTATATATATATATATAGATATATATTCTTCTTGTCCACTATATATAACACCACCATGGTACAATGGAAGCATGCTTAATTGGATCTATCGAAGTAAAAAAATGAAGGCAAGCAGAGTTCATCACAGCTGTGGTCACACTGTGATGGGTGGAGCGGAAGAGACATGCGAGCAAACATGGGTGCACATGGTGTGCCAGTGGAAAGCCAGACACGAACATTCACTCGTGGCATCACTTCAGTGGCACAACAACACAGTAGTCTTCTTAGCAGCAGTCCACCAAATGAGGTTTGACTGTTGAAAGTTGAGGTCGTCCTCTTTCACCATTCATTCTGAGGGTGCAATAAATTGGTGTAGGTTGGCTGTGGTGGGTCCTGCGCTGACCCCACCACCATTGAATCAAACACCTAGTGGTTGCTTTGTATCATTTGAGCTGGAGCACATTGTTCATCACAGTCTTCACATCATTCCTTCATTATAGCAAGGCAATCAAATCTTTATCCTTTCTTAATACCACCAACATGGCGAGCAAAAGGAACAGCCAGTTGCATAGCAGACATGACATGCTCTCTTTTGGAGTAGCTTTCCTGTGTGTATATAAACACATACCAACTTAAATTAAAGATGATATGTATAGCATATAAATGGTGCCAAAAACAAACACTTTGGATCACAAGTGCTTTGCACCTAATGACACTCATATTCATCAAGCAATGAAACCTAAATTTGTACAAACTTCAATTGGCCTAATAAATTATAGGCATCACCAAAGCACTACTGGGTTAACTGAGTCAGGGATACTTTACTGCAACATGAGAGAGCTCCTAACATGACCAATGTTCTTCATCAACCAATTTACAAAGCATGCGACGGACAGTTTTCGGTCATCCGTTGTTTATGGTTTATGCTTTCAGATGTTTCAGCAACGTAAGACACTCGATACAGCTCATCCGGAGTTTAATATGTAAATTATCAGTGCATCTTGATCAGTACAATTCACAGCGACACACAGTATCTAAGACTCCAAAGTGGAACAGAGGCAAACAAGTTAATTAGCCTCTCAGTTAGTTCTACAAGGAGCCTTTCTGAAGAAGCGAGTGCGGAGGAATACACAATGATGTTACACCTAGTCAAACAGGCGGAGGCGTCCGGTTCGACGTGAGGAAAAGATCACAAAAAACAAACTGTTTGGACAGCCGCTAGCTGGTATCAACCCTTTGCCTCTTTGGAGCTTGTTCAGACCCCTCAACGTTGCTCTCTGGTCCTCCCGAGTCTCCAATTACTTGATTAATGGGTGAATGGTAAAAGTGATCCTACAATGAGAACAAGGACAGAAAGCCCTGAGCTAGTAGTATTTAAACAGGATAAGGCCATTACGAGTGGATAACAAGAACAAGGATCGAAAACCCTGAGCTAGTAGTATTTAAACAAGAGAAGGTCATTAAGAGTGGATTATTATCCAACCAACTCTGTTTCTGCCAGCGACACTAGCCCTTGCAACTAACTATAATGTTACGTCCAACCATCCAAGTTGAAATTAAGTAGTTGCCTGGTAGGTCCATGTCCAACTATAGTGATAGAATCCCAATTTAACAAAGCTTGACAATGTTCTCAATAATTGTCAACGAGATCAATTAATTAATGAGCGTCACATCTAGGAAAAGAAGAAACTCATGATGTTGAATAACAGAATATATTCAGTACAAGTTCCATCAGAAACATGTAAACCTACAATCGATTTACTCAGTAGCATTGTCTAACATGAAAACTTGGATGAAAGGCATGTATTTGGCATGGATTCAACATGTTCACTGATCATGTTATCTGGTTCAGTTGCTATGCCAAGGATAATGCACAAACAAAGTAGTTTATACCTTTGCACTGGACATATTAGTGGTGGTAGTCCTTCTGCTTGCACGCCTAGCAAGATTAATCTGCACAGAGATGCTGGCCTGAGACATATCCACTCCTGCACTAGCCACAGCTTGCGATACAGCGGTCAATAGCCTGCATGAATACAATCCACATGGAACTCATTCCACAATTAGCAACAAGACATAATTTTCCCACAAACATGACAAGATGTCTGCAGAAAAATCTAGTCGTTTGATGAAACCTGACCCTTGGGTATAGACACTAGAAATACGGATCGTGCCCTCATCAATTGTTAGCTCTTCTAGTTCATTCAACATATCATTGCTCACGGTGCAGTCGGCCATGCATGATGAACTTTGCCACTCAGATTGAGTCTGCGATGCTAAATTATCTGAGTCTGAAATCAACCTCTCCTGAGGCTGCATAAAGCCAGAGCCACTTCCAACAGCCGCATAATAGTTTGATTGCATGGGAACAAGACTCATATCAGCTTCTGCCAAATTATGTGCATTTGAGAGAGAAGTTGGTGCCCTGGGGATGCTACTATCAACAAACTTTCCAGCAAACAAAAGGCCAGATTGAGGACCATTTTTCGTAAGGTTAGGAGGGTCAGCTATACCACCTCTAGGGGCTCGATTGCTACTCTGGTGCAAGCAAAGAGAAAACATTAGTCAAATCTAAAAACTTCTATCGGGCTACTTTTATAATGTCTTTAAAAGTTTGTTAATCTTCTCCAAATGCACACTAGGAAGTGCTCCATAGTTCAACATACACACACAAAAATTTACATGTATCTAGAGAGAGAGAGAGAGTTGTAGAAACATCATGTGAACAATTTTAATCCAGGGAATGAAAACTTCAGTCCAGGGGATGATTTATCTTTTCATACATCCTAGAGAAACCAGGTATATCATTTCTAACCTCAAAAAATCACAGGAACACATAAGGACCTTAAAGTTGTAAAGAGAATGATACTAAAATTTAAAAAAATAAACCGATAATTTAGGCTATCATTGGTGGAGTACACAGTTCAGTTCAGTTTTGCTAAATTTCCAAACCAAACCTCACTTGGTCAATTTTCCAGAATCTGAAACTGAAATAAACAAAATAACAAGAACAGTCAGATCAAACTGGGCTTAAGATGTCCATTTCAGTTTGAATTTTAATTCAATTTAAATTATAAGACATTTAAAGATAAAAATCAGTATAAGTAAGTAGACTTCGTAGTCAATAGAAATGAAAGTTTTTCAGTAAGTTATGATTAATTCACAACTCAGTATTCATTTCTTGTATGTACATGGAGGTTATATCTTCATTTTCTTGTTCATTTTTGTGTATCAGATGAACTCTCAAATAAAATAGTTGTCATGTTTCCATAGATGTACACTCTCTTCTGTAGATGCATGCTCTCTTCTCACATACAAGGAACTTCACATATTACTCCTAAATGGAGTGAGATCAACCAGTTTGCAGGAATAATTAATAAGTACATAAAATAATATATAAACTCAGTTCAGTAGAAGAGGTCCATGGGAATTCCAACAAAACATATAAATACAAGAAGAATAAATTGTAAAATGTGGACTGTGAGTGAACTATTTCTTCCACTTATGAAATGAAGCACAAGAAAGCAATGTTTCCTCCTTGCAAGTATATTAGCCAAATTTGTTGGCCTTCAGATATTTATGGACTGTCAGAATGTTCAAACATTGTTCTTTAGAACAATTAATAAATCAATGAACACAAAGATAGCCGGAAATGCGATTTCATGCAAAAAGCATATATATACACATTTGTTTTCATTCCAAATTTGTGAAAGAAAAATGGTAGAAGATTACCCATGGCATCAATTTTTCATTTTCCTGGTTCCAACCTGGGAATGATTCATATTTTTGTACCTTCTCTTGTAAAAATTTAATGTACTCAATAGCCTGCACAGGGACCACATCTTATGAAGTGTAATTCCAAACAACTTAACCTCAAAGAAAAAAAAAAATCAGAATATGCAACTACCTCCAAAAGGAATGACGCTTTATCCCTCTTCTGATCACTATTGGGTATGAGGTCTCTAAGTATCTGAAATCTGTACATAAGGAGTATTAACTTTTTGTGCATAATATTAGAGTTGCAAAGAATCATAACTGGAATAAATTGAATGTAATAGCATAAGGTTTAGTACTAAAAAAACTTACTTGTTGTTACATTTTGGTTTTTCTAGTATTCCAAAAATTAGGCAATAAAATTCAATTTCCATTTAAAACAAAAACTTTAGACATAACTATGAAAGCCCCGACAAATGTGAAAAAGTAAATGAAGCAACAAAAGTTTTGGCAGTTTCTGCTGTAATCTTAAAAGTATCAATAGAGTCTTGGACACTGAAATCAATTATCCACCTCAAATCCTGTTGGATGAAAATATCCACCTTATCATGCTTTCATGGATACCCATGCTAATACCATATAATTCCTCACTTCTCACCAAAATATTGCATATTTGTCATCTCATGCCAGCATATAGGTGCGCACAGCTGAAGGTTCCTTGTTAGGGGTAACATATTACCCCAAGTCAGACTGCAAAAGCATACAAAGGAGGTACTAACAGGCATGGGGGCACATGATTGTCGTAACACCATATTAAATTCATCATATAAACTAGCATATAGCATATGGTATGAACAAAAAGAAAAATATTTTGATATCATTAACAACACGACACGATATTGCAATGTAGGTAAAGTATCTTTTAGTGGAATATTTATGTTGGTTTTAAGATAGTTAGATACAAGCACAATCAAATTGTTATTACTGATATCAAAATCAGATTGTTCTTGGCACATCCAGAATCCTAGCAATGACATGTTGAGAAACTTTCACTATACTATTTATAGACATTAGACTATACCAAGTTTCCCGATAGAAACAATATTGGTAAAGAAACCGTGGTGGTCCTTCAAAATTCTAATCCGACAGTTGGTATAGAACTATGATTCTGGCTATCCAATCACACGTACAAAAAACAAGAGGAATATATGATAGGAATATGGGTTAAAATTGACTAATGACTAACCTGTCGTTGATTTTGCACCTCCGACGCTGCTCGGTTGCAGAATGTTTTGACCTGGGCGTAGTTGGCGTGCCTGGCTTCTGCTCACCACTCTTCCCATCCACCTTTACCGCGAGTTCCGCTGGTGAAACCCAAAGGGGGAAAAAAAAGAGAGTTATTTGGCACAGAAAACCCATTTTCTAGTTCAAAGTTACCTCTGTTTTTGGGGGTTCAGCAAAAAAATATCTCCTTTTAAAGTAAAATAGGTTTCAAAAGAGAAATGGGTAAATCCACACACAATCAAAACACAACACCAACAAGCTCATCAATTTTCAGGTTTCGGTCAAGTAATTGGAAGAAGATATACTCGGTTAGAGGGAACTCACAGCAATTCTTGGTCTGGGCAACAAACTTTCAGAAAAGAAGAAGTCAAAAAGTGATTTTTCTTAACTATTCGGAATTCGTAAAGCAAGCGCTTCCGTACAAGAAACACAACGAAAAGTGGAGAGAAAGAAGATCTTTTATTTTTCCGCAAGACAACCTCTTCGAGACGATCTCTGAGCCCTCCCCATCTCATCCTCCTCGCCGCTCGATCTCGAGACTGACTCCATCAGTCGCTTCCTGCTCTTCCAAGGCTCGCCAGCTCCGTAAGGGAACCCCTCAGATATAGAAGGGACGAGGCGATCGACAGAAACCCTAATCCAAGCGTTCCTCGCCCCGAAGTTCTAGAACTCCTCGTGGTAGGGGAAATAGGCAAATTGTCACAAAACCCCTCATAAAGACTCGTTATGACAAATCCATCCCTCATTTTGTAGCATACTTAATTGACACTCTTGCCCCTCGATCTTTTATAAAAATTTACATCATTGTCGGCAACGAGTCTTCTTCTTCTTCTTCTCATGCTTTCTTCTCCCCCCCCCCCCCCCCGGGCTTATCACCGGCGCTCCAGACTCGATGATACCATGCTACGCGAACTATCTACAGCCACGGGCTTCACCTGCATTGCTGAATGCTCCTCCTTCGAAGAAGACTCGTGGCTTGTGAAGCCCTGATTCCGTGTTTGTAGATAGTTCGTGTGCAGGGGTGTTGCTGCTGTCTCTCGTTTCAGCGTCTTCTATTGTTTCCATATAAGATCAAATCAGGAAGACAAGTTCAAGTACAGTTGGACACACAGAGAACTGCCCCGTGATGAGGTTACGGAGACTCTCTGCAGGAGTAGAGCTCTTCCACCCCTCTGCAAAGACTGCAGGAGGCTATCATGGGGTCAAAGCTTTCGCTGCACTTGATCTGGTTGTATTCCTGGATTCACTCGTGTCTACAGTTGATTCTTGAGTTCTGATTGGCTCAATGAATTGTATTACTGAGACAGTGGCATTGCTGCAAACTAGTGAATCTGGTTGCCTCAATTAATTCCTGGGATGATTATGGTTTATTGTGTCTGCGTTTGGGGGATACGAATAGCTAACTTGAAGAGGTCATAGCATTTCCTGCATGAAGAAGAGTTGGAATTCTAGACCTCACAATGCAAGGCCATCATGCTGTCTCAGAATGAAACATGTTGTATCTTGAATAATACAATGTTTTTGCTGAAGATGTATATAGAACAGCAATCTAGAAATCCCATATTAACTATGTAGACGATGCATTAGACATCAGATACGCAGCATACAAACTGTTCCTCTCTTGTTATATCCTAAACAAGTATAGATAACAGAGGTTAAATAAACTTAAAAGGCTTTGCTTTAGTTGTGCTTTGGGGGGTGGTTTTTCGGCGCCCGGTAATCGGAACTGAAAGATACAAAGCCAGCAAAATGAACCCTGGAATGGCGAATCTGATGTCTCAGCTCACTCCCTACACCTGAACGCGCATCTTCTCCATGCTCATGTTCTTTGTTGATCCAGTGTTTGGCACCTGTGTTCACAGTGCTTCTTCTGACTTCTTCCACCATCTTCCTTCCTCTGAGCCATTTCTGGCTGCTGGCACCAAGTTCCTGGTGACAATGTCAACTCTCAGAAGTTTCAGTAAGACGAGTGTTGGGAGGCTTGTTATGCAAGTAGTACACTACCTCATTCCTCTTGTGATCTTGCACATAATTGCACCTGTAGGCTGCAGCGTCTGCAGTGAAGGAATTGGATGTTGCGAGATCAGTACTCCTGCAGGCATGTACATTTATCTGAAGGAATCAGAATGGAAGGACATAGAGAGAAGTATCTACCTCTTTTGGCAATGACAGTGAAGTCCTCCAGAGCAATCAAAGAGAGCAACAAGAACACTATGACAGTTCTTGTGGACATTGAGCACACCATCACTTTCCTCTGGCCTTCAGAATGTTTGTCATGCAGCAGAAAGGAAGGAGGAGAAAGGATTCAAAGGTCAGGCTTTATAAGCTGATGGTTCAAAGCTGGGATTCCAACATCTCCTCTCTTCCTATATATTAATTACTCCTTGCAATCTATTTTAAATTGGTCTCATGACTTCTTCTGATTGGCCTTCTCAAGACTGGTGTACTTGGAAGGACTCAAACCTTGTCCTTGTGATAGAAAAATAAGAAAAGTAAAGAAGAAGGCGTTGGAATCCTTCGTATTGAGTATGATAGAAGATATGGGAGTTTGAGTCTTGTCTGCCGCCATGCATGCAACGAGGTGGGTAATTAAATTGTGGCTGCAGGGGTTGCCAACCAGTCAAAACTGAGAGCTTTGGCGTGCTATTTTATAGCAGGATAGGACTCGAGTTCCAAGATGAGCACAAATTATGAGATCATGGTCAAAGTCTTGTTTCTTCCTGTTGTGCCGCTAATCTCCATGAAGTGTGATTGCAAACTGCTGCTAATCCACATAAATCCATGAGGTTCTTCAATTAGAAAGGTGATCTTAGTTTATGCACTTTGATGATTCTTAAGTGCCTCCTCACACAGTGAAGGTGCCAAAAACTTGAAGAGTTGTTGTTTCAAGGAGAGAATTAATCCACAGTTTGGCCAAGGGATTGCAGCAGTCAATGATGGCAAGATCATGAAATCGAGAGCCGGAGGAACATGGGCTCCTGGGAACTGATCACAGTGTTCATCATTAGTGAGCTATAAAGAAAGAGGAGGAGGAGGAGGAGGTGCAGGTGGTCCTTTTGCCGGGGGTGGCTTGAGAACACGAGGTTGTGCCACCCAAACTTCATGTCAACTGGTGGGGCGGCTTTTGAGGCCCGGCCATGGGAGTTGCCGCCACCTGCTGTCCCTCGGCTGGTCATACGGACTCTTCTCAAAGCTCTCCATAGTGATACGCTTAGCTTCCACTGCTGCACCTGCAACACATCACGTTTGTCTTCTGTAATGCAAATGTTGGAGAAAAGCTGGAAGCTTTCTGTAAGCGTTACAAGATTTCACCCTCTGTAGTGTTCTCTACGAATTCATAGTTGAGATTTGGAAAAGCTTTGGAACATTAGAAAAGAGAGAGAGAGAGAGAGAGATGGTTCGCTCTCTGTCTGTGTCTCCCCTCTAACAGGTTTGACCGAAGGGGAAACTATTTTGATACTGCTCTTTAGCCATGTTAATTCGCATAGCTGAGGTTTGTTGACCATGGTTTGACCAGCCAACTGCAACTCCCACCACACGTTTCGGACAAGTAACCGACGACGCTCACAATCTCCGACACGCACATCCATTCCCTGCCAAGCGTCCACAGAGATGCAATCCCACGGCGGCCTCCTCCCCCTGGGCGGCCCCTCGTCGTCCCTCTCCTTCTCTCGCCGCCTCCGCAGCCAGCTCACCCTCGCTTCTTTTCACGCGTCCAAAGCCTCGACCAGACCCCGCAGCCTCCTCCTCCCCGTCGCCTCCGCCGCCTTCACCGTGTCCGACGGCGAGCTCGAGACCCGCGGCTTCCGAGTCCGGCGGAGCTCAGACGACCTCGACGTGGCCGCCCTCAACGACGTGTTCGCCCGGGTGGGGTTCCCCCGGCGGGACCCTGACCGGCTCCGCCGCGCTCTCGGCCACGGCTCGGTGGTGTGGGTGGAGGAGGCCAAGAGGGGCGGCGGGCCGGGCAAGCCGGTGGCGTTCGCGCGGGCGACAGGAGACGGGGTGTTCAACGCGGTGGTGTGGGATGTGGTGGTGGAGCCGTCGCTGCAGGGGATGGGGCTGGGCCGGGCGGTGATGGAGCGTCTCGTGGCCGAGCTCCGACACAAGGGCGTTTCCAACATCGCCCTCTACGCCGAGCCCCGCGTGGTGGGCTTCTACCGCCCCCTCGGCTTCGCCGCCGACCCCGACGGCATCAAGGGGATGGTCTACTCCCGCAAGAACCAGAAGAAGATATAGATTACGATGACAGTAATAGCAACAGCAATGATCATAATATCCTGTGGAAGATTGAATGCAATCTTCATTCCTCGCTGCTATTTGATATTGTCGAAGAACTGATAGATTCAACTGCTGGTGTACAGAGAATTCTTTTTTTATGTTTCTATTTTTCTTCTCTTTAGATGGAAATGGACTTATAGCTACAACTTTTATTTATGTATTCCTGTAATTTTAACTACGACAAATTCTATTCCTCAATCGTGACAATATATAACTATGATTTTTACAATCCTAAGTAAAGATCTACATATTGTTTCGGTAATTTAACTGTAGTAATAGATATTTTTTTTCAACGAATAATAGATACTTTTTATCTAAAATAATAATATTTTAGTTATTATCGTGATTATTCAATTACAATAATAGATACTTTTACGCAAGAGAACCATAATAATAGCTAAGCTATTATCGGGATTATTCGACTACAGTAATAAATAATTTTACCTTGCAAGGGACAACCATAGTATTAGTTTAACCATTATTATTATTATTATTATTATTATTCAGCTATAGTAATATATATATATATGATTTTACCTTGCAAAGGATAACCACAATAATAATTCGGCTATTATTGTGATTATTCATTTGCAATAATAGATACTTTTATAACACAAAAAAAATCACAGTAATTATGATTATTTGATTGCAATAATAGATACTTTTACCCTACAAGGGAAATACATAGTAGTACTATGAGTATTCAACTACAGTATTATTTTTTTTATATTTAAATATACTTGTATTCTGAAAATAACATACATAATAATAATTCACATATTGCTGCTATTATTCAATTACATAAATAGATACATTTATCCAACCAGTGAAGAACAATCATAAATGGTAGCTCACAATTCATAAAAAAAGAAAGATAAAAATTTTCGAGTTAATTTATATAAAAACCATAGTACCAATATTCAAGTACGTCCAATGTCATCTACAGATGCAAACAAAGAACTTTTCTCTTAAAAAGTTTTGAGCAGCACAATGTTAAAAAAGTCACCAAAGAAATATAATCCATCTTAGTGCTTCTCTCAAAGTTAGGCGTTTGCATAGAGTGAACAATAATAATTAGATATATAAATATAAATTAAAATCTTATGCTACAAAACAATTTTTACATTTCTTATCTATATTGTCTTTGGGAAGTTCTTTCATCCAAAAGTATTTGCAATTGAGCTCACATTTTTTTTCATATCTTGAGTGTGTTTTTTTTTTAATTTTTTTTAGTTGTCAATTTTTTTTTTTCATTCTCCCACTATATGATCATAGTTCTTAAACAATGAGATGTGAATACTAAAAAATCTAAAGGAAATGGTTGTATGTCATAACATCTTATATATATATCATGATTTCTTTGATCCTAATACTTGAGAAATGATATCTTCACCCAATGGAATATTAATTACAATAGTAAATTTAGATTGTTGTGCCTTAAATTATTCATTTGTTATTCCTATTGGTGGGCGACGGGAGCAGATGGCATATGATTTTATCGAAGGAATAATAAATAAAAATAACACTAAAATAAAATAAATTTTATAATAAAAAAAATGAACATTATACTTTAGGGGACAGTCTTCTTGCAATAGATAGATCGAGCCTTGCGCACAGGGAAAAAAAATATCTTCACATATATCTTTTATTATTCTATGTTTCCTTCGTTGTTACGATTTCTAATAATCATCTAGTTATCATTTAGTATTTAAAAAGAAAATAAAATTAATATGCCAGATCAAAACTGCAGCAATGGTATATTTTTAGCTATCATGAAAAAAAAAAAGGTATAACTAATATACTATCAATTTATTTATGAAGTATAATTTCGACAAAACTATTAGTTTAATATGTAACACCTCAAATTTAAAAAATACATAGCAAAAATGGTGATATGCTTCGATCCTAATAAATTAGTGACGACAATAACTAAAATATCAATCATCAGATTCTCATTAAATATTAAATAAAAAATTATGATAATTTCGTGATTAATTCATAAATTTAAAATTATTATTAGTGATGATCTTTCAACGATAAATTATGTTCATCACTAAAATTTTCTTGGGCAAATTCTTAAAAATAAAAAAAATTTCTCGTAGAGTATCCCTGATTGCATGAAAATATCATTTTGTCGCAACCCTCACGCAAGGATCATCGTCACCTCCATCGACCCCACTAATCTTGTCGTCATTGTATGTTTCGCTCGTAATCTTCTTGGAAGGACGAAAGGGGTATGAGAGCTTTACCATGTCGCCCTCCTATATCATTTTTAATTGGCATCAAGAGCTAATTCATCTTCCATCAGCAATCATATGTCAATAATAAACATAAATATATATTTAAAAAAATTATGATTAATAATAAAAAAATTTATATTTGTTAGTAGTACTAAGTGACGAAGTGTTTTCCTCACAACTACATCGCAAATGATGAAATATTCATTAATATAAAATTAATAATAATAATAGATAATAAAATTCTTCCTCACGCCTTATTAATATCGATGATAGTGAATGAAAAAACCATCTCTATTGTTATGTCCATATTAAGATATGAAAATACAAAGAGAAAAAATAAAAAATAAAATGTTGCTTTCCACATAATTTTTCCAATAGCTCTTCTAATCTTCGATTCATCTATCACTGAGGTTTTAAATAACTGCAGTTAAAAAAGTACAAGAAGTTAAAATGACATTTACAATAACCATTGCTATTAGATACAGTGTGGAGTAAGTAATACTTAAAGCACGGCAGATTCAACGTGTTAGATTTGCGTGCTGTCCGTCCTCGCATTCATCTCAATCTCATCTCTGAGACAATTCGACAGAGAAAAGATCACAAAGGAGGAAGGAAACCACTACTGACATCGACCGGAACTCGATGATGGTCGTCTTGCTACGAAGGTAGTGGGCATGTCATCTCCGGCCATCATCCCTACAAGAATTCTTGGCTCCATATCCGAAGGCACAGTAGCTGTGGCATTTTCTTCTTCTTCTTCGCCTTCTTTCCTTACCAGTGTGCTCGAGCTTTGTTGCAGGAGAAAGCCTGAGATGGCGGTGGTAGATATAGTGGGGAGACTCAGTAGGATTTGGAAGCTTTCACCATGTAAGACACGGAATAAGCTGGCATTGTTTGCTCTAAAAGAATGCAAAACCTGCAATTTAATTCTGTCTTTAAATTCAATGGAAAAGTTTGAGGACCTCATTCTTTTCCAGTCATAATGAAGGAAAACTGAATGATTTGGTGAAAAAAATAGAACTTTGTTTCTCTGCAATCAGTCGAAGTCATATTCTCAGGATAGTCTTGCACTACAGCACAGCACAGTATCATGAAAGCTATCTATCTCTATGACTACTGCTGCTTGTGAGGGTAGTGTGTGCACGATTTAGCTATCATTGCCTCGAGGAAAAGATTGCAGATGAAGTTTCCATGTCCACATGATGAGCACATAACACATCTAGTGATTGCTTGGTCAAAGGTTTAGAGCTGATTCCTCTGATGGAACGAGGAACTTTTAAGTGAGAGAATGTCAGCACTGTCACTCACTTTCTGGCACCTCAATTTGATGGTTCAAAAGAGAACAACAACATTTGACATCAATGAAATAGAACATTTATCGAATCTTCGTGATTGTTTCTATTGCTGGAACATGTGTCATGGACGGGGAGTCAGCAAGATCGTTCGAGTTGGGTTGGGAGATCCGGGGAGGCTCGATCGAGGTGTTTACCTTAGATCCGTCACGGCCCCGCGAGTTGGGAAGTCAACTGGGTTAGGTTCGGATCCTCGTCGAGTCCTGCAAGAAGGCCTTTATCGGGGTGATGTGTGTCCAACGTGACCCCTCCGATGGTTAAGTTAGCTCTCGAGAAGTGAAAACTGAAAAGTGAGATGGTGAAGTGATCGGAGAGTTTTCCAGGAGAAGTCTCCCTAGTGGACTACAGTGATGATGTTTCTCTATGTACGGCACGGAGGACAACTGTACCGGGGTGTTTAATGAGTGCAGTGCCTTCGGCTAACCTGCGGGTATGGCTCTGCATGCGCCGCTACCTTTGTCGATTCCTGATGCCTCGTTCGATGACGGTTGTTGTCAACACACACACATGATTCAGTTGTTGTCATGTATTGTTGTCAACACACACACACACACACATATATATATATATATATATATATATATATATCAATCAAAACTTTTGTTAGTGTCTATTATAGTTAGTTGCCAACCCTTCATGATGAATTGATCCCATCGAACAAGTTTCTGGAATGCTATTACGTTTAGACTCGAATGTCCTAAGAGATCAAAAATTATCTACACCAAAGGCATGTTTTAGCAACATCTTTCTAATTCTTAAATTAATAAAGAGCTCAAGAGGGAGGATATTTTTTTTCTTTGTTTCATTGTCTTAAGAAGCTCGATATGCTCCTCAAGCATCTCAGCCTTCCTAACATCTTTCATGTCATAAAGCTCAAGCTGGCCAGAAAGTTTTAAATTCCTTTATCTCACCTATGCCAATTTGAATAATCCGAGTAAGGAATATTAGATGGTATAATTTTTTTTTCTTTTAAAGAATGTAATATTTTAAATTTGAATTGACATAATTTTCTTCTTTTGATGAAAAATGCAAAAAAAATAAAAATAAAAAATAAATAAAGATGGACTCCTATGAGTCAATCTAGATTTATTTTACTTACCAACTCTTGTATTTTTTATGATATCTTCTTCGTTGAACTACCATCAAGAACTTATGAGCCAATCCAAATCATCTTTACCCACTAACTCTTGTGTTTTTATCGCAGCTTCATTGTTGAATTAGTGGTGTTATGATCCAACCGAACAAGATAGTTTATCCATTAATTTGATTGAGTTTGAACCTATTATAATCTTACCACTTAAGGGCTAATGATCCCTCTTAGTCTCATCGCTCTTTCTTACTCGAACCTCTTATCATCAATTCTTAGGAGCCAATCAAAATATTTATTCAATTTTAATTGTGCTATAGTTTCTTTCCCATTTCAGTTCTCGAGATCAAAGTACTATTAGTATCTTTACCTCTTTAGTGCCATACTAATGTTTCGACTAATTTCTTTATTGGCATACAGGAACAATTTCAGATGGCATTATTTGAGAATGAAAAAGAGAGAATTTATATGTATTCATGCGGATGTTAGCGCTTCTTAAGAATTTGCTTTGTAGAAGAAAGAAATTTAAACACTATTTTTTTTTTTCTCGATCGATGATCTTGTGCACAGATATCTTTGTTTAGAAAAGATTATGATTTTGTTCAACCAGATTTTTTTTTTTTTTTTTTTCCCAGAGCATGTTCGACGGCGCGGATAATGAGTGTTATGTGGCACAGTCCATTTGGAATTGTTGCATGTTTTATCCTTCTCTTTTTTTTTTTTTTTTGTGTGTGTTTGTGTTGGTTTCTGATTTTTATTTTTTTTTATGCAAATTAGAGTTTGTTGGCAATCGAGAACCCGAACGCCTCAGTGAGTCAACCCCTGAACCGCTCCCGAGATGTTATGCGTCTCCCACTAGAGCCGGATGTTGTTTCCTCAGACTCAACCAACTCGATGAGGGAACAACTTCGCCAAGTTAACCAAAGGATCGACAAGGTCCAAAGAGACTTCGTCAGGTCCAAGGAGGAGGTCGGAGAGACCACCAAAGGCAGATCCCCAAAGAGACTTCGTCAGGTCCAACTAGTCACGATAGGATTCACGGGGGATTCGGTTTCTCCCGCTGGAACAACCGCCCTCCCAGTCACCATCGGGGAAGAGCCGAGATCAAAAACACTGTTGGTATCGTTCATCGTGGTAGCGCTCCCCTTGGCGTACAACGCCATCATTGGCAAGCCCACGCTCAACAAACTCAGGGCGGTGGTCTCGACATACCACCGAGTCATGAAATTCCCGACCAGGGCTGGGGTAGGAGAAGTCTGAAGCGACCCCCAGGAATCCAGACAGTGTTATTTGACGGCAACCACGCATCCCAAAAAACTTAAAGTTTCGCCTCCTACCCATGGCGTTCGAGACTCAAGCAAGGCGTCCCCGAAGCCCGAACCGGCAAAGAAGGTGGTCCAAATTCACTTAGATCCAAGGATCCCAGACAAAACCATCCAGATTGGCTCAATGCTCCCGGAGGAACAACGCATTCAACTAATTGAATTCCTCGGGAAAAACGCGGACGTCTTCGCCTGTTCTCCAAAGGACATGCCCGGGATCGACCCTAGAGTGGCTTAGCACCATCTCAACATAGAGCCAACCGCCCGACCCGTAAAGCAGCGGCCGAGGAAGTTCGCCCCCGATCGACAAAAAGCCATCAAAAAGGAGGTCACCGGTTACTAGATGCGGGACTCATCTCCGAAGTAAAGTATCCAACTTGGCTGTCAAATGCTGTTTTGGTCAAGAAAAGTAATGGAACCTGGAGGATGTGCATTGACTACACCAGCCTTAATCGGGCTTGCCCGAAAGATTGTTATCCCCTCCCACGGATCGACCTTTTGGTCGACTCTACCTCGGGATACGAACTGCTTTCATTCATGGACGCCTTCTAGGGATACAATCAGATTCGGATGACCCCAGAAGATCGGAAAAGCACAGCCTTCATTACCCACAATGGCACATATTGTTATAAAGCCATGCCTTTCAGATTAAAGAATGCTGGTGCAACCTACCAAAGAATGGTCAATCGGATGTTCGAAGTATAAATCAGGCGAAACATGGAGGTGTACGTCGACGACATGATAGTCAAAAGCCGGGAAGCAGCCATGCACCTGGACGACCTAGCTGAGACGTTTCAGACATTAAGGCGATACAAAATGACACTGAACCCGACCAAGTGTGTATTCGGGGTCGGATCCGGGAAGTTCCTTGGGTTCATTATCCACCGAAGGGAGATCAATGTGAACCCAGAGAAGGTAGACGCCATCCTCCAAATGCATTCTCCCCGAACGATCAAAGACATCCAATGGCTCACCGGGAGACTGGCAGCACTGAGCCAGTTCATCTCCCGAGTCGGAGATAAGAGTTTTCCCTTCTTCCGAGCCTTGAGACGAGCAAAAGACTTCGAGTGAGACTCCCAATGCGAAGAAGCTTTCCAACAACTAAAGATGCATATAGGCCACCTCCCGCGCCTCACCTCAACCAATCCTGAAGAGCCCCTCGGGATCTACTTAGCGACCTCGGAGGTGGCGATCAGCTCGGTCCTAGTTCGGTTCGAAAAAGATGGGCAGGAATCAGTATATTACTGCAGCCACATCTTGAGCGGTCCTGAGGAGCGGTATCCACAAATTGACAAGCTCGCCCTTGCATTAATCTTAGCTTCAAGGAAGCTAAGACCTTACTTTCAAGCTAATCCCATTAAGGTAATTACCGATCGACCTTTGCGTCAGATACTCTCAAAGTTTGATGTTGCAGGTCGGATGCTCAAGTGGTCAGTCGAGCTCGGGAAATTCGACCTCGAGTATGTTCCGAGGACCGCGATAAAAGCTCAGGTCTTAGCCGACTTCATATCAGAATCAATAAGTCAGAGGCACCGTCGCCGACCGCGAAGTGGACGCTGCACGTGGACGGTTCATCCAACGCGGAGCGCGGAGGGGCCGGGCTCGTCCTCCAGGGCTCGGACGGTCAAATATTCGAGCATGCGCTCCGGCTCGAGTTCAAGGCCACAAATAACGAAGCTGAGTACGAGGCATTGCTGTTTGGCTTGAATCTCACCGCTAAGCTCCGCGTCGAGGACATTGAAGTCTTCACCGACTCTCAACTCGTCGCCGGGCAGGTCAGCGGAGAATTCGAAGCCCGAGACCAGTCGATGATCCACTACCTAACGGAGGTACAACGTGTCATCCAACGGTTTAACTGCTTTGTCATAACAAAAATACCTCGGACGGACAATATGCAGGCCGACACCCTGGCCAGACTAGCCTCAACCCACGGTTTGGCACCGTGCCCGACATGGGTGGCCAGGATCGTGAAGCCTTTGACGGTCGCAACCGAAGTTGACCACGATTGGGTCGAAGAGATCCTCAAATTCAAGGACGATGGCACGCTTCCCCAAGACTATAGCATCGATCGACGCATAAAGAGAGCGAGCTCGTGGTATTGCGTCCTCAACGGACATCTCTACCGACGAGGGTTCGCACAACCGCTTCTCCGATGCCTACGACCGATTGAGGCGCAAACTATGCTGGTCAAGATCCACGAGGGGATATGTGGAGAGCATATCGGAGCTCGGACCTTGGCCCACAAAATACTCAGGCAAGGGTATTACTGGCCGACTATGCGGCAAGACGCACAGGTTTACGTGTAGAAATATGAAAGATGCCAAAGGCATGCTAGGATCCAACACCAACCGGCGGTCCCGATGTCCACCCTGGATTGCGCCTGGCCGTTCGCCCAACGGGGAATGGATTTGCTCGACCCCTTTCCCCCAGCCTCGGGGCAACGAAGATTCCTCATAGTCGGAGTCGATTACTTTTCTAAATGGGTGGAGGCCGAACCACTAGCATCCATCACCGAGAAGCAAGTGGAAGGGTTCATTTGGAAGAACATCATTACTCGGTTCGACATCCCGAGGGCGATCGTCACCGACAATGGGACATAGTTTAACAACCCAAAATTTAGGGCGTTTTGTGAGAGCTATCGGATCCAGCTGAAGTTCAGCTCCGTCGCTCATCCGCAAACGAACGGACTAGCCGAAGTCACCAATCGGGCCATCCTGGACGGGCTGAAAAAAAGAGTACAAGGTGCGGAAGGGACTTGGGTAGATGAGCTCCCGAGCATCCTGTGGGCGTCCTGGACAACCCCCAGATGTACCATCGACGAGTCGTCGTTCAGCTTAACCGTTGGGACCGAGGCGGTTCTCCCGCCCGAGGTGGTCTACCCAACCTTTCGGGTAGAATTCTATGAAGACGTCGCGTCAACCGACCGACTAAGAGAGAATCTTGATCTTCTCGAGGAACGGAGAGCCACGACGCATCTGCGAGCCCTCGAGTATAAGAAGGCGGTAGCAAGACTTTACAACCGTCGAGTACGCCCTCGGGAGATAAAGGTGGGAGACTTGGTACTGCGGAAGACCGAGGTCAGCGACCCAACCCGTTCCCAAGGCAAGCTCACGACGAACTGGGAGGGACCATACCGAGTAGAGACTTCACATAAAATTTGTGAAGACTTGGCACATTTCAAATTTGCGAAAGTTCTATGTTTAAGTTGTTGTTCGGGGTTTTCAATAAAAAAGTGTTTTCAATAAAAGCGTGCTTTGTATTGATCTAAGGAAGGTACAACTGCTGTTCGGGGTCCGACATACAAAAGAGGAAGAAAGAGGAACTCCCGACAGACCAATACTCCCAATAGACCAAAAGAAAAATCAAAACAACGACTCATTCTTCGGGCGGCGGTAGGGAGTCGTCGAAGGGCTGTTCATCGGCCATCGTGACATCAGCATCCTCGGGAAGGGTGACGAAGGGGTCCAGCTCGATCTCTACCCCCGGATGTCGAGCCTGGAGTCGGGTCAGAGCCAGTTGATACCCATACTCCAGTGATACCCTCCCCATCCGGACGAGGCCCATCTCAAATTCGGGCGACTCCTTGTACTCCTCGATCGCCCTCTTCGGTAGGTCCTCCCGAAGAGCCTCCTTGGACCGAGCCAGATTCAATAGCTCGGTCTCCATTTGGCGTACTCGAGCCCTCGCACTCCGGAGTTGCCCTCGGAGTCGCCCAGCCGTTCCCGGAGATCGGCGAGCTACCTTTCCAGGCTGGCCGATTCCGATCGAGACTTTTCCAGCTCCGCCTCTACCGACGCCCTGCGACTGTTTGCTTCATCAAGCTCGATCCAGAGGCGCTCGGCGACGGATTGAGCTTCGATGGCTCGGACCTCGGCCGCAGCTACCGCATCTGGGTTTCCCCCCTCCTTCAAATCTTGGAGTTCCTGGCGTAGGAGGGACATCTTCCCGTCCAGGGAAGTGATCACCCGACCCGCATCGTGCACTCGGTCGAACAAGGCCGCCTAATAGTGTTGGTTCTGGAAACCGAGTGGTCGATCAGTAAAAAAAAGATAAAAAAAGAAGAGGGTGCAAGAAAAGCCCGAGAAGGTACTTACCAACACCATGGCCTTGGCCGCCCCATCCATCAACACCTCGGATGGAAGGGTGTACAGGTCCGACGCAAGCTGCGGGAGCAACACACCTCGGATGTATGTTGCCGAGGCCTCCCCGCTCTGCCAGACCGACGTTCCATGCGTCAACGGTCTGAGGTCGGGGTCGAGGGGAGCATCAGAAGCTTGTTCCGGAATGTTGCACATCCGGATGGCGTGATAGTCGCGGCCATCAACCCTGGCTTGGGTGCTGCACAGCTCCCTCACCGACTTGGGCCTTTGTCTTGGGGCTGGAGGTTCGACCGAGGTGTCGACGGGCCCTTTTCCCTTTGAGGCTCTATCGGCCTTGTGAGGGGATCTGCGTCGGTCTTTCTTCTTCTGACCGACAGAATCGCCCCCCCCCCCCCCCCCCCCGACGCTTCCGAGAGGCTTCTGGCGCCCCCTGGCCTCCTCGACAGGAATCTCCTACAAGTCGGAAGCTGAACCGGACTCGCTGGGTGGGATTGATGGAAGTGGCGGTGTTGGAGCCAGAACCGAGGGCGCAGTCCCAGGACGTCCCCCCCTCGGCCCGGGGATTTTCACGCATCAGGCTCATGCTCACCATCTCTGCAGAACCAACCATAAGTCGGAAAATCAGATAGCGAAGTTTAGAAAAAGACAAGGCATACCGCGAGAAGCTGGACTGAGGCCCGCCTCGACCAGCCACTCCTCGGTCAAGTTTCTAACGGCCCGAGACACGGACAGGATGCCCTTCAGTCGCTCGACCACATTTGCCTCCTCATCAGAAAGATTCGGGAGAACGTTGCTAATAGGATGGGCCGACCACTCGATACCAAAATCCTATCCCTGACACCTACTTACAAATAGAAACCGCGACTTCCAACCTTTATTGTTAGAAGGGGCACCCCCGACCCTGAACCCTGATCGAGCAGTTAAATAGTAACCACCCTGACCCCTACATAAACGAAAGCAGGATAGGAACAAGTTTCGTCTCGGGACGATTTCCGAACCCTTACACTCCCCGAGGAAGGTTATGATATAGTGCCAAGAGTTTGGCGCGATCTGACCGGGTGACACCCGCCACCAACTAAGACACTCCCCGATGACGGGATGAAGAGGAAACCTTAGTCCTGCCTCCAAGGCATCAATGGAAATACCGAACCCCCCAGGGTAAGGGTGGTACGATCGCTGCCCCGACCGAGGCGCATGGAGAACATACTCGTTGGGAATGCTAAAATGCTTCCGAACCGACCCTAAGGACTCTAAACAAATGGTTGAGTTGAAGTCATAAAGCGACTTCATAACCTCCAAGGCTTGAAGAACCATAGCTTCAGCCCGAGTCATCACGCCCGAGGACGAGCTCTCGGGAACCAACTGATTCCCCGAGGAATCACTGGACCTACGTCTTTCCTCTCGGGGAGGAGGAACAGGAGAGGAAAGAGAGGAAGAGAAACTGGAAACTGAGAAGGGAGGAGTGGACGCCATTCCGACCTGATCGGTAAGGAGGCAGAAAGGGACGGAGCGACCGAGAGGTGTGAGGTTTGAAGGCTCAGGAAGGAGCAAAATGAGAAGTGATCCTTCGCCACCATCGATGCGAGGTTTATATAGACAACATCGTTTCGACTTCCCAAGGAGGCGACGGAACCGCCTAGGGAATATGCGAGCCGCCCCTCCAACGGTAAACACTGCCACGTCAGCCCGTCCCTCCTCCTCGCGTTACCCCTCGTTATCTCACATCGCGTGCACGGGCTATGCCCGCCATAATTGAATTGCGTCTAGACGCCAGTACGCCAGTCCTTTGCCCGAGTTGCGTGCCTCGGCCAGTCCACCAGTCCTTTGCCCGAGTCGCATGTCTCGGCCAGTCCACCAGTCCTTTGCCTGAGTCGTGTGTCTCGGCCAATACGCCAATCCTTTGTCCGAGTCGCGTGTCTCGGGCAGTCCACCAGTCCTTTGCCCGAGTCGCATATCTCGGCCAGTCCACCAGTCCTTTGCTCACGAATCTCGACCGATCCTTCGCCCGAACGGTGTACCTCATCCACCTCAGTCTTCCCTACGGACCAGAGGCGACCATAGCTTGGGGTCATCCCCTTGATTCATGAAGTGCCTCGACGAGACCTCTCTCGGGGGGGGGGGGGGGAATAATGATAGGGTACCCAATGGGTCGGTCCGACTCATCCAAGCCCGTGCCAGATGGACGGCCATGGCGACACTTCGGAGGAAGCCACGTCAGCCCGAGGGACCAAGTCGGCGGTCGATCTGGAGTCCGAGGTGGAGGTGCCCGAACACGACACTGCCCACGCCCCATGCCGCTGCAACCGCACGTCCTCCGTACGTCTCGGCCATATTCCGAGGGACTGCAGGAGTAAAACACTTACTCCGGCAGCAGGTAAGGGGGGGCTTTCTCTCCGAGGATCTGACTTTCTTTTCTCCAGCACTCCAAACTTTACCCTCCCGAGAGGGCCATTCAGGATTCTTGCTAACTTAGGCGTCGGAAGGGCCTCTCTGGGTCACCCCTCCCACCTCCAAAGAGGCCTGTGTGCAGGATCGTCATCCCCGAGACGGCCCGAGGGACCAGCCGACCGAGCTTTGCGTCGAGGACCCCCGAGGGAGCATCAATCCACGCAGGAAGTTTCGACCCCCACCGACGTTGGCGGACTTACGCACTCGGACGAGAACAGGTCGAGCCGACACCTCAACTCGACTCCTGAAAGTTTTGTAACACTTATGAACAATGAATGAATGATGCACTACCAAATGAGTTTCTGATTTCATCACTGAATGAACAGAAATGTTGGCATCTTTAGTTCAAACACAAATATGTTGTTTTCTGCTTTGTGGAAAACTCAAAAGTGTCACAAATGCTGCAGATCTTTGATATGTTTGACACAAGGCATAATGGAGTTATAGGATTTAAAGAGTTTGCAAGAGCTCTGTGTGTCTTCCATCCGAATGCTCCCATCGATGACACAATCGATTGTAAGCCATACTAATCTGCTTAATTTCTTTCCGCTATTGTTTTCTTCTGTTATAGTGTCAATCATAGGATTTGTTTTTTTTTTTGGTTGCATCTATCTAAAATTAGAATTGCATACACATATATCTTTTTTGTTGATGTATGTTTATTAGCACATATATAATTCTCATTTCTATTTGGATATTGTCTAAATGTCATCTTTATATTTTTGATTAAAATTTGATGTATCTGTCATTCCTTGTTGTAGTTTCTTTCAAGCTACATGATATTAAGGGGAAAGGCTTTATTGGAAAGCAAGAGGTACTGATATAATTATGAAATAACATTTTTTTTTTTGTTTTCTTGGTTTTATGCTTTGGTTGAAAGTTTCCAATTTCATCAGTTGCAGTTAACAACTAGATATTTATATCCGTTGGAATTTAATTTGATTTCACTTATTTTCCTAATTATTAAGCATGAATATTATCCGTATAAGGCAAGCACATTACCCATCATTTAGTTTATTTCGCCTAAGTCATGTGACATCGTTATGATATTATTTTTGTTTGGAAAGGATGTGCGGTCTCCTAAAGACCGATAAGAGAGAAAATAGATTAGTGAATAGCCAAATTGTCATTATCGTTTTTTTGCTTGTCGACGCACAAGCATAATTTAACAAGATATTTTGTTTGACAACTGAAAAATGATACGCCTTACTTGGTCTAGAACGATCACATAACAAGGGATCCATAGTTGGATAGCCACTAGAGTTGTCGCTTGGGGGAATGTAGGCCTTAGTCAATCCCAACTAAGATCATGACGATGATTATTTTCCCAAGGAGGTATCAAACTAAATTATGTTTGTATTACTTCTTGATACATGCCTAAACATCTTATAGCATGATGCAATTGTTTTGGAGAATACTCATGAACTATTTTTTTTCTCCCTTTATTTGATTCAGGTGAAGCAAATGGTAGCAGCAATATATGCAGAATATGACATGAATGCTGGGGATGGTGTCATAGAAACTATCATTGACAAGGTTGACATTTTGATTGTTTGATGAAAGTTATTTTCTTTTTCCTTTTGCTAGTGTGCTTCATTCTACATTTCAATTACTATTGGCAAACCATTTCATTTTGATTGATTCATTCTACATTTCATGACATTGGCAAATGGATGAAGACAAGAAAGTTCTGCTACTCGATTCATTAATTTCTCTTGAAATAAAAAAAGATAGTCCAGTGCATAATGCATTGTTTCATTCATGCTTTTTTTTTTTTTCTTCCATTTATTTCTTACAGACATTTGAGGAAGCTGACACAAAGCATGATGGAAAAATCGACAAGCAAGAATGGGGAAGTCTTGTCTTGCAGCATCCCTGACTCTTGAAGAACATGACTCTGCAATGCTTCAAGTAACTTGACACTCTCATCTCTTTGTTGATCTTTAGGCATATAATTTTCTTTAGTTTTTTTTTTTTTTGTACAAGACATTAAGTAGAATCCATCCATCACTGCTTTCTCTAAATACATCCATTTATACCTTGAACAAAAGGGACATCACAATCGCATTCCCGAGCTTTATTTTTGATGAGATATAAGCTCCTGCTTCACCTTCAGCAAACAAGATTGGATTCTGCTCATGAGCTTATATTTTTAAATCTTTTTAGGTGTAGATTAATGAGATGGAGTTGTATGGTTGTTGGTATTCAATTGGTGGCTGTTGTATTTTACAGTTGATGAGGTTTTAAGTCATTTGATTTGCATCTTGAACTTTAACAGGATGCTGGAGATGTAAGATTATGGCTGGAATCGTTTTCTAATGCAGGATTTAGTCCTATTCCAAAGTTTTGTTGTTTGTGTTAAGATATATTGGATAAGGTCACTCTAATGCTTAAGTTAACATGATATTTAATGTGAGAGTTAAAAAAAAATCTTAAAATTTCTTTGTTTATTTCGAACCCCTTAGCAAATCCGTGTAGAGGAGCGACGCAAATGGAAAGGGATCTCAGAAGGATTAACAGCAGCATTACATTACATAGATACTCAAATGATTTTTCAGAATTCCGACTGATAACAGCATGATAATTCAACCTTTAGAAACAAAGCCTGAAACTAACAAAGAAATAATGCAATCCGTAAAAGTCCTCAAGCAGTTTGGTCGAGTTGTAGTTCACTATACACGGCAAGAGCTATCGGTTTTCAAGTTTATTTATGGTAAATAGTAAAAATATTCCGAAACTCTACCAATGTTTAACATCCAGTTTATGATTGCACTATCAGCATCAGCGATATCCTGACTGAGAACCATATTTACAAGCCATCTTACACATCAAACATTTACTAAACACTAGTGATCTACAGCAGCAGTTGTTTTCGGATTTCAGTATAGCACTGCGGTGTTCTCACAGACTCGCATGAAGTGTCGGTAATGCAGTATTCGTTTGAAGTTTCAGGAATTAGTAGAGCCTGATCCTAGTTGAAATATTGGCTTGGCATATCGGGCAGCGCTGCAATTCTTTCCCACACTCGTAACAAGTCTGAAAATGAAGATAGACAGCCAATGTTCCATCAAACAACCAATTGCATAAGCAATGCGATGTTTTTACTCACCTGATGACCGCATCCGAAAGCGAGATCCTTTGATTTCCAGAGGCAAATTGGACAGATCTGTGGACAAAAAGTCTCAAATCAATACAATTCGACAAGTCTGTTAACAACCGTGTTCAGACTATTTTCAAGGTTTGATAGGTAGAAGAATACTGGAGCTCCATATATTATGCAAAAGTATAATAGTGTCGGTTATTGTGTTTTCCACCAATAATGGCTGCTTCAATATTTTAGGAACCTCCTTTTGCATATAACACCTACATCTTTTGTTATGTAGCTATTACGGATACCTTTCTCTTTTATCACTATTTCCATTCCAAACTGGACAATGTCTTCTAAGTTTGAATTTAATCCCTTTTATCATATAAACCGATTAGTGAATATTAATTATATACTCATTGTTTTTCACATAACTCTTGGAAACTAAGACATAATTGTGATCGATTTATTTGTACCAACTGCATGATAAAATGAATTTTATACAAAGAAATCCTAAAAGTCTATTTATTAAAACAACACGATCATGTAAATGGAAAGTTAAAAGAATACTGAATTCTACAATTTATTAAAGTTAAAAGAATACTGAATTCTACAATTTATTTTCAGACTCGGGATCGTCATACAAACAAAGATAACAAATTTGAAATAAACAAAATAATTCGTACCAGCTTTTCCTCTACAGAACTTTCATATGAGACAGATTGGGCACTTCTGGTGATTCCAGGACCTTGCTCAAAGCTGCTTGATCGTGAATAACGGTTCCTAGATGGTGGAGGGAGACAAACCCTCTCAGGGATTCCTCTTCGTCGACTGCAAAAAGCAATAGCCAGATATCATGCCAATCAATCAAAGCACACATTTGAAGTCGTTAACAGATACCGAAAAGGCGAAAACTATTAAAAACGATCCATAGATACCCCAGGAGTTGAAGATCTATTGTTGCCTTATACTGTGAAGGGATTTCCATCAGTGCAGCAAGTGCAAACTCTGTCTCCTTTCGACTGGCAGGGATGTTTCTCGACATTATCTCGGTAAAATTCACAAACTGCATGGAAATAATGAATTTATGCTACACCTTGTCACCACAACAAAAGAAAATGGAACTTTTCTTTAGGTGTTTCTTGCAACCTGGAAGTTATCAAATGCCCGGGAGGGTATATTGTCATCAAACCCACGCATCATGTCCCATGGGCCATCACCAACTCCGACCAGAACTATTGACAATGGATAATCACTATAGAAAATACAGTAAGAAAAAAATGTTTTTAAAAATAAAGGAAAAGAGAAAAAGCATTGTCGTATCATATCTGATATTTACCTAGCTTTGACTATGGCATTTATGGTATCTCTCTCTTGTGGACTTAATTGTCCGTATTGGGTGTCTACACTTCGTGTCACCTATGTAACAAATCACACAGAAAAACACTACAGCAACTTAAAAACTAAGCATCAAGATCTAGCAACGATGACAACTAAACCATCATATCCCACTTGGAAGGAAATTTTGAGCAAACAACATGCACTCAAGAAGTAGTAAAATAGAGGAAAAGCATGGGCTCGAGAGAACATATGCAAAAGAATTAGCTAACCTGTCCATCTGCAATAATGAGTAGAACATGGTACTGCCCACCAGTATTATCTACGATGCTTATGGCTGTCTCAATAATTGGTGCAAAGGATGTTGGCCCTTAATGAAATTGAAGCACCCTGGTTCAGTTGAGAATCACAGAGAGTTACCTACATTTAAGAAAGCAATAGCATCATACTAACCAGCTAGCCGGGCATTTGGAATTAGTTCTTTGTACCGTCCGAGTGCTTCTTCAAAGCCATTACACGGTTGGTTTTCTGGATAAAAACTGAATACTTCCTGATCATGCGTGGATGCTGCACAATGAAGACAACAATGTATTGACATTCAAAAATTACTAGATCATTTCCAAGACTGAATATTCCAATCTGAAAGCATGTCAGCTAAACATAGTTACTGCACAATGGCATAGACTAGAACATGCTACATGATGTAAATAGATGAACTTCTTTATCTGGAATGCCACTAACCATCACCAAACCCAAAGCAGGGAATAAGATTATCTTCATCAAAAGTAGAAAGCGTCCTTCCTATAATAGATATTGCTTGCTCATATGGGTTTGGAGTATTCCCAATATCATGCAGACACCGGCGGTTGAAAGAAACTTTACCTAACAACAACAAGAACAAAGCATTAAACACTGAAAGTTGTCATCGGAGTAACTCTTTACAAGTTGAGCTTCAAGTCAAAACTCAGAAATAGGAAGTCTGAACAGCAAAACCATTAATAGTTACCTGGAAACATCAAGTGAAACAGACATTATCAACATCAAGCACATTAATAGTCCTCAAACATAAACCATGAATGCTCATCACATAGTATAAGGAAACATTACTGTTGTTGTCTTTCCATAACTAGTAAACACATAATTTATGAATATCTTAAAAGATATGTTTTTTATGGTGTCATGCTGACAAGCTTGGCAATATTCATGCATAATACTATCTGGTTGAAAAAATTGGACTATAAATACCTATGCCAAATGGACTCAAATTTCATAATCAATATCTCTGCTAAACCAAAACCAACCAAGAAAAAAGATGATAGTTGAACATTATTCTTCAAAAGAAAGCCTTGGTCAAAATTTGTATTTTATCTCTAATATGCATCAAGAAGAAGGTGAAATATAGCTTTGTGAGTCTGAACCTGTCCATTCATTGCTCTTTGTAAAATCAATGCCCACAATAAGATTAGAAGATTCAAGACCTGCTTCTGCAAGGGCCTCAGTGACCTAGACAAAATCACAAATGTTCCATTCTCAGATTATTCATACAACTAAAAATTTTAGGTTAAAATAATATAAGGTTGCAGAATGAACTGAAACTATTATACAACAACAAATGAGAGAAAATATCTGTATTTTTACTTAAATTAATATATTAAAGATTAGTATTCTCATGAAATATGTTATAAAATTTTCAAACCTGCAACCAGTAAAATTGAGAACCGGTTATTGCTGTCCATAAGTTGTATTAATGTGCTATGCCAGCAAATATTACAGTGAGCATATACATTGGAACGATGATGCACTCTATTGATAGATATGCATGATACAATATATTATCAAGATATTAGTCAACTGGTCCAAAAGAATTCCTCCTTAAGGACCAAAGACAAGATACTAAGATAAGACGCTATACATAATAACTTATTAAACATAGTGGTTCATGAAGAGTCAAACACCAAAGATAAGTATAGGCTGTATAACATGGTTGAATTTCTGTAACAAAAAGGTGATGCCGTTCACTAGACATGATTTTGGTGCTTAGGTTACAACATGATGAGTCTTTTGTGGTTTTTACAATCACTTCTCAATATGGTTTATGCAATAGTTAAATTATAGTAGCTACTTGAGTGACTTTAGAAACATAGAATGTGTAACTGAACAAGAAAGCAGCTGCCACAATCCCTATTCATGAACACAGAATAGAAACTGAATCAGATGACATCTTGTCAGTTGTCCTGGAAAAGGTTGTTTGCTAATTGGTCCGAATTTTGAGGAGAACAATTATGCAACTGGATGAAAGCAACCAATCATCGTCAAGTTGATAACCCGTAACTTGATTTAACAATTATTCAGATTTCAGCATGCCCATTCTAACTAGTACTGATTTTGCCTCCAAAAAAACAAAAGGAAAAAAAAAAAAAGATTTTCATATCAAAGCCTTCAAAACTAGGTTCGAATAAGTAAGATGAACAAAGTCCACTGAATATTATTCCAAAGAATTGAATGACAATATCTCTACAATCAAATTTATTGAATTGGATTTGTGTTGAGAAAAAAAAAGCAGGTGATAGAAAAAGAAACGAATGCTAGATTTTCAGTTAAGAGGTTTAGCATAAGGTGCTCTCCATTTTGGCGACTCAGGGATGCTGGGAATACCAAAGAAGTATGTCTTCCAAACTAGAAAGATAAATAGGATGATTATAGTGAACAGATTCTGCCAGTCATGATGAACCATTTGTGTTTATGGACATTACCAATGATTACCAATGATGATCTCATGGATAGCTAACTGATACTCCTTTGTCACTTTATCAACTTGTGATGATCCATAAATATGTAAAACATGCATTACTTAGTTCTGAAATGACAGGACATTCCAACCAATGATAAAAGATAACCAAGAAACAACCCATAGAATAGGAAGGCATCAGCGATTTCAGGTCAAATAATTATTCACAACTTTTAAAAAACACAGCCAACTTACATTTTCTACTGGAACACTGAAAATGCTGCATTGAATAGCATACCTGATTTAGCGTTTGGTAATCATCATTGATTCTTGAATACTTCCTTTGTAATCTGTTTACTGTTTCAGGCTGTACATAGTTTGCAGAACTCGAAGAATACCTTGGAGTGTAACCTGAAGAAGAATGACCATAATCGTATGAGGAGCGACGAGAACGACGATGTTTGGACCCTCCCCCTCCCATCGTCACAGTATCAAATTTTCAGAAAACTATGTCTCTAGTTTCTCCTTCAGAAAAGAAATGTATCCCTGAGGATGGGCGCCCTTCTTCAAATTCTGAGCTGGTAAAGAAGTTAAATCTTAATCCATCAGAAACAATGGAACTACAAAACAATTTGTTTCCAACCAATCAAACTACATAAATCTAAAGAAGCAAACATCTGGTTTATTATTCTATAATATAGAAACACAGAATTTCACCTAAAATTTTCATATTCCACGATTAGTATGAAACTGATGCTCGCAAATGCAACCATATAAAAATATCTTAGAGCAACCCATTTTAGTGATGAGAGTGTATGGATTGATAGAAAATTACAGGAAAAGTTATGAGAATTCTACATTAATCAGCACATCTTCATATAGGGCAAGCCACTAGCAACTGACTCAAACCTTTGGTACCACTTCACAACCAAGTGGAGGAGCAAAGCATCCGATGCATGCCAACATTGACTTAGTCATAATTCCAGACCACTTCGTCCAAAAATGATGCAGACAATTACAAGTTCCTAAAATGAATAGCTCATGAAAGCCATCTGACAAAGTAAGAATGAACTGAAAGAGAAAAGAAAATTCTACCTTCAGCAAACAAATGATTTTATTCAGAAATACTTGTATCTGTTCATTCGTATATAAAAGCTTCTAGTGGAATACTAAAAGAGATTCACAAACAATTTTGCTTCAGAATCAACCCTGAATCATGATTTTATACACAGAAAGAAAGCAAAGCATCATCTTCTGCTCGAACAATTTTGCTTCAGAATCAACCCTGTATCATGACTTCAAACACAGAAAGAAACCACAAGGAGAGAATCGTAACATGACCCACGAAAATATCTGTGCAATGAACAAAGCATATCTAAAGAGAAGGCAAAGCATCATCTTCTGCTCAATAAACATGAGCACTTCATCCTACCTCTTCTCAGCAACCCACCACCCAAAACTCTGTCAAACAAACCCTCCAGCAAGTTTCAGAAAACGAAAAGGTGCATTCATGAACTAAGGGTTCTTATACATCTCGCCTCAAGATCCGGATTTCCAAAGAATCCTAAGACACAGAAACCATAGAAGAAGAAAACAAACAATGGCAAACCATGGTCTCAGGCCAAAGAGAAACGCAATTCAGCTCAGCCGAAGGATCGGAGTTCAACGAACCAAAAGCCCAAAAAACCTAAAACCGGCAACAAAAAAGCTTCACAAAATGCGAGTTTGGCCACTGACCAGGCGATGAATCGATCGAAGAACGCTTGCCAACATCAAATGAGCGCAATTCCGTCACCACCAAGGCTGGGAAAACCAGGTAGAGAAGGCAATCAGAAGGAAGCACAAGACATCTCCGGTATTAAATCTACGACTTATTAACAAAACACGCACTCCCCGACCAGAAATGGAACGCGGAGGATGGATTACGATGGCGTCATCCGTCAAGCATGTGACTTGGTACGCCGTCGGGTTCCTTTTCAGCGGGTCACTCTACACAAATCTATCTCGGCGGTCAAGTCAATCTAAACCGGGATATCATACCGTGTTCCTATCGGTTTCGGGGTGACACGGAGAAGGTACCGCGTGACGACTCGGCGCAAGGCGGCGCTGACTCGGAGACTCCTGAGAGTATCATCACCTTGAGATGCTCAAGACTTGGGGAAAGGTTTTCTTCTTCATCGCCGATGGATCGTGTCGCCAGTGATCACGTCACGCATCTGCCTTTTAAGCTTTGATACTCTGCTTCCGTCAAATCGATGTTGATGGAGGGGGGCACGTTCTTCTCTTCCGTCAGTTAATGGATACCACCACCATGGCCGCCACGGTGGGCTGCAGACCAGTTCCATGAAGTGAATGATTCTGTCCACAAAAAAAAAATCAGCTTTTGACTCGTTCTTGCCTGGTAGAATCACAGATTCTGCGCTCAGGTGGAGTAGATTACTCATGCAAATGCTTTCAGAGCCCTGTTAGTGTTGCCGTTTGTCCGCAGCTGAGAACAAGTTTTAACTGCTGTGTCTCGGTGTGGCTTGGTGATGTTGAGATGTGAAGGTGGCTCGAGGAGGAGAGAAGAAGACGGCATGCCTGCCTCTACTGCCGCAGTAAATTGCAGAGACTCAGCTGCAGCATTTGTACCTGACACAGTGAAGAGCTCGAGCTCTCATCTTTTTCCCTCACTCGAATATGAGTTTGTTTTGCTTAGAATCACTTGCAAAGAATTGCTGGAATTAGATCTCAAATCAAAAACACAGAAAAGGGACTGCAGTTGAACTGATGGATAATCCAACAGACATGCATTTAATGGCTCAAAACCTAACAGATTCATGACATTTTTCTGGACTAATCAATGATCACATGCTTCTAAGGAAAATATTAATGGTTTTCTTACCTTCTTAAATGATCAAATCTTTAGGCAGAGACACTTGCATGGAATTGTTCAAGTCCACCCACCCACTGCTCAAACTCACCAAAGTGACTCTTTTCTCATCCAACATGTTTGCAGATAGGCAGATGGGAGAACAAGATCACAGTTTGGTGCCACAGACAGCAGCATTCTTTTGGTTGGGAGACAGATGAATCTGAAGAAACAAGGTTGATGAAGGACTTCATCAAGCTTTTGCCATGGAAGATTTTGGCAACCTTCATACGGTAGTAGTACGAAATCAAGCTTGAAACAGTCTCTGATCAGCTCTGCAAAATGAAGTGTGAAATCACCAGACCATGAAGCTAATGTCTCAACCTTTTAAACCATAGAAAATATCATGATCCCTGTTCTTTGACAAGAACACATTAGTTTGACATGACTGTAGGACGTTATACATCATCAAGACGACAACTACTGCAAGATGATAAAGAAGTCACTTCATTAGATAATAATGAAATCGTTATCTTCCTCCAACCTCGAGAATACTGCTTTTTAGCTACCTAATTGAATCCAACCCTGCTATCATTGAAGGGTTGACCTCCAAGATGTGTTTTCTTCTAAGATGAATCCGAAAAGAAAAAGGCAGCAACTTGGGACATCGACGATTGAGAATGCAACACTTCCAACCAGCAGAGGAGTAATCAAAGCCCCATCTATTATTGAGTTTGATGATTTGGTGCGACAATACACACACTTCTCGTTCTAAATGAGAGATGATCGATCATCTTACGATGCCTAACGCTTGGCTTTCTCTTTTGATTTTGTAAAATATAAGTGACAAAAAATAAAATTTGAACCATATTTACATCATTGAGTCTTTACCAATCAAACTGATCAACACTTTTCTCTCATTATAAATGGCAGATGGTGCTTAAGACATTATATGCATTCATCTCTTCATTGCTATTTCCTATAGCATATATATATTCTCAAAAAACCAACGAATTTATGTATTTAGTATTTTAAAACTTAAAAACATTATATATATATATATATATATATATATATATATATATATATATGACATCAGTTAATGTTCTCTATGATAGGACATGTTCTATTACTGTCGTCGTGACAATAGTCAGTAATGACGTCAAAATCAACATGGAGCTAGGGAGCTGACATGGCGACGCGTACTAATGTGACGTCGCGTAGCACGAAACTACTCGGGGACATGCGAGATAGTATCACGTGACACAGAGTTATGCAAGTTGGTCCACACTGTGCGGAGTGTATGAGTTGACTGCTCAAAGCAAAAGTAGCTATAAACGAACCACGCACGATCAACCCTCGCCCATAGGTATAAAGGTTGACCCCTTGGTCAGCACCAAGGGATAGGATCTCAAACACCCAAAAAGACAATCAAAAATCTTACGTGTAGAAATCTAACATAAGAGGAAAAACGAAACGAACCCCCAACTCTACCTCGGGTTGACTCGAGAGACGAAGTCTTGAATAAGACATCGACCCTCTCCACCCAGAAAGTTATGTGGATGACCTCACACACTTGGGATCGGGTCGAGTCATGCTAACTCTTTAGCTATGGCGTAAAGTTGCGTCACTAATTAGTTAAAATTATAATTTATAAACTATAATATAACATTAATATAAGAATATTTTAGGTATGTTGCTTAAATTAATGTTAATCATAATGTGAATAATTTAAGTTATGTTATTAAACGCGAAAGACAGAATCTTAAAATATGTGATATAAATATAATACAAATATTATATATATATATATATATTTATAAACATATGTGATATAAATTAAGATTGGAAATAAAAAGAATATTTGCATCGATGGTCAAGTCAAGCGCACATTAATAAATGGCAAGTCTTAATGAGGAGGCGTTGAAGAGGTGTCGACGATCCGAGTGGTGGATTACTCGAACCAACGTTGTCGATGCTCATCATCTCTCCACCAGCCTACATAATATACTCCTTAGAGAGAGAGGTGTGTGACGATGGATACGGTGTTCGGCTCCCATGACGGAGGCGACTTGGTGTTCTGCGCCATCATCATCTGGCTCTCCGTCATCGCCATGACCATCTTCTCATCCGTCGACCATCCAAGCGAGCAGTCGAAGAAGCGGTCCGGCCTCAGCCGGCTGGTCCTCCTCGAGGAGAAAGGTCGCCGCTGCGCCTGCTGCATCGGTGGCGCCGGCGTCTGCGGCACCTATCTGTCTTGATTTGGTCTCTTTTGGAGGATCCCATGCGCGTACAACGCAGCAGCTGAGACATAACTTCGATGTATCTGCTTAATTTCTTCTTCTTCTTCTTTCATGCTTTTGCTCTTAAACCACTGTGAATAAGAGAAGCCGAGACATAAGTTTGTTGATGCTTCTTCCTTGCTTGCTTTTGATGGCAGCAAAATGAATGGAAATCATGTTATGGAGTTCAAAACCAGCATCCGATTGTTTTCCCCATCTCCACCTTATCTATTTAGAAGATGTAAAGCTTAAGATTCTTTACAGTCAGTGAGTCCATCACGAGCTCACCTCACCTTTGAAGAACAGAGCTACATATTCCTCAGCAAAACCTCATATACAGCTACAAGTGTGATATCTATCAGAAGCTAAATCATTAGAATACGATGTCTTGGTAGTCCAACTTCCTTAATTTTTACTCAGAAACACAAGGAAGAAAGAGGAAAAAATTGATGTAGGCAGCAACTAGAAATGGTTCCTACCATATCCTGAAGCGGAGTCCTGTTCGCCTTATCATCAAGACCATCTGCATCACTTGTGACCTTGAATCCAAGTCATGCTTATCCATCAAAAAAAAAAAAAAGTTCAATTTGAATAAAATACACACTCAACTGCCAAGAAAAATGCAGTCTACCTACCATGCTATAATAATAGTACCTTTCCCAATGTTTTCTTTAGCAGTTTGGTGGCAAGTCATTAGCAGAGAAGGTTGGGACAAATCCAAGGCTCTGTCGTATGTTCATGATCATCATAAGACAAATAGCAGTGCTCTTCACCTAAAATAATTGAAGACCTTTAGTTCCATTATTCACTTTTGTCTCTACAGCTTAGCATATTCCTAAATCATTTAGTAGGTGATGTTAAAACAAGGCAAACTTAGTGTCACTTGTGCTTTCATATATGTTCATATATCTTCTCTGTGAAGTTTTCAACATAAGATTTGATGACAGAGGGAATCCAACTGTAGATTGGTCAAGGTTGAGTGAAACAGTCACACACTACAAAAGTAGATGGGCGACAGTCAAAGCTTCATGTTCATAGAAATCAGTGTATATAGACTTCTATCAGATGGGGAGTAAAAAATCTTTACAAGTTTGTCAAACATCAGCCAGCAGAATGTGTTATCGCAGAGATTTCAAGATCATATTCCAGTGGTATATGTTGCTCAAGGTATTCACAGATGCATTCAGAAATTGACCATTTGTGCTCAAAGTGTCTGATCTCAATTCTCATTTACTAGGTAACATTCGGATATCTCAACCTTAAAAAAATTGGAATATGGATCAACGAGTTGGTGGGACTAGTAAAACAAATGATTCTAGCTAAGCAATCTTCTTACAAATGGGAGTGAGAACTCACTCCCTCAGCACCATGGTTGACGGTATGTATGAACTACTCACTACTCTCTGCTGAATTGTGATGTCATGACTGAAGCCAAGAAAAGCATGCAGATTTGAAATGATAAGCATCCAATCTATATATAGATCCGGACATCATCATCATCATCATCAGTAATGCTTGCTGCGACCAAAGCTTCCACAAACTGCTGCAAGGAAGTCTCAGCAGAGTCGGTCATCATGCCTTGTGGCCGTGCAAGTGCTTCGCCCACCGTCGAGCCATGAGTGGATCAAGGTAATCCCACCTTTCGACGCACCTGCTTCTTCCTCCGAGGCTCAAATCACTGCCTCCAACATCGCATTGGCCATCGCTACTGCTCTGGTCGCCGGTCTCCACCACCACTTCTCCGGTTCTCGGCCTCTGCTCTGCTCCTCCTTCGATGTAGCTGTAGCCGACAGCGAGGAACCCACAGTCGCCGAGCAAATCCAAGGGAATTCTCCTTTCTTCCCCACCTCCTCTCAGCTCCCCCAACCTTACCAACCCTCCTCCTCCTCCGTCTCCTATCCTCAGCTGGGTCTCCCTGATCACACCTCCGAGCAATCTAGCCAAGAACTCTTCGAACTCATGCATCACAAAGCCGCTCGTCATCCCGAACCCGAAGCCGACGTGGAATCTGTGAACCGGGATGGAGAACTGCAGCAGGTCCCTGCACACGTAGCTCCGGCTCGGATGGTCCGAGAGGTGGAGGATGCAGGACATCGGGTTGTGGTACCTCCGGTCTTCCAGTATCTTGACTCCTTTCCGAAGCCCTTCTGTAGGCTCAGATTCGCCGAGGTGGATCAGGCGATCGATGACCTGTAGAGCGGCTCGCTTCCCTTGCGATGTCATCCGCCTCAGCGGGAAGGCTCGAGTGGCGGTGGTGGAGTAGGTAACGATGGCCAGCCGATCAACGGGGCGCAGCCAGAAGACCACAAGCGCCATGGATTGCTTCAGCAGCCTCAGATGCGGCCCGTTCGGGCTGGCAACGAGGACAAGGTCCGTCGGCTGCTGAGGGGACAGCGTCACGGAGAGGTAAGCCCTCCTCCTCTGCGCGTACGGTGAAGCATTCTGCTGCGGGAACGCCAGCCTGGGGGAGCTTGCGAGATGAAACCGGTGGTGGTGCAACGGCATCAGATGCGCGCATGGAGGAGGGCCGAGAGCGAGGTGGTCGCCCGCCGGCGTCGGAGCGGGAACGACTGCGAGGCGGAGCCGGGGATGACCCGGGACGCGCAGGGCGTCAGGATCCACCGGGTCGTCGTCGTCGTAGCGAGTGGAGCGGAGGAAGGACAGGCGGTTGACGCGGGAGGAGGCGATGGAATCGTCGAGGATGCGGAGGACGGGGTCGGTGCTGCCGCCGGCGGCGAGCAGGGTAGAATCGCAGCGAGGGAGATGGGACCAGTGCGCGCGGCAGATGGGGCATGTGATGCTGCCGTGGCGGACGTTGGACGCGATGCATGCGGAGTGGAAAGCGTGCATGCATTGGGCGGTGAAGATTGCTTCGCTGCTCCCATCGTCCAAGCTGAGCGTCTCCAAGCATATTGCACATAAGCTCTGCAATTACAACACCCAGCAAACAATGATGTGTAGAATTATATTTGATGTATATATATATTTATATATACTCTAATCCTTATTGATAGTTAGTTACATATGTTGATAAAACCTTACTAAATATGATATTAAGTGGGGAAAAAAAAAAAAAGACGGTGCAGTAAAAGAAATCACACGATGGGACTTTTCATGGGAACCGTCCAATCGAACTCCAGTACGGGATCGACCGTCCTGCAATAATATTTATTAATCTGCACCGTCCGATCCGATCGGTGGTGCGAAACCCGACTGTCCTACGGCCGTGGAACACACGGCCTGCCCCACTCAGTAACGGGACACAGGGTCCCGCCACCAGCCCCTGTAGCAGTGGCGGTTCCGAGAGGGGCGAGCACTTGGCGAGTAACTCTATGCCTGCCACATGATGAGATCATACTGATGGAGAGAAGCACGCAGAGGAACCCTCCTCCGCAATCACACCATAATCTTGTAAGAGGATTACCAGAGAAGACACATTTCTATTGTTTAGCTTTGGATTCTTCTTCTTGTGTTGACATTTGTTGAGCAGCCAAAAAAAGCAACAGAAAGTTACAGACAATATAAGTTTGAATCGAAGCAGCAGATCTAAAGATGACACAACTCTTCTGTGAGCTAACGAAAGTGAAAACTCTTTCGAGATCAAAGAACTGACAGCGACAGTAAACACTGAGAAAAAAAAATTAAGTTGGATACTATAGGAATAGGATGGAGAAGTTGACTAGAGGAAAAAAAAAAAAAGAATAGATACCTTAGCAGATGTAGCTTCTTTTGGCTCCTCTGATTCTTCCCCTTTTCCTTCATTGCCGGTGCTGGTCGCAGAGCAAGAAATCTGGATTCATGGGAACAGACTCAAAACACTAGAAAGGTTGGAGACAAATAGTGGGAAATATTTTTCTTGATTTTTTTGCCTTTTTATTTCCCGACTATTAATTAGACAAAAAAAAAAATGTTATGCAAATTTATAAGCACGAGATAGGAAGACAAAATAAACTAGAGAGAGGGGTATGCAAGCGAGAAATTTTCCCTGACACACTCCTCTATTTTCTTAAAAGAAATCAAGATAGCCGCCTATCATTGCTGCACGAAAATTGAGACAGCCGATGTATATAAAATAGCAAACCTCCAAATATCAAGATTTTTATCATAAAAATGGGGCTAAACCCTGAGAGAGAGAAAAAAAAATTTATTGGGTTACTGGATACGGTACAGATACTATTAATTGGAGCTTTTCCAGGACGGAACAATAAATATATTACAGTTCAGATAGAGAAGAGAATTAATGCGGCAAGACGACCAATTCGAATGCATCAAGTTGGCTTCATGGGAAAATTTCGAACAGAGACCCAGTAAAAGGAAAGATCAATACTAGTTTATATCTGGTTAGAAAATAGGGGAAATGCAGTCTACAGACCTCTGGAAAGAAGACATATAAGAATACTACTCATAAAAATTTGATCCTTTTTCAAGACTTGGGCAGAGAGGAATTCGGAAGGAAAAATAGTGAGGAATGAAACCCAAAATCCGATCTTTATGGAGAACAATTGTGTAGAGAGAGGAATGAGAACCGAAACCAAAAATCCGATTTTTATGGAGAAAATTGTGCAGAGAAAAACCAGCAAGAAAAGCCAGATTTCTTGGAGAGAGCCGAGTAAAGAGTAATGCAGCTAGCTTAGGCTGCAAAAAAACTGTGTTTGAAAGAGAAGAGCAAAGTACAACTCTTTACTCGATTAAATAGAAATCAAAGGCGACATTTTGAAACAAGGTGGAAAAGACGGAAAGGAACACACAGCTGAGTAGAAGAATGCTATTTCTGAGATCAAACGACCGAGGAAATGAAGATGAAACATAGAAGTTAAGTGACTGAGGGAGATATGAAGGGAAAAATTGGAAGAGAGAGCGTACAGTTTTAGTCCGTCCAAGGTTAAGTCTGTCTTCGGAGAAGGAAGCGCAAGGGAATCTAAGCTTCTTCACTGCTCGCCTCCATCTACATGCTCCACCCATTGTAATCTACTGCGCTCTAAAAACCTCTCCGGTCTTCTCTGCTCCTATTCTCCCCTCCTGAAGCGGTTGCTGTTTTCTTATCGGTCTGCTCTCTCTCTCTCTACTTTATTCATGCAGACATAAGGGCCCCACTTTTGCTTTGTTTTCTGCTGCTTTTCACCGAGAAGAGTGCCAGTTTAGTTCAGTAAGCTGCAGTAATCCATCCTAAAAATGGTGGATTAACAGTCAAAGATGGTCAAGCAAACTCTGCTTTATCTGTGGAGGTTCAGAAACAGATGCACAAAGGACAAGAATCTGAAGCAGCGGTTAGACTAGTCCAGAAATCTTAATGACTCGTATTGGAAGCAGTCAAATCAACCACTGGAAATGGAAGAACAATTCTAGAAAAGAAATTGCTTTCCTGAAGCAACAAAATGGCGTGCAGAGTTAGCAAACATACGCTGCCTTCAGGAATGCCGTCATCCATTTTCTGTCTTCTCCGGTATGCAACATAAGCGAAGAACTCCATTTTTTTTTTTTTTTTAAAGTGATTGGCCTCGAGAACACAAACCACTAGATGCTGAAGGAGATACAAGAAAAGGCCTTCGAATTAGTTTCGGCACACTTCAAATCACTTCCTTGATTCGCCGTTTCCTGGGGAAGACCTCACGCCACCTTCTGCCCCGGAAAAATAGCCAATCATATCTTTGTGTCAGTTCTTTGTTGGGCTTTGGAGAGTCAAAAAAGAAAAGAAAGATAAAAGGGAAAGAAGACACGAAGAAAGAAAAGTGATCACCTCGTCCTCATGCCGATGAACACAATTAACCAGTCTCCTTATCATTATTCTCTCTTTTTCTGTATCGAGTTAACGAAGTAACTACAATTTGCATTATATAAGAACATGAAATGCACTGTAAGCGAAGTAGATAGCAGCCATTATGATTATTGATTGTCAACAAAGAAAGAAAGATAGTGTCATATAACTACTCTTCAATGCAGTTTACAAGAAAGAACATAATATTCCCTAAACAAATTTCCATACAATTAACAGAGTATGTATGAGCTTTACCCTGGAAGCCTCATTAACTAATTTGTCTTTGGTCATCCGGAGAAGCAAAAGAAAAGGGTCTTTGAACAATCAACTTCCTTTTATGCAGGACATCCTAACCCTAAAATTTCATTCATTCATTGTAGCTGTGGCTTTTCACAAAGCTCTTCACAGCCCCCAGAAGAATCAAATCCAGTGTTTCCATAATTTTACATCTTTCGGTCACTTTTTTATGTACTGAAGGCTATTGCCAAATGAAAGTCTGCTGGTAAACCTATTACTATCCTTTTTTGCTTAGTTATAATTCATGTGACTGAAGTTATGCGACTGTGTCTCAAAAATAATCATACTTGCATGTTCTCAAAATTTTGAAGAACATTAAAGGACTGTATGAATGAAGGGGATGAAAGACTTACAGAGAACAAACTAAGCCTGTCATGAACTTGATAGATAAATGAACTCCAATATGCCAGCATAGTCCGCGATGGGAAGATCAAAAGGCACTTTACATCTGCAAAAGCATGTTGAGTGAGTGGCATCCGAGATCAAAGCACGATTAGTGCAGAGCTCCCAAGCTAGAACATGTAGGAAAATCTGTCGAAGAAGTATCACTACCACTACAATCGACATGGACATAATTGTAATAGAAAGCAACAGCAACACAAAAGAATGAGCTCCAACACGTCTTTAAACAGGAATATTATCTTTGATTCCTATCTACAATGTGGAATGTACACGGCTAAACTCATGACTTTGCCATCCAATGCATACCGACTTTGACAACACGAGATCTAGACCAAGTATCCCAGACAAAAGGCAAAACCAGTAATCTTGGATTTAGGTTTAAATATTTAGAGCTCCAGAGGTTGGGAGTGTACTAAAGCCAAAAGAAGGTTAAATCATGATGGATGAACATTATTTCTGAGTTCATCCAGTTATGCTACCAATCGGGCTTCTTCCGTGTCTGGAATTATGATGTCCAGCCTCATCATAGGTTTGTAACTCTCAGGAATTACCGCCCCTGCTTGTACACACACCTCTACAACTGCTGGAGCTTTACCATAGTACCTTCTGAGAGCAGTCCGCAAAGGTGGTCCATGTGGATCACGTAAATGCCATACATAATTTGGGGGGATCACCTCATCCAATATTGCATCCTGCCACCCGTGCTTCCCATCCCTCCATTGGTGCTTGAAGGCCCCGCAGAGCTTTGCATTATGTCCCCATGGACCTACATGAACCTCAGAGCAATAACCACAAGCCTTCACCGTATACTTCTTCATCAGCTGCCTCACGCCACGTCTCACACTGCAGTATGCTTTCAAAGTCCTTTCGGCAAGCCTTCTTGTATCAGATGCTGACAATGGCGGTTGCTCAAAATGGGCTCCATATGTGTCCAGCTCTGCAAGGAGTGACCTGCAATTTTCTGAGAGGTGTGGTTTTGGTTCCTCCACATATCCACCTCTGTCGATCACCTTTTTCCCAAGCATTCGGATAGGAGAAGTCCTTCTGCGTGAAGGGTATTCAGGAAAATCGACACCTGCCTGAATACATAGCTCTACAACTGCAGGGATTCTATCATAGTCAAACCGTGTCTCGTGCATGATGCGCCGACCAAAGGGATCAAAGAGGTGGTATGATTCGATAGGGATGAGAACATCGTTGATGGAACCTTTAACCCAACTGTGGTAGCTTCTCCGCTGCTCACTTCCAGTGCCACGACAGTCTTGAATCTGGTGGCCAACTGGACCAACATGGACCTCAGGACATTTGCTGAGGTGGACAGTCAAAAATGAGTTCAATCATGGACAGTGAAAGCTATAAAACAGAAATTCATGCGCGATGAAAGTCAGGTATTTGAGTTTCACATTTAAACAATTGATAGGTACTAAAGAAAATGACTAATTTATTTCTATGCTTCCATACTGTTTATACAGTTCATTTATCGTAATTAGGTGCTTCAAAATTACTGATGCATTAGCAATTTTGTTCCTTTATTAAACCCCTAACCAAGGTTTGCCTACCGAGCGGTAAGGCTCCATACCGGGCGGTATGTACCGGTCCGCCAGCTGACCGCTAGGCGGACCGCCCGCTACCAGGCGATACCGCCGAAATCGACCATCGACGGTCGACCGTCGGCGATTGATTTCGACCGGTATTACCCAAGGGAGAAGAAGAAGAGGGAGAAACCTGGTTCCCCCGCACGATCCGTCGCCCGTGGGCGATTCCTTCTACCCGCGTGGGGAGAAGGAACAAGGCGATATCACCCTTTTGTTTTTCTAAACTTATATTATATTTTATATTTATATTATATTATATTATATATTATATTATAATATAATATACCGAGCAGTATGCCCTGTGCATACCGCTCGGTACTGGGTACCATACCATACGGAAATGAACTCGGTATGCTGGTACAGACAGGTATGGAAAACCTTGCCCCTAACATTAACCATATATGGAGAAACTGCAATAATTAAACAGTATAAGAATGTATAACATTGCTCAAACAAAAAGAAATACTAGAAATAAATTTTGAAATGGGCATCAATCTTATTAATAATTGATTGTTGAGATGCCTAATTAATGCATCAGAAGCTTTAGTCTAGCTTGATTATTTTTTCAGGCAGTTTATCCAGAACACAAGTTTCTTTCAAGGGATGCTATTGAACTGTAAAAGGAATATAGCACTGCATGAGAAAATAGAGAGAGGGGATGGAGTAAATATGCTCAATCATCAGGGAGAACATAAAAAAGAGAGGCCACAATTTTTCTTCAACTTACCTACAACCATAGACTGTAACCACATTCATTAGCTGTGAGAGGCCTTTGATCAACACCTTCCAATAGTCCAACACCTCATATGCTACAGGAATAAGTTCAGGAACCAATAGACCATTTTTGGGGGGCTCAAGAGGTTTCTCGATTCCCATTTCTGCAAGTTTCTTATCTCGCCTAGCTGCCCGTTGCATCTTTTGTATTGGGATGGGGTAGGGTTTCTTTTTGTTCTTTGGCTGTATGGGAGGGAGATCAATATTTTGTTTATGGCGTTTATGCATCCTCTTATCAGAAAGATGATACGATTCCTGAGGAACACAAACCAAAGACCTTGTTATTCTTCTTAAATTTTGAATTTGTTACATTCAAATGCAATCAGCAAAAGTTCAAGCAAAAAGGGGCTAATATGATATACACAAAAACATACCAACCAAGTTAAGATTGTTCCCAAACTCAAAATCTACCCCATTCATAAATCTGATCCAAGTTACTCCTAATAAAGTTTAACTATATCCATGTGCAACATCTATGGAGTGACATCTTTACTCTGCTAGCTCCAGTTTCACTTGGAAGGTATCAGAAATTTATTCACCACATAGCTACAGCAGGTAACTAACCTTGAAACTTTGTATGCTTTTACTCTCTGATGGAGAATATTTTGCACCAGAACGTACTGCATAAGGTCAAGCCCATCAAAAAGCATAATCATGAACCACAATTATCGCTCTTAATCAGCATAAAAAATATTTAGTTACTTCCTATGTTGACAGAGAAGTTAAAAATATAGCCAAACTAGCAACTCATTGATAAGCTTTTTTGTTTCAATAGTTCCTTTTTCAAAGGTTTATGGATCGCCTAGGGTTTTCGACAGTTGTTTATGCTAATTATGCCTGTGCCTCAGAAGGTGATGGCCTAACCAGATGTCAACTTCTTCCTTCACGTTTAAGTCTGATAAACAGATTAGATGTCATCCTATTTTATTAATGTCGGGAATGAGAAATATTGATTGGTTCAGTAACTTTTTTAAATTGTGTAAAAACACAAAAGGAAAAGTTTCTGTTGTCTTCCTGTTGTGATAGCATCAACCATATCAAGTCCAATATTGGTTTGCCAATTATGAGAAGGGATCGATCGATTTATCCCTGTCGATAACATTCAGGTATCCTCAAAGACCAATACATACAACCAAACTTAAGCGACGCCAACTCTAAAAGGTAGAATATATATATATATATATATATATATATATATATCCACGAACCATAAAAGAACCCTAAAAGTTGCAATCTTTTCTACGCTAGCACAGCATTTCGTCCAATTCACCTACATACTCACCTAAGTTGCATTCAAATCACCGAAAATAATAGGAAGAAAAAACCCTAAAGAATCGAGGAACACACAAATTACAACAGCGGCAGAGAGCCGAACAACTTACCCTATTAGCATCGGGATGGGGGCGCGGCTGCAAGCTCCTGGAGCCGGAGACCGTCATGGGGGAGGCGGCGAACCGCCGCGCGACAGATATGGGGAAGGAAGAGGAGGAGAAGCTGGGGTTGGAGGGCCTCAGTAGGAAGGGCGTCGCAGGAGGTGTCCGATCGGAGTTAGAAGATAGAGGCGGGTGGACGAATAGGCATTTGGAGGGTGGCGGCAGTATGGCGAACCCCAACATCACCGCCATCGATCGCCACCTCCTCTCTTCCGCTGCAAACTCCTGGTTCTTCGAAAGGGTGAAGCGGAGGAACGGGAAACTTTAATCTCATGCGATGGATGGCTAAGTTATGACCAATGCCTCGGGAATCACCGAACCACAAAATAACCAACGAGAGCCTGCGGCGGTAGTTTTGTCTCAAGATTAACAAAACAAAAAACAAAAAATAAAAAACAAAAAGTAAAGTGACATATTTATCCTATCAACATTCTAAACTATCATATTTACCCCTCTAAATTTTGGTGTGTGTATATATATGTTCCTGTTAAAAATTAGATTTTATATATAGGGTAAACTCTATAAAAAAAATATCTTACTTTACAAATTTTATTTTTTTACTTTTAAAAAATTCTAAAATATTTTTTTAAATGATCATTTTACCCTATCATCAACCATTGTTCTATGCTCATTGCTTCTTTGCCTCGAACAATCACTTATAACCCTTACGCTATAGCTCGTCATTACTTGCAGAACCACCCCCTCCCTTCACTCGTAGCAGCTCTCATCGTCTATGAGAGAGAAAGGAGACGGGGGTGGCCATGCACCCTTTGTCGTTGATTTGTAAGCCCCCTCTCACACCATCGACTACGAGCAATGAAAGAAAGAGGAAAACCGTAGGTTCTTGTTATCGGCTTCATCGTTAGTTGCAGGAAGACCCCTTTGCACCGTCGACCACGGGCGAGGAAGGAGGGGCAACTGTACGCCCTCATCATTGGTCGTACGGGGGTTGGCTTTAATCATTGACGGTGAGGGAGAAAGGAGAAGGGATAAATCACACACTCATATCATCGTTGGTTGTTAGGAGGAGAGGGGGCGGGGGGGGGTGGCGGTGCAGGCAAGGAAGGAGGGGGGGCGGGCGGCGCATGCACCCTTGCCATCGGTCGTAGGGGAGGAAGGAGAAAGGGAGCACACACTTTCGTTGCGATCGTCTCGTGGGAGGGTCATAGACAAGGCATGCATGAGCACTTGATGATAAGATAAAGAAACAGATCAAACCTTGTGGATAAGAGCATTCCCAGGGGCTGCTCTTGACCACCCAAGCTCAGAGAAAATAGAAGGAGCAGTGAATCTGTGTGTAGCAACAGAGGCAGAAAAGAATGCTAATGCATCAGATGACCAACACCAAGTCTGGTGATGGAAATCTCACATTTAGGAGCTATATCCAAACAGGACCATTAACACATTCAATGTTCAGATATATAGAGGAAAAATTCCACAAAAAAAAGGACTTCATTAAGTTGCTGCCTCCTATAGAACTTAAAATAAAAGCTGAGATCTGGCATTATCGATCGACAGCACGAGAAGTCATACAAAAAAAAGAAAACCATGTACACGAATGCTATACCTGTTCAGTGCCATGAATCCAATTGCAAAAATGTAAATGATGGACAGAAAACTGTGGTTTGATACATCATGACAGGAATAGACAAGTATACCGGCGTGAGCTCCGCAACGACCTAGGTTACATCTCCTTTCTTCCGTTCCTCCCAATGGAAACAAGGCTATATGATCTATGCTTTTCTCTTTCTGCCTAATGGAACATTCTTGTCATATTTACAGTAATTAAAATGCTGCAGGGGTGATATAAAGGGCTGCTGTGATGATCCAAGATGGTCACCACCCCATCTTTGTTGAAACAAAATTTGCAGCTGTGTGACCCTGGAGGAGATTAAGGTGCTTTTTCTCTTGATTCATCAATGATGGCTCGTCCGATGGAATACGTATCAAGGAAGTCACTATCGGTGTCAACCTGAAGCTCTTTGAACATTGCCATGACTTGAATCATGGTTGGCCTATGCAACGGTTGATCGTCCAAACATTCAAAGGCAATCTTCAAATACTGGTAGAGTTCGGCATCCCCTGACTTGTTCCCCATCAAATCTGGATCAAAAATCTCACTGCACCTGTTCTCCTTCACCAATTGCTTAGCCCAGCCAACAAGGTTGTTGTCACCAAACTCCAATGGATCGATGGGTTTCTTCCCCGACAAGAGCTCCAAAAGCACCACTCCGTAGCTATACACGTCCCCCTTCGTCGTGCACCTAAAGCTCTGGTAGTATTCAGGTGGCACATAGCCTGGTGTACCAGCAAGAGTGCTCACGCTGAGATGGGTATCAAGAGCATTCATAAGTCTCGCCATTCCAAAATCTGATACCCGGGCTTCCAAGGTCTCATCTAATAGCACATTGCTGGACTTCATGTCCCTGTGTATGATATGAGGTACGCAACTGTGGTGAAGGAAAGCAAGCCCTCTTGCTGACCCAATTGCAATCTTTTTCCTTCCTCTCCAATCCAGCTTGGTGGCTCCATCCTTGCTCTTGTCATGGAGAACCATATCTAAGCTTCCAAACTTCATGTACTCATAAACCAAAAGCCTCTCTTCGCCAATCTTGCAATAGCCCAGCAGGGGTACAAGGTTTCGGTGCTTAATTTTGCCAATAGTCTCCATCTCAGCAGTGAACTCCCGATCCCCCTGGCTGGTGACATGTATTAGCTTCTTGATTGCAACAACACTTCCATCCTTGAGTCGGGCCTTATAGACCTCTCCAAACCCACCAGAACCAATTAAACTGTCAGCACTGAAGCCATTGGTGGCCTCGAGGAGGTGGGCAAAAGTAAGCTTCCTTAAAGGTTTCTCAAAAGTGGCAACATTGATGCTGAGAGGCTCGAGTACACAGGACAGCTTCCAACTAGTGGTACCAGAGGTGGGGAGACTCTCAACATAACCAACTCTCAACTCCTCGGTCTTCTGGTGCCTTTTCATCTTGTAGAGGACGAGCAAGAGTAAGAATACGATGAGCACAGACAGCACAATGCCAATAAGAATGCTCCAACCAAAGAAACTCCTCCCACCAGAATCATAATAGAAGTCATGGTTGCTGGCTTTGGCCCCACAGGGGGGCAAGGGAAGGCCACAAAGGCCAGAATTGTTCTCATAGCGTGTTGGCGGAAATGTTGTAAGCTGGCCTGTGGGCGGAATCGGTCCAGTGAGATTGTTGTTTGAGACATCCATGTCACTCAAGAATGTGAGGCTGCCCAACGCTCCAGGGATGTTTCCAGTGAGATGGTTGTGGGAGAGATCAAGCACGCCGATCATTCTTAAGCCACCAAAAGTCTCAGGTATGGTCCCTGTAAGCTCATTGTGCCCCAAATTTAGAACTTGGAGATAGTCCATTGACCCAAAGTTCTCTGGGATGGTCCCCGAGAGCGAATTGTAGGAGAGGTCCAGGTAGATCATACTTCCATTGCCCGGAAAAGAATAGACTGTTGTCCCGGTGTAAATTCTAGTGGCAGGGCAAGAATGCACCAAAGGGAAGTTAGCCAATCTCTCGGGCCGGATATCCTCAAATTCGAAGAGCACGCCAGCCCCTGGACATATGTTCCCAGCCTCATTTCTCAAGAACGCAAATTGCTTGCCAGAGACAATGCCTGGGACTATAAGCCCCGCTTGTGATGCCAGTGTTCTAGGAATAGCGCCGCTAAGGCGATTGCTTGCAAGGTCAAGCCATATGAGGTTCTGACAGCTACCGAACTCCGGTGGTATCTCCCCCGAGAGATTGTTGTTACCCAATTGGAGAATCGCAAGGCTTTGGAGCCTCCCAATACGACTGGGGATCCTCCCTGTGAGGCGGTTGCCAGAGAGCGAAACCCATACAAGATTCACGCACTTGGTAAGTGACGACGGAATGCTACCGGTGAGTATGTTGTAGCTGAGAATTAGCGTCTCCAAGCTCGTGCTGTTTGAACAGAGGCTTTCTGGTATTTCGCCAGAGAGATTGTTGGCCCAGATCACCAAATCCACAAGCTTCGGAAGCGACCAGATCCCTGGGGGAACCGGCCCATTCAGCTCATTGAAGCTAAGGTCGAGTGACCGAAGATTAGTACAATTACCAAGATCCAGAGGCATTGCTCCTGATAGAAAATTGTTGGGCAACAAGATCCTCTGAAGGTTTGGAAGAGATGAGCATAGCCCAGTGGGGATTTCACCAGTGAACTCATTGGAGCCGAGATCAATAACTTCAAGCAGTGAACAACTGGTCAGTGCCGCTAACGGCACGGGGCCACTGATATTGTTGAATGGAAGGTGGAGATATCTCAGAGCAGGCAGAGTACTAATGACTTGCTCGACGAAATCACCTGAGAGCTGGTTATCTCCGAGGTCCAGCCTTTGGAGCGAAGAACATGAGACAAACGTCGACAGCAGGCCACCGGTGAGGCCATTGCCGGCGAGGTTGAGCTCCACCAGAGTCCCACATGTTTGACCCAACTCAGGCGGGATTTCACCAGAAAACCGATTGTTTGCCAATGACAAACGCCGCAAACTCACAAAGTTCTTCCAGAACGAAGGGATCTCTCCAGTGAAATTGTTACCCGAGAGGTTGAGCTCCTCAAGCTTCCGGCAGCTGGCCAAGCTCAGGGGCAGAGCAGTGCCATTGAGCCCATTGTACGACAAGTCCAGCACCATCATACTGCCGCAGGTCCCCAAGTCGAAGGCCGAGAAATCCCCAGAGAGGTTGTTGTAGGAGAGGTCGAGGAACGTGAGGCTCGTGCAGGAGGGCACGTCCCCCAGCCTCCCGGTGAGCTTGTTGTCGGAGAAGTTGAGGTAGCTGAGGCCGCTGCAGCTCGAGAGGGAGTAGTTGAGAAGCCCGTAATCGGAGATTCGGTTGCGAGACAGATCGAGCTCCCGTACGGAAGCCCCGAATGGAAAGATCCCGCCGCGGATCGAGTTCCTCGACAGGTTGAGAGAAACCAGGCGCGGACAGGAGGACAAGAACTCGGAGGGAATGGTCTCGTTGAAAGTGTTCGACGATAAGTCCACCGTCTCGAAGCCGCAGGGAAGTGAGGATGCCGTTCTGCTGTACGAGAGGTTGCCGTAAAAGGAGTTCCCGCGGAGATTGAGATCAAGGAGGCTCGGAAGCGCCATGAGATGCTCGAGGTTAAGGCGGCCGGTGACGCCCATGTTGCTGAGATTCAAGCTGCAAACCCGGCCGTCGGCTGCCGAGCACACGACGCCGTTCCAGGAACACGGGGTGCTGCCGGAATCAGAACCATCAACCGTCCAGTTCTGCAAGAAGCCCTTCGGATCGGAGTCAACCGACGAGCGCTTGAATCGGATCAAAGCAGAGACCTCCTCAGGTGTCGCCATGGACGAAGGGGAAGCAGTTGAGGCTATCAAAAAAAGGAAGAGGAAGGCGAAGCAGTCGCTTTCCATTGCTCGAGACTGTGGAAGGGAACAAAGAAGACTCCTTTTTAGAATCGTTGCTCCGCTTCCTCCTCGGCTTCGCGAGCCTTCACATCCGAGGATCGTCGGCAACGTAAACAGAAAGCTCTGCGAGCTCCAAAAGAGGAAATCTTACGACTCTGCGGCCATTTGTAAAAGAAGAAGAAGAACAGTAGAAGAAGAATCACCGACTTACTGATGAAGGCCTTCATCGAGCCGCCGACGGCGCAGAAGAAAGATCAGATTTTGAGATCACCCCAGGTTCCCCAGCACCTAAGAATCTGTAGATAAACCCCAATAAAACCAAGGAAAAGAAAAAGAATCAAATTCTGGAAGAAAATGAGACTGAAGAAAAATGGCATCTTTGAAGAGAAAACCGACCCTCACGAGCTATGGGCATCGATCTCGAACGATCATACAAAGAAATGGTTAGGGGTACCAGAACCAACCAGAAAAGGATTTTGATGGTTGCAGAGGAACGGATTCAGGCAGGGTTTAGTGAGAGAAGAGGTTTGTGGCAAGAGGAGGAGGAGGAGGAGGAGGAGGAGGGGAAGGAGCGGCGCAGACAGCAGCCTAAGCGGAAGAAGGAAGAAAAAAAAAATGGCGAGGAAGCAAAGGAGAAACATTTGGCGCCTAATTAAATTAATCTAATGGTGCTTTGGAGGGGTTTGTCTGCTTCCATCTTCGCTCGTAAGAAGGAAAATAATAGTTCGATTACCAAAGATTTAACAAAGCAAAACCTTTTCTTTCTTTTCCTCCTTTTTCTCCTCACTGTCTCTCCATCGCCGAGTCAGTCAAACTCGGGATTTGATGCTCACGAGTCCGCCTTTTTGGCATCCCCTCTTTCCCAAAAGATAAACTAATGCCTCAGCTCTCTTCTCCCGCAGCTCCTCCCCTCCCTCTTTGCTTCCAAAATTCTTCTTGTTCATCTATATTCTGCAGGATTTCTATGATGGTGGTAGGCCATCATCTTCTCGTTCGGGAACGAGTTTGAATCCATGTGTGTGGTGGAGGAGGTGTCAAGATCAAGTACAGTTCACCAGAAGCCATGATGTCAGTGCCTGCAGTGGACGGAAGGCGAAGGAAGAGGAGGAGGATGACCTCCATGAAGGGGCTCACTTTAAGATGACCACCAGAGTCCGGCACTGTAGGGGCTGCCCCCTGGTGTGCATGATTCCAATTGGGTTTCCTCCAACACAGACAGACAAAACAGCCAGAAATGTCCAGGCGAAACTTCCTTCCTTTCTAGTAAAGCTTCCCTCCCATCATCTGAAACTTCCAAGTTGCTCTGCTCACACCCTGCAGATTCGAAGGTTTCAAGAAGTAGACTTACCTTACTGCCCGTGAATTCAGGAGGCAGCAGCTCCTCCTCCATGCAAAAGGCATACGGCAGACTTCTGCCTTATTATAAAATTATCCGATCATTCTCCATGAATTCAACAAGTCGTGCTCTGTTCCATGATGCAGAGCATGTGCTGCAGCTGCTTGCTTGTACTTGCAGCTCGCTCCCCTGTCCTTCAATGACCACACACGATCATGGCAAACTAGAAATCTTCTAATCAATGGGAACCTGTACTTTGGATCTTCTAATCAATGGAGCCTGGTGGCACCGTAGCACGTAGTTTTCACAGCAAGAGAACAAAAGTTAGAAAGGAGTCAGGCCAAGGCACTGCATTCCTTTGTCGAATGCATGTGTGACGAGGACGATGAACACAGTCATTTGCCATTTACATTGATTCATCAAACTGAGGAACTCACCGATTCCTCACTGCACAAAATGCGCAGTGGCAGTCTTGTAGTTGTCGGCAGTCGATGGGGCTACTTTGGGAAAAGCCCAGCAGCGGAATCTTCGGTATTTATTATTGTTATTAATGATGGGTTTGGTTCGTCAGGGGAATGCTTACCCTCGCCGGTGGAATGGGCCCCACGCCACGTATTGGTGGGTGCGCACGAGCGGCACCTTAATGCGGGGCCCGTGTCTTTTTGTCTTGCGTGGCGCCCGACAACGACAGGTGGCAGCAATGTGTGTGTGTGTTTTTGGGGGTGGGGTGGGGTACGCTTACCGCAGCAAAAAGATGGCGGAGTCTGTCATTAGTCCTTTAGGCGTCACCGGGGAGTGAGCAGAACCGGAAGCGCTCGGGGGGGTATTTTGGGTATCTAAGGTTCCACACGTGCGCCCCGATGGCTGTCGCAAGAGTCTGCGTTCGCGAAGCCAAACCCCCAACCCATCGCGGCGGTCAGGACGTCATCGTCTTCCTCACTCCGCTCGCCTACTTCCACCTAACCCTTAAGCTTTTAATGAGATAACGACCCCAATACGAATTATTTTAGTTAGGACATCGCCGTCACGTAGCGCGTGAGCGACGGTAACGATTAAAGAGCCTCCTTCCTCCTCTGCTCGGACGTGCATCGATCCAGGAGTCTTGTTTTGGGGAGGCGGACAGGACCATGGAGGGGAGATGATTCCCCCTGACACAGAGATCCTTGTGCTACGTGAGAAGCTCCTCCTCCGTCGCACACTGTAATCGATAGATAGCCCTCCCTGCATGCATGCATGCATGCATGCATGCAAGGAAGGAAAGGGGGAGGCGTTCCCAATGCCACGAGAGCAGCACAGGGATGCTTGCATGGATGATGGTGCTCCTCGTGACATCTTTCTTACATTTAGATCAAACCAAAGGGGGGCATGAATGTTTAAGCTTTTAGCTCGAATGGGGCTGAGGCATCATCTGCCCCACTTCTCACACCCTCACCACAATAAAATACAAACGCGAGATGATGTTGTAATTTTGCGTGCAGTAATTTTGTAGTCGTCTCTCCATTTCCCCATCACAGGCTGTCGTAAGGAGAGGAAAAGATGAAGTTGGACTATCCATGAACCTTTTCCTCCATCCTACTCTTCATTTAGGTACCTAATCTATAGCCAGTATGATAAGAAAACAAACTGGTGAAGTAATGAGGTTATGTCTTCTCTTCTCCCGAGTCACCCGTGAACGAACCCTAATCTTCCTCTATCTCTCTCTCTCTCTCTTTTGGCCACCACACTCAAAATAATGGAGGGGAAACAAAAAAAAAAGTCTTTCAGATGTTGATTGGGTTAACGAGACTTTGATCCTGCAAACTAACCTACCTTTCCTAAACCTAGAGAGAACAGGTTGCTACCTCAAGAGAGACAAGACACATATGTTGATTTATATCGAGAGGACTTGTGTGTGTTGGAACTGGGAGACTTTTGACATCAATCATTATTAGCCCTACCAGAGCTAGGGTTGGAGAAAGGATCCCATTGTTCCTACATTTCAGATGCATCAGGAGTCAAAAACTGGTTGAAGAAGGTGAGGAAAGCAAGCAGGCACGAATATGGTGACAACCAAGGAGTCGATAAGTCACCACGAATCTTACGAAGTAGGAGAAGTTAGACACAGATGTGATGTGAATTAGGTGAGCTCTTGGTGGTTGCAGCAAGGAAGGGGGTGGAGTGCAACTACTACTACTACTACTACTACTACTACTACTACACCAACACCCCTCGTGAGTTGAAAAGCCTGGACTGAGAGAATTGGATAATTGATGCACTTCAAACATTGCAGGTGTATCATGAGTCAAACTGGTTGAAGAAGGTGAGGAAAGCTTTGCACAAATAGATTGACAACTAAGGAGTTGATAAGCCACCATGGAATCTTAAGAAGGAGAAGTTAGACATCATGAGTCCCTCTCAGGGACAGACGTGTGATGAGACTTAGGTGGGGCTCATGGTGGCTTTTAACTGCTACACCAACACCCTCTCGCTGTTGATTGCAGGTAAACCCCTCATGAGTTGGGAAGCCTGAGCTCGAGAAATTTGGATCAGATTAAAGACGTAATCGACGTAGTTATCAATGGAAATAAATTTTCTGGAGTATGATGCAAGAACAGATTCATGGTCGGCAGAAAAGTCCAGGAAGTTCTTACTGGTTTGTGATCATCGATTCAAATGCTGCTGTTCCTTTTCCATTAATTTTTTGGCTCACCCGTGGATTTCTTCTACCATCCATGGCAGACTTGTCTTGTCATGATACTGCTTCTGATGAAGGACCTTCCGGTACATGGATTTGTGGACTGTCATTGTGGCTGATGACATACATACATAAAAAAATAATAATAATAATTAAAAGTGTAAAGATTCCATCAAATGTAATCTAACTAAGCAACAATTGAAGAAGAATCAACAAATTAGTAGCTTTCTGATGCTGTACAGAAGAGAATCCAATCTTGAAATCTATAAATCACTTGGAAGTAGCTTTCTGATGCCTCTTTGCTTTCCTCCTCATAAATATATGTGCATATACATATTAACCAAGCAAAGAAGATAATGAAATGATGCAGATCCAGCTCATATTTTCCAACATGTTGATGAATTATATGCAAACACCACAAGGGGTTGGTTCCATGGAAAGATTTAAGCTTGAACTCCAATCTTAAATTAGGCCAGAAACCAATGATGTAATAATAATTTTAAGCTATGATTAATACAGAAGCAACTTTTGAGCAAGAAAATATGCACATATTTGAATGACAAAAAATGAGCTGAATGATCACAAGTATGGAGGTGATCACAGAAAAAGGAACAAATTAATCTGCTGCTATGGAAAGACCTTTCCATTGGACAGCAGTATGGAGGTGATCATAATGCCACCTGCAGATTTAAATTGCTGTTTGACTATGGGCGCTGAACATAAAGTCCAGAAAAAAATTGAGGTATGAACAAATATTCATCAAGAACAAGAGCAGCTAAATATCAATGGCATCAGATTGCACCCTTTCAGACAGAATATGAGACAAGCCATGAAGAAATTAGGGTTTCTGGCTTTTGATCTGCAAGCATATAATTAATTATACACTGACTGGCTATCGAGAAATTTCCCAACCCAACTTTGGCAAACCCATGCTCCTTCAGCATGCATCATCAGTGAGCAGACTTGCGCAGTTTGCTACAGTGGTGCATGTAAACATCCTGATGATCAGAGTTCTTTCTGGATCAACAAAATCATTTTCAGGAGCTAATGTGAGATTGAGCCATGACAATTTTCTCAATTATGTCTTCGCATGAAGCACTAAAACCAAGTGCAATTGTTCAACCATTCGGTGGAAGAGGTCTTGGATTTAATGCTGGATAGTGTGACCTCTCCTGAGCAACCGGAGCTTGGAAAAGAGGATTCCATCGGTCGAAGATGATGCGCCCTCCTCGACCAATCCGACCACAGAATCGGTATGGTGATATAACCGAGTCATTCTCTGCAGATAAAACAGGTGGCACAATGCCTGCAGCAGCAAGCTTGTCGGGATCCAGCGATTTTGTAAATAACATGACAGGTTCATCTGGATCCTGCATTGAAATGAAATTCAGAACCAACAAACGCTGAACATTTTGTTCCACAACTGTACAGCAAATATTCTTCACAACAGATGGTTTATCATCCAAACAAAAAAATTTAGAGCAAATCAATCAAGATTGAAATCTAACCCGTCCTTAATGAATGAGCAAAAAGACAAAAAAAAAGAAAAAAGGAGGGGGGCAAAAGCAAATATACCCTCTTTTCCGTCCACCCATTTGACAAAGGTCTCCGTTTCCATTCTCGTTTCATTTGTACTGTAGGGACTGCAACCAGCTTGAAATCTGCATACCTTGGATGGAGAGTGGCAGGGACAGCAATTGGATCACCATTAATCGTGTCATCTGAATCAGCATAATCCTCCTCACTTGATGTAAATTTGCATGTAACTTGTTGGAAACTTGGGATTGCAATTCCATCTTCAACGAGATGAGCCTCATGCTATGAGTATCACCAAGTCAATAAGGATCCAAGTCAAATGCTAGAATCAAAACAAATTATACAGAGCAGTGAATTAACAGTCATATCCTGCATGCCTTGGGAAGCCCATCACTTATCAAAAGTTTCTACCATCACAATACTAATAGCCTGTTTAATTTATTAGAGAAGGATGTTACTTTTACATTCAGGAAGACTACAGGAGAAAATAAAATTTATCAATACTGGTGGAAGACAGAGAATATGGATAAGAGCCAAACAACCCTCTCTAGCAACATAAAAAGACCTAGTAAGATAAGACCTTAATATCATAGGCATCACCACTAATAAATTCATCAATATAACTTCTCTCCTTAACAAACACTGGATCCTTCACTAGGCCTTGATCAGAAAATAGTTATTTAAAATCAAATGTGTTGAAAGAAACCATGTATAAGAAAGATTCAACCTTGACCTCATATTTATTTCAAGACATTTTTATTTCTTCTTATAAAGAATCCAGTCTCTCAAATAAAATGTGATCATATCCAAGGTTCGCCAAACCGTACCATACCGACATATCGAGCTCAGCTCGGTACGATATGGTATGCTCAGTACGATATATATATATATATATATATATATATATATATATATATATATATATATATATATATATATATATATATAGTTAAAAAAATAAAAAAAAAGGGCGATGTCGTCTCGTTTCTTCTCCCCACGAGAGGAGACGTTTCTTCTCCCTACGCGGGGAGAAGAAATCACCTGGGGGCAACGAGCGAAGGGATCGGGAGAGCAGCACTGAGCTCCAGGTTCTCCCTCTTCTTCTTTCTCCCTCGATTGATACCGCCCGAAATCGACCGCTGACGGTCGACTGCTACCGACTGATTTCAGGTGGTAACGGGGCGAAAACAGCCCCAATCGGCAGTACCGCCCGGTAGCGGGCGGTATCAATCGGTATTGCAGACCTTGGTCATATCACCATATGCAATATCAAATCAAAACTTAAATCAGAAAATACTTTTGCATCATAAGTAGATTGATCTATATGGAAATTCATGAATAAAATACAAATAACAAATAGAATAACACTGAGAACAATGTCTGCATTGGTTAAAAATCGAGCTACTACGGGTATGGTAGCCCAATGAGATTCTGCACAATGATTTATCAATGACACAGGATTCATCATGATCATTGTGTATACAACCACTGCCACATACCTTAGTCAATGTAAGACCTAAGTATTTTATGCACATCAGAAACAACTAGTTACATTGTTCTCCTATGAGTCATCTTGCCATTTATCATGATTCAAAGCCTTTCTTCATTCAGGGGAAAAAAAGGTTAGCAGTAAAAATTACAAAATTTACAACGATCACAGAAGTTGATAATGGATTATAACCTTTTGTACCTATATAATACAGAAAGAAGAATACAATATTTGGAATTACCTTATACTTCATCTGAATTCTCTGGATTTTGACCTCGCACTCAACAACATCCCGCTTCTTCTCTTCCCTCTGCAATACATGTTATTAATATGAAATTTTCTGATTATGTAACAGACCTTGTAAGAAGATCTAATCTCCATTTAGGATAGAGCTTTGCTAAAAGAAACCTGAATCAAAGAATCAAGCACTCTCTTTGCCTGGTCCAAGTTACGCCTGACCTGAAGTACAGTAAGGATGACAAGAAATCATGATGCCACATGGTAAACATAAATAATAAACACAACCAATTTCTACAATATTGTTAAAAGTATGAATAGGAGAGGCATAATAGGCCATATCATTCATTAGTTTATATGAGTTTTCTACAACTAAACCATCCATTTTTCTGCTCAGATGTCTTGAGAGTCCAGTTTTTTCATCATAATCTACCTATATACATGTCAACAATTGCCATATATCACCACTACTAAGTAACAACTTTTAAAATACTAAATATCAAGGTTTGAAATTTCGAGCTGTACCACCCGGTATGGGCGGTACATACTGGTCCGACCGGATACCGGTATGCGGACCGCCCGCTACCTGGCGGTACCGTCAAATCTGAAGTCTCCCTGCGCGAGGCGACGCCGTGCGGAACGAACAAGGTGAGGCGACGCCTCGTTCCTGCGCGGGATGAGGCGACGCCTCCTTCCCCGTGCGGAACGAACAAGGCGAGGCGACGCCTCGTCCCATGTTGCCTCGTTCCTGCGTGGGGAAGGAGAGACGAGGCGTCGCCTCATTCTCTCGCGGCGTCATTCTCCCGCGAGGCGAGGCGACGCTGTATATTTTTTTAAATATATAATTATATTAAATTAATATAATATTATATAATATTATATTATATACCGAACGGTATGCACTGTGCATACCGCTCGGTATCGAGTACCGTACCAGTACCGAGATAAACTCAGAACACCGGTACGGACCGGTAAGTCGAACCTTGCTAAATATAATCCATAACCAATTAAAAACAGTAATAATAAGAATAAACAACATCCCACTCTTAAATATGACAAGAAATCCACTATCTCTCCTACATAATTATCAAACTATCAATACTGATATGTGTGATTTTATAAAAAAAGAAAATGTCCTACTTCACAGCATATATATTATGTTTTTCAAATTAGAGGCTAATGGCATCAACAGTAGTGTGAGTTCAACAAATTCCTTTTTTTTCTGAAATGCATATCTCTTTAGCTCCCTCCAAAGTTGACTCCTTGAAACATCTTTTCCTGTACAACCTTTTCTAGACAGATTTTCACTCTAAAAATTACTTGTTACTATTAACTGTAGCTTTAGTACTAATCATGAGATTTGCATAATAAAAAGAGTAGAGTTATGTTCTTCGAAAAAGGATAAGGAGGCCAACAGATGCATAAATTTTTCCTTTAGAAGGGAAAAGAGATCAGACAGTTGGATTTTAACTCCTAGTTCAATAATTCTCCATCATTTCTATTCCTCTCCCAGCTATTTTCCCTATCATGTTCTTTACAGATATTTTGTTATTCATTTTAAAATCAGCAATGCTGTCCACTCAAGCAAATTAATAAAAACTGAGTCCTACAATTGTTTCAGTATTCGTGAATGGAGTTCATACCCATTGCAGATTTGCTTCATCTTAATTGTTCTATAAAAATTTTCACATTAAGTGCCCCTTAAATCACTATACTGTGCCCCTTGCCTTGCACCTTCAACCTAGGCTGCAAGCAACCTTGGTGCTTCAGTGAACCTTGCCTTCAACAATTCTGAACAGTTGATACATACCATTTTAAACAGTATCTTATACCATATACTATGTTACATGTGATACAGCAATGAAAGTTACCTGTCGAAGTTTTTCAAATGACTGAACATTGTTTTCCCTCCTTTGCATCTGGAAAAAAGAAAATAGTCATCAAATATCCAGCATATAGACCAAGAAGCACTACATTTCTTTCAACAAATCTTTCTATATAATCATACAAAAGTTTTTCCTTTGTGTCACCAACTAATTTATATATACAATTGACTCCACGGCACCTACCCGTCTTGTGTGAAGACGGTGTGCCCTTTCTCTCGGTCTGAATACATTATAAGGATTTGTATCATTAACTGGTGGAGGTGGCTGCATAAGCACAAAAGAAATTAGATATGATCAAATCATGTAATGTTTTTATGAATATATACAACCTCATGGAGTACGATGCTAGAAGAACAGATTAGCCAGTCAAACATATAATTGTAGGCCATAGCCTAAGGCAGCTCAAACTAAGATCATTGCCACTTTTAGGCAATTGTTTTTTACTTTTTATATGCACCACCAAACCCAAGAGATAATGTTCCATCCAGTGACCAAATAATAGCAAAAGAAATTTTCATTATAATCACTAACAGAAGTTCTTAGATAGGTGAGAGTTCTATGATGGAGCTGATAAGAACCATCAAAGAAGCCATTCAAGCACAACATTCTCCATTTTTTAATGCTGGTTCTGTCTGACCACAACTTGAACCTAATGTATGACCCGTTACCTCTCTAAGAAGTCATTTCACCACAAAAGCAACTACCTAGAAAAAGATATCTAAATAGAACAAGTTCTTCACAATAAAATTAATTGGTGCCATAAAACTAAATGCCCAGTGAAGGACAACAGACACCCCGAAACAAACATGAAACAATAGAAGGTCACACACCACTCTAATAAAAGAATGGCACAGTAAACCCAAATTATAAAGTGGGATGAGTATCACAAGTTTCTTTACCTCTCCCAGCCTCTCCTCCCTTCACTTTGCAGGGTATACTAATGCCACTCGCAGCTGAGGTAACTCATGATAATAATGTGACCAATGACGTTTATGGCAAAAACAGCAAGGACTGTTGCATCTGACAAGGCAGACATAGAAAGTGTAACTTTTGACATCAATCCAGCAACTTGGTTTTTATTTTGTTGTCCCCTTATCCCAAATGGGTGGAATCTAGTTAGAGTATATTTTATTCCTTTACTTTTCTCCTAGAATGTAGATTTGTTTCTTTTTCATTCTTTTTCTCTATCATTTAGTATCAGCAGGGCTCCGCATCTGACACAGACCATTCTGTTAAAATATTACTCAAAATAGATAGACAAGTTTCCTTTAATCTCAGCGTATATGTATCTCGACAAGGATAGGATAACATTCTATCGTCTTTTTATCTTTATGACAATCTTATTTGGTAGCATATATATTTTTTTCACAAACTTATGATTTGTAATCCCTTTTTTTTCGCAAAGGGTAGGAAGCGAAGGCGGGATTCGAACCAAGGATCTTGCGATATCCATTCTTTATTTTTCGATTATAGAACTAGATTATCTACATGAACTTCAATTCTTCATTAAACTATAACTTCAAACATTCCCCATTGGGAAAATCTATAACTTGCAAAAATATTGTGGACATATTGTTCATGAGGTAAGTGGTACCTTGATTTACTTGCATAGATCAGCCACTTTTTAGAACATTGACCGTAATGAATAAACACAAAACCTATGGTAGGTTCAGTTCTCCACCATATACTGGCTCAAAAATGAGAAGAAAAGGATAAATTTAAGTTTTTCATCATCAATAGTAATACTCAAAGGTAAGTATCCCCATGTATCCGAAAAATCCAATTTCTACAATTACTATAAATTTGGATATTTATATAAAGCATCAAAACATATCAAGGAATCATCCATTATCCCCCAGAAAGCAGTTTAATGTATGAAAGTTCTATATACTACTTTAAGATTCGGCTATCTTGATACATCTTTCATTAATTTTTTGATTTGAATTATCTTTGAGCGACTTCTTACTGGGACTGAACCAACATAATTTATTTCACCAATCATGTTTAAAATGTTTGCTAATCTTATAAATGAATAAACTTTGTAAAGGTTCCTTTGATTTCATCCAAAATAGACTTGTTCTAATTGTCACCAAAGGATTAAAATACCATAGATGGAAGATCTAGTGCACAAGGCTCCTGCCAATAACGTACACAACCTTTAACCCTATAGGTAGACGGACTGTAATAGTAAGGACCGGGATAATGTATGGCATTACAGTGGCAAGTTATATAAAAGTAATACAAGCAAAATTACATATAGTATAACAGAACATCAGACAGAATTACAGATTTGGCTGAAAAAATGTCATTATTCTTTATCTAAGCTACTGCTACCAGTGCTATCTTCATCTTTGACTCCTTCACCAATCTTAAAGGAGTTATTATCTATCATATGGCTTAGTTTAGTTACTTTATACAAAATCAGTGTAACAAGCAAAGGAGCGAGATTCACCTTAGAAAACATAACCAACACCAACATTCTAAGGAAAAAAAGGAAAAGGAGCCAACCTGCAGGCGTCGCAAGATAGGTTTTTGCCACTGTTCTCTCTGATAAATGACAAATAAATCATAAGTAAGAATTAATGGAGTCAAAATATTAAATTTCATTGAATCTATAAATCAACTCAAGAGATAAAACCTCATATTCATAAATTTTGAACAATGAAAAAATAAAATGGTGGTCACTCTTATGTTTCTCACACCACATAAAGCATACCTTTAATTTCCAATAGTTATATACAGATTGGAAAACTGGATAACGTACACATAGGGGTTGCAAAGCCTGCAAAAATTTAGCAAATTGTTGGCAAGTTAAGAGTTTTGATATTAGCTACCAGGCAAAATTCCATTATTGTTAAGCTCCATTACATCTTAAAAAATCACAGCACATAAGCTAGTTGCAGTGAAAGGTTGTGCAATCAACACCTTTAAGAAAAATCATGTATGAGAAATGTGTCACCAACATTTCTCATACATGGCCCAGTTCTTATCAACATCAGAAAATATTTTTACGTGAACCATTTGTTTAAGCACAAGTACTGTAGATCATATACCTCACTTAGAAGAATGAATTTGTCCTTAACTATCATGCTAGATATAATGCTTTGGTTAGACACTAAACAAATACCAAGAAATAATAAATCCAGATATGAGAGGAACTAGACTCCATATTAGTTATCAAAAACAAAGTCCAGAAATATAGTCATTAACCTCTTCTGCTGCATCAAGTTGTAAAAGAACAGGAATAGGTGATCCAAAAGTAGGTGTTATGACTCCTGCTCGTTCTCGAGCTTTATGATCCATAACCTCCAGCTTGAACAAAATGATCTCAAACCTGGGTTAAAATAAGCTTAAGTTCATAAAAGTTTTCACCAAAAAGAAACAACATATTAAACTAGAAGCATAATACACAGCATGTTCTCTGTACAGCTCCAGAATGAATCTTGTGTTCCTCAAATCAACCTGTGACAACCTGGATGATCCCATGGAAAATGCACTTTGTCTAACTCATTTGGAGCATCTTCCTTTTCCACAACCTCCTTGCATAATGGTACAGCTAATGAGACCCTACATTAGCACGAACCTCGTGCGGTAGAGCACCCATTTAATACCTACATGTGGCTTTGGCTACAGGGTCATAATCACGAGGAAGGACTTTTCTATTGAATCTCTGCCGCATTGCAGGCAGGTTACTGGCTTAGGTTATTTTTCTTGCTAAACATGGTGGTTGAACTTGAACATTCCTCAATCTCCATAGCCTCAGTCAGAAGAATCAGACGACTCATTACTGCCGTGATGAAAAAGCATTACCATGAAATGATAGCATTATTTTCTGAAAACTGATTTAGCAAAAGGCTAACTGTATTAAGATGAGATTCAAAGAGGCCATGCAGATTCCTCTGATAGGCATACAAAACTTGTAGATTATGTGCATTGAAAAAACTTCAGTAAAAGAAAACAGCTTTTCTCTTTGATTGAATGTTTTTTGACATAGAGGAGGAGAATAAATGAATCATCAAGATAACGAATAACAGCAGCAGGTGAATCTTGTCAGTACCAAAGTGTTCAATTATGTTCTTCATCATTTTTTTAAGTCTTCCAGTGCAGGGCAATCAAATTATAGAAGAGGTCAGAAAGCATCTGCTTTTTATGATTCTCTCCATGCAGCAGCTTGTTTGTCTAAAAGAATAATGGCAGCTCTGCTGGTCTTTTCCAATGTAAACTTACATTAAAGCATTGATAATGTTACAAAAACCAAAAAGAATTGAATCATCACTACTGTAATCAATAGTTCATTAAATCACCACTACGATCATTAGTTCATTACCATTATAGCTATGGAATAATTCATCCTCTTCTTTATGAGGGTAAAATAATTTTTTTATTTGATCAATCTACTACCAAGAAGGACTATCATTCTTATCATCTTTAATCCTCCCAACCCACCCTGCTTTTTCATTAAGGAAGTCTTAAGAGTAAATAATGCATAATAACACTTCACTGTTTCAATAATGTATTTCTAGCATTCCAGGGGGACAATGAAGGTCCAAATTTTACAGATCATGAAGCAAAATAGTATTGAAGAATACAATAAGCATAGTGGTCACCAAGTCTATACTATGACTATTACTTTTCAGGTGTAAGAGTCTTCCCTTCATAGTTGAATTCTTCAAGCCAGCCATCGTCCTCATTATCCAGGTCATATTCAACAAATTCACTAATCTCAGCCCGAGCTACAAGATGTTAACAATGAAAAAGATATCAAAACATGCAATGTAAATAGGAATTCTTTCTTCGTAGTAATATCTTGCAAAATACAATGAAAACCTCCTCTTCCACGTATATATGATGCAGTTTGTGTGAACGTAGGGGTATAATCTCTTTCATACGTGTCCACAACACTGAACTGCGGAGTAGGAATTTCTTGAGAACTTGAACTTGCCTTGCTTGGAGTTTGATGCACCTAAAAAGAATAATATAATTCTGTCAGTCACTTTTTTCATATTAGTTGATCTAACTTCATAAAATGGTTCACAGTTCAAAATAAGTACTACCAACTAGACTGCTGCCTGATGCCAAAAAGAGCAATCACTGGACATTTAGCACTTCTGCAAACATTTTGCATTTTAGGCATTACAAGGTGGTCAAGGGTGACACCCATCTGAAGGTCCAAAAGATTGGCTAAAAGAACATACGTAGGCACAGAAACAGAAAGACAGAACATCCTCCTTCGGCACCTCCTATGGAGCACCGAAATATACCGAAAAAGGTGAAAAATCTGAAGCTTCGAGAATGACAAAAAGTGATAACAAATGAATAACTAAGTTTGTCAAATTAGCAAACAAAGAACTAAAGAAAATAGTGGTCCAGAGCATGAAGCTTCAGCCAATACGGGATTTGGAAAGGGTCAAATATACATAGTCCTCATGCAACACTCAGAATACTTGAGTGTGAGTTTCTAACCGCACAGCTTGTTCAGAGTACCATAGGGGAAGAAAAATCCATGCACCATAAATAATTGCGACAAATTCAAGTTCAACATGCTATGACGAGATTGGTGTTACCTCATTCTCAGTTGCAATTCGGAGCAGATGTGAGTTGCGGGTTGAAGCGGCTGTGGCGGGCACCTCGTCATCATCAAATTCTTTAACGGATTTGACAATGGGGAGCTTCTTGTGAATGTCAAGGGGCCGAGGCCTGAATGAAAGCCTACTCATGTCCGCTTCATCTCTCTTTCACTTCCAACTTTGTTTCCCAACTCAAACTGCCGCTGCTGCTACCCCGACCTCGAGCACAGCAGAATCAACGACCGGCGTCCCAGTTACGTTCCCAAAACCAGCCACAAAGATTCTATTAAAATCATCAATAAGTTCACGAATTGTCTTTGCGAGCACTAGAACCCGCCATTCACAACATAGTTGCAGCAGAGCAGAGTCCAGCAGCTCAGAGAGGTGTTCAAAACGAACAAACCCTAGAATTCGTCACGTCGGAAACTTCATGCACAACACCAGAGGATCTATGAAGCGGGCGTCTAAGTTGCGAGCTTACTCCTACTTACAGATACCCCAGTTCCGACCAAAGGTTGAGGACACGCCACCAAAGCGGGCCTCCTCCTTTTCGAGAAGCCTCAACTCCCGGCGTCGGAACAGGGCCTCCGGAGCCGGAAGAGCCGATTGGGAGGAAGCAATTCAGGAGGAAGTAGCTGCTCTGATCGAGGGATTTAGGGCACTGGATCAAGCAGACCCATTCGCGACCGCGACAACGAAGAATCGAGGATTTGAAATATCCCGGTACATATGAGAGGCGCGAGAGCGGTGCAATTGCTAGAGTTCTACGGTTTCTAGGGTTCCAAGGGAGGAGGAAGAGAGAGCGAGCGAGGCCGATAACTCCCAATTATTATTCTTATTATTATTATTATTATTATTATTATTATTATATTTTCTTTCTTAAATTGTCTCGCTGCTCGGTTTTCTCGAGTGAACTCAGTGAGTTCCGACGACTTCGAACATTTAACCAATAGCCGCTCGCCTATAAACCACTGCTGTTAGAACGGCCCACGTCAGTTGCAAGAGACGATAGCAAACACATGCGGCTACATTTATTTACCTCTATTTGACATAGTAAAATATTCAGGTGAGATATGGGCTCGCATATAAAACCACTGCTTTTAGAATGCGTAACCATTAGTAACTAATACCATGGAGGTCTCAAGAGACGATATATCTCATGTGACAAAATAAAACACCGGCTATTGGTACCTCTATTTGACATAATAAAACATTGAGGTGAGATATCTCATGTGCCCATCGAGCTATCTTTAATAACAATAATAATAAATTATTTTTCCTTTTTCACCTGTTTTTAAAGCAAAAAAGTAACCAGTATTCCACAAAAGACTGCAAATCCAACTACATGGAAATAATACTGAACTGCTGGACGATATGTACATGCTAAGCTGTCTTTCATCATTTCTCGGGTTAACACTCATCAGTGAAAATTATTTTGCTGCATTATCACGGTGTAAGGAGGCGAGCTATGATTTCTTTTACAGTTAATACACTTAATGAGGTCAAGTTGGTCGAATTCCTGCTTGGCTACGGTGAGCATGATGCTCGTGAGGATCCATCAGGTTCTCGAGATCCCTAGGCGAATTAATGATATGAAATCTATGGATGGTCTTGGGATCTTCCTCTTGAAGGACTCCGCATCGATTCATCTGATTTTGCAACCATAAGAACACAGCTATCAGTGCAAAAGAATACACAAAAAGGTAACAACGCACAGAGACAGCAATATAACAGATAAATGATATATAGCGACTTATTTCAAAAATCTGCAGCATTTCAGGGGCGAGATACAGAAAAGTGGAATGTAAGCGCTTACCAACGATTACAGAAGATGCCCTATAATTCATTATGATAATTTGGATGAATTTTTAGCTTACATATGAACAGTGTAAACCTACATGCATCAAATTATGTATCATAAAATCTTGAGAAGCATCTTATTGTAGCATCTCTGACAGCTGAATCATGGATTCAAGTTCCTATACCAGTCTAAGCACACAATACCAGAGATCCCAACATCTAATCCTCATGCAAGAAAAAAAAATCAAGTTAAGAAAAAAATATATAACCGTCACTGGCTCTTTACTACTGCTGTTAGTAGGAAAAGTAATGTGACGACCAACGCTTACTCATACAGGAGCAAATCAAGTTATAAAAAGAGAACAGAATGTTTGCCGGTGCTGTTGGAGATACAACAGTTATTTCAATAAACTTGCTGAGAGGGACACAGCTAAAATAATTATCAAACAAGAAATACATTTCATTGCATGCATCAGTGACATGTTCTTTTGAATTAGCATATGTTAGCTTTTGCTCATCACTAGTTATCACTAACATACAATTGCTTGAAAAAAATGCAAACATATACGGAAAAGAAAATAAAGAAATCCAATGAGGTTTAACTGACATGATGCTAGCACGGGCCATTTGATGGAACATATAGAATCTAACTGGAACTCAATTTATTCTGACCATATTGCCAGAACTCAATTGTCATAGTTAATGATCTTTTGACTATTAGACAAGCTTTTCTTCTGGTGTCAATCCTTCTTTAGAGGCAATTTAGATGAGGAAATAGTGGGAACTGGTATCTCAGAAAAAGACAAACTAAGAATGTTTAAAAAAAAATCAAATAACTGTATAAGTTGATGCATGCACCCTTATGAGAGTAGAAATTCTACAAAGTAAGTTGATCACAAACACTCAATTCAGCTCATATCATACATAAGAAGGGCATTCTGTCTTACCAGAGTCGCCCTCTTCTTCATTTTGACTAGTAAAGAATGGTGTGAGATAATTCTTATCCAATGCAGTGAAAGACGTTGTGCTGCAGCAGCAATCCAAGTACAAGCAGCTTATCAATGACTAATACCGCAGAAGACAAGGATATATAAAGTATAAAATATGAAGAAAACCTTTTATGGAACTCCTTAAGCTTCATTTTCAGCTTACTCCCAGATGATGTTCCTTCTTGATATGATGGGGCAATGTAGCCATTGTTACTCTCGATGGTCTGAAAGAAATGAGCATATATATGAATCACAAATATTTTGACATGCCTTAAAGGTTAGTTCTAACTTTGATTAAATAACAAGTGATATAAGTACTCTAGGAAGAATCAGAAGAATTGAAGGCACTTCCAACACCCAACAATTTGTTTATTTGGAAGAATTGGTTTAAAAGAAATAGAATATAATAAATCATTTACTCATTTCTTCAACAATTTTACTGAACCCTCGGGCTCATGATATTGCTCATAGGGTGCATGGTTAATGTTGCAGTCCAGATGCATAAGACAAAATGATTGTCAGTCAAATATAGGGCTATGCTGCGTCATTTTCACATCAGCATCCTCGTACTTGGATCACCAGATATTACATAAAATACAAAAAACAAAAAAGGAACTGGAATATGACTGGTAATATCTTAATAATCCAACAGAAGTCAAATGATAAAACTGATTTGTCAGGTGCCAGCACAACTTACTTCAAGAGCCCCATCTTGACCATCGCCTACCACATCTAAAGCTTCAAGCATGGTACCAGTTGAGCCTCCAACCAATATTACCTGCACAAAAAACCACATCAATGTTTTAAAAAACACTTGGGCCTCAAATTCTTAAAGATAATGTTTCAAAATAAATGTAAAATCTTTTATGTATAATAAAAGATCTTATTGGCTGAATCTTAAATGCCCTGAGTAGGAACATAAATAAGCTTACAATATTCATGTTTTATTGTTTTAATCTTAAATATTCCAATTTGGAACATCATTTAACTCAAATGTAGGGGAAATGAGAATGTGCATCAGAAGAAGCATCAGAAACAATGGAAAGAGCATAATCAACTACGACTACAGAAAAAGAAAGAGAAATTCCAGGAAAGAAACTTTTGGATACTACCTTCCATGATCCATTGTTTTGATTTTATAACTAAGACTCAAGAGTGCACTAGATCGAACATAATTCCTCCAAAGACCAAATCTTACCATAGTGATGCTATATGCATGTCTTACCAGCTGAAGAATACATCTCAGCACCAAAATCTACTGAAGATTATCCATCATATTTTCAAGCTCAAGGCACTTCCATGCTGGCTCTAGCAAACATAGACTCACAAGATTCCATTTTTCATATAGTTTCGATTTGCTCTACTGCTTTTCCTTTCCTCAAAATTATTATAATAGAGATACTGCATGCTGACACTACTGTATGCATGTATATAAAGTGCCATTTTTTAGCAATAAGTTCAACTTCATTGATAGTTGGTGCAAAGAATTTTTTTGACAATAGAACCCAGGTAACCAACTTCATGAACAATGCTCTACAACAATAAACAACAAAAAGATATAATTAGACATGTTTGAATTCCACAGAGTATGACTTATCACACAAATAAGGCCTATGTAAGACCAAATTTGTACATGCATGCAGATCAGGAAAATTATTCTATGAATTACCAGCTTTTTAGGAACTTTAATATGGTGTGACATACTTGAAAAAGCATCCTACAGCCAATATGGAGGGTGTTACACTGAAAAGCTAAGCAGTAGGTAATTGACATATTCAAAAGTATGATATGACTCCTGCAGAAAGCACATATCATAGTATCAAGAACATATTGAAGGAGCGAAAATCAAGGTTTTACCTACCGGTCCGTACCGGTGTATCAACATATTGTCGGCACTGGTACTGGTTGGTATGCACAGTACATACCGCCCGGTATATTAAAATATATTATAATATATATATAATATTATATTATCTAATATAATATTATATATTATATATTATTAAAAAAAAGGTGACGTCAACGTCGCCTCGATCTTGCTCCCCTCGCGGGAGAAAAATCGCGAGCGAGGGCGGCGATGGCTCATGGGCGACCCGCAGGTGAGGGCGACGGCAACACGTGGGCGAGGACGGCGCGAGGTATTCTTTCTTCTTCTCATCTTCTTTCTTCTTTCTTTTTTCTTCTTTTCCTCTTCTTCTTCTTCCCTTTTTCTCCCTCGAGCGACCGCCGACGGTCAATTTTGGTGGTACCACCCGATAGCGGGTGGTCCGTGTACCGGTAACCTGGTGGACTAGTACATACTGCCTGTACCAGGCGGTACAGATCGGAATGGAAAACCTTGGCGAAAATATGCATCATGAGGTTACCAAAGGCAAGCCATAACAACATGGATAAGTATTTGCATGTTCATAATATTTGACAGAAGCCAAATGCATTACAAGAATAAGCACCTACTGTTAAAACAATAATTGCAGTGGTAGCTGTGAAAATCGTTTTGCCATGTGCTTCAGGAAGATCATGTACTGATTGCAGAGCAAGTGCAAAAGCCATAGCCCCTCTAAGACCTGGATGTGCATAATGCATATGAATTTTAAATAAAAAACAAGCTAGACTTCAGTGATATCGAAGTAACCCATGCACTCACCACTATACCACAGTGCCTTCTGATGCTTCAGAGGTATTTGGCGATTTGTTGGTCGAGCCATGTTGACCAAATTAGCACAAACATAAACATGTGCTGCCCTAAAATTTAATCAATACGATCAATGAATTACATAAAAGCCTTCAAACAAATCATTTATGAGAGTTCCCAGAACTGAAATGAAAAAGCAAAGACTAAGAAAATGAAACACATAACAACACTAAAGCATCAGAGACATAAATGAACTCTAGCATATAAGGGGTACACCGATTTTTTGTGAAAAAAGCTTTAGGATATCATGAATCCAATAAAACACCTAAAGTAACAGATTAAAGGCACCACGAGATAGACAAGTTCTAGTTCCAGCATAACATGTCTAACATTGAACTAAGTTTGCTATAACAACCTTCATAAAGGCTCGTAGCATGTACATGCTCAAAAAAATTTACTTCTACTACGTCAAGATTCATCAACAACTCTCAAATATGTTAATGGATCAAAACAACATAAAATGACAAGAATGAACCTTAGTTGACAGAACTTGACCCTAGTCTTCAGGTCAACTCTATTAACCCTTGGTCAAGACACACCATATTTTTCCAAATCATACATATTAGAATCCACAAGATTATAAAGATACAAGAATTTCTTCTAAAAATTGCAAATCACAGGCTTAAATTAGGCCAGCAATTTAAACCTGGATGAATAGGTTCGTTCAGGAACAAGGAAAAGACTGGCAGTGACCAGATCAATGTACAGGATGGGATGGAGAAGAAAATCAAGGCCAAGCCACAGTCTCCACTCTCCACATCAAGCTCATCAATATTAAAAAAATAGAAAAATGTATTGGTGGAGACTAAGGCACTATTTTTTTCATTGCTAGAGAAAATTAAAGGTGGCAGGCATACCTTGCAACACCTATGAAGATCTGTGTCATTAGTGAAGATTAAAGTCAAGGAGAAGACGATATTTATCTATTTCAAATGTAATAGAAAGTTAGATAATGAATAAATGGGGAAGGATACAATTGAAAAGAAGATAAATCCTAGGTGTGACCAGCTATGTTGCTCCATTGCAATGTCGAAACCCATGTATATAAACCTGCATACAATACATAGTGAAGTTATGAATTGCAAAGACAGACATGGTAAGTAACTAGGAAGAGACAGAAGTATGATCAAGTTTGAGTCATTAAAACTTTATTATAAGGGCACTAACTGCATGTCATCTTACACAAATGTTTCTGCTAATGATGAAATCAAATGGAAAAAGGCAGCAGCAAAGTGTTGAGATTTTTCTGATAAATTTGAGAAGGTATAATGCTTCATGACCTGCAACCAAAGCATAATATAATAATTTTGAAAAATGTTTGGCACAGAATATGGCTGTTTAAAATTATATGTACTTACAATTCCAGTGAACAGTATCGAGACAATGCCAGACAGACCTAATCCTTCTGCTAGCATGTAACTGCAAAAGCCGACAATAATGAGTACTTTGAAAAAACAAATTAGATTAGAAGACAAGATTGCTTACGAGAAGTATGGGAAAAGGACAAAAAGACAGCATTCCAAGTTCTGAAGGCTGCAAGAAGAAATTGTATCAGTTCTTTAAATGGCATTGTCAAACTAGCAGATGAAATAAAGAAAAGATAAAAATTTCTTACTTGTCAATATCCAACCCAGCATATTTGAAGAGGTATCAAGTGGTTAAGGCTATCCAACACATATTTATGCTTGTGACTAAGATATCCATCATCATCCAAAAAATTTAAAAAGCAATAATCAAGTGCTATAATCAGATTCATGTAAACAACATTATGTCGCTTGGCCTAAAGAACAATCAAGTACTAAAATCCAAGGTCCACCATTTCGTACTGTACCGACGTATCGAGCTCAGCTTGGTATGGTACAATATGCTGGTACCGAGCGGTACACACAAGCATACTGCTCGGTGTGTGTGTGTGCGTATATATATATATATATATATATATATATATATATATATATATATATATATATATATATATATATAATAAAGTTAAAAAATAAAAAAAGGCAACATCGCCTCATTCCTTCTCCCCACGTGGGAGACACTTCTTCTCCCTGTGAAGCCTTGGCAAGAAGCTCGCGCGTCGTTTTCTTCTCCCGCGATCGTCGAAGATTCTCCTTACGAAGCGTCAAGAAGCCCGCGGGTGACGGATCGGGATCAAGAGAGCAGCGCCGACTCTCCAGGTTCAGCCTTTTCTTTCTCTTTTTCTCCCTTGGCTGATACCGCCCGAAATCGACCAGCGACGATCGAAATCGACCGTTAGCAGGCGGTCCGTACCGGCCGATTTCGAGTGATAACAGGGCGGAAACAACCCCAATTGGTGGTATCGCCTGGTAGCAGGCGGTCCGTACCGGTCAACGAGCGGACCTGTATGTACCACCCATATTGGGCAATACGATTCAATATGCCGACCTTGCTATAATCAGTTTCCATGCAATGAGGGCTGTGGTTGTTCAAACTTCAAAACACCAACTTCCAATCACATCCCCTTCTGCAATGTGGCAACAGTTTTTATCTCTTTTCCCCTTTTGTGATGACAACTTGACAAATACCACCGATAGCAAAACAATATTTAAGTGGTCACTCCCGCATCTCTTTTATTCTCTGTTCTGTTATTCTCCTACAGATAGCATACCAAACACTGATGGCTGTTAATTCTGTCAGCCATTAGATATATGTACCACAAAGGGAACTGTTGGCAGTTAAATTATGTTCCTACAGAGGATGCTTGAGAATGTACACCTTTGTTGTTTGGCTAAGCATTTAGCTTATCCTAGCCTAAATGGAAGACCTTGATCATCTAATGAAACTACAAGGTAGCAAAGAATGGTAACATCACAATAGTTGTTTATAATAAGAGGATACTGGATGTATGACTTATCGCGTATATGCTTGTCTAGAAATGATAATATCAAATATTCAGACATATTCAGCATATACAATTGTGCTTTACTATATGTCAGCATTCAAAAGACACCAGCAATACAACAATGTGCAATAGAAATGAATGTCTGTAACTACCAGACAGACACACGACAAAACATAGTTTCAGTAACATAGTATGAAGTAAACAAAGCTAACTAACTTTATGATCTATACACTCAGGCTCTGATATCCAGAGAAACCAACCCATCAAATATCATTATACACCATGACTATTCTTCTTTCTTTAGCATTATAAGGATCACAAAAGCCTCAGCTGACAACAAAAACACAGAAGGAAAAAGGATATTGAAGGTCCAGTCATCTTTAAAAAGAAAGACCAGTTTGTCAATTCCTACATGATGAAAATAGATTTATAAAGGATACTTTCCCCAGAAGAGAATTAGGAATAAATAGAACTTTCGTCAAGTAAAACGAACAACTTTCCCAGCCAAGATACAAATTCACAGCTGTGCGTTCCTCTTGATTGGAAAATATTCCATAATTTTTGGGTCAATTAGTATCTTTGATGCATCATCAATGATCAAAGTGTGACCATCCGAGTTATTCTCTATAGAGTTGACAAAATACTCATAGGATTATCACAAATAAAGAAAGAAATTCAATAGTCACAGGAGAAATAAAACAATAGCTGAGACATCAAAAGGTTTACACAAATTTTTCAACCACAGCTAAATAAAATATGAATTAAAGGATATCAGAGCAGATATAAATCCAACACCAACCCCTGTACAAATGCAAACACATCTCAGATATGCTGACAAAGAAGCAATTTAAGGGTAACTAACTATTGAATATAAGGGCACAGTTAAGACGTACTAGAAAGATTAATAAAACTTCAGCTCTAATTTAATCATTGCACATGTAGTTTATAAGCATATTCTATACAAGAGACCAATCAGAACCAAAGAAAATGTTAGAAAGGTTATAGTTAATGGTGTTATTATACAAGAGAAGTGGCAATAATGTTATGTAGGAATTTGCTAAATAACAGATATTTTCTGCAACACAGGCACATCAACTCATCTGTGTTTTCCAGAATTGTCCAATTCCATTGTCATGTAAGTTCTACAACCTTGTCCTATGCTATTGCCGTGATGCATCTTCTATAATGACATTCTCTCACTTTAGTTATCCTAGATTTACCAATGAAGACTATTCATCAAACTGAAATTATTCACACCAAACCCACTTGCTTGGAGATTATCCAACATCGTCATCCATCACACAACTTTGCCAACTTTTATACTGCTAAGTGATAACGAAACCTTTAGTTTTAAACAAATGCACATACTTACAGGTGAAGCCATCCAATTATCAGCACAAGTAACTGAACTACAAGGTTAGGCATATATTCACTCATCCTTCCCCTGCCCATCCTTTCTTTTCTTTTTCGGTCTAATAAATCCAAGTTGTTGAAACCAATCATATTTCTGAATTTGCAGGCATATTAAACCTCAGTTTAATTCTCTTTCATAAACTATGAAATCAATTTTGATCTGAGCATAAATGCATTTAAATCTTCTATTAGCAATCCATAGCCAAAAGCAGCTTACTTTGTAAAGAAATCTTAATTTGGTACGTCAACATGAAAAATTAAGACAACAAGAAATTTCTGACAACAACGTTAACAACAAATCTGATTCTAACCTGATGACATTGAGCCAACAAATGTCTCGAGAAACCGCACAACAATTAGGAAAAAATTCTGTCCTGATGAGGCATGACTTTGAACTGATGACATGGTCCTAAAGTAAAAAAGATTCTGTCAAACACTGAAAAGAAAGGATGGAGCAGAAGTGTGAAAGGCATCCTCAAGCTCTTGAACAAACCCTCTCGAACAAACCTGTACAAGGAGATTGCCATCTGTATTGCCAAAAAATAACAGCAAAGTCAACCAACATGCAAGATAGGGAGCTGCAAAAAAATATAGATTTAAGATATCGAATACAAAACATACAGCATCGTTTAGAACAGATTCTCCAAACACCAAGGCGTATAGATTCACATCGATACCAAGTTCCTGAACCAAAAAAGAATATGCGAAACCAGTTAAATAGACATAACCAAAGGATAGCTCGGCAGTTCCCGAGTTGCTCGATTATTGTTACATTATCTTAAGATGTACTATCAACTGTACTGTAGTCATTATGTTTCATTCTGGCAGGGTAACAAGATGGGAAACACCCATCTTGAAACATTCTACTCAACATGTGTTCATAGTTCATACAATTATAAGCCAGACTAGTCCATGATCAAACTGGTCAAGTTCACACTTCAACAAGGAGCCAGCCAATTCTTATATCATGAGTAGGGTTCACTGAACCCTGACAACTTAAGCCTTGTGAAGGAGCGAGAACAGCAACTGCACATATTTTTTAGGATGGAAAATAGGAAGGCTTAATGCAGAAGTAAGTTTAAGGTTTCTCCTTGTGACATGAGAGACCAGGATTCCAACTTGGAGGTATGGCTCCATACATTGAAGCATTGGCGGGAGCATCATGTAGTGTAGTACACTGCCCTTTCTATTCCTAATACCATGCAGTTAATATTATTGCTATGATTTTTTTCTATTACTATCTCTTGCTTATTTTTCTTTCTCTTTTCCTGTGCCAGCAGCAGAACAACTGTGTTGTATTGGGCTCAGTAGAGCATGGTGTGCCATTTTGATAGCTAGCCAAAACCCTCCTTGCTGCCAGCACTTACATCCTTGGTTTCAAGCATTAGAACTACAGTGAGACACCAGCATGCTTTCATCAAATGCAAAGAACCTCAATAAGCTATGACCTAGAATGTCTAATAGAGAGTATGGAACTTTAATATCCATCTCATGTTTTCTAAAATTAAATGTCCTTGATAAACTAAGTTTGATGGGAAATTCCCATAAGAAAAACACAGATTGCTAATGTTTGCTGATAGACAAATTTTAGCCTGAGATACATAATCCATAAAAGGATATGATAAATAGGAATGATTAAGAAACCTGGAATATCGACAGAACAGTAACAGGATCAGTTGCAGATATGAGAGCACCAAACATCAGGCACTCAACCAATGGCAATCTGTACATCAGAAACGTTAAACCACCGAGATATCTGCCAAAAGAATGACGCATAAGATATGAAAATAAGTTTGAAACCACAAAATCTTATCCCATAATATATGGGGAGCAAAGGGTTAAGACATACTTACACTAAAACCCCTGTTACCACTGAAGCAATAAATGTTCCTAAGATAGCAAATGTGGCAATGGCCCCAAAGTTTGAAAAGAATGGTTTCTGTATCAGTTATACAAATACATCAGATTCAATTTTAAATGCAAGAACAGAAGCTCAAGAATAAATATGGCATCAGAAACTTACCGGTGCTAAACTGAACCCTGATTGGGTGTGCTAAAGTTAAAGAGAAACAACATACAATATAGAATGATACTAATCCTTCCAATATCATTGAACAGCAAAATAATAAATAATAAATAATAATTTTAGCATGCGCTTAGTTGGATATAATATAATTGGCGGCAACAAGAAAAGGAAGAAAAATTCCTCATGGAAATTAAACCACCTCCTGCAAAAGAACAAAAGATGGAAGCACTACGGATCAGGTACACTGGTCAGAGAGTTCATAAAATGAGGCATAAGGCATACACACCTGATACTGGTTTCAGTATCTGAAATATTAGCAAGGCCACCAACAAGTAAACCTGTAAATATAAAAGCAATTGATCTTTATTGCGGTTAAAATTATTCACAGAAAGAAGAAAAAATTACAACAACTTTAAGTTTCTTTCTAAAGGAACTTCCTGTCAGATTGGTGTAAGGCATCATGATTTTTTATTTTTAACAAACTTGCCATGCGAGGAACACATGGACAGGAAAGCATAACTATCTGGATATTAAAGGTAACAAAGTGTTGACGAAGATCAACCGGTGTTACTCATGTATTGAAGGATAAGAATAGCATGCCAAATCATACAAGAAACTAAAATTGTTAGTATAAGCATCCACAAGGCTTCAAAAGCCTGAAATATGGTGTCTTTTGTTGTGTATCTAATCCACAGAACTGTCAGTAAAATAGCTAGTTTACATGTGCTGCAGGATATTTATTTATTGCTTAAACATTCATAGTGTTCATTCAAATTAGCTCATCGACAACCCTCTTCCTTGCTTAATAAGGCATAGAGCATAATAAAAGGGATGTAAACATAATTGATCAGGAAATTAGGATCAGGAAGAGAATCATCAACTTAGGCAAGTATTTGCTACAACAAAGTAGACACGGTATCAGAAGTCAGAACAGTGTTCTTCTCATAGTAATGAGGATATATCACTCCATCTAGTCATATACATCAACCAACAACCAGATCATGTACATTAATGAAACCAGAGATTTGAAGGATAAGAAAGCTCACATGAGATTTAGAGTTGGAAGATAGTATGATATTGTTGTTGGGTATAATAAGTCAAAGACAGTAAAATACTAGCTCTGCAGATCTCCACTTCCTCTGATGCATTTATGTACAGCCATATCATTGGATTACAAACCAACAACAAAAATCCTTAGACCATAAACTTTGAACCTTTTTATCTAGTAATAAATTCACATCCTTAAATCCTGAATGTGTGTCGCCTGTTGAGACTCCACAACCATGTACTTCACTAAGAAGCCACTCAAAAATGCCTGCAACCTAAATCACAAGTGAAAGATCAAATAAAAAATTAACGGTTTTTCCATCCAACAGAGCCACCAGTCTCGGCATTTGCTGATCACACTTCCCCAGAATAACAGAGAAGCCATAAAATTTTTGAACTAGATATACAAATCTGAGTTCCTAATCTACCATACTTCACCTGACATGTAAAACTAACTTGATTCCTGAGTGCAATTATATGGCCAGACATTAAGAATTCTGAGGTACTAGTTAAAGGAATCATCAAAAAGTTTTCTGCCCCTCAGGTAGATATTTCAAATGGTAGCAAATCTTCCACCATTTTTTCTCTTGTTTTTTTTCAAAGTATAATCGGTTAAAATGAGATTTTATCATCTTATCAGTAGTCAAAGCTTTTATCAGTCAAGCTATAGCTGAAATATTTAAAAAAATTATCAGATGAGAATCTGAACCTCAACCTAATTTGAATCTCATCCTTTGGTATGCAAGTCTGGTATACCAATAATTTATCAAAGAAGACCTCAACCTTTGTAAGTGGGTGTGGAACCACTACCAATATTTTAGGTATGAAAAATCAAATGATATTTTTAGTCAACCCCTAGTATGTGGGTCTAGTACACTACCACCATGAAAAACAATCTATATGCATCAAATCTTTACAATTTGCAACTTAAAAAATGATGTTCCAAAAGAACAATTTAAACCACAAATTTTCACAATAACAATTCCTATAAAGAACACTGACGTCTCATAATCCTATCATACCTTGGGAGACATTCTTCTAGAGCTATGGAATACACTCGTCAACTTAACAAGCCCAGTGTGAGCATCAAGAACTCATGATAGTACACCATCTTCTCCTTTGGAACTTATCTTCAAGTGTAAATTATTTGTTTATGAAACAAATCATCTGATGATTAATTTCATTCCCCTTCATATGGGAGCGCTAGGTTTCAGTTACTTCAGATACTCGATAATCGATTTAATCGCTAGCATAATGAACAACAAAACCGATCGGTGGTATAAACAATCCAAACCAAACCAATTTTTGGCCAAAATGATCTCCAAGAAGGTAATTTCAGAACCCCCCAACATATAAATTAACAGCAGAAGAAATCAAGTAAGAACACGAGGAGCGTGATAAAGGAGTCCACCCGCATCAGACGCGCCGTGGAAAGAAAGGGGGGAGAAAAAAGGGGGAACGGGTACCTATGATGAGGGAAGCGCTGGCCTCGGGGACGTAGTAGAACTTGTGCCGGCGGAGAACATGGCCGACTACGAAGGAAAGCACCAGCATAGAGATCTGCAGGAGGATCCCCACCCCAGCCGCTTGCTGCTCTTTGCCCGGCGGCGGGCTCACCGCCGGCGGCGCAGTCACGTTGAGCTCCAACATCGACGACGATCGGACGAACCCCTCCCTGACCACCAGAGGCGTCCCTTCTCCGCTGCTCTCCCTCCTTTCCTAACAGTATGTCTCCTCGACCTTTCCACGGAGAGAGAGAGAGCGAGAGAGGAGGACGGCGAGAAGAGGCAGACGCGAACGCGAATACTATGAACTCACACCTACTTATCATGTACCCACTCAACCACCTTCGTTACTGTTCGAAACATTTGGTGCCAAGGGGACCCACCGTCAGATACAATTTGAAAGGTACAATGTTGCTCCTTTTTTACCAGCCATCTGTTGATTCCACGTGGCAATTATCATCACCGTTCGGATTTGCTGTAGTTTGAATCGGCGAAAAGATCGAAGACGATGAGATCAACGACAATAACACCAAGTTGTAGAACTCGATGGCATCATCGTTATTTGTTACTACTGCTCTTCGTCTATAAATTTAATATAAATATAAATGGTAAGTTTCCGAATAAAAAATTCTAATCTTCTGGTTTTCCTAAATCCCGTTTTGAATTTATTTCCGGATAGTATTTTTCATAATGAACAAAATCCTAAAAAATAGTATATTAAATTTGTCACTTTATATTTCGATTAAAACTATGTCCGATGTATTTAACCATGCTTAAGTTGGTAGATATTCTAATGATTTATGAATAGAAACATATGATATTTTTAGATATATTAAATATGTGTTTTTATGGTGAGTCCAAATAACCATCAAATTAAATTGATGAGTTGATATTTCATATTTTTGCCCATCAAACGTGGATCTCCACATCATTCTCGATGAAAGCTAAGTAGACACATCATACTTAGCTCGAACCCAGGTCTCAAGAAGAAGTTTACCTCGATCCATCGCTAGAGTACCTCAAGTCAACATCAACAAACAAATCAACATCTTTCTCTTCACCCACAGCTCAAGGACTCCAGGTCAACACCAACAGATATATCGATAACTCGCTCCTCGCTCGACGAACACAACAACGTACAACTCTGAACCAATGCCCACACATATTAAACAACATCGTATGAACTTTACTTTTCGAATGTAGTATAAAAGTCACCTAAATAAACAGTAAAAACGGGGGGCATTTGAATCTGTGCAACTTACACTCAAAATACTTCAATTCTCATCACTAACTTGATCGTCGAGGAGGTCAAGTCGAGGCGCCCCCATTACCCGACTGAAGCCTTGACGTAAGTGTTAACAACCTCAAAAGCCAACCGAGGAGCAGAAGGATGCCCTCGTAAAGAGGAAACCTTTGCCCACAGAAACCAACCAAACAAGGTCCTCCTACCGATGATAAGCAACTCCCTCCGAAACATTGCAATAAACTCCGAGCGGCTACAGCTCCACCAAAAACCAAAAGTCGACTCCAGCATGAGGCGATCGCTTGGGTCCCCGATCTACCAACCGACGTCCCAAGAAACCAGCACATCTCTCGAGCACCAATAAAAAATCTCCGGATGTCCATGTGTATGCATGCAGGACCAAGCCGAGACAATACCTCAACCTCGGTACGTAAGATGTACAACATGAGTCAATATACAATAAGGTTATACAATTTTCTTTTAATTATTTAGTCATAATATGTGTACTAAATTGATTTATCGAACAATGCAATCATAGTCGGATAGTCTTAGAGATCTCGATCCTCATAATTTAGTCATACATATAATGTGTTGATTATTGAGATATAGTGGCGATCACCTCTCCATGAATTCAAACTGTTTGGAAGATAAAAACTGCATGTATATTCAAAAATTGAAAGAAAGAAGGATACGTACAGTAAACACAATGAAGCGAGAGGCCTCCGCGGATGGCTATGGTTTTGTCGTCATGCACACCGGCCACCGCAGCTCATCCTTATTGGTCTTGTTAGGGTTTTAGGAGGGGCCACTCGACATGGAGGCTCTCCGCCGGATCACCCGCCGTCCTATTCGTCATCGCTTCCTCTCCTCCCAAGCCTTCGATCCGCCGCCCGCCGCCCCTCGCCGCCGTGTCGTGGTTACAGGTACCCGCATTCTCTCCCCTTCCGCTTCCGCCTTCGTCCGCACCGGCTGATCTCGATTCGTCGGCCGTGAGTCGGGGCCTTGGGCAGGCCTGGGGATGGTCACCCCGCTCGGGTGCGGCGTGGGGGAGACGTGGCGGCGGCTGGTGGATGAACGGTGCGGCGTGCGGGCGCTCACGCCCGCTGATCTCAGAATGGACGGCTTTGATGAGGCCACGGTGATGCACACCTACGACCAGCTGACGTCCAAGGTGGCGGCCATCGTGCCGTGCGGAAACGGGGAAGGGAAGTTCGACGAGGAGCAGTGGCTGCAGTCCAAGGTATTCGAGAAGTCTAATTCAATTTTCTGCGTTAGGGCTCTGTCTCGTCGAAATCTCGGATGTGTCTTTCTTCCATCCTTAAGTACTTTCCGAATCAGAAGCTTAGGTCAAATGTGAGGATTCATAACATAGTTCGTCATGATTTCGTTATGCACTTCGTTGCGGTGGTAGTGTATTAGGGCCCATTGTCAAACACCATTGGAGTTATCTTTTGTTATTTGAGTTGTATGTGGATCCTTATTCTAGGATTTCTTCAGACAATACAAACGTGTTTGGTGAAATCTTAAACTCATGGATTAGAGACCTTCTTTTCAAATCGTCATTGAGACGGAAGAAATCCAACTGTGATGTAGGGTGCAGATAGCATGGTCTGCAGTGTGTCAGGGAGGACTAATATACATGGTAACAGAGTCAAACTAGTGGCTAACTCTTCTACCTAATAAAATATGGCGAAAGCTAAATATTTCAGATGCTAAGTGGACCAAGATAATAGATAATTGTTTGCAAGTATTTAGAAGGTGGAAACCAAACAGTTTAAATTTCTCTTGAGATCTTTGAGATTGAGTGAACTGTCAATGATACACATTGAAGATGAAAATTTCTTCCATTACATCATCCTTCGGTTTTCAAGAATTGATCTATTATCTCATTTGTGTCATGGAGTGGAAAAACAAAATTTATTTTTCCATCTCAATGTCACAATTAAGCCAAGTAGCCGAAGGTGCCACATGTCTCTTTATTAGTCCCCCACCCCACTTTTTTTGGCCATGTTATGAGCCAAAAGATTGATATTCTGTATGCTACCTTAAAAGATTCTAAAATCCACTTCAGTTATTCTTATTATCTTATACCAAAAATTTCCTGTGCATCTAATTTCTTTCTATTTCTCAGGACCATAGGTCCACATCAAGATTTATTGCTTATGCTCTCTGTTCAACCGATGAGGCTCTAAGAGATGCAAACTGGTTACCAACTGAACCAGAAATGAAGGAAAGAACGGTACCAAAATTTTATCTTTAAATGTTTAGAAACTTATATTATATATGGTTATCGTCTAATCCTAAGGTATCAGGGTGTTTCCATTGGCGGTGGGATAGGAAGCATCTCCGACATTTTAGATGCAGCTCAGCTGATATGTGATAAGGTCCTTTCTCATATTATACTAAGTTTATGATATTGAAATCCTTCTTGTTTCTTCTCTGGAATCGAGACTTATTTATAATTTGGTTTTTATCATAGGCAAGTACATGATTGTGCATGGCAGGCATGGCTGTATCAAATCATTATATGACATACTCTACTTTTGGAAAACAGCGGTTACGTCGGCTTAGCCCATTCTTCATCCCTAGAATACTGATCAACATGGCATCTGGTCATGTCAGCATGAAATATGGATTTCAGGCATGAAATTTGCTCTTTTGATTTTCTGTCATTGTTTCAAAATATCATTTGTAGTCAGAATTAAAGAATACCAGCTGAACTTGTTTGTCCTATTTGGTAGGGCCCAAATCACGCTGCCGTTACAGCTTGTGCAACTGGAGCTCATTCCATTGGTGATGCAACGAGGATGATTCAGTTTGGAGATGCGGATGTTATGGTCGCTGGAGGAGCAGAGTCCAGTATCGATGCTTTGTCAATAGCTGGGTTTTGTAGGTAAGATTCAGTTGATAGATCCTTCAGTTTGTGCTTCGTAATCTAACAGTGTTTGTCTCTTCAAGATAAGTGCTCTGGTCTATGTTGATGATAGATCACTTGCAACATGAAGGATGCCATTTCTCCTAAACTTCAACACAATGGATCCCACATAACACAATGTATTTCAAACTCGATAACGATTTCCAGAAATTTGGAGGCATGAAATTTGTGTTTTTTTTCCTTGTACACCAAATAATACAAACCATTGTACAAATCTGAAAATACAACATGTTAGTTAAAGATCTCTGTCATTTGGGAAAATCTGGTCATCTTATGATAGATAGAACTTGTAAAGAACACTCTGAAGTGCTTCTTAACCCTGAAATGTTGTCAATTCTTACCATTCAATGCCAAAATAAGTCACTGAAGCATCGAATGATGGGGATTGAAGTCCTGAAAACTATATTTAAACGTCAATGATTTTATTGTTATTTTGTTTTGCCCTTAAGCCTGCTCTTCTATTTGTGTGTGCACATGCACGTACGTGTAGAATTTCTTTTGCATAACTTTGGCTGCTTGCACTTTGCACCTGCTTATAATGTGGCCTTACATGTTAAATTGATAGGTCAAGAGCACTGGCTACAAAGCATAACCTTCTACCTCAAGTATCTTCTCGACCATTTGATTGCGACAGAGATGGGTTTGTGTACGACATAATTCCTGCACCTGTTTTTCTTTATTATTCCCCGTTTCATCTTTCTTTTTTGGTTCTGGTGGATATTATCATCTGATAAATCAAATTACAGAATAGGTGAAGGATCTGGCATCATGGTGTTGGAGGTGAGTCATCTCCTGGGATGTTTGAGGATATTCTCTATTTTATTTCTGTTCAATACAATATTTCAGGATCCAATGATGATTCTTTTTTTTTGTTTTTCTTGTAAAATTATTTCGGAAATAATGTGCAGCTGTTTTGTAGGGCATTGCAAATTGTTTATGTTGCTTGAGTAGTTTAGCAGGTGTACTGGTAATGGTGTTATTCATTGTCTGTGGGGTGAGGTCCTTGCAACTTGTGATTTAGAAACTGTAGTGACATCGGAGGATATTGTCAGACTCTAGAAATATGAGAACCTAACTGACTTGTTTTGCTCCTATAAGGCAGGGCCTACTGCATCTCCTCTTTTCCTATCCGTTTGTTACACAGCACTCTGCTTAGAAAAGATACTATAGTAGTGTATATTGTGAAGTTGTGTTATTGGACTGACAATGAATAAGTAAAACTGTAAAAGCCCATTTCTCTGTAAGTTTATGATGTTTTGTGAATGCTACCTTTGCTTATCATATAAACCTGAATGTTGGTAGCTAATTTTACTTGCAATTAGACCACATACAATGCCAATAATCGAGATATACACGTAGATAATAGATGAATTAGATGTTGCTCCTTTTTTTGCCTCTTGCTCATCTGCTATGTAATACAAGGATCGACAATTTGGTACTTACTTTGTAACTTACAGATTAATGCTTCATGTCTTGAGGGTTTTAATTAGTAACAACTTATATTTTGTTTTGTGCAAAAAGGTCTGGGCTGTTAATTATAGTATGATTATCTAAATGATATAATTCAGGCTATGATTTCAGTTTGGGTAATAGCACCCAGTATTCTATCATGACTGTATTCTCTTCATGATGGTTATAAATTTTCTTTCCTAGTCAGATATATGGATGGTCGGTTCTACACTCATTATGACTAAACACATTTCACATCGTCATCAACATAAAAGAGAGTTCCCCATAGAGTGAAGCACGTGTTAGAAGAAACAGTTTTTTTCGAAAAAAAAAAGTCTTCTTTGCAGAAAACAAACAATGTGTAACTCTCCTGAATCGGTGGTGTTAGAAGATGAAGTTTCTTTCTCTTTCCAACTGAGTACAAAGCTATGCAAGTACAAAGCCATTGCAGAAGCAGATGCAATCGTATCTGGATTGATTACCTGAAATGGCAGTCAAAAAGTGATTCGGTAAGAATATAATTAAGAGATATGTTGAAGGTCTAGAAGAGGGTGGAGGATAGAAGTTTACCTAGGTCTAGACTGGGATTGCAAGAAATAAATACTCACAATCAAAGAGGAGGCATCCATTGATAAGATTTGCTGAAGCAGAAGATATGTTACAGTTAACCTGTAGAATGACATGGTTTGATTTTGAATAATCATCTGTTTTGTTTTATCTAATATTATTCCCTTACTAATTTTCCTTTGCAATGGCAAGCCTTGACGTGACAACTTCAATGACCTGGGTATAGTGTTTGGGTCGTGGAAACATCTTTATTTACCAAGGGGAGTTATGTATAGTGAAATTTACTAGATTTGGCATTGGTGAGAGCCTTGCATGCTAAACAACCCTTTCTTTATGAATTTTGGTGTGTATTTCTGTGACCATGTTTGCTGTTGCAATAAACACTTTTCTGCTATTTCTTTATGTGTATATTTCTTGGCCATTTTTGCTAAATGCCAGGAACTGAATCATGCTAAGGAACGAGGAGCAAAAATTTATGCAGAAGTTCGTGGCTATGGGATGTCAGGTTTCGTTCAATCTTTTTTGCTTAGTCTAACTTCTCTATTTCCAGCTACATCTTATTTAATGGTCTATACTTTCCAATAGGTGATGCATATCATATAACTCAACCACATGTTGATGGGAAGGGTGCTATTTTAGCTATGACACGTGCACTCGAGCAGGTATTGCTACACCTGGTTGTCCTCAACTTGTCAATTAAGTTAGAATTTAGGATATATATATATATATAGAGAGAGAGAGAGTCATCATCTGGCCTTATATTGTTTGCATGATGATATGTCAATTTACAAAGTTGTTATATATTTGTTTAAAGAAGGTGCTTTTTTCTTAAAATTTTTCCAAGGTTAGTCAGGGCTTCGTCCAAATCAAGTAGATTACATAAATGCCCATGCAACTTCAACCCCTCTTGGTATATATCTTACATATTCTGATGCCTATTTGACATTTTTAAATATTGATGACCCCATAGGTGCTTCTTATAAGCAATTTTTTTAAGCTGCTATTTGACCAAGCAGGTGATGCAGTGGAAGCTAACGCCATAAAATCAGTATTCTCTGGCCATGCTACATCAGGTGCTTTAGCACTGTCCTCGACGAAGGTATTGTTACTTGTCCTCGCTAACCTTTTGAAGCTGTAGGTTACTTTCTGTGCTTCTTGTGAATCATTACATGCCTAAAATTGGTGATTTACAGGGAGCTACTGGCCATCTACTTGGTGCAGCAGGATCTGTGGAAGCCATTTTTAGCGTGCTAGCTATTTGCCATGTAAATTCATCTGATTGACATTGTTGCGAGTGTGATCATCACAAATCTTCTGTGCTCATCTGCCACTTCTAATTTCAGGGAATAGCGCCGCCAACAATCAATCTTCTAAACCCAGATCCTGTTTTCCATGATGGGTATATGCCTTTGAGCACCTCCAAGAAGATGCAAATAAGTGCTGCACTCTCGAATTCATTTGGCTTTGGTGGCACGAATGCGGCTCTGTTGTTTGCTTGCCCACCAACATAGTCTACAGAGATTCTGCCATTTCTCAAATTTCTTTTTAAGTCACCAAACAGTTGAGGCGTTCCAATGACCGACTGTTGTAAAAGCATTACAAACTGTGTCCTGGTGATGTCAATTAATTACCTTTCCTGGAATCCAACCTGTTCATACGTTAAAAGTAGCGGAAGGAAAGTTCTTTGAATCCGAAGACACCTTCTTTCCACGCACTCTTCTTATCTATTAGATCTGGTTCCAAATTTCTCTACTGTGAGCTTGTTTGACTTGGTTCTAGTTGTGCAGTTGAGTGGCGCGTGTGTGAAATCTGCAGATGACAAGGACAGTGGTCTCATTTTTCTTCCTCGACTCGTTGTCGCTTGTGGAGCCATGGCTGACGATTACATTGCAAGATTGGAGAACGAGTAAAAGAGGTACCAAATCTTCTCACCTTTTTTTTTGGGTTCTTATTTGTTTGGCGGTACAAATTTGTATCCTCCTCGAATGTGATGGTGCAATTGGGTGTGGCCCGCAAAGGGAACAATAAAAGGTGATCCGGGCCGTCCATTCCCGCAGTCTGCTGGTATCAAGAATTGATTGACGGTCAGGAACATTAGGAAGCAGGCAAAAGCAGCGGTGGGGGGGTGAGGTCGCAAGTCGAACCCCTTCATGGACATATACATCTGTGTTGTATTTTATTTAATGAGGTGATGTTGGATTGACGCAAGACCTATTATTATATCCATTAAATTGCTGAGAGGGAGAGGGTCATATGCATGCAAACACGAGGGTGGTTTGGTTTGGCCAAGTCTCACGTGCGACTCGGTCACTGGACTCGGCTGTTGGGGGTTGAAAGGTTCTTCTCTAGTGTGCCTTCCTCATTACTACATGATCACATGTTGCTTTCCTTCTTCCGCGGGTCTTTCCCTCGCCCACATCGACACCACATTAATAGAGTCTCTGTCTGATACGTGACAAGCAGTTCCCTTCCTGTATCCCACCCAAGTAAAAAAGATTCCCAACAACAGTGCAACCCATATCAACCCATATTATGCATGTGGCTGACTTGGTATTATGCATTGCTGAGGCCGAGCATCTAAAAGAATTCCAAAATTGGATTCCCATCTTATCGGCGTCCATCACACCGTGTGATCAATCACATCCACCGTTCACGCTGTGGGGGATGTGATTTGTCCGTGTTGTTCTCGTAGGCCACCATCATCAACGCCGCGGCGGATCACCATCTGATCGAATCGCAAGAGTCTCCGGTTCGCCCTCCCTTCTCCGCCGCTGGAAGTCCGCCACAGAAGGAAGCTCTTTTGGTTTCACCGTTGGGGAAAACAGATGGGAGTTTTTCGCACCTCATGGCCTCATCCACGGCGTCGCCGTCCCTCTTCCTTGAGGTAGTAGTCCCTCCCAACACACAGCCAGAGGATACAGAACAAATCCCATCGTCTTCCCGTTCTAATCTTCGTGGAGGGGATGTTTTGAGAAGCCACCGTTATCTCTAAGATCACACCCGCTTGACCTCCTCCTCCTCCTCCTCTTCATTTCTAATCAAAATGCAATATTTGAACTCCTAATTCATTTTGACCATTTCCTTCAACCAAATCCATCTCAGAAAAAAAAAAAAAAAAAACAACAGTCACCTTTCTTCCGTCTGGGAAGGAACATTGATCTTTGATTTATATCGAAGACCATGTGCCAATGAATCTTTTTGTGGGATATCCATGGTAAGAGCTTCGTGGCTTCTCATCGAAAGCGAAGGTTTGATCCTTAGATGAACAGGTTTTTCTTGTGTTCAGGTAATGTGACTTCTGTTTTCGTCTTCATTGTTGTTTGAAGCAATTGGCTATTCTGGTTGATCCAAAAAGATGCGGTTTTTGAAGGACTACACCATCGTCCTTGAGAGGCCGTTGGAGCAAGGATGTTTGGAACTCAAGCTCAAAAAGACGCATCCAATGGGTTTGGCCCCAGAAGAAGAGCCTATTGGCTAACCTCGGTCACCTCCACCGCCGCCAGGGCCACCACCACCATCACCTCCATCCCCAAGAAGACTAGCACCTTCTCTGTCAAATTCGAAGACATGTACGGGTTCACCGCCGAGGGGAACATCGACGATGTCAATGTTCTGAACGAGGTGAGGGAGAGGGTGAGGGAGCAGGGCAGGGTTTGGTGTGGCCTCGAGGCAAGCAAAGGCGCAAACTGGTACCTGCAAACGCAAATCTCATCCAATGGGGAGGGGATCAGTGTTGCCTCGCTGAAGCTGTCAAAGCTTGCTAACACAATCACATTGAAGAGGCTCGTCAGGAAAGGGATACCGCCAGTTCTGAGGCCAAATGTGTGGCTTTCGGTGTCTGGCACTGCAAAGAAGCGATCCACGGTGCCGGAGAGCTACTATGATGATCTGATCAGAGCTACAGAAGGAAAAGTTACACCTGCCACAAGACAAATCGATCATGTGAGTAGTTGAATTTTAAGATTCTACAAGCTTGAATGAAAATTAATATGATATGTTGTCATCATCTCTGATCATTGTGCTTATTATGATTTGGGCATGATAGTTTATCTCAGAAGTTATTCCAGATTCTTATATATATGGTTTTTTTTATGGACATATGTATATTGCATATTGCAGATCATGGAATTGCCTCTTTTCTGCATCTGAATTCTAATAGTAGTGTTTTCATATGTATGGACAATTTCAATTTTACATAAACTGCATAGCAGAAACAGACAATGTAAATATTTCAGGCAAACATGTAGCTAACAAGCACATGAAAGGTTCGTAAATGATGATGCTTAGTTACGAAAAGATGAACGCTTGTACAGTTCATATTTTATTACCAAGGGACATATCATATTGCCACTTCAGATTGTGAAGGCCCCTCTGTAATGGGCCTTGTTCATGCTTAGGACACTGAACTTACTTTGTCACTGTAGTACTTTCTTCAGAAATCTCTCTTTCTCTCTCTCTCTCTCTCTCTCTCTATCTGCATCCCCTGTTGTTGTATGCATTATAGTTATTAGACCAAAGCTGAGGTAGGTTACAAGAAAGTATCTAGTGACAAATAGGAAAAGAGAAATGCACATTTTCTTGCACGTGCTTGATAGAACAAGTGACCAATTTTGTTTTCTGAGTAACTGCTTCGTTCCGACAGTTCATCATAGTTCTGATGGCATCAAGATGCTTTTCTGCTCCATCATATGTAGATAGCTAGAATATACTCAGCTTAATGTGCTCACTTTTCATCCAATTACTAGTTTAGCCTTCGATTAGCAATATCATTACACTTTAAATTATTCTTTTTATGTAAGTTTACAATCATGAATTCTATGAGCCCCCTCATTCCATCCAACATCTAGATTAAGTTTTTGTTTCTTCATCTTTGGCTCATTAGATGCAATGATCTAATATATGCGTTCTGGTGGAGAAGAATTAATATTGAAAACACAAAGCTGCATACATTCACAACCGGAGTTGAATATCACATTTTCTCTCATGGATGAGATTATTATGACTTCTTACATCCATTTTTTTACTTGTTTAATCAATATTTGATGTATATGCAGGATCTCCCAAGAACTTTCCCCTCTCATCCATGGTTGGACAGCCCTGAAGGTCAGGCATCTCTTAGGAGAGTCCTTGTTGGGTACTCTTTTCGAGATTCAGATGTTGGTTATTGCCAGGTAATCGGAGTTTTCCTTTTCACTGACACCAAAACAACACGTTGCAATTCCTCCATAGCATCTGAAATTTAAAGCTGCTACTGCAGGGTCTAAATTATGTGGCTGCCCTATTACTACTAGTAATGAAAACAGAAGAAGATGCTTTTTGGATGCTTGCTGTCCTCTTGGAAAACGTGTTGGTTAACGATTGCTACACTGATAACCTTTCCGGATGCCATGTAGAGCAAAGGGTGTTTAAAGATCTTCTAGCAAAAAAGTGTCCCAGGTTTACATTTATTTTTTGACCTCCAGCACTATTTTGTTTACCCGAATGTCCATGACCTAATAGCTGTTCATTTTGCTTTAACATTCAGGATAGCTGCTCATTTAGAAGCCATGGAGTTTGATGTCTCTCTTGTAGCCACAGAATGGTTCCTGTGCCTCTTCGCAAAGAGCGTACCATCCGAGGTAACATTAAATTCAAGGAAATCTGTTATGTTTTGTCAATGGCCGCAAGGCTAAAAGAAAATTTAAGAAATGGCTGTGCTAGATCTGCGTATAGTTCTCAATTATGCAGAACTATGTCTAGTTTGTCATCATCAATGTGTAAAAAGAAAATAATGTTGAGTTATTGGGCTTTTAGTATTACTTCATTTTCTATCATCTGCTTGAAAGGATTATCCTTGTTGAGTTACATTCAATTCAACTTGTCATGAAAAAAAAAATCTTTCTTATTTGTTTAACCTGATTAGTTTTTACACTCAGTAATCTGGTATCATTTGATTGATAATTAGGCAACAATTTCACTTGGCACATTTGTTAGTATAACTTCTGTTTGATAACTCTGCTACTAGGTTGATGCTCTCATGTGGGAGATATGGCTTCTAAGTGCTGAGGATTTGCCTATGCTATATACATATCTTATTATCTGACGTAAAGTCTTCTTATCAATTTTTTTCAAAAGTTAATTCTGGATGTTTTTTCAGACAACCCTGCGGGTCTGGGATATTCTGTTCAATGAGGGGGCAAAAGTTCTTTTTCATGTTGCCCTAGCCATCTTTAAGGTATACCACTTGTATCTTGGTCTTTTATGGGTAAACTAGTAAGTCTGTATTCAAGAAATTTTGGATTGTTTTTTTATAATAAATAATGAAAGCTCATTAATTTTTAGTAGATTATTGGAAAGGACTATACAATGTCCATTTCTCATGGTCTTGCTTTAACCATTCAATCTGATTGTAGATGAAGGAAGACGACTTACTACGTGCTCATCAAATCGGCGAGGTAATTGATATTCTACAAACAACCACCCATCATCTATATGACCCCGATCAATTGCTCACGGTGAGAATGTTTGCTTTGTTTGATGTGAACCTTCTATTTTGTGGCAATTTCATAGTCATAGTTGGAACATACAAAAGGACTTTTTTATTTTTGTTAGAAATGATACCAATAATCTGAGATAAACTATTGTGATTCTGCTAGGTGTCTACTTGCCTCATCTACTAAATCATATTAGTTATGGTACAATTTCAGACACATAAAAAATCTAGTGCTGTCTTCATTAACATTAGGCCTTCAGAACTACTGCTGTTGAACATATTTTACTAAAAATTATTGAGAACATACGCCTCCACATAAGTGCTGTATCAAGTTTCCTCCCTAAAGGCCATCCTTAGTGTCTTTAGTAGTAAACCATTATTTGTCAGCTAGTAATTTCATTCAGATTGCATTTGGGAGCACATTTGTATTTTAAATGTACAATTAGAAAAAAAGGTTTGAGTCAATCTACAGTTATGGAATGCTTAGTGTGTTTTATAAACAATAGATGAAAATTATATTTTAAGTGTGCATAATGTTGTTTGATAAAATTATATTTCAAAAATTCATTAAATGTTTTGTGATAAATTTACCTTCCCAATATTTTTTAATATTTATTCAAAAGTGAATATATATATATTTAAATTAATAAGTAAATAAATAAAATAAATGAATCTTATAAAAAATTTCATATGATCTAAATATATAATAAATAAAAATAAATAAAATTTTACCTTATAGAAAATGTAAATAATGTTGGCTACTCACTAAATTATTTTAGCAATCTTATAATTTTAAATAGAGTCATAGAATAAATTTGAAAGTAAAAAAAATTATGTTAGTTAGCATATTAAGATGCTAATGCTACCCTGATGTAATATCAGTATTTGAGCATTTCTAATGCAACATCTAGGCCAGATAAGATTTGAAAAAAAAAAAAAAACCAAATATCAATTCATATCTTAAGACTGAAAGGAAAAAAGACTCGGCCTGCCTAAAGAATTCGATGAGTGGAATAGTTTCGTATCTTATTAACTTTTTACCCATCTTTAAAGGGAAGTGCACTCTTGATTGATTTTCTAGAACTGACCATGGCAAATTGTTCACAATGTTCCATTACAGGTAGCTTTCGACAAGATCGGTTCTATGACTGCAAACACAATCACAAAGGAAAGAAAGAAACAGGAACCAGCAGTGATGGCTGAGCTTGACCAGAGACAGAGACGACTCAACACTCTGAACACAAACGGGTAATAGTCTGGTGCCAGATAAATTTCCTCAGACTCAGATGAGGTCGATGCTACGAGGGAGATGGAACAAGGTTTCATCCCAATGGGCGACGACCAGAAAACTAAACCTGCAAAGTGAAATTGTCTTAAGACATTTGTTAATTGGCATTTGGTTAATCACCAGCCTGATGTTCTGTTTTTTTTTCTTTTCTCTGTAGTTGTGTTAAAAAAAATTTCTTTTGTGAAACAAAGAAAATTCACAGGTTCAATATCTTGGAACTTACATTGATGTTTCTTTCTACAAGGTTACATTGATGTTTTCAAGCTGTTGAAGTTCCAACTTGTGAGCTAGCAGTGATTATTAGTGCCATAACTCTGTTTTATCAATGGAATATGATTTAGCTGCTTGTGGTGGTAGATGCAGTCAATGGACTACAATGCAATATGGTTTGAGATCTTATGGATCAGCATACAGAGTGGAAAGATATCTCAAGCCATTGATGGCCTAAAAGATGCCGGCATCGATTCCTTGAAGCACTCAAACCATGAAGAGAAGCAGGGAGAGAAAAGGAAGGATGAATCTGTGGCAACAAAAAATTAAGGCAAAGCAAGTCCAAAGAAAAGATATCGCAGTAACCTTCAACGAAGCAAGCTTTAGCATATGAAACATGGTGAGGCATGATCTCCATCGAGTTCGCGGAACAGGGATGACCTATCAAGTGTCGTTGATACCATGCATGGCTGCTACAGGAAGAAGTGAGCACCTCATGCGACGTGTTCTACCACGCCATGCCATAGAAAGCATACGGCATGCTCTCACGTACGAACGATGAGCTCCACGACGCCCGGCCTCCACATCGCGTCGGCTCCGTCGCCGGCGCAGCACACGAAGCACGCCGACATGAAGCCGTCGAGCATCGCCGAGTGCGCGTCCAACATGCGGCGGCCCACTCCGATCTCCGCCTCGTTGCCCCTCGCCTCAAGGGAGGTCTCGCCGGTGGTAACCCGCGCGCTCCTTTTTCATGTGTCACCACCAAGCACTGCATTTTGGCGGCGGCGGCGGCGGCGGAGGAGGAGGAGGAAGCTGCTGAAGCAAACTCTTTCCACCGCCGCCTATCTCACACTGATAAAATCCACATCGGTAGTACTTCAAATCCATGTTTACAAAGTACTTTAGGAAATCAATAAATATATTTTAGTTAAGAAATAAAGGCATAATTAATTAGAGACTATTGAATCCTAAGCATCAACCATTACAACCATCTTTTTAACATAACTTATTTGAATCATACTGGTTTGGGAATAGCTTCTTTTTTTTTCCCCCGAAATATCTCTTTTGGTATTATTCTGCATCCATTCCAAATTCACGATATAACCTTTGTCATAGTTTATCATCACATAAATATGAATTAGAAATATCCAATAATAATAAAGCCCATAATTATTCCAACTAAATTCAACTTCATGAACCTTTTTGTCATCATCGAATGTTGTAAAATATAATATCATCCTTGATTAAATTAAGAGTATTTGAATATTTATAATTTACAATAATTCTTTTTAGATCTTCCTTTACCTGCGGGATATACTCATGTCAGAGATACAAAAAAATAAAAAAAACTCGATGCTAATATAATCTTTTATCTTTGTCCTTTTTTTTTTTTTTCTTGGACTATAGGATCAATCAATAGCTTTCACAAATTTTACAGTGCATAATTTCTTGAAGAATCTCTCAGATTAGGGCTCTATTGCCAGATTGTTCTAAGTAGTGAATGCATTGTGGAGGAGAGTGGTGATTGATCTGATAGCAAGCATGAACAATGGCTGACATAGTTGGATGCAACTGTGAACATGGTTTGCTCTCAGTGCAAAAACTTCATATCCATCTTGCATCAGCAATAGAATAGATCAAACATGGAAGCTCACCACCTACTGGTCTGCTTTGATCATAGCTTGAAACCAACTCATTTTGGAGAGTCACAAACCAAGATTGGCTTTCCATATATTTCCCCATAACCTATTTTTCTTAAGATGCTAATCTTTTATCTAAACTAACACTTCATTCAAGAATAGGACTAATACCACCTCAAATCCAAAAGTTACTGAAGACATGCCAAGACTGCTCAAGCTAAGTGAGTCTCTAAAAGCTAGTTGACTTAGATCACCTGATCTTTCACAACAGGGTTGCTCCAGGAAATAGGTTGAAGAGATGGGAACAGGAGGTAATTAACAAAGGAAATATCTTCCATTATCAAACTCATATGTAGGAAGATACTGCAACTACAAACTTGATACTCACAAATGGAAGAAAACTGGAGAGAATAAAGGTTGTTCATTTCTAAATCAGGCAGGTTCTTTTACATACCTATGAATCATATATGAACCAATAAAAAATGTGTAAATTCCAGTGTAATTGACAAACTCCCAAAACCAAAAAACAACATATCCTGAACATTGCTAATTAGATCATATGTGAAACCATAAGAAATAGATAGAACACCATGATCGAAACTCAAGTCTCATGATTCAACTCCTCTTGTATCCAGTCTCTAATGGATCGTGTTGCTTAGGGATCTTCATAGCACACTCATCCACGGCTAGAACTCAGTTGTTGCGGAGGGAACAGCAAACAGGTTTGCAGCCTTCTAATTTCAAAACAACCTGTAACGACGACACATCTGATTCACAAGCTATCATGCATATATATTGCATCCCATGTTTCATTTTATCTCATTGATGAACCATGATGTTACTCGCATGGTTCATTCAATCCAGAAAACCTCTTTTAACAAAGGAGGATTTGATTCTTCAGTTAGGTCACAACCATTCTTGTAAAACTATAACTACTGGGATCAGATTTCTGAAGGAGGTGACATTTAGAAAGGAACATGTTTCTCCAAACACCTTTTAGATTGATAGACATATTTAATCAGGCAATATGCAGGTTTGGCTTTAGAAGCTTTCCCAAGCATACTACTTGGTCCTACAGAAATCTAACCTCCTAGAGAATGATTAGAAAAAACACAGTGTTTGGCGCCATCTTCCGCAACCGACATTAGGCAAACAATATAAAACATCAAGGAATATTTTTCTTCATGAAAACTGAAAGGTTTAGAGCAGGTTCATAGGCCAGGCACAAACATTTGAAGACCTGTTGCTGTTGCTGAAACTGAAAAAAGTAATAATAGTCCATTTCACTGAGATCTCAATTAAGACAAAAGCTTGCACTGAAAGGAAAATAGATCAGTTACAACAAATCTCATCACAAGTTCACTAATTTGCATCTCATTTGATGCACAAACACTGATATGTTAATCGTCAAACTCAGAATGACCGAAAGCAAGCGTCTCCTTTCTAACTTCTGATCCATGACAATTCATGGCTGGATATCAACTCAACATTGTGAACATCATATTTGGCAGAAAACATAAGTGCTACATTACAATGCAAAGTTCATTACAAAACAACAATCACTATGATGTTTGGTCAAAATCAGTTCTCATCAAGAAGCAATAACAGCGAAGAAGTAGAGCATAGAGCACAAGTTGTATTCAGTGAATTTCATATTAACGTCAAAAGCAAAAGCTCAGATTAGTGTCAGGCCATCCAAGGTTCTCCTTTCAGTTACATTTTTACAGTAGGCATGACATGCAACAAATGATTATTAGCTATACATATTGTTTCACCTCTGCACCAAAATGCCGACTCTGCCAATTGTTTAGCATGAGATAAGATAATCCACAATTTCCAAAGACAAAAATATATAATTCAGAGTTTAGGTGATCTCTCTATGTGATTTGCTACAGATCAAGAAATAAAGTTCATGAATGAGAAAAAGGGTTTGCAGTGTCAATATAACAGCCAAAGGAAATAAGATCTACCGATGGTGCCTAAACACAAGAAAGTAAAGGAAGACTATTAACAACCTACAAATGCAAATACTTAGTGAACAGGATAATATCTTACGTTTGCTGTAGCTAGTTCCTTTGGAAATCTTGCTCCCTGTCCATGGATCTCTGGATATCCAGCTCCAGCTCCAGCTCCTTCTGCCTCACTTGCAATGTCATGCGCTCATTTTCCAATTTCAACCTCTCATTCTCCAGTGTCAGCCTCTCGAGCTCCCTATCCTTCTTGCCACGGAATCTCTGCCACTTGAAGTGTCGCTTCTCCAGTTCCAGTGCTTCAGCCTCAATCTCCACCCTTTCCTCTTCAAGCAGCAATGCTCGTCTTTTGAACCACTGCCTCTGTTCCCATGGTGACTTTGTTGTGTCATGAAGCACCACGTCCATCTCGGCCTTGAAGCTCTCTAAACCCTTGTTCCCCATTTCATCACTCCTGTCATCGTGATCCCCATCATCACCATCCTTTTCATCATCTTCATCTTCATAGTTTGCATGACCATCGCCATCCTTGGAAGTAGCGACTTTTGGGACATCACAGACCTGCAAATCGATGTCATGGCAATTCGGTATCCTCTGTCCATTGTGATATGCGCACATTTCCCGGTAAAAGAGGTGTTTGGAGCTTAAGATCTTCCTCACGTCGTCCTTAGCCTTCGGAGAGATATGAGACATTGAATCCAAAAGGTGAGGATTCTCGACCACCTGACAGGATGTCCCTCGTCCAAGGATCTCGTTGAGTCGCTTGTATCGCTTGTTGAGGTCATTGAACTTGTCCTCGCACTGCTGGGGCGAAACATAGCAGCCCTTCTCCAGCATTAACTTCGACACCGTCTTCCACTTTCCCTTCTTCTGGAGGGAGGCCCCGTGCCTCCTCCTAGCCGCTGCTGATCCGTTGAGGATCTCCAGACTACCGTCGTCGTGATCACCAACGAACGCCACCACTGAAATCAGCAGCCGCACCACTTCGTCAGTCCACTTCATGCGGTGCCAAGGCGAAGCCTTTTTGCTGCCACCGGCCTCGGAACCAGGCAGGGAGTCGGGATCGTGGCCGTCCTCGTCGCCTGCGACGGCAGGGAAGTGGTCCTCGTCGTCGCTTGTGGCGGCGCCCACGGAGGAGGAGACAAAGAGTGAGGCCATCTGGCGGTCAGAGTCGAGGCCTCCTCCGGAGACCGGATGGATGTGGGAGTGGGGGTGGGTTGGAGCGTGGTGGTGGCACTGACTGACGGAGGGGTCAAGATCAAGGATCCCGGTGGCCGAACCAGGGAGCAAGCCGCCGCCCATCATCGGATTATTCATGTCCACTCTCTCTCTCTCTCTCTCTCTCTCTCTCTCTCTCTCTCTCTCTCTCAGTGTGGGGCAACAAACATCGGCGGAAATCCTAAAGCATCAGGAACGAAATCCCTGCAAGAAATCCCTAGATTCGAATTATTCTGTGAAAAAGCAACAAAATAATTAGGGGAAATGCATCATATATGTCCTGAATGCGAGGATCTGCACCAGGAAATCTGGAACTTGAGACAGATGCGGACGGAGAGGGTGGGATTTAGGGAAGAAACTGGAGCTCAGACGCGGCTCGGGAAAAAACCGGCGCCTTTCGAGGACGAGGAGAAGCTTCCTTCTAATTACTTTTTTTTCTATTCATTAAATTACAATATAGCCCTTCCTTAGCATAGTTCTTAGATCACCGTACTGATGTCGCTCGTCAAATGGGTAATTGCGTGGTTTTAAAACTTCCGAAAGGATATATATGTAAAAGAGTCGAAAAGAAAAAGAAAACTACATTTCCCGGTTCAATCGAACCGTACGAATGGGCTAACGACGGGTCTTTGTGGCCTCGAACCGGGGAAACAAGAGAAGCCGGCCATGGCGGAAGCCCAAAGGTTTTGGGTCTCGTCGCCGCTCGACCTTCCCTCTCTCCTCGTCTCACTTATGGCTGGAAACGAAGAGATACAATTCGTATCCTCCTCCATCAGGATTCCTCTTCGCTCGCTAGTGCGGAACATCGGGCCTACGCGGGAGGGACGACGAGGAGCGGGTTTCATCAGCGAGTTGCTGGGAGAGACGCTGGAACAGGCCGATCTGGGGGCCGCGCTACCGGATCGCTGAAGTTCTCCGTCCCAATTCGGTGCTCACAATGTGGGAGGTGCAGGTGGACGTCCATAGGATCATCCACACCGGCTGTTCTCTTTGTGCGTCGCCTGTTGCCTTTGACATTAGGGATGGTATCCGATTGGTCTTTCAGGTAAAGATCCGAACTTGATTTCTTATTATTGTTATTTTGGGTTCCGACAAATAGAAAAAGAGGGCATCGATGAATACAAATTAACTCATTTTGTGGATTGTTGCATGGTTCCTTTTGTACGTGCTATGATGTGTAAATGACAAATCTTAGTAGCTGCGTAATTACGGTTTATATTTTGTCTAGGATACTCACTTAGAATGTGTTATATGGCTAAGCGCAGAAGCTAAAGGGATTTCAGTACTTTGGCATACTACAAATGATTAATTCTCTGTTCTTGTATCTGCTGTGGTGTTATTTTTGGCTCAGGAATCCTATATTTTCGAACCAAACTGGACCTCTTTGATTTCCCAGTCATAATCTGGAAAATTTACAAATAGTCACCCTCACGGTTAAGTTCTTGATTGTCTATTTGTCTGTGCGATGCTCATCAAATCTGCTGCCATTTGTTTGCAACTTGTTGCACATAATGTAGATTATCATATAGAATTTCATTTTTTATTTGCAATGAAATTTCAGTGGCAATGCTTATGATGAAATGCAATTTACAAAGTTGGAAAGTGTCAACAAATTCTGTGATCAGATCTCCTCAATGGTTAGTCTTTTATCTTAGCTTTTAAATTTATTTCTGTTAAATGCTACTTTTGCCCTTTTCTTATTTAGCCTTTATCATCATTGTACTGGCAGTTTGTGCTCAACGTGAAACAAGAGCTTCCTTGCCCTCCTGAGTGGTTGTGTTTCAACAAGGTTAGTGCTCATGCCAGACAAGGCTATGAACTTGGGCCTGCATGTCTTATGGTTAGGTATCACTTCTATGTTGTTCTGTTGGCATGAAAAATGCAATTTATATGAGACGAATATGAGCTTTCTTTGCATTGTGACCGTGGAGAGCCAAAATACTTCATTTTGGCGGGTACTAGTTTGCATAAAGGTTTGTCTTCTCTGCTACTTATGTGATTGGTAGCATTCAAACATGCTTGCAATTATTTTTGGGTTACAACTTGAATTTTTCAATTACTTGAGCAAACCTTTTATGCAGTTTCTTCATGAGGAAGATAATCTTGTCTTGTATCTTTAATCTTTATATTAATACTAATGAAATACACTCCTGGTCGATAAGCTTCATTTTTGATATGGCTAGTTTATTAATGCAATTGGGAATCGCCTGCAAATTTCATTACTTGAGATGGGCTGTCTGTAGATCTTATTTATGAACTTCTGTCAATATATATTTTCAAACATCTTCTTTTGAAAATCTTTTACATTTATCCTTGAATCAGAAAGAATAAACAACAGGCTTATGAAATATTTGGCAACTCAAAGAAATAATTATAAAAACATCTAGTTTTGCATTTTTTTGATAAAGATATAATTCTTTCTGAACTAACCTGCTCTTGTGAACCATAGTGTTTTCAGAGCCCATGTGTTTGGTAACTTTTCATCTCATGAAGCATTTGCTATTGGTGGGTCAAACAGTGTCACAGGTTATTACAGGTTATGAAGACGGTGCATAAGTTGTGGTTGTTCATGTGCAGTTGGATGCTGAGAAATCTCCTTCGGACTGGTGAGTTTTGAGAGTTAAATCATTCTATAATGTTCTTGCAGACTTGCACCATAGTTGTGAGTTTCTAACTGAGTTAGAATAATGGGAAGGCATAAATGGGTTGGAATTATACCTGCTTAAATCAGTTATACCTAAATCTTATTCAAACGACTGGTTATTTCTTTTTGACAAAATTCTGGAATAACTAGGCCCGATTTTGTCTCTGGGACTTGTGTCTGCTCTGTTACAAGAAGTTCATGTGTAACTTGTAACTCTTCTAAGATATTTATCATTCATATTTTTTCCCAATTCCATGTAAACCTAAATACTCAATGTTTACACTTTGAATTAAATGAATAATCTTGATCGGCTATCTTTGGATTTTGAACTACAGAAACCTTTTTTGCTTGTGCCTGCTGTCTTAGAAGTGAGACACCAACTTTGACTGATCTAAGTAGGTAGATATTGAATGTTCTAAGTCTGCCCAAATCATCTGGCTGCTTGCCTGGAATCCATGATGCAGTCAACTTAATATGCAGCAAAAAGTTAGGGAGCATGCATTTTGACCTCATTCAAAAACATTTTCCATATGTTTGTAAGAAATTAGTACTTCATATCTTAGAATTTCATTTTAATTTAACCTTTTTCGGTTGTTTGAACCCTTAAATGAGAAGAGGCCTTTTCGGTGATGATTTTGTTGCCCCAGCCCCCGAGACAAATCTAAGCCAAAGCATCATGTGCAGGTTCTTGTGTTAAATTTTGACATTCTTATCGTATCTTCCTTTGTAGCATGGATAACTAATACTTGCTTTTTCACATTTCAAGCATATACATTCAGTAATGTATCATAAGCAAAGTATATTCGGAGGCAAATTCAAGCAAGGGCCAAAACCTGTTCATTATTATTTTTTAACTGGAGGAAAATAGGAGTCGATTAAGTTCCAAATGATGGAACATGTCACATGTTAAGTAGATAAAGATATTTTCATTAAGTATGCATAAGAAGAATGACAAAATTAATACAGGTGTCTTACTTTCCTGCCCTTAACAGGTGATCCAGATGAAGGGTGAAACCACGCAATGCATCGGGTTATGGGAATGGTATTCGTGTGGACTTCTCATTGGGGCCTATCTGCCTGGCGTATGCATTCGATGATAAAAATACGAGGAGGTTTCACTTTAAGAGTTGGATATCACAAGTAGCTGTTCTTGCACGTTTGCTTGAAAAGAATCTGTCACATTGCATAAGTCTGTCACTTTTAGTTTTTTAGTGGCTGTCCTTGCTTAAAGGTATCTTGGTTTCCAAACAGCGCTACAAGGCTTTCTGGCATATGAGGCTACAATTTTAGAGAATCTAGGGTCTGGAAAAGCCAGCAAACTTATATACCTTATTACACAACTTGGGCACGAACTGTTTGGTCTCGAGTTGAAACGGAAGTTTGACATATAGAGGAAACGGCGAGCTGAGTCTTTCTTGGGTTGGAATTTGACCAATTAAAGCCTATGATATAGGATATCATAGTTTTCTCAAAAAATTTCCTTTTTGATAACCTGACTTTTGAAGTGCTTGAAATTGCGCTCAGGAATACTGTGTATTGCAGAATTGTGAATATGTTATATTGTAGCATATACTGATCCTTTTTTGGTACCATTTCAGGTCTCATAAGAAGCATCGGCTTGCTTGTGATTTCTTGGAACTCTTGATCTTTATCCTCGAGGACTACATGAATATTACTCTTGATCCTTTTGGGCTGCAAAAGTTGAATGATGACTGCAGAGATTACTCAAGCAGCAGAAACTGCTTCATATGACATTGATGAGTTAACAAAAGCTGTTCCGGCACTGTTGGCCACTTTGGTTTGTGTTCAGGTATGGGAACCCATCATCGTTTTATTGTCTATTATGCATGATACCATGGCCAAAAAAATCTGTTGCCAACATCTGCAACGTATGTATGCTATGACCCATGTTTCCTGTGCTCTTGTCAGGTTTTGGACTCTCCATTATAATCCATGGCAGGACTTTGAATGAGCTTTGCTAATGCCAAAAGGAAAGGGAAAGAAAATTAAGAGCGAAGTGGGGGCACTCAAGCCAAATCCTTTATGAAAGGGAAAGCCCGATGAATGAGCCGTTTACTAGCAAAGAAAGAAGCGGAGGACGATAAAGAGGGTCTTTAGACATTGTATCATTCATCCCTCTTTTCAAATAACCTTTTTGTTCTTTTCATTTTATGGTACATGTAATTCATGTGGCTATCCAATTCTACTACCAAAAGGAAAAGAGAAGGCAAAAGCTCCACATCTTTAGTCTCAAGTTTAAAGTGGATGGATGGATATTTAAGTTGATTTTTATGGTTAATTGAGTTTGTTTGTATCAAGTTCGGCTTAATATTTGAAGTCGACGATTTAAACTTATTTAGTTAGTAGGTGGATTGTTCCATTTTTTTTCTTTTTTTTTCAGCTAAAGAAGTGTAAACATTTTATTGCTGTATAAAAAAATGATCATATTTTGAGTTGTAAAGATGCTTCTTGTTGGACAAGAATCCTTTGCTCAAAATGTTGATGTACCAACTTCAATGGGGGACCCTTATCCCCATCAAAATGCCAGGGCTCATCTGTCCTCGATCAAATTGATGTGTGCAATCAAGCGCAAGCAGCACTAAAGAGTAAAGCTAAAGCCAAATATGTATGCCATAATCTACCATTTATTTTTGATATCTCATCTTGTTTTCCATTTTTTACATTCCTTTTCTGTTCTTTATTTAACTCAGTTATGTTTTGATCTGGTGATTATTCTTATTATTATTTTACTATATTATCATTATCATCTGTATTATTATTATTTTAGTCTTATTATTATAGTCTGTGAGCATGAGTCTACCTTTGCTCTCAGATAAATCTTAAAACCATCACTCCTGTCCATCACATTTTTTTGTGTATAACAATAGTATTCACATTAAACAAAAACAATTGCATTCATGATTTCATATGAGATTGACATGAGTCATGGTCGTCATCATCATCATCATCATCTCTCTCTCTCTCTCTCTCTCATTCATACACATGAACACATCCACGCATGTGTCTATAATAGGTGTGTTTCCAATCCACAGTTCACATCCTCTCCAAGCAAGCATCCTTCAACCATGGCAGATCCCTACGCCAATTCTCTCCAAGGATTCTTCAATTGCCATCCCTTCACCTCCCACCCATCCTTCTCCGCCATCCCTCTTCCCCGGCACAACATCCTCACCAACTTCACAAACTACGCCACCTCTCACCTCCCATCACCACTGCCACCACCCCCACCCGCGTCCCCTCCCCTGAGGGAAGCCCTTCCCCTCCTCAACCTCACCCCCACAGCGCACCACCAGGAGGAGGAGGAAGCCTCCTGCAGCTTCTTGGAGGAGGATGCTGAAACTGCTACTGATGAGAAGAAGAAAGGCTCGCAGGACGACGGAGAGAACGAGGAGGATGCTGTGACTGTGGCCCTCCATATCGGCCTTCCAAGTCCAAGTCCCGCCGATCTCAGCTCCATGGTCTTCTCCGCCTCAGTAGATGAAGAGAAAGGTCGTGAAGAAGATGGAGATCATGACCCCGGTGAGGATGTTGCTTTAGGTTATCCTGCGATAGGGAGGCTGAGGAGGGGACAGTACTGGATTCCCACTCCTTCTCAGATCCTCATCGGCCCTACCCAGTTTCCTTGCCCTGTTTGCAGCAAGACCTTCAACAGATACAACAACATGCAGGTCGGCTATACCATAACCTCTTCTTTTGTTTGTTGATCTAATTGGAGTTGGAAGGTGCCTCCTTCTTCGTTCTTGCTTGCCTGCTTGCTCTCTCAGATTTGCTGGGGCAATAGCTCTTACATCAAGCCGTATGTGTGCCTGATCCGAAACATTGAGCACCTTTTCTCCTTTTCATGTGATGATGGAACTGCACTGACGAGGAAATGCTCTCATACGCTTTGTATGTGGCACTTTTGGAGTCTGTTTGGTAGTCGTTTGGCTGCTGTGAAGGGATCCTGAAAAGGTCTCCGTGCTTCAGGGGTTACTCAGATGGGAGTTCCATCTTCTGCATCTCCTGAACCCGATATCCACCCAGTGACCGTGAAACACAGGCTTGGAGAGCTTCAATTAATGGCATGCATGCATCATCATGATCTCTCTCTCTCTCTCTCTCTCTCTCTCTCTCTCTCTCTCTCTCGGGGTGTCCACCCTCTTGATGACAGCTTCTTCTTGTTTGGCCGCTGAACTCTCTTCCTTTCTTCTGTGCATGGGCACCACGAAAGATGCACATGTGGGGGCATGGATCGCAGTACAGGAAAGGGCCGGAGTCGCTGCGAGGCATCCAACCGACGGCGATGCTGCGGCTGCCGTGCTACTGCTGCGCTCCGGGTTGCAGGAACAACATAGACCACCCGAGATCGAAGCCACTGAAGGACTTCAGAACCCTGCAAACTCACTACAAGAGGAAGCACGGCATCAAGCCCTTCATGTGCCGGAAGTGCGGCAAGGCCTTCGCCGTCCGAGGCGACTGGCGAACCCATGAGAAGAACTGCGGCAAGCTGTGGTACTGCACTTGCGGCTCCGACTTCAAGCACAAGCGGTCACTCAAGGACCACATCAAAGCGTTCGGGAGGGGGCACTCCGCCTACGGGATCGACTGCCTCGAGGAGGACGACGAGCTGTCGTCTGAGATCGAGCAAGACAGCAACCACCGTCATCAGCTACCGTGAACCGGAGTCGCAATCTACGTAGATATGGCTTGCTTGATCATGAACATGTAAGAGCTTCTGTAGTCTCCAATTAACTCCCTTCCTGTTTGCTCTTCCTTGTGGGTGTTAAGACCATGCACGACACTGATTACAAGATCATGTGTCTTATAAATCTTGCCAGGTGAAACCTTGGCAATTTGCTCTAACCTTCATTTGCTCGACTTCTCTATGTCTACTATCAGCTTGAAATCAACTAGTTGGATAATGTTTAGACTAAGACTGGATCAATATATGCTTCTTGATGTTTCTTCTCTTACCTATACTCAGTTTCTCTGCTTGATCTTGTAACCAAACAACTCACCCATGTTCCTAAATTGTTATTATTAATGATGAAAGCCCATCCATCTCTTCTTCTGAAAGGTAACAAGCAATAATATCATATGATGTTTTTTTCTGGTGATGATTTCTTAGGCAAAGAAATCACCATCTTTTCTGGCTACTCTCCACATGCTTTGCCTATGATCAGATGAAGAGGTGTTATGGTGTGCGCAGAAGAAAACTCATGGCTGTAGGTTCTAAGGCAGCAGAAGAAATATTTATTATCCTATGCCTTCAGAGGCTGTACCTGATGTGTTGCAGATACATTCTTCCTGTTAATTCTTGTTCTCTATTTGCCAGTCGTGCTCTCTGCTGCAAGTGTAACCAAGTTGCAGTCTTGAAAGCATAATCCTCAGGTGGAAAAAGCTTTCCAAAATCCTGCAATCACTTTGCTTTCTGTTTTTTTTTTTTTGGGGGGGGGGGGGGGGGCTCAGTAAACAATGCAATAAGATAGTTGAGGGTCATTGGATGAGTGAGATGGAATTAGAATACGTAGAATGAATGCACAAGATGGAATGTTGGATTCTGACCTCAAGCACAGAGAAAGAGAAAACAGTCAACAAAAGACATCTTGCCATCGTATGTCATGTCAACCTCAGTCTGTTCATCCCTGTGAGTATGAACTATCAGAGTAGGTTGAAGTCTGTTCATGAGAGCCAACCTAAGTCACTTAATCTATGCCTATGATGATTGGTTATGTATTATTGTTGTTCCCATATATCAGAAAATTAGTGAATGATGTAAGATTAAATGGCACAAAGTTAAACTACAAGATGATATGTCATCCATATAAAATATGTGTAGTTAATCTTACAACAGCTTATACATTTTTTTTAATACCTTATATGAACTCAATTAAATGCATTAATATCATAATCATCATCAAATCATGACATGATAATGTGGGCTCCTCCTCTACAGATACAACTCACAACAAGAATGTCTCAGCAATAATTGATAATATTCCATGACCAGAGCCAAGATTTGAGCAAATGTTTTCTCTCTTCTTTGCAGCATTTTAAGTCAATCAAATCAGATTGGAATCATCCAAAAGAATGAAAACTAACAGTTGCAAATGACCTACAAAAAACTCTTGATCTGAGTTCAGGATTCATTAAAACAAGAACATGGCCTTTTCCAATTAGAAACCATGTTCAAGACTTTGGTATTTTGTTGCTGGATTGTGTAACAAGAGGAAACCATAAATCACATCAGTATTTATGAAGTTAGTTTTTGTTTTCTTATTGCATGAAATATTACAAGGGAGTCCTCCTTTATCATACATGAAGAAAGTGGACAAGAATTGACACCTCCCAAAGGATCTGTGACCATCTGCTATCCCTGTGGATGACCCATTGTTCTTCAAGCACATGCAGCCAGCCAAATGATGAAGCAAGACAGGCACAAGAACTGTTGACAAGATGGAACAAAGAGGGAGGAAGGGAAGAAATGCAAGATGATTGCCTGTATGGGGACGCCTCATCTCACTGTCTCCTTCCCTTGTCTTCTTGACACCACCCCAAGGCCCCTCCAAACCCCACACTCTTCATATCTTTGTGCCATGTTCAGGACCTTGCAAGGGAGGATGAGTGTTGGTGTAACTTTGTCCAGTACATCACTCATGAATCCTTCACGTATGTATATATTTATATGCATTTGTGATTCTTCCCCATCTCTGCACATTCCACCATATGGGGACAGCACTGTCTCCTTAAAGAAGAAGGTGTTGCAGTTCTTTCAGATGTCCAAACAAAAAAATTCCTAGTGTTCTTGGCACTTGCACCGGTTTTCCTTTTCCCACACTAGTTTTATGTTTCATTCCTTGGATTCTTAGAATACTGACATGGTAGTTTGATCTTTATGGTTTCAATTGATGGACCTCTCCTCCTTTGCTAAATTACCTTCAGAACTCTTTCTTCTCCTGCTTTTTGTCATTCTTCTTTTCTTATCAGACTGGGAATGGCAAGAACTTTTTGCTGCAATTATTGGAACAACATGGTAGCTGATTGTACAGCAGCATCACTGGTGAATATGACATTACATGCGCTTTGGACAGCTAAAAAACTATGTGAAGTTTGTGGATCCACTTTCACCAATAGTTCAGAAGAGAATAAATTGTTTTGATCAGATAGACCAATCAGGAACACCTCCATTATCTCTTGAATTAGCAAGATAGATATAGATTTGCAAGGTTATGATGGCATCTTAAATTTTTTAATTACGTTACCCATGAGATTAAACATCAACTTAAACCATTTAATTTGAACAGTTAAATATATGTTATCCACACTTCCAATTCTTAGCAATATGAGACCATTTCTTAGTTTCCTTTTTCATTATAATGATTGAAATGTATCTTGCGGTGATCATACAGTCAGCTGAAAAAAACACATTCCAGTTTAACTTTTTTCCAGGATCACAGCCAACAACTTGATTTGTATCAAATCATAGAAGGATATTAACTGGATTTATATAGCTGTAGTGAAGTGGTCTCAGTCTGAAGATATAGATTATAGACTGATATCACTGGAGAACAAAAGGAAAACCAATCACCATAATAATAAGGAATGCAGATCTAAAATACAACGAATATTCTGTACTATGACATATAAATTTGCAGGGTTTGAGATCTTTTGACGCATATCAGCAGTCTCTTTTCTCCCTTTATATGTAGATATCAATCCATGCAAAGAACAAAAAAAAAAAAAAAGACACAGAATGTAGACAGATCCTTCCAAACATTTGCTTTGAGATATTTCGTTTGCCTACTAGTGTTCATGCATCAGTTGGCTTTCGACTTGCTTGGCTCCTGATTTGAACCATTTGTTTCTGCTGATGATTGTTTACTTTTCTCACAGACCACATACAAACATCAAAACAAGATCTTGAAGCACAATTCAAACTTTTCTACATATGTATATGTATATATATATATATATATCCATCCCCTCGTCGAAGCTGATCTTGAGATAATGATTCCATAATGTGTTCGATCGATTCCTTATGATGCATTGACAAGAAAATGGAGTGCAGCAGCTCAAGATCCCAAGTTGGGGGGGGGGGGGGGGGGGGGGGGGGGGGGCAATAAATCCTTACTGCAACACAGCGCAGGAAAGGCATGTGGCCTTGTTGGTATAAACAAGCAAGCAGAGATCAGAAGCACATCGCGTTGAGAGAGACATATGTAGGTCCTTCAATGCCAACGCCGGTGCATCTACTTCTTCTCGGTGCCCATGACTGAATGCAGCAACCCTAGCTAAGAGAGCCGGCGCACATGGCGTGCACGCGATCCAGCTTGAACGCGGTGAAGAGGAGACTCAGTCTCCGCCCTCCTTCCCCTTCCCGAGAAAGAGCTTGACGGAGTTGAGGTTGGTTTCTGGTTTCAGCTGATGAAAGGCCTTGGCGTTCAATCATGGTCTGCCTCCTTCACGTCGGGATCAGCTTCCTGCCATGGAGAAGGATCCGGTGCCGAGGAGGAACGGAAGGCATGGTGGTAGGTATCAATTCACTTCTTTGCCGAAAGAGCGAAAGGAAACCCCCATGCCGAGTATTCACTGACCTCCCATACCACTGGGGACTAAAGAACATGTCGATTGATGGTTCTTTTCCCCGAATGCGATCCCGAGAGGACGGTGAATGCTTTTGGGATGATTGGCGTTTTGGCGAAACCCCGACCTTTCTCATCCATGACATGCATGCATGCTCTATATGTAGCTACGTTCCCCATGAATAAATAGGGTGTGGGTGAAGAGGTCATTCACCAACTGTACTCTTGAGAAGAATGAGGCCGGAGGAGGACGATGCATTAACGCCATCTCAACTTAGTTTGGAAGAAAGATAGAAGAAGGCCAATCAATTTATTTCCTCCAAGAAAACAAACGAAGAAAGATGGGCTGAGTTGGGCCATCACGCCATCTCAACTTATACGCCAACCAACCGTGGCCTGCGGGGCCCAACCCACGTTTAATTATTCGCCTCGACTTTATTTATACGTACTGCAAAGGAGTGCTCATATCATGTTATATGCGACAACCTTAGATCATCGTTCATTTCCCCGTGTGATCGTTGCGAGAAATCGTCTCTCTTTCGAGCCGTTCGATTCCGCCGTTGGCAGGAGATTTCTGGCCGGCCGCCGAGGTTTGGGTGACGATGATTCCCAATGCTGTAGCTTTCCTCTTTAATCTTCTCCTTTGTTTTCTTATTATTATTGTTGTTTGTCATCATCGTCCGAGCTTATTATGTCGAGAGAGGGAGAGAGCGAGGGATCGCCGCTGAGATCCGACTCGAGCAGGCTGATGTTTGTTCTGGATCCGGGTATTCGTTTTCTTCATCTCGATTCTTTTCTGGTGATCCTGGCATTTTAGATCTGGTGTCTTAGTTAAGAGTAAACGATTTTAGGGTTCAGATTAGGGACCGGACGTGAGACGTACTCTCTATGCCATTATTTATCGATGTTATGGTGACTTTGGTTTACGATTCTCTGGATCATTTGTGTCGGAGGTTGGAACAGCTGTTTTAGGCTTACAATTGGATTGTGGGGTGGTGTTCTCTAATGGTCTTATGATTTGTTTTAATTCGAGGACATTGAGGTGCAGATAAATTGAAAATGCAGCAACAGTGTTCTCTAATGGTCTTATGATTTGTTTTGATTGGAGGACATTGAGGTGCAGATAAATTGAAAATGCGGCAACATGAGGCTGGGTGCCCAGCCACGGAGGGCATAATCCTCTGCGGCAACAACTGTGGCTTCTTTGGAAGTGTGGCAACCATGAATGCGTGCTTCGAGTGCCACAAGGAGATGATTCTGAAGCAGGAGAAGGCCAAGCTTGCGACATTATCAAACTTGTGAATGGCAGTGGCAGCAGAATTGGCAGTGGCAAAGAGCCCGTGATGTTTGGTAATGTATACGTGGAGTTGACCTTTTAAAGCTAGAATTTGTTTCTTCACAATCACCAAATTCTCCGGATCGAGTGAGCCTGAAGAAGCAAAGGCAAAATATGGTCAAAATAGGTGCAGAACATGCAGGAAACATGTTGGTCTAACTGGGTTCGACCGACCACCGAAGTGGGAACCTTTTCTGTGCTACAGATTTCTACTCTGATAAGCATGATTGCCCATTTTATTATCGTAAAACAACTAGGAATGTCATTGACAAAGCGAAACCTATGGTTAAGGTTGATGTCATTGTCGAGCCCCTCATCATGCCCCAATATTAACTCGGCTCTTATGTCAATAAATTGTTGCAACCCAACTTGATGTGATGATTGATCTGTTAACTTCATCGAGTCCAGACCACTAACTTAAAATGCTTAAGCTGAAATTAATAAAGAGTATACATATTAGGTCATTATAAGTCGATCTTAGTTTTAGTCTACTTCTGATGTGCGACTAAACTGGAGTGTTACAATTGCAGCCTCTAGCTCGTGGATTGGAAAAGGTTTGCATATGAGTATGACCATTTATTTGTGCTGATTTGGTAAATTATTTCAGGACTTGTGATGTGGCTATTTTTCTCGTTTTACTATTTGACCTTCATAGTAGATTCCTCAACTTGTAGGAATTACTAATGGTGCATGGATAATTGTCCCTGCAATTACTTGATGATTTATATCATATTCCCTCAGTAATATAATCCATAATGGTGCATGAATAATATCATGACTTTCATGTTACATTTCTTTAGTGGCGGACATTCTTGACACTGCATGATAGGTTCTTGATTGTTTGTATCTTTTCCTTGGAATTTTCTGCGCTTCCACGGTAGCATAATGCTCAAGGATATATGAATGGTCTGTAGAGTTATATCCGGTTTCTGTGATTCAAAATGCATCTATTGAGGAATGATATTGGGAAGGTCAGTGAGCTGGTAAGTTGATGATGCATTGCTCAAGCGTTAGAGATTTGCTTTTACATACTTCTTGCTGTATATGTCTACTGTGCTTTTTTTTTCTGCCATAGCAGTGTTTTATGCTGGTACCGAGTATGATGAACAATTTGAGTGACCTTTAAGTAAATTCAGCCTATGTGGCATGATCATGGATGCACAAGCACAGGTATCTACATGCTTATGGTTAATCATTCTTGATCTCAACATTTTGCAAGATATCCATGTTTTCAAATTAGAAGTATTATGGCACAATACAAGTGCAACAATGCAATGGTTAGTAAAGGAAACTTGAGGGGGTTGGGGCATGGACCTGTAGATAGGTTTGCATGGTTTACGTTCTTTTTAAGCTATAGATATAGGAAGAAGGAACGATGGCTTTTTGTGTTATCACCACCATGTTCTTTTAGATTGTCTTATCTATTCCTTTAGTTTTATATTTTCAACTATTTGTTGGCTGTTATTGTTTGTATTCCACTGCAGGAATATTCATATCAATAGGAGATACGAACGTGATCCATGAGCATGTAGTTAGCAGATACTGTATTTATTTGGTTTATGATCTACCAGATTATGAACTCTTGTCCATCTTTATGATCTTTTGCACCGTATCTGCACTGCTTGGCTCAGACCATCATTCAATTGGTGGATGGTCGACCCTCCAAAGTGTCTGCTCTCTGGTTATACTGCGAGAGCAGCAATCGCACGAAGCTACCTAATCTGGGTTTTCGGATGCTGTTGTGAATGATTGTTGACATGATTCAAGTGTCTGGAGATATGACCTCAAAGATTTATATTGGTAATTGTTAAGAGTTCTAATGTAGATTGGACTTGTCTATAATGTCTTAAACATGATCATCCTACCAAAACTTTTATCGCGGTATCAGTTTTCCAGAGTAGGTTCTGAGTTCAGATCTTGCTTGTATCACTTTTTATTTCATTCAGGGTTTTACTAATACAGTGTAATGCTTTTCGCCTTAATTTACAATGTTTTGTTAAGATTGCAATAGTTGTTACTGGAGATTTGGAGTGGGTTGGTAGATATGTTTGAAGATAGAGCAAGATGAGGAAGCCTTAATATCGCGACACTTTTAGGCTACCACTGGAAAAGGTGACTTTTGTTCTACATGACTGCCTTCTCTCAAGATGGATGGGTTAGTGGCTCTTCCTCTTTCATATGTTCACATATTGGTATGCGTCCTTTGTGAGCTGTGTGAAGCCCTTCTTGACTTGGATTGTAGAACCTTGTCTTAGTATTATAACCTTTTCTTCTATACATATGCATAAAATATAATATCATGTCAAGTTTGGAAAGGATGTGATGATGCCATCCGTTTGCAGAAGTCAAGGATTTACTCACTTCCTTCTCCCCATTTACTTTTGCCCTGTTTTTTAGCAACTAACAATATCTTTTCTTTTTAAATTTAATTTTGTACAGATAAATAGCAAAGACTAGATTAGATAAAATTTTTACTAGCTAAGTATTCCACCACTTGGATAATTGTGGTGTGCGTGTGCGCGCATATATATATATATATATATATATATATATATATATATATATATATATATATATATATATATTTGACTTACTTGAAGGTTGGAAACCAAGAAAAAAAAAAAAGCACCCTAGTCATGGTAATATGGTCGATATTGGGTTGGAGTGTTAGCATCAGATAGATGTGAAACCTGATCTCACATCATAGGTATTTTATTTCTCTTTTTATGTAAGGCAAGCAAAAGGATGGTGTTGTGAGTCCAGCATCAACTCTTTATGTATTCTGGTAATGATGTAACGTATGGTAGGTGATAACAAGTATGAAATGGTTGGATTTCATGTGGTTGCAAGAAATAAGTATTCAAAGTGAGCATGTTTCGTCGTTTCCTCTTTACCAGCCCTCCCTGTCGTCCGAGACGACGACGTGCAGAAGAACAATGGCAGTCTGGCGACTAAAGAATTCTTCCGTCATACGTAAGTCACGAAGTAGATATCCTTCTTTTTCCCCTCTCTTCGCATCTATTTGACTGTCTGCCTGCTGCTTGCTTTTGAGCTACAGCAAGTTGGCTCGAGATTTGGTTGGGAGGCTATTTGATCGGCTTTCCTAGGTCTGTCGGGAGGTCGTTTTTTTTTTCTGAACGTTGGGTTATTTAAATATAGGTCGAGACATGATAGTTTTTCCTGATTCGATCTCTCTGATGCTTAATTTACATATATAATAGGAAGGTTCGCATGTGCCTCAAGCGGTTTGCCCATCTTTTCTCAAAGTGTTGAGTTGGTTTCGAAACGAGGACTCAGTCCGTCGTGGCAGCCAAGAGACATGAATGCCCCGAGTATAGTATGTCAAGTGGTATTCTCCTTGAAACCTTTTTTTGGTGTCGCAGATCCACGGGTGTTGACTGTGTCACCATGTCCTCGAGTGCGGAGGTTGTCCACGATACAACACCCAAGGCAAGAAGTCAGGAGCTGCTTCGCCATCCTCTTCCATAGTCTTCCTCTCTTGTACAGTAATTCCTGCAGTACTGTGGATCCCGTCCATCCATCGTTTCTTCGGGAAAAAGGTAACATCTTAGGCTGCTTCCTTTTCCTTGTTTTTCCCCGTTCGTTCGCCTTCTTCCCTTCCGATCTCCGAGAAGTATTCCCCAGAAAAACCACATAAAAAAATCCCTTCTTACCTCTCTTCGAGGCCCAATAGATTCCCTTTTCCATTCAGCATCGATCTCGAGTAGGGGGGAGGAGAATTAAGAGACGAGGTCGAGGATTTCCAGGCAGAACCGTACCCCAAGGCCGAAAACTGCCCTTGGGTTCCATCGGACGTATATTACACGGGGCAGGGGCAGAAGCTGATGTAGATGGATCGGTCGGGTAGCAGGAGGAGGAGCACGGACATGGCGGTGGTGGCCGTCGAGGTGATGGAGGGGAGCAGCTGCGGAGGGGAGGCCGTGGCGCTGCAGACGGGCGACATCGTGGAGGAGGTCACCTTCGGGGCTGAGCCGCCGGCTCGGTCGCCCTTCCGGGGCGGGCGGTCCAGGGTCATGAAGCTGCTCCACGAGGCGTATAGGCGCGGCGACACCTCCATCGTCGTGCGCGCTCGCCGCGGTCCGGAAGCCACCTACCTCGACTTCCACGCGCGCGTGGTGCCCCACCCGGCGGCCGGGCGGCGACAGTACGTCCTCCGCTCTGTCCGCGATCCCCGCCACGCTGTCCGACTCGTCGACCGTTCTGAGTCCGACTGCATCGCCTTCCAGGGTACTACTACTCATACGCCTCCTCTCCTTCACAAAAAAACCAACGAAATGGCATTTGTATGCGAAGGTTCAAGGAGCTCGAGGGTGTCCCGGGCGCTCAACAACGCGCAACTCCATGACGGGTTCGTGTCGTACCCGTGGGAGAAGAAGATGAAGGAAACGCTGCCGGCGCCCAACTCCAGCTGCTTCTTCTCCCTGCTCGTCCTCCCCAGGGCGTCCGACCCCTCGAGCACAAGCTACAACCCCGTGGAGGACACCTTGGCTCGGGCCGACACATGGCTCAGCTCCTCTCAGGCCTCTGGTGTCCCCATCGTCTTCATGCACATCCAGACCGAGTCGCTCCTCACCAAGGTACGTAACGAATCCAACATCGTCAGCTTCGCAGTGCATCGCCTCGAACGCCATTCAGCTCCTCTTCATCGTGTCGCAGATATCGGGAGAGACGGCTTCCACCACCGTCAACATGGGATCATTGGCCGACCTCTCCAACGTAGCAAACGCCAGCCTCTACGGATTCGAGGACTACCACGGGGTGGACATCGGGGTCATGAGGGCTGTCAGGCTTTGGTACTCCCCCATAGAGGGTGAGATGGCGTTGGAGATTGAGCCACGGGAAGGCGACACCAAGCTGGGCTTCTCAATCAGCCGCACCGAGGAGGTCTCTGTCTTCATCTTTCTGCCTTTTTCTCTGTCCATTGTTCTACTTGATCCAAAGCACGCGCTGTGTCTTCTCCATGATACAGGGCTTTATATACATCTCATCCGTCGAAGACCACGACGGTACCGGAGTTGCCGCAGCTCGATCAGGACTCAAGAAGCTCTCCAAAGCAGCAGCGGCAGCATCGAAGCTGTTAGTGGTCTCGAGGGTGGGAACCGAGAAGGTTCTACCGTGGATGGTCTCCACGTCGGGCGCCATTCGGTGCTTCGACACCGTCTCTCTCAGCCAGAAGCTCTCGCTGCACCGCCACGCTCTGAAGCCCATCCTGCTCCACCTGCTTATGTGGGAGACGACGGAAACCACCGTCACTGTCGCCGAGGCCGAAAGTGACGAGTATCCGACGCCAATGTCGCCGCCATGTATCGTGCCCCGAGCTTCCGATGGAGCTTCTGCTGCCTCCTCGTCGGTCTCATCATCTCCCGGGCGTGACGTGCTCCAAGACGCGGCTGGGGATCAGTCCTTCAGATTCTGCGACTTCTCGACATGGAACAACAAGTCGATCTAATTCCTACTGCTATGTGTCATCCTGTCGTCTTGTACTTATTGTGGCATGGAAGAGGAGTTCAGGTAAGTATTGGCATCACACTGTAAATATTACATTGGTCACATCTACGTGGAGAAAGAAACTTATGAATCTTTAATATCATTAACGACTAAATTATGATATTATAGATTTGATTAGATTATTATTGATAAATAAAAAAAATTAATTACGATAGAATTACTTAAGAAAATGATTTTGATGAGAGGGATTCTCTTGATTATCATCTTATAAAAGGATAAAATAAATCCAATCCAATCTTAACTTTCTAATGCTAGCATTATTTAATTTTAATTATAGAGTTAAAATTTTATATAATTATATTTTTTATACTTTCATAAGCAATCTAAACTTTAATGATTTCATTGGGTCATATTGTGATTGGACTAATAGTTTAGACTTATAAGTTAATATATCGAGTATATCATAATATTCTCTTTTAACTCTTTGTCTGATGATACCTAAAGAAATTGATCGTATTATCACCTCACAAAATCATGCACTTAAATGTTCTTATATAACTTATAATTTTAATTATATATATCATCATGATTAATTATTATTAGTTAATAAATATGACATTATTAATTAAAATTTCAATTGATATTTTTATTATTATTTACATAGTCAACAAAATATCAATATAATTCATATTATACTAATATAAGGAAGCATTATATAATCTCATATTTTGATAATGAAATCATTTGGTGTGTTTGTAACTTGTGTGTTGGTGATAAATAATGCAGGATTAAATACAATTATGAAAGAACTGGGCCGAGGTTTCACCGAGAGTCGATCGGGGTTCAGACGATGTTGTCGGGAGCTCATTGAGGTTTCGCTTAGAGTTGGCTGTGTAAGATTATGTTGCCCTTTATTAATTGAAGAAGATATATTATGGATTATTTGGATTCTGATAAAAGATATTAACCAATATTAAATAAAGTCCATATTATATTGGGATATTTTAGGGGATGCCCTTGATGAAATGAACTCTCCTAATAACTTACCCTAGACCCTCTGCTCTCGCCTACAAATAGACAAGACATACTATAAACCCAATACACGACACAACACAAAACGGTAAAGGGGTGAATAAAGGATATGAAGAGAGGAGAAAGGGTCTAGATCTATTCTAGTTCCTCTTGCAGATCGATATCTCGGCGTTATTCAGATCCGACGAGCGGTGCTCTTGAAGATATAATTGGATCTCAATCAGATGACATCTAAATGTATGCATCGTAAACAGATCTAATATTATTTGATTTCAATCATGGCATAACAGTTTTTTCACATAATAGTTTGCATGATTATAGTTTTTATGCCTACAATTGGTTTCAGAGCCTAGGCTTTGAGATCAAAAATATTAGATCTATTATTTTTGTTTATGATGCGTTGATCTGAATATCTTATTGATCTATTTTCCTATCTGTTAATTTTAATCATTTGATTTCGAACGATTCTTGATGGTTGTTGTGTGTAAAAAAAATACAGCAATATGCGTTTTTGTCCAGATCTGCTTGCGGCAGCACCGAGTGTGCGTACAGATCAGCAGCGTTAGCGACGCTGCCGATGGCCAGTTGGTCGAGCGAAGAAGGCAGTCGCATCAAGCGATGGTCGCACGCTGGCCTGCCACGAACGGCTGGTCGTAGCCATGCGCTGGCGGCCGCACAGGCGACGACGACAGAAGAGAAATTAGGGTTTTTTTCTTAAAAAAATTATAGTTTTGTCATTCAATCAAAAATTATAATTTTGCCATTAAGTGTAAAATTATGATTTTACCATTCTGCTCAAATTATAGTTTTGTCATTCGTCAAAATTACAGTTTTACCCTTAGGCTGAATAGGATTATTTACAATTTTACCCTTTTTATGTTTTATTAATCCTATAACATTTTTACCCTTTAAAAAATTATGTAACTCTTTTATATATTTTTTTAGAATTATAGTTCTACCATTATAAAATTGAGAAATTATGGTTTATTTTCTCAATTATAAAATTGATCAATATATAATCTAATAAAATTTAATTATGATTATATTTTTGATTATTCATTGATTATATTTTATTTTGATCAATTTATTTAATTAAACTTATGGGATTCTCCAATTAAATAAAATTAATTAGTTTAATTAAAAAATTATAAATTATTATTTCTTTATAGTTTTCTCATATGAATTATTACATGCATATGTTGGGAATTATGAAGTAATATTTATTTTTTACATAAATGTATGATTTATGTATTATCATGATTACAGTTATCATATGAGTTTTTTTGTGCTGATTAAGTGTTGAATAATTATTGTGGTTGTTATCCTATTATTGAACTATCTCACATAAATTTGTTCAAATGAACTTAATAAATATTATTTGTAATTCATCTCCTTAAGTTATACATGATCGGTAGCTGTCAAAGTAGTTTGGGATGGTAAGCTTATAGGATATGAAATACAATTAAAGTCTTGTTATTCATAGGACAATTTAATTTATATTTTATATTACTATATTGGTCTCGTAGTCACCAAAGTGATTTAAATCAATTATTTATAAAATTATATTAATGAACAAGTCCTCAATGACATTAAAGAAATAATATTCAAAACTACATACTTAATTAGAAGATTTAGATAATCCCAAAGGATAATCTATTTCAAATAATTATGTGATGGGGTATGATGATATTATTTTGGACATCCTTGCAGTTTAGAATTGTATACCCAAAGGTAGCAAAACTATTCCACAAGGATGATATCAGTCATCCATAAATGATCTTGTGTGAACGCTAGATATGTCAATATTTTTATCCAAAGGTTAAATATTAATGATATAAATAGTTCATCATATTTTGGTAAAACTCAAAGCATTAATGTTATTTTATATTCTGCAGTGGTATTCCCGTCTATACATTCTCATGTTTCTAGTGTCCCTGTACTCTCTGGATCAAATTATTCAGAATGGTTAGAGCACGTGCAATTTACATTAGGCGTACTAGATCTTGATTTAGCATTGCTTGTTGAAAAGCCCACAGAATTAATTGACAAAAGTACCGTGGAACAAGTCAATGAAATGAAGGTTTGAGAAAGATCTGATAGGCTCAGTTTAATGTTCATAAGGATGACAATTGTAAATAATATAAAGACTTTATTACCGGTTGCATCTAGCGCACGTGAATATTTAAAGGTTATTGAAGACAGATTTAAATCTGCTGATAAGTCATTGGTTGGCACATTAATGAAAGAACTGACTACAGCTCAGTATGATGGTACTTGAGGAATTCAGGATCACATCCTCAATATGGCTGACAATGCTGTAAAACTTAAGACGTTGGTAATGAATATTGAATATTTGCTTGTGCAGTTCATTCTTAATTCTCTTCCATCTCAGTTTGGCCCATTCAAGATTCACTACAATACAAATAAGGATAAGTGGGACTTGAATGAGTTAACTAGTATATGTATTCAGGAAGAATTAACATTAAAGCAGGAAAGTTCATATAATGTACTGACAACTACTCAAGGAGTTGGTAACAAGAAAAGAAAATCGAAGCATCATCCATCGAAGAAATTTGCCGGGTCTGGAAGTGTTAGACAGACTATTGAAAAGAAAGCTATTACAGTAAAGTACTTCTTTTGTGGCAAGAAAGGACATGTAAAGAAGGATTGCATTAAACGTAGAACTTGGTTCGAGAAGAAATGTATAAACTTAACCTTTGTATATGTTGAATCAAACATTGCAGAAGTTCCTTCTAATACATGATGTATTGATTCTGGTGCTTCAACTCATGTTACTAATAATATGCAGGGATTCCCTTCAATCCGGAAACCAAAAGAACATGAAAGATTCATAATTATGGAAAATCGTCTCAAAGCAAAAGTGGTATCAGAGGGACTTATCGCTTACGCCTAGAGACGGATCATCCGATGGATCTAAAAGACACATGTTTTGTTCCTACAATTTCTAGAAATTTAATTTCTCTGTCTAGAATTGATAAGTTAGGATATTGTGTTTCTTTTGGTAATGGTAAAAACTCAGCATATTTTATGATTTAATAAAAGTTAGTTCTGGAATTCTGTGTGATGGTTTGTATAGAATTAATTTGAATATTGAGTTTACAAATATATTATTAACCCTGCAATCAAGTATTAGAATGAAACGCAATTCTAATAATGAAAGATCTTCTATATTGTGGCATAGATGTTTGGGGCATATCTCCAAGGAAAGAATTGAAAGATTAGTGAAGGATAATATTTTAAAAAATAAGAAAAGAATTGAAAGATTAGTGAAGGATAATATTTTAAAAAATTTAGACTTCACTGATTTTGATATTTGCATAGATTGCATTAAAGGAAATCAAACTAAGCATACAAAGAAAAATACCACAAGAAGTAAAAAACTTCTTGAAATTATTCATACTGATATCTGCGGACCACTCCATATTTCTTGTTTTAATGGAGAAAGGTATTTCATCACATTTATAGATGACATGTCCAGATATGACTATATTTATCTAATACATGAAAAGTCTCAAGCCGTTGACATTCTTGAAGTGTACATAAATGAGGTCGAGAGACAATTAGATAGAAAAATTAAAATTATCAGATCTGACAGGAGTGGTGAATTTTATGGCAGATATGATAAATTCGATCAGAATATTGGTCCTTTTGTTGGATTCCTAGAACAACGAGGTATTTGTGCTCAGTATGCATTACCAGGTGTGCCACAACATAATGATATTGCTGAAATGTGAAATCGTACTCTTATGGATATGGTTAGGAGCATGATGAGTTATTCCTTTGTACTTGAGTCAATGTGGGGTGATGCTCTTAGGACAACTATGTATATCCTGAACATGGTTCCTAGTAAATCAGTTCTATCAACTTCATTTGAGTTATGGATTGGTAGGAAACTCAGTTTGAAACATTTACATATTTGGGGGTGTCCTGCAGAGATAAGAGTATTCAATCCATATGAAAAGAAATTGGATCCAAGAATAATTTCTGGATATTTATTAGTTACCCATAAAGATCCAAGGGATACAGATTTTATTACCCTAATCATAATATGAGGATAGTAGAATCTAGTAATGCAAAATTCCTACAAAATGACGAAATCAGTAGGAGTCAAAAGTCTTGAAGGATTAATTTTGATATTAAGGAGATTTATGCTTCTTCTCCTATATTATCCCATATTCGAGAAATTATTGTTCCTCAAATCAATGAGAGAATTGATGAAGGTGAACAACAAAATAACATTGATGAATTCTCACATAATGTTGATGTCGCCGCTGATAGTCTTGTAGAACAATCACAATTGGCAGAGAAAAAAGAAATATGTCATTTCTAATGATTATGTGGTATATCTATAAGAATCAAAATTTGATATAGGAATGAAAAGAGACCCCTTATCATTTTCACAAGCCATAGAAAGTAATGATTATGAAAAATGATATGATGCAATGAAAGATGAGTTAAAATCAATGGACCGAAATTATATCTGAGAATTCATTGAATTGTCCAATAATTATAAAAGAGTCAGTTGTAAATGAGTTTTTAAGACTAAACGTGACACGGTGGGCAATATCGAACGATATAAAACCAGACTTGTGGCCAAAGGTTTTTCTCAGAAAGAAGACATTAATTATCATAAGACCTTTTCTCCAGTTTCTCGAAAGGACTCATTAAGAATCATCATGACATTAGTAGCTCATTATGATCTTGAGTTACATCATATGGATGTGAAAATAATATTTCTGAATGAGAATCTAGATGAGGAAATCTATATGGAACAACCTGAAGGATTCATAGAAAAGGAAAAGGAAAGTTGGGCTTGCAAACTTGAGAAATCCATTTATGACCTTAAACAAGCTTCCAGACAATGGTATATAAAGTTTCATGATACCATTACTTCCTTTGGATTTAAGAAAAATACTATTGATTACTGTATATATCTGAAGGTTAGTGGGAATAAGTTTATTATATTAGTCTTATATGTGGATGATATATTGCTTGCCAGTAGTGATCTTGGTTTGTTGCACGAAACTAAGATATTTCTCAACAAAAACTTTAAGATGGTTGATATGAATGAGGCATCCTTTGTTATTGCATTGAGATATTCAGTGACAGATCTCAAGGTTTGTTAGGACTATCTCAGAAAGGTTATATTTAATCGTATCTTGAAAATATTTAATATGTAGCTTTGTAAATCCAATGATACACCTATTACTAGATGTGAAAAATTCAGCCAAAACCAGTGCCAAAAAATGACTTAGAAAGGGATCAAATGAAGAATATTCCTTATGGGTGCGTAATTGGAAGTCTATTATATGCTCAAACCTATACAAGGCCATATATCAGTTTTGCAGTAGCAATGCTGGGTAGATACCAGAGTAACCCAGGAATGAAATATTAGAAAACTGTAAATAAAATAATGAGATATCTGCAAGGGACAAAAGATTATATGCTCAAATATAAGAAATAAGATCAGCTTGAAGTAACGGGATATTCATATGCTGATTTTGTAAATTGCCTCGATAGCAAGAAATCCACTTTAGGATTTGTGTTCATGCTGACTGGTGGAGTAATTTCTTGGAAAAGTATAAAATAATCACTTATTGCATCATCTACGATGGAAGCTGAATTTGTGGCATGCTTTGAGGCCACAAATCAAGCTTTATGGCTGCAGAATTTTATCTCAGGACTTGGTGTGGTCGACTCAATAGCCAAGCCGCTGAAGATATTTTATGATAATACTGCAGCAGTTTTTTCTCTAAGAATGGCAAGTACTCTAGTGGTTCCAAGCACATTGAGATAAAGTACTTGGTGGTTAGAGAAAGTGTCTAGAAACAACAAGTGTCAATTGAAAATTTAAGCACCACTATGATGATTGCTGATCCATTTACTAAAGCTTTGCAGTGTAAAATATTTAAAGAATATGTTCTTAGAATGGGACTTGTGAGTAAGCCATAAAGGATATGGTGATGCATGTTTAAGTAGATGTTATTATTGATATTTCTTTTATATAATTAAAGTTATTTATTTATTTATGTTTATGTTTATGCATATTATAGTTGAATGCAATAAACATGATTGTCTTGACAAGATAAATTACAAGGGTCATTATAGACTATATAAGGAAAGACTAACAATATTAGTACATAGAAGGAAGTGTGGCATTGATGACATACAACCGCTATGACTCACATTGATAGTTGGACTAAATATAGTATTATTATGCTTATTGGACTTATTGGCTTATTTTTAAAATCATGGCCATGTATAAAATGCTTTTCAAAATTTTCAGAATCCAATTATATAAAATTATTTTCAAATAAATTTTATTTTATTTATTTTAATTTTGGATATCTTTTATATCTTATCAATTAATGGGCCAAGAGGGAGAATGTAATATTATGTGGCCCTTTATTAATTGAAGAAGATATATTATGGATTATTTGGATTCTGATAAAAGATATTAGCCAATATTAAATAAAGTTCATATTATATTGGGATATTTTAGGGGATACCCTTGATGGAAGGAACTCTCCTAATAACTTACCCTAGATCCTTTGCTCTCGCCTATAAATAAACAGAACCTACTATAAACCCAATGCATGACACAACACAAAATGACAAATGGGTAAATAGAGCAAGAGATTACGGTTATTCTTTTGATCTCGCAAAACCATCAATTAAGGTGGTCTTGTGAAAGGATAGAAAGAGAGGAGAAGAGGTCTAGATCTATTCTAGTTCCTCTTACAGATCGATATCTCGACGTTATTCAGATCCGACGGGCGGTGCTCTTGAAGATCTAATTGGATCTCAATCAGATGACATCTAAAGATACACATCGTAAATAAATCTAATATTATTTGATTTCAATCATGGCATAACATTTTTTCCGTATAATAGTTTGCATGATTATAGTTTTTATGCCTACAGGTTGGGGTTCGGACAATGTGGTCGGGAGCTCGTCGAGAGTCGGTCGGGGTTTGGACGATGTGGTCGGGAGCTTACTGGAAGTTCAACAAAAGTTGGCCAAAGTTCGGACGATGTTGTTCGGAGCTCACAGAGAGTTCTCTATAGGCTTGCTGGGAAGTTTGTTAGGAGTTTACTAATAGGTTATTGGGAACTCGCCAGAAGTTCACCGGAAGGATGCTAGGAGTTCATCGACGAAAATCGGGAGCTCGCCGAGGGTTCACCGGAGATGCCGAGAGTTCACGGGGAGTGAGCTAAGAGATCAATTGACGACCAGACAACAAAGATAGTGTGTTGTAATTATTTTCTTAAGTATCATAATTAGCATCATAATGAGAGTTAGTTTTACTAACTCAATTAAGAGGTCATTAGGTCTTAATTGAGGTTGATTTGAACTTATTAGAAAGCTCATTTCAATAACCCAAGGATTGGTAAGACATGGTCTTCGAAGACAAGTCTTCGAAACTATGTCAGGCGATGGTATCGCCATATACAATCTCTTAGATTATGTCAGGGGATGGTATCGCCCAAGCTGGCAGTACTACTGCCAAAACATAATCTCCAAGGGATAGAGGCTGTCAACACCTCAGAAAACCCCAAAAATTTAAATTTTAGCTTTACTTTTAAAGCCATTTGGGATTTATAAAAACCTTACCCATTATTGCTTGAGGATGAAAGAAAAGTGGGGAAAAACTTATGAAAATGCTATCGCTTGAGAGCTATCATTCTTTTCTCTAAGTGTAGTTTATGTTTAAGGGAGAGTTAAGAGAATTGTAAAAGTTAACTCCTGAACCTGTAAAAGGAGAATAGAGCTGCTATAAGGGGGGTGTTTGAACTTTGCCAATTAAAAAAGATTAAGAGTGGAAGCTGGTGGCCTCGAGTGAAGAGGAATCACGAGTGGATGTAGGTCAAGGGGACCGAACCACTATAAAAACTTGGTGCATCTATTTTGCCTTTCATTACTATTGTTATTAGTTTTAATTGCTTATTAATTAGTTCCAAGTTAATACACTTTCAATATCAGTTTTTTTTAAATAAAAAGTTTTTAAAACTAAAGTTTTTCACTTAGCAGTAATCCCCCCCTCCCCCCCCCCCCCCCCCCCACCCCCTCGATGTGCTAACTCAATCATAAGAGTCATGTTTCTCTCTATTTGACTTAAAACCTAAGAGAGATTACTTTTGTCACCAATCAAGATGGACGTTACATCACTCGTCCTCCCATGTTCAATGGGACGATGACACGGATTGAAAAACTCAAATGAGAATTTTCTACTTTCTACGATTTCGATTTATGACATATTATTGAAAGTGGTTTCGAAAAAATTTCCAAACCAATGAATGAATGAAATGATTCAGAAAATAAGACTTTCTCTTTGAATGTTAAGATGATGAACGCTTTAATTTATGCTCTTGATAAAAATAAGTTTAATTGGGTTTTCATATGTGAGAAACTATACATGAAATTTGGCATACACTTGAAATCACACACGAAGGCACCAGTCGAGTTAAAGAGTCTAAAATTAATCTTTAGTACATAGCTATAAGTTATTTCATATGAAATCAAGTGAGACTATTGAAGACATGTACACCCATTTTACGGAGGTCGTCAATGGTCTAAAAATGCATAGTGTAAGTTTTTGTAACTTTGAACTTGTTAATAAGATATCAAGATCTCTTCCAAAAAATTGTGATCCTAAAGTAACAACAATTCAAGAAGCAAAAGACCTAAATAATTTTTTACTTGAAGAACTTATTGGATCTTTCATGACTTATGAAATGAGCTATAAAGCTTATGATGAACTTTAAAAACACATTCCAAAGAACAATAAGGATATTGCCTTGAGAACTAAAAATGAACACCTTCCAAAGAACATAAAGGATTTGACACTGAGAATAACAGATGACTCCTCGAGTGATGAGAATAATGATCTTGCACTATTAACAAGAAAACTTAAAAAATTAATAAAAACTATAAAAAATAAACCAAAGAAGGATAATATAATATATTTTGAATGTAAGAAACAAGTACATTTTAAAAGTGAATGCCCATAATTGAAGAAAAATGTGCCAAACAAAAAAAGGCCTTCTAAGCAACATGGGCTGATTCAAGCTCATCAAAAGAAGAAAACAACATCAAAGAAGAGCTTTCAACTATGCTCTCATGGCTATCCATAATGAGGTAAGTAAATTTTTCGAAGACTCATTTATTTTTGATGAATTATTAAATATATTTCATGAATTAGTTGATAAATCTAAGAAGCATAGCAAAACATATAAATTACTTAAGAAGGAACATACATTACTCGCTAGTAAATTTGAAAACCTGTATGAAGCATCAACATCATACACTTATTGTACTAAATATGAAACACTAGAGGAAATATTAAAGACAATATCATACTTCAACAAACTATAGAAAAATTTAAAATAGGGAATAAATATCTAAATATGATTCTTGCTCATATGAAAGAATATATTGATTTTGTACATAACAAACACTCTACAAAAGATAACTATCTTCGTTAGAGGACCTATATTAAACTCTTCACCTAAATTTAAATATAATTTTTATAGTAGATTTTGATATTTTAACTAAAAGTGTTTATTTAGAAAGTATAGTCTACATAAGTTGATTTAAGTTCCTAAATAAACCATAAACAACATAATACCCTTAGTTAAATTAGGTAGAGCTTTACACAAGTGATCCAAAATTAAATGTGTACCTAAATCAAAACAACCTTTCTTATATGTTTGTTTCCAAACAAAGTCTATGAGCACAATATGGTACTTTGATAGTGGATGCTCAAGGCATATGATTGGAGATCCAACTTATTTTTCTAAGCTCACTTGCCTAAATGAAAGAGTTATCACATTCGGAAACAATAATAATGGAAAAATCAATGGGAAATGAACCGTAGATAACAAATCAAACCTTTTGATTGAAGATATGCTATTTAGTTAATGTTTAAAACATAATCTACTAAGTATTAGCCAATTGTGTGATAAAAGATATATTGTTAAATTTGATTCTAATGCTTGTATAATTAAAATGCCACACAAAAATAAATCTATAATTGTCTTAAGAAATAAAAATATGTATACTGTTGATATTGAAAATTTTTGTTAAACGATGATGCATAGATTTGACATAGGAAATTAGGTCATGCAATCATAAAACTAATTTCTAAAATCTCAACTAAAGAACTCGAAAGAGGTTTGCCTAGCGTCATGTTTGTCAAAGACAGAGTTTATGATGACAACTAGAAAAATAAATAAAAAGTGGTTTCAAATAAAAGAATCAAATAGGCACATTTAGGCCATTACAATTGATCCATATGGATTTATTTGGACTAATTGATACAACAAATTTATGAGATAGTAAATATGTCTTTGTGTTAGTTGATGATTATAGTAGATACACTTAGACAAACTTCTTGGCACACAAAAATGATTGTTTTAAATGTTTTTCAAAATTTTATAAATTTGTTCAAAATGAAAAGGGTTTTATGATTTCATCTATACGTAGTGATCACGGTGGTGAGTTTCAAAACCATGATTTTTAAAAATTTTGCGAATCAAATGGGTGCAATAATAATTTCTCTACTCCAAGAAATCTACAACAAAATGGAATAGTTAAAAGAAAAATAGTAATTTACAAGAAATGGCTAGAACCATATTAAATAAACATAGCCTACCCAAATATTTTTAGACCGAAGACGTTAACAGGACATGCTATATTATAAATATGGTTCTTTTAATACCACTCCTCTCCAAAACTCCTTATAAATGAAAATGATCTTTCATATTTCAAGGTTTTTTTTGTAAATATTTTATTTTGAATGAAAATGATGCCTTAGGAAAGTTCAATTCAAAATGTGATGAAGGATCTTGGTTATTCCTCAATTTCAAAAGTTTATCATGTCTTTAATAAAAAAATTTAGTAATTGAGGAATACATCCATATTATTTTTAATGAGGTTCCCAAATTAAGAAAAATTAATTTTAATTATGATTGATTTTAGTACTTTAAATTTGAATGATAAGTCTCCTCTTCAAAATAACTTGGATGCATCCACTTCTAAGGAATTCTTACCCAAGAATTCTTACCCAAGAAGTGGAAGTATGTAAATGCTCATCATAAGGAGCTTATAATAAGATATACATCAAGAGATGTTCAAATTTGTTCTTATTTTAAGGATTTTTGTGTTAATATCATATTTCTATCTCAAATTGAACCAAAATACATTAATGAAGCCCTAAGAAATAATTCTTGGGTTACTGCAATGCATGAAGAATTGAACCAGTTTGAGAGAAATGAGTTATAAGAGCTTGTTCCTAGACCTAATGATCGTTTAGTAATTGATACTAAATAGGCCTTTAAAACCAAGCAAGATAAACTTATATCATGATTATAAACAAGGCTAGATTAGTGGACAAGAGTTTCAACTAAGAAGAAGGGATCGATTATGAAGAGACCTTCGCTCCTGTGGTTAGACTTGAAGCCATAAGGATGCTTCTTGCCTTTGCTTCTTTTAAAAATTTTAAATTATTTTAAATGGATGTTAAAAGTGCTTTTATTAATGAGTTCATTTCGGAAGAAGTTTATGTTTAACCAAATCATGTTTTCAAAAGTTTATATTAAAAGCTAGATTTTAAAATAATTTTTTTCCAAATCATATTATCAAATTATCTAAGGATCTTTATTGATTGAAGTAAGTCCCTAGGCTTGGTATAAGAGACTTGGCTCTTTTCTTATTTAAAATATTTTTTTGAAAGTCAAAGTTGATATCATATTGTTTATTAAGTATTTTAAAAATAATTTTCTCATTATTCAAATTTATGTTGATGATGTTAGTTTTTGTTCTACTAATGAATCCCTATATAAATCTTTCGCCAAAAGTATGAGACAAGAATTTGAAATGAGTTTAACGAGCAAATTAATCTTTTTCTTAAGTCTACAAATTAAACAATTAGATGATGGTATTTGAATAAGTCAAACTAGTATATTTTAGATTTTTTAAAATAATTTAATCTGGATAGTGCTAAAGCTATAAATACACCTATGAGCACCTCTACAAAATAGGATTTACACAATGAAAGTGAAGGCTTTGATAAAAAAACTTATAGAGGAATAATAAGTAGTTTGCTATATCTAACTATAACTAGACCGGATATTATGTTTACCTATGTGCAAGATTTCAGTCCAGCCCTAAACAATCTCATTATAAAGCAGTTAAAGAATATTCAAATACTTGAAATAAGCTCCAAATTTAGGATTATGATATTCAAAATCTAAAAATTTTGATTTAATTGCTTATGTTGATATTGACTTTAAAAGATGTATGATAAATAGAAAAAGTATCTCCAGAACCTATCAATTTCTTATGTCATGCACCAGTCTCTTGGTCTTCCAAGAAGTAAACATTATCCACAGCTGAAGCTAAATATATCACGGTAGGTGAATGTTGTGTACAAATAATACGGATGAAAATTACTTTACAAGATTATGGATTTTATTTTAAAGACATCCCTATAAAATGTGACAACACGAGCGCAATATGCTTATCAAAAAATCCTATTCAACATTCAGAAACTAAGCATATTGATATTAGACATCGTTTTATTAGAGATCATGTCAATAATAATAATATATCTTTAGAATTTATTGATACAAAACATTAATTAGCTGATATTTTTAAAAAGTCATTGAATGAAAAATAATTTTATTTTATGAGGAAAGAGATAGGCATGTTGAATCTACCAAATGAATGAACTCTTTATATATATGTTAAGTTTTTTATTTTGAATCAAGATTATTTCTTAATGATTTCTCTTGGAGTTATTTTGAAAAGGAGAGAATTGTCAAAATGATTCATATTTTTCACAACTTGATCTTCCATGTGATTAAAAAATTTTGCACTATTGAATCATTCCCTTCCCTTTCTTTTTGAAAAAGATAAAGGAAAAAAATTTACAAACTTTGCATATCTCAAAAGAGAAGATAAAACTTGGGTATTGTACTTTTCTCCTTTTTGTTGATGACAAACGGAGAGAAGTTATGATGATTTAATCATGCACTTATGATATACTTTAAGGGGGAGAAAGTAATTTTTATGTGATAAATATTTAAAAATATTCAAATATAAGTGAGTTTTTTTTTTTTTTGTTGATGTCAAAGGGGAGAAATAATATAATTGATGACATAAGAGAAGATGAATATTGTAATATTATATGATTAATGCCAAATGATATGTGAAATGAATGTTATAATATTTAAAATTTTGTTCTGAAATTCTCATCATGAATGATTAAATTGTGAAAATTTCAAGATAGTCAAAATGTTATACTTGAATTCAAAGGCGATAGGTTCATTTGAATTCAAGTTTATTTTATAGCATATGGATAGGGAGAGCTAAGGTTATCTTCATCATTAATTGGTTGTTATCATAAAAAAGGGAGAGATTGTTGGATCTTAGATTTGGATAATGATAAGTAATGCATAATTAACTACGATTGAAAAAAGATAAAATAATTATGGAAGAATCTGTTGTTGGGCCGAAGTCAAGGACGAAGCTCGCCAAGAGTAAATCGGGGTTCGAACGATGTGGTCGAGAGCTCATCGAAAGTTCGATAGAAGTTGGCCTAAAGTTCAGATGATGTTGTTAATAGCTCACCGAGAATTCTCCGGAGGCTTGCTGATAAATTCGTCGGGAGTTCGTCGACAGGTTGTTGGGGGCTCATCGAAAGTTCGTTGGAAGGATGCTAAGAGTTTATCGAAAGTTCACCGAAGGAGATCCGGAGCTCGTCGGGGGTTCACCGAAAGGATGTCGGGAGTTCACCGGGAGTTTGCAAAGATCAATTGATGACTGAATAACAAAGATTATATGTTGTAATTATTTATCTTAATTATCATAGTTAGTATCATAATGAGAGTTAGTTTTATTAACTCAATTAAGAGGTCATTAGGTCTTAGGACTGATTTTAACTTATTAGAAAGTTCATTTCAGTAGCCTAAGGATAGGTAAGACACGGTCTTCAAAGACATAATCTTCGAAGAGACATAGTCTTCAAAATTATGTTAGGCAGCACCCAGACACAGTCTCATAGATTGTGTCAGGCAATGGTACCACTCAAGCTGGCTGTACTACCGTCGAAACATAGTCCCCAAGGGGTAGAAGTTGTCAACACCTTGAAAATCCTAAAAAATTTAAATTTTGGCTCCACTTTGAAAGTCATTTGGGGCATATAAATGCCCCACTCATTTTTGCTTGAGGATGTAAGAAAAGTGTGTAAAAACATGTAAAAATGTTATTGTAATTTTTTTGAGAGATTCCATTATTTTCTCTAAGTGTAGGTTCCCTTTAAGTGAGAGCTGAAAGAATTGTAAAGGTTATCACTTGAACCTATAAAAAGAGAATAGAAATGTAAGAGATGTGTTTGATCTTCGCTTATTGAAAAAGATCAAGAGTAAAGATGAATAGAAAATGAACATAGGTCAAGAGGACCGAACCACTATAAAAATCTAGTATATATCTATTTCTTACCTTTTATTACTATCGCTTTTTGTTTTAATTATTTATTAAATAGTTTAAAGTTAAATCACATTTAATATCTATTTTCTTAGAACCAAAATTTTTTAAAATTAAAAATTTTCACTTAGCACTGATGAAACCCTCGCTCTCTTAGTTTCAACTCCATCCGAACAAGGATTGCAGGTAAAGATTTATGTAAATACGTGGAGGGATATATGTATTATATTAAATTTATCATTGTTCACAAGATCTATAATATATATATATATATAATTAAAATAGATTTTTTTTTATAAAGATAAAATTATTTTGCTTATCCAAATGATAGCCAACCAATCAGGCATCAAGACACAAGGAGATATCGACACGTAACACCAGTAGTGGTGGGGTGATGTGCCCTTGGACCTTTGTGTACGGGTAGCATCGTTGTTATCCTCCTCCAGCTAGGATTTGATGGAGACCCGTTACAAAGGATCCACCGTCCATCTTGCTGATAAATGCTCGTGATTGGATAATAACCGTACGATCACAATTAACCCCTTGGATCTCATATAAATAAATTGGAGCAGATCTCCACATCTCCGCCCACAGTTTGCGCCTCTCTCTCTCTCTCTCTCTCTCTCTCTCTCTCTCTCCTTTTATTTTCCGCTGTTGGCAGTCGTCTCTCTCCTCCATTTTTCTATCCGCCCGCCGCTGCCGCTTCTCTGATTGAAGTCCACAATCGCTTCGATTTGTGGTCGGCTACTATCGGTTTTCTTGGATGGAGGAACAGCACGCTCGGATCTGTTATTGGGGGGTTTCTTTTCTTTGATTCGCCATTTCCCGGGAGGTTTTCGCTTCATAGATCGCCCTCCGGGGTGCTGATGGCATTGCAGGTACGGAAGCTGAATCTGCCTTCGCTCGTTGTTTTTGGTGATCGCTTGTCTTTCTTTGGATTGGGGGCTCCATTCTTCCAAATTTGAGGGGATTGGTCCTTCTCTCTCTTTCAAGTTTTCCTGCGCCCGAAATTGGATCGATCCACATCTTGGATGTTCCACGCCTCTTCTTGGAGGTTTTCGCTTTATAGATCGTCCTTGGTGGCATTCCAGGTGGGAGGCTCTTCTCCTTTGCTCGTTGTTTTTCTCTGATTTCTTCTTTGTAGATCACGCTTGATGGATCGCTTGTCTTTCTTGAAATTCGGGGTTAAACCCCTCCAATTTTGACAAGGTCGGTCCTCCTCCTTTCTCTTTGAAGTTTTCTTGGGCTTGAATCTGGTTCGATCCACATCTTGGATGCTCCACTCCTCTTTCTTTGATTTATTTACCAAATCTTGGTGAACTATGGGATTTTTCTGGGGAGTTCCGTTTCTGATGCCTCTTATGGGCTGGCGCGGTGTTACTCGACGATGATCCATAATTGGATGTCTCTGTTTCGGACGGCTATACAATGTTGTTATTAGATTTCGCATCTCATACTAGTTGTCATGTTTTCTTTTGAGCTGGGGGTAGAAGATCATCAAAGGTTTGGTTCAGGTGTGATCTATGGAATTGCCAATTTTTTTCAGCATCTATAATGCTGTATTCCTTGTGGAGTTTTCCTTGACATGGTTAAATTCTTAATTGCATTATCTACTAATGATTTCATCATTAGCATTTATCAGAGCTTCTTGGCGATGAGTCTGGTCTGCTTCTTCAGTATTTGGTGGGTTCCATGTCCCAATGTTGGTAGTCGCTACCAACATTCTAATAAATAAAAAAAAAATTGCTGTTGGGTGTCCGATTGTTGGTAATCTATAATACTTACCGTATTTTGTATTCTTTGATGTTCTTTTTCTATCTGGCACTTGGTATCAAGATTCTGCAACACTTGTACAATTTTGTTGTCATTAGGACCAACATTCTACTGTGGATTCTGCAGGTTATCTGATAATAGCTTGTATGGTGGGCAAACTCAGGGTTTTGCAGCTGAGGGATTGACAGTGGCTTGTTTTTTTTTTTTTTTTCTTTTTCATAAAAAAAGTTCATGCATTGGGGTCTGGTGTTCTTGGGAGATGGTATCTGTGAACCTAGGAGTCCTCCATTATGTTCTGGACCATATCTATGGGGCATTTGTTCATAGAACCAAATTAAGCACACCCTTTTTCTCAAAGGGATGGGGGGGAAGCAAGCTTGATTTGTTGGAGCGTTTTGTCAAGCAGCTCTTCCCAGCAACCGAAACCCAGAATTGGCCACCAACTCTGGTGCAACCTATGTGGAAGACTGTGTGGGAGACAAGAAATGCATGCCTGAGAGAGGGTATTTTTAGGACCCCTTGTGACGAGCAACTCATCAATGCATTACCTCCGGAGAGCTATAATGCAAGAGTTGCTTTTCTCGTGCCAAAATCTGTTCCACCACAGAAGATGGCTTGTGTGGTCCACCTAGCAGGTACAATCTGACTTTATGTTCTATCAGTAATGTGTTTCGCCAAAGTAAACCTTTTTCTGTATTCTTCTGGCATGTTAGATGTTTCAATTTCCTATAATTGGTTGCTATGAAGCATGTTTCATCAGTTTCATCAACTCTGACATTTTTACTCCTATTATTACACCATATGAGATAAAATCTATCTAGCATAAAATATATCTATTATTATCATTGATTTGGTAGTGTACATATGATCCTAATGATGTGAGTGTTTTTTTTTTTCTCCTGTTTATTTGACATCTGATTCCTAGAAGTTGTTATGAATGCTTGGCATATTGCATTTGAACTCTAGTTGTGGAGGATATTTGGTGTAGTTCTTGTATTTGGCTGAATGAGAGAGTAGATACTTATGAATCATAGAAACGATATGGTACAACACTTGTGCTCTTTACTTTGTTTGTTACCTGTTAGCTGCTTGCTGCGTTGTTTTTCCTGAAATGCAACAACATCAATGTTGGAGTTGATGTTGTTTTCTTTGTTTCCTGTTAGTCATCGTTGGAGTGACTTTGAAAGCTTAAAGAATGGTAAGCTGGTTTAGAAATCTATTATTCGCTTTAAGTGTTTGCAGAAATGCAAAAATGATTCATTTATAAGGCACATTGTAATTTACAATGTGCTGCTGGTGCTTTAAAAGCACTTGCTTATTTGGAATGCGTCATATATTTGGAACTGAATCTCAAATACGGCTTGTATGGAAACTCTCGATAGGCACCGGAGATCATACATTTGAGAGAAGGCTGAGACTTGGTGGACCACTGTTGAAGGAGAACATTGCAACTATGGTGCTTGAGAGGTAAAAGAGAAAATTTTTTTGCTCATGTAATTTTGTAGCCTGGAAGAAGGTGGTAGGGAAAATTGGTTCTTTCCACTGCGATGCCATGGATGATGCTTTTTTTTTATGTTTTAGGGGGGTTTTTTTTTTTAATAATGTGAGTTAAATGTGTGCTGCAGCCCATTTTATGGACAACGACGTCCTAGACTGCAGCGTGGTGCAAAGCTTCTTTGTGTGAGTGACTTGCTACTGCTAGGAAGGGTAACTATTGATGAATCACGTAGTCTCTTGCACTGGTTAGAAGTTGAGGCTGGTTTTGGCAAGACAGGCATATGTGGCCTTAGCATGGGTAAAAATAAAAAAAATTGAAGTATATATACTATAAGACCACCACTGCTGCTTTTGAATATCTCCATATAATATAAGACCACTGCTTATGTCTCAATCATATATCTAATACTAATAATATATTCATCAATATTCTTGCTAGTGTATCTTCTTACTTTTTTTTTCTTTTCTTTGGTATTGATTGACAAAAACTGCAGGGGGTGTGCATGCTGCAATGGTTGGGTCTCTGCATCCGAGACCAATTGCGACGCTGCCATTTCTTGCTCCCCACTCAGCGGTTGTGGCTTTTTGTGAAGGGGTCCTCAAGTACGCCACAGCGTGGGGGGCGCTGAGAGAAGATGCTGAACAGAAGACGGGGATGACGCTGGAACAAGCCAGAGAACGCCTGCGCTCCGTGTTATCACTCACCGACGTTACTCGCTTCCCAATTCCCAAAAATCCTGAGTCTGTCATTTTCGTTGCTGCTACCGTAAGAAACAAGCTCCCCACGTCTTGCTTTCCCCCGATTCATATTTTTTTTTATAACTTTTAACTTTTTTTTGTGTGGTTTAGGACGATGGATATATTCCTAAACATTCGGTTCTGGAGCTTCAGAAAGCATGGCCGGGCTCAGAAGTGAGGTGGGTGACAGGCGGTCACGTTTCATCTTTTCTTCTCCACAATGACGAATTCCGCAGGGCGATCGTGGATTCTCTCAACAGATTGCAGTGGCCAGAAGAGAATGAATCATGATCAGCGATTTCCAATCGTTCATATATAATGATTATTATTCTTTTCGTATGGTGGGATATATAATGATCAGTGGATATTCAACTGCAAAATAATTCTAATGTTTTCGTCGTATCTTTTTCTTTTTTTCCCTTTTATTTATTTATTTATTATTATTCCCGGCCGGTTGTGGTGAGTAACCCAACCAAAATAATTCTGTGGAACATCGGTGAATGGCATCTACGAACAAAAGGTTACATGACAAAAAGTCAAAAGCCTTTATTATCGAAACAGATGCTGATCATACTGGGGTTTTATGCAAAGGAAGGAATGGGGCTACAAAGAAATTAACTGACGGCTTTCATCAAAAGCTTCTTCACGTGGACCGCAACCCCTTGTTTGGCGCTCGACTCCAGCATCGCCTCCAACACTGCAACATCTCGTGCACCTTCCATGTACAAGCTACGTGGCTCAGGTTCATGGCTGGTCATCCCATCCTGGGCAATATAAAAAAAAAAAAAAATTGATTTCACTAACCATACAAAGCTAAATAATTCTTTCGAGATCATTGCACCAGACCCAGGCCACAGATATGTCAAAGCATAGGAAGAAGAAACAAACACCACGATGTCAATAAGGGTTGCGACAGTAATCTCGTTATTATTTAACCATACACCTTTTTGTTATTAGCCTGTGAAATGTCACTATTTAACCATATAGATTGGCGCACCTTTTTGTTAGCCTGTGAAATGTCACGAATAAAGGACTTCAATTCCTCATTTACTCCACAGAAAGGATAGAAAGTCCTTTGACAATGCCCGCCTGCTGTATAAAACAGAACCTGCAAGTTGACCGTCATCCTAATTTTAATACTCTTCCCAAAATGTCAACAAAAAAGCAAAGCTGACCCAAACCCTCCAAGAATTCTAAACCAATGATACAAGGAACATAATTCTATCTATTATTACCGAATAGCCATGGCGCCCACCACCGTCTGTCCCACGTTCAATTTGCAATGTCCCTTTTGAACCATCAATGCGCCAATACATCTGATGACATCACTTACAAAAATAGAAGATTTAGGCACAAAGGTAAAATAAAAAAGACATCTGCTGGTTCTGACCTATGTTGCATATGTAGGTCCAAAAAAAACATAGAGGAGATCTTATCCAGCTTACCTTTGGGGCGATTGAGTTCACTGCCATTACAAATACCCCCGCGCATCCATTTTCCAATTGGCTACAAGTGCACATTATTTAGAATTAAAAATAACCCCAAAAATTCCTGGAACTTTACGAGAGAGCGAAACTTACAAAAGAGCACATATATTGTCAGGTGGCGGCAGGGCCATATCCACATGACGGGCAATGGCAGACACACTGCTGATCTCACACCCAACCATCTGTTGAGCATAATGATAAATTGATCCTTAATATTAGCCAGGAGTTAACAAAGTAACTACTTGAATTTACTTCATTAACTCCAACATCTAATTCTGTAAATGATGTTTTGACATAATTGGTGTTAGTTTCATGAAACAGTTATCTGGTGAAATTTTAACATTAGTTTTCGAGTGGATCATGTATCTTTCTATCAACATGTGTTCACATAAGATGCCAAAATTTTTAATTACAATGTGTCACCTAAAGAACAAAAAGGAGATTTTCTTTTTCTTCATTCCAAAAGAAAACAGTAACAAGAACCTTCACAAGGCTGAGGAGTACATCAATACCAAATCAGCTTCTTCTATTTGTGACCATGCACTTCCTTGAACATTTCTCGTATGCAGTGTCATAAAACCAAGAAATACCATGCATATATTCAGAAAGATAGGAACAAGCAGAAAGGTGATTGTTCAAACCTTAAAACATGGTATCAGAAAGGTCAACTCAGGAAACAGCCTCTTCAGAGGCTGCATGACTAATGAACTAAATCTTGCCTTGTGAGCTAGTGGACTAACCAATATAATGACTAGTTTAAACAAATTTACCCACATATATCTCAGAAGGAAAACAGAGCATACCATCCTCAATCCTGCAACGAAGTGAACCCCCATATCTAGAATGAAGCCTCCCTGTAAGTTTAAAAAATAATTACAGTGGAACATGAAGTCATAACTTTGAAATATCTAAGACTTTAAGCTTCAACTAAACAATGATGTCAAAAGCCTGGTATACGGCTTGTGGCATAAATTTTTTATTTACAACAAGTCCACAAGCAGGTAGGAAAAATTTAATTGCCAGCATTTCTGCAATAGACATCTTTTTTGCACCATATTGATAAAAGAAATACATACGTCATCCGTAAGGTTCAACTACTAAATAATTAGGTGACTCGTTAATCAGTTTGGTATAATTGTGTCATCAACAAAACTTAAGACCCTAGAATAGTAACATATGTTTGACATCATAGGAGTTTTTAGAGAAAACTATTTTTCTCTATAAACAAGTCCAGACAAGCACTTGGCGAATTCATAGAAACTTGACACACATTCATGTCTAATGAATGATCCAACAAATTTAACATCAGTCATATGCATGTCTTGACACAGACGTGTCATAGTCTTTACCAGTATCTCTATACAGTGCTAAGGTATTGGGTATGGTTCAAACAGTTTATAGAACATCATTTTAGCTGTAGTAAAGCATCATGTAAATGTTCAAAAAATTACATATTCACCCATCACACCTGGTATTTCCACCCTTGATATACACATTTAGTAAAGTAGTTTCCATCCTTGTGGACTTACTGGCACAGAGGATAGAGAAGTTATCATCTAAGTTTGAAATTCCACTGCATTGGTGACCAACTATACTGCTCATACACTGAGCTTAGTCTTTATTTAATATTTTTTTTATGACTGTACGAACTGGTCATGCCAGTCTAACCAGGTCCCAGTACCGAAACCAAAACAAATTTAAAAAATAATTGACTGTAATATTTCCATCAATAATAGAAGCAATAGTAATAAAATACAGTGCAATATGCAATTTCGAGAAATAAATTATATTGCTTTCCTCATTGTTTAAAAGTTGCAGATTTGAAATGCCAGTTCTTGGAAGCTTGGAAAGCCCACAAAACAACATAACAATAACAAGTGAGTTCAGCTTAACCATATTCAACTCGTCACTTACAAAATAATTTCGTCTCCAGGAACTTGAGAAGTAAGGATTTGAACTGTTCATCGATCCTTCAATGATAACTTGGACGTGCATCATATCACCAATATCATTTAACAATTTCCTGGACTATATAACCAAGTTTAGATAGTGTTTAGTACTTACAAAAAGTAAAGTTACTTTCAGAAGGTTGATACCTCAACAAACGCAGGTTCAAAGCGATAATTTTCAGCCAGAGCCCATACAGGTTGATGAGGAAAATTGTTGCGAAAAGAATTGTAGCATGATATTGCTGTTTCTGCCTCGCTTACAGCTGATGATTCAAATAATTAATTTACCATTTTAGTGAAATACAGAACCACATGGAGATGCAATAACATGGCTCTTAATCAAATTAAAATAATATTGACTGTCACAAAGAAATAAATTAGCAAGCAAATATGGATTGAAATTGTGATAACATGAAAAGCGACATAAACATGAAAACAATGTGGATATTGTCTATGCAAAAGCAAAACTAGCTCAGAGATAATGGCAAAGTGCAAACAATGGACACCTCCTTCCTAGTAAAACAAGTTTTACAAGCCACTCTACATGTTCTGATGAACAAATACACATCAGCAGGAGTAAGCACAAACATGTAACTGACGATGTTGCAGGTGAGATGACTAACAAGTTCTAGTAGCAGCAGCTGGTGTTCTTTAGTTAGTAATTGGTGCTAGTGTCAATCATTTCATACTGTATTTCTTACCTTATATTTGTCTTTGAGTTATTTCCTCTGTTGATGGCTATAGGATAAGGCTACCAAAGACAGGAATTTGATTACACAAAGGCAAAATAGATCGAAGAACAAAATCATGTAACCTAAACAAGATGTATGTTGTAATCTATTTAAAGTGACATATTCACAAGATAAACATCTGTCCCAGGTATTCAATGTCCAGAGTTTGAGTCTAAAAATAAATAAAATAATGTATTCAACAAAAAGAGTTATGGGGCAATATATCTTCCATTACAAGTAACAGGAGAGGAAAGGTATAGATCCAAACAATAATGGGAAATTGGGATTGATGAAAAACTTACGCAGAAAGAGGACAATATGAGGGAAACAACCAGATAATTAGACTCTGCATCCATCAACTGGCGTCTCCTTTGATCTCAAGCAATAAGTAAATCATATTAATAGCTAAGGCAAACCAGAGGCTTAGCTCTCGGGCCAATAGATGGACACAAATGGTGCATCCGACCCATTCCAAGTAACAATGAAACAGGTTTGCAGAAATTATTTTGAAAATAACAATAAGTTTGATCAAAATGTGCTTAGAATTGTGTGATCAAACTTACATAACAAAATCAAAAGTCAGAGCTACTTCTACATATATAAGCATTCATGAGACATGGTGCTAATTAAAAATATAAAGTTTAAAATGACACAGAGAACAAATGATGAAATGAACATCCAATGTCAATGAGATAATACATGATCGTGGAGAAAAATTAAGAAGGGAAAACATATAATCACACAAGCTAATTGACCTTTACCGAAAGAAAATATTTGCTGACATTTCATGCCATTCAAGTCCATAAACCACTAACAAATGTCTTTAGCAACTAATATAAACATGTGGATACAGGATACCAATTTGAGGGTACAGAGTACTTACTTCCAGCAGCAGGTTTTTCTTTGTTCGTCAAATTTGTAAGCCAAGCAAAGGACAAAGACAAAGTCAAAATGAGTATTAGAAAAGTGAAGATCAATTTCAAATCTTAGAAGAGCAACTTCATAAACTCGAGGATGATTTAACCAAAACCAACAAAATTAACCAGTACCAAGCTCATATTGATTTAAATATGAGCCTTTTCAGTTACTATCTTGATATATTGATTCAATAGCCAATGTAACGGTCAATTTTTCAGTACCTTGAATAACATGTTTTCCTGCTTTCAACATTCTCAAGGAAATCTCAACCTGCATGTTTGATTAACTGCGTTAGTAGGAATTAGCCTGGGATGATAAAAATGGTCATCAACAAAATATCAATGAGAATTTCAATTCCATGGACAAGGAAATATCGTAGATGGATTTAGCGGGAAGTGAGTGAAAAGGGCCCATTCTAAAATCAAGCAGAATAGTGAACTCCAAAGAAGGTACAGTGAAACTAACACAGGGTGCAAATTCTGTCAAATGATCCATTACGACGAGGCCTGAAAGCGGGATATCATTGTTTATAAGTAAAAGACTATGAAGAATTTATCCGATATGAAACTGTAGCAGACACTCTTTTTGGCTTATGCAGTACAGAACATAACACTTCATTTTATGTTATTAAAGTACGGCTCAAGTCAGTTCTTTTTAAAAATTATTGAGGATGAATCAATTAATATAGTTGAAATAATGGACCTTGTAACAAACATGCATCTTTGAAGATAAGGTATCTGCCCACAATTTTATAATATCATGACACACTAACTAGAACAAGGATGAGAGGAGAACATGAGTGAGGCTTAAAATTTAGTAACTCTAACCAGATCAATATGCCCTTGTCATGTTATTCAACTAACTAACCTCCTCAAAAATTTCTATTAACTTTGTTGATTCATATTCTCTGCCTCTTTGTTTTCTTAAATAATTTTCTTTCTAATTTTTTTAGCTAAAATAATCATTCAATTAGAGCAAAGACACTTCAGTTAGCACTTAACAATCAGTAAGAATCATCTTATATTTTTCACTTATTTGAGCAAAGGCTTTCAGTTTTGCTATGCTTCCTGTTGAGTGGTGATCACATGATATGCAAGATCATGGGTTGGAATGAGTTCCTTATAGAACACCGGAGCCCTTGTGCAGTTCTACAATGTACTACATTCTCTTGTGCCAGCATCATGTCAGAAAGTGTAATCTTTTCTTTCAAATACTAAATAGTACTGCTAACTAATTTAGTGATTCAGAAGTGTGACAATTTTATTTATCTCAGATATGAAATTTTATAAAAATATTTCCTGAAAGTGGAAGACTCTGTAACTAATCAAATGAACACACAAGATGACATTCATCTGTAGACCTTATATGGTAAGTACAGAAATTACTCATTTCTTCTAATACATCCATGTACTTCTATGGAGTTTTTTGTATAGAGGCATGCAGATGATAATTCAAGAATAAGTCTTAGGGGTTTCATTGTACAACCAAAGCTTATGTACTCAAACCTGAACTTGTGCAGCAAGAACTACAACAACTCCAGTTATGGAGCTGTCTTGAATGATTTCCTCAAGTCCTGAATCACCCCATTTGCATTCTATATTTGGAGCAAAATCTTGTGCAAGTTCTGCAGCAGCTTTGGCAGATTCCTAGGCAGAATGTCACATAATGTTAGGTACAGAATGCATCAAGTGGAGTAGTTTGCAGATAAATCCAATTCATAGCCTGTTGCAGTAAGAATTTACACAAAAATTTCATACCTCGGTGCGACTCCAAATTGATTTAATAATTAAATTATCAGCTATCTCTCTTAACCTAGGAATATACTGAGTCCGGACAAAGATGCCTGCTCCAATTATTGCAATCTGGGGAGGTGCCGCATCTGAATTAACCATTTTCCCTGTGATCCATTATTGCGCAATCGAGAACTAATTAGAGTACGGGTAGAGTCTGCCATTCTTACCAAAGCCAAACTAATAACCACAATTATCAAGATGATCTCAAGTGGAAACAAAATCCGTGCAGATGCTTAACTATCCATAGACTACTAGATTGCAACACAAAGAATGGTACTAAATGATGCAAAATTAAAAGGACCAAAATCCTCAAATACCAACAAGTTCTCTGGGTAAGGAAATCAAAACTACAAGCAAAAGGAAAACATCAGATTGTCAGGCGAGAAATAAGACATGAATACTAGGTCAAAAGCAGCAAACAGAAAAAGGATAGACATCATTGTTTCATCATTAACTGGTTAGAAAAAATCCACAGGTTACAAAAATGCAAGAAAAGTGACGTGGTTTAGCCAAACGCAGAATGGGAGACAATCTTTAAGAGAATGTTTGAACTACAATGGAGAAGATCACATCAGCAGCAACTTTTTCTTCTAAGCTACATCAACGGGAGGGAGCAGATCGGCATCGTTATGCAAGAAGAGAAAGATACAGATCCAAACAATAATGGGAAAATTGTTACTTATGGAACAAATTACGGAAAAAAAGGACGAGGTGATGGAAACAATCAGACCATTAGACTCCGCATTCATCAACCGACATCTCCTTCGTTCTCAATCAAGAAATGGATCATAGCAATCGGGGCAGCATGGGCTCAAGATTTGCCAAGGCAAACCAGCCGCTCAGCATCTCGGGCCGAAAGATGAACGCAAATGGTGCATCCGACCCATTCCAAGGACATACCCGGCGCAAGGAAACGAACAAGTAGCAGATAAACGGATTCGAAGTGCCAGGAAGCAGCATCGACCGACATTACCTTCTAAGAGAACGAACGGCGGTCGACAGCTCGTCGATCCAAGAAACAACCGCAGGAGATCGGCAACCCCGAAGACCACGGCTTCTCGTTTCAACAGCAGAGCAAGCGGCGGCGGCAGTGGTCACGACAGATCTCGCTCGAGAGGGAGGGATGGGGGTGGAGAAGGCGGAGGAGGCGTAGTAGAGAAGAGATTTAGTTAATGGCCGGACCAGAGAAGGGCGTTTCCGTCTTTATGAGCACCGACACGAGCGATGCACGTGAGAAATATGAATGATCGGCGTAAACAAATAGTACCATATAATAAAGAACATAGCGTTAATAATAACGCATGGTCAATAAAACTATTGAGGTATCATCATCCACAAGCAAACACAGATCTTAAAGCATTTGTCGGTTGCCCTGCACCACCACAATCTACCAAGAACAAAGACACTACAGGTTCATGCGTCCTGAAACTGTGGATTCCTCTTCAGCTCTGCCATCCGTCGCTGGATTCGCCTCCTTGGCTTCCCAGCGGCGGGCCGCTCAGTGCATCTTCTTCATCTGCCACGGTGGTGCGACTGATCAAGACAGGCCGATCAAGATCGGGGGCACGCAGGACGAGCTGGGCTCCGCGTTCCGGGATCGACGGGGTTGTGCTCGTAAGCCTCGCCCTCTTCAGCGGAACCAAGGCTTCTCCGGGCGGAGGCTGCGCCTTCCTCGCTTTGCTGTGCGAACTCATGTGGCCGCCGTAGGCTTGCGGTGTGGGGAACCTCATGTCGCACTCGCTGCACCTGTATGGGAGAGGCGGCGCCTGCTTCGACCTTCCCAACTCGCCTGCTGCCGAACTCGACTCCGCTTGATTCCTCCAGGCACGAAAGCAATCAGCAAACGAAGGGTTGACGCTGATGTCGTTGCTCCCACAAAATCGGTAGGGAAAGCTGTCGGCCGCGGACTGCACGGGGTTGTTTCTTCTAGTCGGGGAGAAGAACGACGTCCCGATGGAATTCGCCGACGAGATCAGCGGGAGCGACGGGTTGAAGACCGATCCGAAGCCCAGTCCGTCATCGACGTAGCGAGCGGTCGACGGGCTAGAAGAAGACGTGGGGGAGAAGGTGAAGCCACGCGCAGCGGCAGGAACGGAGGGGAAGGGCAGCCAAGGAGTCGGGATCTGGTTCAACAAGCTGTATCGAGGCAGCGGAGTGGCGGACGTGGATGGACTCGAGAAGGCGGGCTGAAGCTGCTGGGATTCAGTTAGCCAGGTCGCCATGGCCGCCGGTTCCGCAGAAGGTGCAGCGACCAGGGTGGTGGACGTGGATGGACTCGAGAAGCCGGGCTGAGGCGGCCGGGATTCAGTAAGCCAGGTCGCCATGGCCGCCGATTCCGCAGGAGGTGCAGCGACCAGGGTGGTGGACGTGGATGGACTCGCGAAGGCGGGCTGAGGCGGCCGGGATTCAGTTAGCCAGGTCGCCATGGCCGCCGGTTCCGCAGAAGGTGCAGCGACCAGGGTGGTGGACGTGGATGGACTCGAGAAGCCGGGCTGAGGCGGCCGGGATTCAGTTAGCCAGGTCGCCATGGCCGCCGATTCCGCAGGAGGTGCAGCAACCAGGGTGGTGGACGTGGATGGACTCGCGAAGGTGGGCTGAGGCGGCCGGGATTCAGTTAGCCAGGTCGCCATGGCCGCCGATTCCGCAGGAGGTGCAGCAACCAGGGTGGTGGACGTGGATGGACTCGCGAAGGTGGGCTGAGGCGGCCGGGATTCAGTTAGCCAGGTCGCCATGGCCTTCGATTCCGCAGGAGGTGCAGCGACCAGGGTGGTGGACGTGGATGGACTCGAGAAGCCGGGCTGAGGCGGCCGGGATTCAGTTAGCCAGGTCGCCATGGCCGCCGGTTCCGCAGAAGGTGCAGCGACCAGGGTGGTGGACGTGGATGGACTCGAGAAGCCGGGCTGAGGCGGCCGGGATTCAGTTAGCCAGGTCGCCATGGCCGCCGATCCCGCAGAAGGTGCAGCGACGCGGCTTGCCCCCGTGGTTGCGGGCGCCGAGAAGTCGAATGCACCTCCATAGTCGAAGAGGCTGCTCAAGTCGTATTCGTCAGCCATGGATGAAGAAGGGAGAAGGAAGAGAAATTTGCAAGATGAGAGGAAGGCAGCAGCGCAGGGTATTTATATATAATAGGCAGAAAGCAGCAGATGGCTTGTCGGCGAAGCGTCGGAAACTGACGGTGCACAGCTGGGTCTGCTGGAATACCTCATCATCATCACCATCGTCATAAAGAAGACATGCTGCCATATTCGTCGTTGCATGCAGTTTCCTTCTCGCCGTTGCTGCTGCTGCTGCAGCTGCACACACTGCACTTGCAATGAATGCTACCCCCCCGTTGCCATTTAATTTCACGTACACATCCCATGCAAGTCGTAAATTTAAGATTAGGGTTTTGAGATCCATATGAATTTTCTTTTAAATCATGCAATGAATCGGAATTTGCGTTGCAGATTTGGAAATGATATCGAAGGATTGCTTGATGTGTTGCACTTCACGTCTTATCTTGTTTCCTATGATAACATTTGTAGGCCATGCATGATTACTCCTAATATGGCATTCCTTAGTTTGCTGTGCATGATGTAGGGTTCTTTCCATAGGTGTCATCTTCATCCAAAAGTTCTTTTTAGGTTCCTTGTCAATAAAAAATTTAATTATTTTATAAATATTATATGTATCTCTAAATTCTAACGATGAAATAAGATATGAGAAAATACTTTTGAGTATCCCTGAATTTATCTTAGTTGATTCCAAAAAAAGTAAAATTTTATTGAAGAAATAATTCTTTTAGCAGGATTAATATAAGAGCGTGTAAAAATTTTAGTTTTTTCTATGCAACACGGACAATAAATATCAAATCGTATCATTCTTATATTATTTTTTAATATATTTATCTATACGACACTGTGGATTGCACCATAGCATAAAGTTCTTTTTAAGCTCATTTCAGTCCCTAAACTCACAAAAGAGAATCAATCTATAAAAGGAAATGCCCACTCTGAGATGGGGAGAAAGACTTGAATGTTCTGCTAATAATAAATATGAATAAAAAAAGATAATGAACACAAAAAATACTATAGATGGACTCAATTATTTTCTCACTTGCATTGAGGAAATAAAACATGAGTTTAATTTGACAGGTCTAAGCCACTGATTAAAAATATTTAAAATTCGAGTTAACAATAAATAATATACACATTAAACACTCTAAGCCAATCTAACTCACCTTGTAAATTTGGAAAGAGATTGAACTTTGGATGTCACAATTCACAGCTGCATCTGTCTAATAAAATCCACATTTCATTCATTTATTGAATACGAGAAAAGAATTACGTAGGTCCCATGCTACTTGGGTGAAAAATAGAGAGTAAACCGACAAAAAAAAAAAAAGGGAATCATTGACATGCATCTCGAGGAAATAAAAAATGGCTTCAAGCAGAAGTTAATGAGGAACAAGATGACAACAAATTGTTGAATAATTACATAAAAAATAATAAAAAGTAAAAATACAATGCAGACAAGGAAAACTACTTAATAATGTGGATTTAGGGTTACATACAGTAAGCATTTGCATCCATATATCGTACTCGATCTCCAAAGCCGATCCACCTCGTCTACGTAATTATTCGTTTCTACATCTTTGCCGTTCCTCAATCTTTCGATACGTGACGTTTAATAATATATATGTATGTAGATAGTAGATATGTATATATAGAGAGAGAGAGAGCGAAAGAGAGAGAGAGAGAGAGCGAAAGAGAGAGAGAGAGAGAGAGAGTATTATGGGAACTGGAAGGTGCTGGTGGCGGCGGAGGCTTCGCCTTCCTTGGGAGGGCTGATGGCGATCCAGAGGAGCGAGATGGTGATGGCGATGAGGCCGGACCAGACGAAGACGATGGTGGGCGTCTTGCCGCGCCTGCCCATGAGGCCCTTGGCGAAGGGGTAGAGGTGAGCCAGCACCCAGAAGCTGAAGAAGGCGCCGCCCATCAGCTTGCTCCACTTGGGGACCTCGCTGTAGATGGTCTTGGCGAAACCGAAGGCGATGGCGATGATGTTAACCATCATGATGGTGATGGGTGGGATCATGAGGGACGTCCACTTGACCAGGTACAGGTCGGCGTAGATGTCCTCCTCGTCCTCAGCCGCGGACTTGGAGGTGAGGGTGAAGGATATCTCGATCCCGGCCACGACCTTGAGGAGCCCCTGGACCACCGCGTACAGGTGGGCGCTGGTGCCGGAGATGAGCCAGAACTGCTCGTTACGCCACCACTCCTCGAGGCCCACGCCGGACCACTTGACCTCGAGGATGGCCAGGCCGATGAGGGTGAGGGTGATGGTGAGCAGGTAGACGAGGAAGGTGACGTTGAGGGTCTGGACGATGAAGTAGCCCGAGAAGAGGGAGAGGGCCGGGAGGAAGCAGTAGACGAGCAGGAAGATGGAGGTGAAGGGGTAGATGCCGACGTTGAGGTAGGCGATGCGCTGCAGCAGCTTCAGACGCCGTGACGCCAGCAGGGCGTTGTTGCGCGAGAAGAAGATCTCCACGGAGCCGGTGGCCCAGCGGAGCACCTGGTGGAGCCGGTCCGTCAGGTTGATGGGCGCCGACCCCCGGAAGGCGTCGCGCTTGGTGATACAGTACACCGAGCGCCACCCCCTGTTGTGCATCCTGTACCCTGTCACCACGTCCTCCGTCACCGACCCGTAGATCCAACCCACGCGGTCGCCCCACTCCGTCTTGTCCTCGTACCTGGAATCCATACGATCACTCGGCAACAACAGATCGAAGCATGTCGGGGGAGGAGGAGGAGGAGGAGGAGATGAAACGTATGACGTACCAACAAGAGATGACAGAAACGGCCTCAGCGACGGTGGCGGGATCGAGGGGGGGTCGCGGGACCCTGAGAGCACCGGGAGGGCGGCCGTGCTGGATCCCAGGGTGGTCAGCCAGCGGACGGCCCTGGAACTCGGCCACGGGTATCGACTCGGACAGCGCTGCGGAGTTGCCAAACCGCTTGGGCAGCAGCGCCGTGTCGAGATCGGTGTCGAAGTCTTCTGTTCTGAGCGACTGCATCTCCGAGTCCGTCTCTTTGCTGTACGTGCTCTTCTTCTCCTTCTTCGTGAACAGCCCGGTGTACTCGGTCGCCCGGGGAGGGTCGAAGCCATACAGCGCAAATCGCCGGAACAAGCAACCGGTCCCCACGTAAACCGGACCCTGCAAAAGTCCGACAACGACGATCTAAGAACACGAAACCCCCACCGGGGTAGGTAAACGGCACAGGGTGAGATACCTGCACGCCGTCCAGGGCGCGCATGTTGCCGTCGAAGAAGACGGTGTTGTGGTTGGCGTAGCGGTCGGAGGGGTCGATGCCCTCGAACCTCTGGGGGAACTGGATGTAGCAGATGCGGTCACCACCTCGGTCCATCATGAAGCACATGCCCTCGCGCATTGCGTCGGCGTTGTAGATGTAGTGGTCGCAGTCGAGGTTGAGGATGAAGGGGCCGTTGGACATGACGGCCGACGCCCGCACCAGCGCGTTCATGGCCCCGGCCTTCTTGTTGTGGTCGTAACCCCGCCGCTTCTCGCGCGACATGTACACCAGCATCGGCAGTCGGATGTCCACGTCGGTGAAGTCCATCGTCTGCTCCTCGTCCGGCAGCCCGTAAAGCGGATCCGCCGAAGGGGGCTTCAGCATCACCTGCGGCAGAAGGAATAAGGAAGAGAGGAAGAAGGAGAAGTGTGAAACGGTGGGTGTTAGCACTCGTATATATATTAATTACCTGGAGGATGCTGGCGTGATCTCCTCTGCCATGCTCAGGGGCGGAGGAGGTCCAAGTCCCCGGCCAATGCGTCCCATCGGCCATCCACGTCGCCTTGGTGACCTTTAAAGGCTCCGTCGGGTCGCCACCACTCTCCCTGATGTGCTTGATCGCCTTCATTTCCTCCCGAGCATTGAATGCGTCCGACCTCCTCCTGATGGAATCGGGCAACCCGTTGGTCCTCACCTTGAACTCGTCATACTCCCGCTTCACTTTCCTCCGGTCCTTCACGAAGTCCGACCGCCTCTTGTTCTTGGTCGGGTCCCCCTTCAAGCTGAAGTAGCTGTCGGGGTTCCTCGGCTCGATGTCATGCTTGCGACAGAAGGGGACCCAAATGTTGGCGAAGCTCGCGGCCTCCGCCATCGCCTCGAACGTGAGCAGAGCACCACCGTCATCAGATATGTAGCACGCTAACTTCTCCACCGGATAATTGGCGGCCAGGATTGACAGGATCGTGTTGGCAGTGACGAGCGGTGGCTCTTTCTCAGGGTCGGCGGTGGAGACGAAGACGTCCATGCCGGGAAGGTCAGAGCGTCCCGTCGGATTGGAGGGGGATGGCATATCGAACTTCTCCCTGAGCACCGAGAGGTCGGTCGCCCGATTGATCGGGTGGAGCTTGGGGATCACGTCGAGGATCCAGGAGAAGGCAAACCAGACCTCGCAGACTATGGACATGCCCCACAGCCACATGGCCTCCTCGTTCGGATGCTTCACCCGCCATACCAGGAAGAAACCCAGAGCAACCAGCCGCACAAGTATGAGAAGCCTGAGGTCAGGTCAACGAGATTAGTAGACGGCACGGCGTCACGATGAGGTGAGGGAGGGGTTGGAGACAGACACACCTGTAAGGGCTGATGATTCCGGCAGGCATCGGGATCTTCCGAGTCAAGGGTTTCCAGGGCTTATCCATGTTTTCCGGGATGCCGTCCGCCATGCCCTCCTCGAGGTCATCATCGTACATGCCGTCTTTTGGCCAATAGGCGTTCCCATAGCCGTACGTCCCTTTGCTCTCGAACAGCCACCGGTTGTGGTCGAACTCCCCGGTCTGAGTGCGCATCAGCAGGGACTTGTTCGACTTCATTACCGACATGCGGTTGTCAGCTGTCGTCTTGGCGTTGCCCGGCGCCGGAAGGGAGAGAGCGCCGGTGCGGAAGTCCGGCATATCGTCCTCGTACTCCCCTATCTTGTATGGCTCCTTGCAACCCGGGCACAACCCCCTATCCTTTTGAGCGTCCAAGTAGCAGTCCCTGCAAATCTTAAACCTGGAATCGATTGGTTAGCACCAGTAGAAGAGACCTTCTTTCGCTCTCAAGACTCCTCTCGCCGAGGAGGAGGAGGAGGAGGAGGAGGAGGAGGCTACCTGCACTCGCACGGGTCGATGTCCTCTCCGCGCTCGTCCCGCATGACCTTGCCGTCGCAGGCCTGCATGGCACAGGATGAGCCCTTGGCGCCCGCCATCTGGGGGTGCATCACCTCGGAGTCGATGACCTTGTCCATGAGATGCGCCCTGGTGACGCTGTTAAAACCCCCGGTGAAGAGCGAGTTGGAGACGTACTGCTCCTCCGCCTTGACCGCCACCGACGCGGCCTCGGCGGGTCCATCCATGGGTTGGTTGTCAGGTGTCGGGGGTATGTGCACAGTGTAGTTCATGTAGTCGCCGGAGAGCTCCCCCGACATGTCCATGTCCTCCCTGGAGAGGCTCACGTAGCGGCCGCTCGACGTCCTCCTCGCGAACTTGACCGTTTGCCCACTGGCATTGCGGTTGTTCTGAGACCCACCGCCGCCTGGGCTGCGGATCGACTTCTTGGACGGATTGTGCGGTGCGGACGCCATCTTCTACTTTCTCTCTAATCTCCCTTCTTTCTGATCTCCGATCACAGCAACCACGCGCATCGACAACACGAACCCATTCAACAACACGGGGAACACACTCCTCATCTGCTTATCAACTCAGTGGCCATTTGATGATCGCACACGGCGCTCGCATGGCCGTTCCCTTCTCGATGGTGAAGACGAAGCAACAAAATAAATACACAAGGGGAGGAGGTGTTCGACGGAATGACGACGCTGAGGCAGCAGAGAAGCTTCATGGGATCCACCAGTTGCCACCGAGAATCGAGCAGCGGAGGAGAGAAGGGGAGGGGGCATGGATGGAGTAGCCCGAGTCAACAGCATCGTACTCCCCATTATAGGAGCAAGTTCTTGTGGACCAGAGAGAGAGGCGCAGGCGTTGGGTGTTGACTTCCCGAAGAACCTAACAAGAGCGAGTGAGAAGCTAATGTATTGATTCAACAACAAAAAGTCATAAACAACTAGAATTAAATTGGTTTAAGCATATGAATGAAACCTACTTGCGATGAGCCAATCGCCACCATCAACACGAAATAAAACGATTCGAGCCGCTGTGTCTGAATCATTTTGATTCTCTCCTCATGACTCATTAATGTTTCACATATTTTTTAATTACTGATTCCATTGGTTGGCTTCGTTAACCATTCGGCCAACATGAAGATACTCTAAAATGACTCGAACACGACAGCATGACACCATGTCTTTCTCGTACAAACGTAGCCAAACATTCCTGTTTCAAGCCTAATTTAACTCCAATACAGATCAAATTGAACACAAGAAACCTAGTATCGGATGATGGATTCACAAAGATGGCATCAATTGCACCTCCAGAAGATGAGAGAGTTTATTACAACCGTAAAGAAGAAGAACAGGGTGTTTGCTGGAATGCATGATGATATCCAGAAAACACAAACAAAAGTGTTCAGCAAGGGCAAAAGGTAACTCACCTATCAGAGACAAGAAAGACTCGTATATAGATCACCAGAAGAGGGAAAATAATATTGTCAATAGCTGTGATTGGATTAAAAATTCAGACCAAGTGAATGGGATGGAATATGGTGTGGTTTTGTTGATTGTGAGCTGGTCTTGCTTTGGAGAATCAATTGTAAATTTCTGGTTGCGGTAGATTTGATACACTTGGTAAAGTTCCTCCATGGCTGGGGAGAAAGGTGCTCTGCTGCATATTTTTCACCTATCGTTGGAAACAAAATCTGCTTCATCGGAATGAAATCTCTTGAATGGTAAGTTACTGATTGGTGTTTCTCTTGCTTCTGAAGCTCTCCTTCATCAAAGCAAACTTCTTTTTGCACTGTATCATAGTTTTCCCAGGCACAGCAGCAGCGACACGTTCCCAGCGTTGGTTAACATCCTTTGGGAATGTTTTCAGAGCCTGGATAAGAGCTCGTTCTTGGGTTTCAGACCAAGTATCTTGATCCACAGCAGCAGGAACTCCATTGGACGCTTGAACCTCTAATGGATTCTGGTTGCCTGTGGATGTTCTAGAAGATGCAGCATGAGTTCCATCAACAGGGAGGGCCTCTGTTTCCAGTCTGGTCGAAAGAGGTGAAGAGATGGTTTGAACTGGCTTTCTTTTTTCAAGGAAAGAGTCGAAAGCTTTTCCAGAGTCGGGCTTCTGAAGGAGGACTGTCTTTGTGGCCTTCAGGATCTCATCAACAGATCTCCCAGTACCAATGTATTCTGAAATGACTTCCCACCTTCGGGAGGTTCCCTTAGGATACTTCTGCATGCCTTTCCTAAGCATCTCGATCTCTTCTTTTCCCCATGGTCTCTCTTTCTTCTCATAGTTGCCCAATGGACCACCCACCTTGGCATCTGCTACAGTGCCATTAGGTTTCAGAGATAGCTCTTGAAAACTGGTAGTCTTCCCTTTCTTCATCGCATCTGAACTGTTTCCACCCTGTGCATCCCTTAGTAACTTGGCTCTCTCCATTTTCTCCTTACCCTCCATGTTGTCACAAAGAAGCTTGAGCTGCTCCAGGTCAAATGACATGCATATACTTTCCACAATATCTTCTGAAAGATCAAGCAAATTCTCTGAGACCAACTGTGCAGAGAGAGTGCGCAAACGAGTCCTTTCCTTACGCAATAGCTTTTTCTCTTTTTCCTTTATTTTTTTCTGGTTCAGAGCAGCTTCTGCCATCTTCCTCTCTTGCTCCTCCTTTTGCTGCCTTTCCTCTTCGGCAGCTCTTGCTGCCTCTTCCTCCTGCAACTTCCTTGCCAGAATTTTTGCCTCCTTCTTTCTCTTCTTCTCAGCCTTTTCCTCTTCCTTCCTACTCAGAATTCTAGGATCTTTCTTGTACGCATTGTCAACAAGGGCCCTGACCCGTGCATGTTCCTCCTTTCTAGCCTTCTCCCTCAACTTTGCATTCTGCCTCTCCATCCATCTCTTATGATCACGAGACTCAGCTTGCTCTAAATCAAACTCATCCTCATGAGGGGACTCCCTCCAACTTTTAAAAGTGTACCAGAAATTATAGAAACCGTCCACATCTTCCATAGATGTGTTGTCATCTCCTAGAGGAGGAACAGGCTGATTTACAGACCATCTTCCATTTCTCATAAATGCTGGCCCAAAAACCTTAAAGAAATCTTGTGGAGCACAATCGGTTGGAATATCATCATCAAATTCGTCAGTCGAGTCATATATTCTTCGCTTAACTGGATCTATTAGGACTTCATATGCCTCTTGAATGTCTTTGAAATGACTTTCTATCTCATCCTTCTTAGTCTGTCTAGCCTCTTCTGTTTCTTCAGCAAGAATAAGTGCAGCCTGCTTGTCAGGATGATGCTTTAATGCGGTCTCACGGTAACTCTTTCGTATCTGTTCCTCGGTAGCTAGGAACCGCAAATGCCCCAAACCCAAGAGTGCGTAATGGTCTTTTTGTGTGCTTCCAGCACTAGATTTCTTTCTGCCCTTACTGCCATAAGAATCTGAAGATGGTAAATACTCTTGACCTCTGTCATCCGATTGAACACTTTGTCCATCAGTTTCAGCATCTTCTTCATCACACAACCCCAGCAGTTTAAGTGCAGCAGAATGAAACGCATGCCCTGCAGGTTCAAAATTGCATGCCTTTACAGGGAGGGAATTTGATGAGAAGAAAAGGGGTTCCCCATTTTGAATCTCTGCCAAATATGTAAGCAGCAAAGTGCCCTCATGTCTGCCCATGCTGCATAAATCCACTCTAGACCGCCACAAAAGGCTGATTCAACTTCGGATTATGACAATGAAAACAGCTAAAAACACCCTTAAATGATCAACGTGGATTACAGATCAAATTCACCTTGCAATTGTTCTGGCTTCAAAGTTGCACACTGTTTCACAATACCAACTATCAATTAGCAATGACATCCATAGGCATGTAGGAGAGTTACACGACAATGCAATATTTCAAGCCTTATCAAAGCAAATGATACTAATATACTACTTTATGCCAACAGGGTTAAAGATACACACTAAATATTTGAAACTTTGTTCTCTATTGACAAGAGAGAGAGAGAGAGAGAGAGAGAGAGAGAGAGAAAAGTTCAGGCTATATTTGACCAACTTTACTTTGCGAGGAGAGGTTAACTTAAAAATTAAAAAATATAATAAGCAAAATGTTGGGCTTGCCATATTAAGACAAAAAAAAGCTACACAGAACATAAACAAAAAAGAATAAGAAAGAATCCCACAAGAAAACACACAAATAGAGTTGTATGCGTTTTTGCAAACATTCCAAAGATCAACATTGTCTAAATAAAACACAAAAGTAATGTTTTTCAGAAGGTGCATTATCTCCAAAATACAAAACTCTGAAACAAGTTCCCAACAAATAAATTGTTTGGCAAAGCCAACATAAACTGTAAACATGTTGAAACTGAAAATCAGCAATTTATTGAATTGATCTCATTTTGGCAACCCTATGCTTGATATTTCCAAACTCTATTTGTGCCACCCTTGAAACATGGACCCCTTCCATAACTTTTCCTCCTCTTGCATTGGGTTCCTAAGAAAGACATTGACATGGTGTTTTGGCTATATACATATATTTCACCATAAAACAATTAAGCAACATAAGGAAAATAGAATCATTGGTTCACAGAAGGCTAAAAGCATAAAAAAGATAAACAAATTCTGAAAGTAAGAGAAATAAAAAAATGAACTTAATAAATGAAAACATTATATCAACTGTTACATTATACCTATCCTAACATAACTTTATTTCCCTATGCATTTATATGAGCATTTGGTAATGCTTTCACTTACATGGAACCAACCAAACCAAGTAGTCAGTCTATAAACTAGTCCTAATGAGTAAATGAAAACTATAGTAGCAATGTATCAAGGCCTTTATGTAATATAGCTTTATCTTGTATTTTGACCGTCCATTTTCCTTACCACTTTAAATGGACTCCCAAGACTCATTACTTATGAAAATAAATCTGGTGATGTTTATGATCAATTAATTGGATGGGCTAGTGTAGAATTCATTATTAGGAACTAAACGAATTGAATTGTGGGAGAGTGAGTCTTGACATCATGGTAAGGTTGCTTCTTTGCTACCAGGTGACCAAGGTCCAAATTATTGAAACAACCTCTTTTTATACAGTGGTAACATTGCGTCCACTGACCTTCCCAAACTTTACATTGGTGAGAGCTCGGTGTATTACAATGACCTTTTGTATACGAATCAAATTGTGAGGACTAGGGTTGTCTCCTTTTACTTCTATTTAAGAGGATATTAGGAGGGCTTGAAATTGTGATAAATCAACTAAAATGCTTTGAAGATTGGTTAGAAGGTAATTCATCCACAGTAATTTCATGGTTATTGGTGTCATTAACAGGAAGGATAACATGCTGTTACAAGAAATCTATGTTTCTAAAGGTCGCCTATGTCAAAGTTCCAGATAATTTTAGAGGAGACAGTCCTGCTGAGCAGGTGGGACTTGTTGGTTGTATGTCTGGTTTTATTTATATTCTAAATTTCCACTGGAGGAGTTATCTTCCCATAAGACCAATGTATCAGGATTTAGTTTTGGGGAATTTAATAAAAACATGATCGAGGCTTTGCCTTCCTCCTTACCGGGAAAACAAGCAACCACAATGCAAGAGAGGAAGCATCTAAATTAGCCCAGCAGGAATTGGAATCTTTACCGACCACAGATGAAATAGTGCAAGAAGCACAAATCCCAGGCAGCCATTCAAACCTAATGAGACCAGCACATTTCACCAAAGTTGACGACAGTAGCATCCCATTACTGACAGCAATCAAGCAGTTCTAACACGACAAGAGAGATGATAACAAATCAAGGCAGAGAACAGGAAACCCAGAGTAAGTAGAACCTAAACCTAATCATTGCGAGGAAGACGCAATATAGCGACAATCTGCCTTCTAGAATCAGGAGAACGACAGCCTAAATCGGAGGATCGAGTCTGGTTGATCGGACTGTTGGTCAGGATCACCCATAGGAAAGCCTAAAGAAGCAAGCTCCATTCCCGTGTACAAGAATACTAGAAAACCAAGAACAAACCCTAAAAGACGGCACGAAGGAGAGAAAATAGGATCTCAAGATCATAGAGGCGTAGATCGAGGGAAATCAAGTGACTCATAAATCAGAAAGCCAAGCACGATATCAGACGAGCTTGCGTTCTTATGCGCTGATCAACCTCCTCCAAAACACCAACACAAATCCAATCACACGCCAACTATTAGTTCTACAAGAAACCGCATAACCGAACAAAATCAAACGAGGAAGCCCTAATCCCGTGGAACAGACACAGGCGATCGACAACCGAGCAACAAAATCAAACGAGGAAGCGCGGGTAGCAACTCGTACCTCTTCTGCCTCCTTCGGAGGTCGGGCGGGGGCGTGCGAGGATGGGGGTCCGTATCGAGAAGGCGTGTCGAAGCTCGTCTTCTCGATGTTATCGTCGCAGTCTGCTGATGAGGGAGGCGGCCAAAGAATAAGTCGAGCACGCAGACACGCTCTCGGCCTCTCCAAAGTGGTGGTGGTGGCGGCGCCCGAAACGGGGCGGATGCTTCGAGCCAGGAAGTAGGCGCTTAGGGTTCATTCCCAGCACTTCATCGTAGATGTGATCTGGACCGTTGGTACCAAGCTGGCCAACTCCCCAAACCCAACTAATGTCCCGGCTTCACTTGAGCCGACCACAGATCATGAATCGACGGGCCAGATGAGCTTGATCCGTACCCAATCGACGGTCACCAACCGCTAACTATATTCCGAAGGCCTAATTACTACTCTAACTAAATTTTGAGGTTTTATTAAATAAATTAAATAGTTCATTATAAAGCTCATCAGTTAATTAAATTAAATTAAAGTCTTTATTAGATATATAAACATCGAAATAATAAATATAGCTCATTATAAAGCTGAAATCATCATGCCATTAAATATGTTTATAGTGTGTCTTAAGTATCAATTGTACTTACTATAATTTGGTTACATAAGCCCAATTAGTTCTATTCCTATTAGTGCTATGGACAAGAGAAAAAGTTCAAAGCTGGTCATCAGATATTGGATAAATTAGATATTAAAGTGAGATTTCAACAACAGTAAGAATTGTTATTACGATTCGATTAGATGAGAAAATTACTGGCTTAATGATAATAAAACGATGTCCAACTCGGTTTATATTGCATGTCATATATATGTGACGCATAATTAGCTAAAAACGAAAGTATGTTGTATATATGAATTGATTCAAATTAGAATTTAAAATTATATATATATGTATATTAAATATATTTAGACCTTATAAGAAACAAAGTCACGCGTATTCTACTCTTTAACTTTATACAAAATCATATATTGGAGGGAGTAGGCGAGTAGTAAGTTTCTATAAAATGATAGTATTAATAATTTTAGTTAAAAATTGATGCAAAAATTGGAGGTGGTGGAAATTTTGTAGGCTATTATGATGGATTGATTTGACATTGTAATTTGTTTTATTTATTTGATCACAATCACCAACTACCGCATTGTGCTGTTGCTGCTGCTATTTTGAACGATGGGCGTCGACGAAGCGTTTGATCTCCTCCATGAGCGCCGCCGCCTGCTTCAGCTCGGGAAAGGCGTAGAAGGCGTGGATGGCATCAGGGTACTCCACCAGCCGTGCCGTTTTCCCCCTCGACCGCAGTCCCTCGTAGTACCGCCGCTGCCAGTCCTGCAGCGGGTCGAATCCCCCCACCACCACCATCGCTTCCGGCAACGCCGCTTCCAGCTTCCCGGCCGCCGCCGCCGCCCGCGTGCCGAACACGTTCGCCGCCTCGTGGTCACGGTCCGCCCCCTCCGGCAGGAACGCGCGCCACATCCAGTCCGTCCGCTCCACCGACACCAGCGGCATCCCGGTCAGCCGCAACTCCGCCTCCGTCCGCTCCTCCCCGCCGAAGAACGGCTGGATCAGCACCATCCCCGCGAGCCGCACCCGCTCCCACCCGGCGCCCGCGGCCCAGCGACGGGCCACGTGGTGGGCGATGTTCGCCCCGGCGGAGTCGCCCGCCAGGAAGCAGCAGGAGAGATCGGCTGCGGCCGGGTCGGCGGAGGCGAGGCCCCCGCGGTCCAGGAAGCGGAGCACGTCGGTGCCGTCCTCGTACGGCGCCGGATAGCGGTTTTCCGGGGCGAGGCGGTAGTTCACGGAGATGACGAGGGCGCGGATCTCGCGGCAGATCCGGCGGCAGACGGCTTCGTAGGCCCGGGAGGCGGGGGAGAGGAAAGCGAACCCGCCGCCGTGGAAGAAGACGATGACGGGGAAGGGTTCGCCAGCGGCGGCAGCAGAGTCGGAGGGGGCGAAGAGGCGGAACCAGATGTCGCGGGCCTGGTCGACGACGACGTCAGCGGAGCGGACACCGCGGTGGGGCTTAGCGGAGGCCGGGGAACGGGCGTCCAAGAGGGATAGAAGGCGCCGGTTGACGGTGCCGTTGGAGCGGCGGGCGGCGTCCGTTACGGCGGAGGCGACGGCGACGGAGATCCGCGTCGTCCACGGGAGCGGCGGACGGGGCGGTTGCGTCATTTTGCTCGCTCTAGCACTTCTTTAGTGGCGTGGCCGCGACACCGGACGCTTGCGGTGGGGGTGGAGGTGGGTTATGAAGGGATATAAATCACGTGATAATCACGTGCAATGGCATGTGATTTTACTCTATGGACGCTAGTGAGCCCAAAAAGACGCGACGGACTTATGAGCCCTTAATACTGCTCCCTCCCATAAGAGCTCATAGTCGAGGTGTGACCCCTTCTCCTAATGTCATTTTGATAAGGGATCATTTGATCAATCGGTCATTAGTGTAAGCCGTAGGCTCATAAGAAATTATCCGCTTTGGGCGATGAGCATATCCACACAGTTCTATCCTTTCGAAGCTCGTGAGAGTCAAAAAGTGCCTATGAGGGTAAGGAAGACCTAACGAACTTATAAGCTCTTAACTCCTCTACTCATCAACCAATATGAGACTAAATAATCTTATTAGTGCTCTCTTAATTAGGGAAGTCAATGGCTTATAATCGAGGTACACAACTCGAGAGTATTATTTGATTGAGAGCAAGAGAGACCCAATGAATTACCTCTCATACTCAACTAATATGAGATTAAATAGTCTTATTAGTGCTCTTCTCGATTCAGGCCCTTCTTCTGATGCTATTTCGATAAGGGATCATTTAATTGATAGTCATTGGTGCTACCCGTTGACTCATGAAGAATTGTTCACTTTGAACGATGGGCGTACCCACATGAATTTGACATTTCAAAACTCATGAGCTCCAAAAAATACTTTTTAAGTGTAATTAAGACCCGACAGAGTTATAAGACCTTGATTCCCTTGCTCTTCAATCAATATGAGACTAAATGACTTAATTAGTGCTCCCTCCCGTAGGGGAGACAATGGCTCATAGTTGAGATGCACGACTCGACTCTCCTTGTAGTATCATTTTGATAAGAGACTATTTGATCGATCGATCATTGGTGTGGCCCATAGGTTCGTGAGAAATTATTTACTTTGGACGATGGATGTACCCATACGATTTTATCCTTTGGGAACACGTAAACTCGAAAGGTTATCTATGAAGGTAATGAAAACTTTGAGAAACTTAACGGTCCATTTATTCCCCTACTCCTCAACCAACCTGGGAGGACTAAATGACTTGAGGCAAGCCAGCGAGACCATGCACTCCAAAATGGAAGCCGTGAGGCGTGACTTCCATCTTCCTGTAACCGACCGAGTAAACCAAGTGGTTGAGGGAAGGTGGGGGTTAAAGTTGGACGTCGGCACCTGCGATGCACGCGTCGCGTTCCAGTCATCTCTCTCCATGTGGTTGGTGTGACCCTATGAAGTCACGCGCTTCGCGTCCATGACGCCTATAATAAATAATAGAAATCCATATGACATCATTATTATATGTTTAATTGCATTCGTAAAAAGGGACGCAATCCTCCCCCCCGTCCGTTTTGAAGGAACGACAGCAGGAATTCAACGTCAGGAATTCAAGGTGAGGACGACAGAAATGTCAACGACATGTCTTCATCTTACTTAAAAGGTTGATGCCAACACCCCCCAAACACCCAATGTACTGCTCTGATCTGACAGATTATTAACATACATAAGCACTAAAATTTAAATGCATGGCGGATCCGACGATTACAATTGTCATCGTACCAAATAGAATTGAAGTGGCAGAATTATAAGCACCACATTAAAAGGTGACAAGAACATAACAGAGCTATCTATACCTGCACGCAACGGTACCAAGTACATAACAGAGAAGGAAGGATACAACTAACCATACTAAGATCACGCAAAATTTCAACACAGCCATTCTTCACTTTTCTCTCAACAACAGGAAGTCTCAACATCACAATACAGGTGTGATATAATTTACTGACCTCAGAAAAAGAATCTTCATTTCAACTCCGAAACATCAGCAATATAGTCAGGAAGTACTGATATAGAGATCCAACAACCAACGCATCATTTCTTGGTTTTGTCTAACACCTCAATGTATCTCTTTGGAATGCCATAGTGGTCCACCAGGTGCTTTGCCAGGTCTTCGATCACGCCACCTTGAACCAGCACTTCATGTTGTCCCTTCTTACCTGAAATCACTCCACCAAGTAAAAATTTGAGTGGAAAATCCATTAGATAAACTGAAACACAAATCTAGAATGTCAAAGCCAGAATGACAATGATTTTGCAAGCACCATGTTGAGCAGTCAGCTTAGAAGTACAGAGAGATAGAAACCAGATTCTACAAAATAACCCAGAAGTATCATGTGAATTATAGCATACAACATTGTTAATGAAGCTTTCAGAAATTACCTGTTCCAATTACCGTTTGCAAGACAATACCGAAACTACCGCATGTTTACCTTCTTTTCTCTCATTGCCATTTAAATTTTCAAACAAAAACTCCAATAGTTCTGAAGATGTGATGATCATAGTCACAAGTGCAATCAACACCGAAACTACCGCATGTTTACCTTCTTTTCTTTCATTGCCATTTAAATTTTCAAACAAAAACTCCAATAGTTCTGAAGATGTGCTGATCATAGTCACAAGTGCAATCAACATGCCAAAATATCATATTGTAGTAAAATTTAGTCGGGCAGATGATTTCTAGTTTTATCAAGACTGCCTCAAGGACATGAGCAGTCATATATATTCAGACTTCCACCAAGTCCTTCAAACGTTTAATTATCTTAGCAACACAATACCCACAACAGCGAGCAAATACATCTCCAATCATTTGGCTCCATTAAGGGCGACAACTTTGATAATTCATATATCATTCCTTTCCCACTATTTGAACATATTTGGTATTGGATGCCTCTCACAGCACCTTCTGTTATATAGGTCAATATATTACCCACTTATAAATAATAAAACAGATGAGACTATCTCGACTTGATTGTGAACCATCTGAAAGCACCTGGATTGTCGTGCAAGTAGTCAATGCACTCAACAAAGAAATCATGCTAGTCCTGCTACAACAATTATACAAAAAATCAACCTTATGCTAATTGCAAAAGATCAAACCTGGAATTTCTGCCACCGATGTACTGCACGCAAACTTCTTTTGCAATTCGGAAGCCAGTGAATCAGCATCCATCAAAAAAGTTTCCAAGCCTGAGACTCTAGTCACCTTCTTGTTCCCTTGTCGTCGTTCAGTCATAATCTGAATGGGTCTTACAGCACCCTTACGCACGGCAACTTCATTTCCTTTCGATACTCTATGATGAATCTGCATCCTGCTTAAAAATGTCGAACCTAGATCTTTCTTGTGGACCTCTGTGGGATAAGTTGAGCCCTTCTTGATAGTCCCTTTGTAAAGAGCATCACACAATGTAGCATCCAGAACTACCATTGCCTTGTCTGTTGGCTTGACCAGATTTTCCTTCTCAACATATCTGACTTGCCAAGAATTAAACTAAACAGTGACTATTCCAGAACATCACAATGAAAAGAAGAAGTGATAACAAAAATATCTTATAAGCCATGTAATTCAGCAAACCCTGTTAGAAGCGAAAAGCAGGATTTTACATCAAATGCACCTGAAGGCAATGTCTGCGGCATCTGACGCACTATAATAGCTTCCGGTGTCAGCTCCAACAGTGCTGAATATGGACTTTACATGAGTGCTTGGTTTGTAGACTTCAACCACCTCAAGTTGTAGTTTCGTCTGAGCACCCTCACTAACTGAGTTATCATGCCTTTGTTCAGCATTTTCTGGTACCCGTTTCTCTGGCTTAAATGTCATGAATTCTTGATGACCACGGTTAATGCCAAGTAACATAACCTCTTTTTTATACTTATCCTCTTTTGCTGATATCTGTTCAAAGTTAGCAATCAACAAGAAAGAAACCTTTTGCATCAGCTTATAAACATCAAATGTCTAATAACTCATTAACTCCTATCCAAATTTCTGATAAAGACGACTGTAAAAAAAAATGAAACTATATTTAATAAGCACTATAATCATGCACATTACTTCGTACATGATCATACTTTAAGTAGTATCCTAGAAGCTGCTGTTCCAATTAGGAAGGTGTCGTTATTTGTTCCATTATCAGATGTGAAGATTAGACAAACATATTTAACGAGGTAAATGATATAAAAAGGCAGAAGCTCATTCTAGACAGTTGCCTAAACACATCTTAGATCATCGGAGAAGCTCATTCTAGCAACCAAAAAAAGGTCAGCAAGTAATCACGTGCATTTTTCAGAAGGAATAGACAACCTAGCAGGATAGCAAGCTTGTATACTGCTAGAGCAGAAATAAATGGATGAACTCTCAATTTTATTCACAGTAAAGGGAAATTTGAGAAAATAGCTTCACATACCAACAAGAACTTAAAAATCACTCCCAAACAGTGCTATCACTGATTGTATATATGTCTGTTCAAGATGGTTCAATGCTCTAACAGTGATAAAGAAACCCAAAACTAAAGAAGTACCATAATTTCTTTTTCAAAATATTACTAAAAGCTTAGGGTAAATGCTCACCAGCCCAGCAGAAGATTTGGATTGCAACCACTTCGAAAGTTTCTTATGAGAAGATTTTTTAATGTCCAAAGTAATGCCTGAAGGTCTGCATGGTAGTACATGGTTTGACCTATGTGCCACAAGCATATTACATAAGAAAACTGAATTATTTAGAGAACAATTCAAGCACAGAAATCATATTGTACCTGAAGTAAGCATATATTCATATCACAGAATCTAGAGAATCTAGAAATAGCATGAAAGACCCACCATTTGAACTTAATGTAGTTGACAAGTCTCAGTTTTCTTTTGTTTTGAGTAGGATAGAGGGTATAGGCAGTAAGTCTCTAACTCAATTCAATATGACACATCATGATAGGTTATAATGTAATGGCTTGGCAATATAACAAAAAGTACTATGAAATTATCAACAAAACCAGTATGAACTAATAGAGTTTGTGACTTCCATGGTTAATGGCAAAAATGTGATACAGAATCAACAGACAACTCCAACCTATAGAAAGGGCAAAGAGCAACATGAATAATAAAAGCATGACTACAAAATGTCAGCATTTTATAATACTAAAATGCTAAATCTTTAGGACATGAAATCTAACATCTGTCTTGGCACTTCTGCCGTTAACCTTGTCGTTGAAAGATAAACCAGTTTCATGGATGGGCAGAATCATATGACATTTATTACCCTTTAATACACAACAAATTTGAACAAACTTAACTAGTAACTTTCTGAGCCAACAATTACAGCAAAAAAATTATATTTGTAATAGGAAGAATAAACTAACTGACAGAAAGTTATTGATTCAACAATCAAGATAAATGGCTTGAAAACTAGAAGTTTTACCATAGTGTGCTTCCGGGCATGGGAAGATCTTTAACCGTTGTATGCAATGCTTGCAAGAGGCATTTGTCCAGGAGGGCATCAACTTCTTCCACAGACAAAGTTTGGTGTTCTTTCTCATCAGTTGGTTCTTCAGCTGTAACATTGTCTGATACTTTTAGCCCACTTACATCAGCAGTCATTTCTTTGGAGATTTGATCAGTAACATCTAAGTTCATTGGAGCATCAGTATCTGTGCTGGCATGGATATTTGATATATCAACATGATCACTTTCTGCTGTATTAACATGATCTTCATCATTTGAAGCATCCAAAGATTCATCAGATGGCTGAGAAACGGATAATAAATTAGGATCTTCCATGACAACGTCTTCCAAAAAGCCAGCATTTGGAATATAGTGACCTTCAGCTGATTGCCTGTATGGAACAAAAGCAACATTAAGTAATAGGTCGGATTAAAAAATTCTCCAGCCTTCGGCCAAGATACTTACCACAGATAATCACGATAATAATGTGTTATTCTTAATGCCTTCCCACGTAAACCAGCTTTTAGGGCTTCTGAACTACTCATAGTGGTGGCTCCAACCTATAGAAATTGGGTAACACATCACAACAATGGTTTGCACTGGAATGCAGGAACAGAATGGAACTTTAAACACAATAAAATGTTCAGATAAAGTACACTTACTGCGATTGGTGCTGGATTGCCAGGAACTTTTACTGCCCATGGTTGCCCAGATAAGAATGAACGCAGGCCTTCAGGAGGTATACTAATACCAGGGAACATCAAATCAGCACCTCCAATCACATAGCGAGAAACCTCACCACCCTTGAGCAGAAAGGATGGTACTAGTTCTGGAACTTTCCACAGCGCATAAACTGTGAATTCAACAATATAATAAATTCTCAGTCTACCGGTAATCTAGCAAACACCTGATTCCTAAATATAAAGATCAATATGGTTTAGAATTAGTTAAAACCTTATCTTTACAATTACAATAATGTCACTGCTGGTCAGTAGAGAGTATAACCACAAGATAGATCAAGAAAAATATCATTCTGCTTAAAGATGCATCCATTTAGCCAATTCAATTGCCTAATATTAATCTCTAACTGAATTATCAACTTCAGCATGTTGGACCTTTTGCATCCTAAATATGCACAGTAAGCTATTGTGGATTTCCTTAAAATAAACAAGAGAAAGCATCATAAAAAGAACTAGTAGAAAAAGAGGAAAAAACAAAATAGTACACAAAATTTGGACAATTCAGAAGTATACTCTATATCAACCTTTAATCGTTACATGACTGTATCCATGTCAAAACTAACTACCAGCATATGAAAATATTTATCATATCATGACACTGGCAATACAGTGACAATAACGTAGCAACCTGAACTAGTATGAAAGATTGCATAAGATTGAAAGCAGATAAAACTAGCAGCAGTAAATTCTATACGATATCGGACAATAACAAGCAGCTGCAATGTCGCACCTATTTCTACATTGATCTTTTCCTGACATTGAGCCCTATTTATGGCAATATAGTATTCAAATTAAGAGCAAAGTCAAATCTAATCTTATTGTTCCTGGTGAAGTTTTCTTAGATCACCCACTGTTTCTCCTTGCAACAATAATTATAATTGACACAATTCGTCTGACCAGAGCACTTTCATGCCATCTTTGATGGTTTTCCCTCACATTACCCTCATAAGAAGAGGGCTTAATCATTTACAAAAGTAGACATTTCTTACTGAATCTATTTCACTGATCTCACACACCCATCTCATCTCAACATTCTGTAAAGTTTGGCTAGCCTTGCAGATAACTTATCATTTTGCATTTACACAAAAGATCAACAGAACCTTCCATGCGACTCACAATTATAATCATCACACTTTTATTTCGAAAAAAAATATAGTCAAACTCCATTCTCTGTTGAAATATATTCAATATGCTTTAAACTTCTATTCATGATAAATTTTTATCTAGCTATGTTGACTGTCCTCTTTATTTTTCTTATAGCATTACTGAAGTTCAAATTTACACATACATTCTTAATCCTACATAAACTAAAACTATTAGTTTTTAAAGTTTGTCCCTATAACTCAAGTTCAGAATTAACTACAACTACACTCTCAGTCTCATCAATTGTAACAATATAATTCTTCAATATCTTGGACTTGCTTCAAATCCTTCAAACCAAACTCAAAGAAAGGATGTCATTACGCAGATCAAAGCCAACTATTAATGGGTAAAGGAAATCTTGATTTTATTATATATAACTCAAGTACGATCACATCTCCATTTGGGAACTATAATGAAAGATGATGAAATACAAACGACGAAAAAGCCAAAATGGAAGGCAAAGCTTCCAATTAATCATCCTTAAAAATTGTCCTTTCAATAATGCCTGTTGATATAAATGCTCCAAATTTTCTTATTTGTTGATGCTCTCCTCCTTTTTCCGTATGATTCTTATTTGGAGAGATAAGTTTGCTGATCACCCATGATCCTTGATAAGAGTTCAGTTTCCATGGTGGAAAACATCTGCAATCAACCACCCATTTAGTTGACATGATTTTGAATATTGACCGGCTCCTGTATTCAATCAAAAAAATTCTTGCACGTCATGAAGGTAACATCGTAACCATTCATGTCATATTGATATTAGATTGAATGTTTAGGATAGATGATTTAGCTTAAGACTGCATTCTTTAGAAGTTGATATAGTTCTTTAAGCATACATTTACCTGAACAGAGTCAACTAACAGGCAAAAAAATCATTAAATGTGATAATGTAGATTGAATTTATTTGGAGATGCAAACATGTAGACCTGTCTAAAACGAATCTTAAGGTGTTTCTACCAACATAAGGCTGAAAATATGAGAGAACAAAGTATACTAGAGTATAAGAACACAATAAATTGTAAACACCTGTTGGGTATATCTCAGTGCCTCGTCCATCAATGTCAAAAAGCATAGGAAGCCCTCCTTCTATAACATAAACATGAACCCTATTTGTGTATTTAGCCACTGCTATGTCAGCCTAAAAATGTTTTGTTGGGAAAAGGAAAGAAAAATGTAAGTTGCAGCAAATTATAGATTCAAGCAAAAATATAGCATTATGCATTATGCAGAATGAGACAGAACAAAAATGATGCGAATGCATGGATTTGTAAACAGATTTCGAACTGCAAGTGGAGTTATATTGCAAAAGTCAAAATAGAGTTATATTAAATATGATATGTCCCTCGTCTGTCTCATCATAACTGATTTATAAATAGATTTTGAACTATAAATGTAGTTTGGGTCTTGCGAAAGTCAAATTAAAAGTGTAATCTGAAGCCATTAGGTAGCAGAAAAGCATGGGCCCGATAGATCTCCAGACATCGAAAGCTAGGAATGTATTTGCATATGTATTCAACTAGAGATTGATGAATATGCTGCAATCTAGTTATTATTGCCAAACACTATTGAACACAGTAAAAGAAGGAATTCTGGAATGCTGCATAAAATTACTAAAGTCATTCTCAGTGACAGCAAAAAGCATGCATGCATTGATCAATTGTAGCCTATACAAAAGCAAAATTATAATAAATTTACCATAGTAAGAGAACTGGTTAAACAGGATTTTCATTGATGACAAGTAATAAACTCTCACGGAACATATATGAGACATTATTTGTTAATTATTATGTGGTCTCATCAAACCTGTAAATCTTTTTCAAGTCTATAATATAATTTGCAATTCTTAAAAGTTAAAACCATAAATCTGCACAAGACTGATAAATTAATTTAGCTTATAAACTGTGGCATTTCGGTGTAAACTGTAAATTGTGCATCCACACATCCACCATCAAGTCAAGCATCTTTTTTTGGGTTGTTAAACACATTACAATGATGACTTATCAACTGAAGGTTAAGTGCCAACTAAGGTTTGCTCTGGACACATCAGCTTTTAACTTTTCTTTCTTTTTCCAATTCCTGTTAAAATACACCTTATTGATACTCACGGATACTTTTTAAGTACAACCTTCATAAATCCTAATACACTAATTGTTATGCCAATAACAGGGTCAAGCATTTTTCAAATCTTTTATTGCCACTCACACTCATGTTAGCCTCTGTTTGTCCTTTCTGTTTTTCCTATCCTCCAGTTAAATTCATGTAGTTATAATCTAACAATATACAGAAAGTAATTGTGCAACTCCAAAATAATGTGCCAACACAATTACATACATACTGGTGAAACGATTTTGTGATATACACAGCATAAGTAGAATGACTACTTGAAATAAAGCAAGACAGAGATACAAGCTGCTGTGCATTTATCCTAATCATGGCCCATGTTGTATCCCTCATGTATATTACAGGTTTTCGTCATTTCATAAACTAGTTGCCACTTTGTACCTTAGGAGGAAGAATTTCATCAATATTAGCATCTGAAGCATGTGGAAATCTTTCCTTTGCGGTTCTTCTCAGCTTCTTCTTATCTGCTCCTGATAGACGCTGCAATAATTTTGCCTCAACTGGCTTTTTAAACATGATTACTTGCCAGTATCAAGCAGACTAAGTGTAGATGGTGCTGCATAGACATCATTCAACTGTTAGTGCATAGTTCTGCAGAAAGCGTACATAAGATTCCATTTTGATTAACCCTACAAGTTTAGTTTTACACCTAAGAAACATCAGTTATGTTTCCATTATTGATTAATTGAAGAAATTTGGTAGATTGTCCACCTCAATCCTCTAATATGCCAAAGAAAGGGCTACTAGGTCCATAAGCCATACATGACGATTGTGGCTTTTCTTGCAAAACCTACTGAGCTATATCATGCAGCTTGGAATCCATCTAATGCTAATATAACATACTCGACCACTCAAACCTAAATATTCTGACAAAAAATTTGGACATACGACTGTCAAATGCACGATCGACATGCACCTACACCACCACGACAACCCTACACAAGAAATCTGGGCATGAGCGTAGGTTTCTATGATTACAAACTAAATGCAAGTTCCAGAAGCTCAGCAAACAACCATTATTGTAACATCAGATTCCTTTTACCCTACACAGGAACCAAGAATGATCATAATTTTGCGATTCTCGAACAAATTGGAGGCGTCACGACATACCCTAACAAGATCCGAGCGCAGTAACCAGAACCGATGCTAACAAGACTCAATCGCAGAGGATTAAACCCAAATGAATAGATTGGAGTCGAGTATACGGAAGATTAAAGAGATACTAGAGATCGGATTACCGAAGGAGAAACCCTTCGTTAGAGCAAGATGCCGAGAAGACGACACCGGCGTCGAGGAGGACAAGGGCGGCGCCCGTGACCATAAATGGAAGTCCGCAGTATGGGATCCTTCGCGATGCAAAGGCTATATCGGAGCACGTGATAACCACGACTTGGATCCGACAGTCTGGTTTGGGTTTGGCCACTCACGTGCCGAACACGACGCCGCATCACCGTCGAAACACGCGATCTAATCTTGTCGTGCTTTGAGATTCGTGACGATATCACATTTGTGCGTCCCGAAGTCGAATCTAGTTCTGCATTGACGCCATTGGGTTGGGTTCGGCTACCCAAGTAACTGAATTGGATGTGGGTGAGATCGGCCCGATCACATCGAACCACACCGCAAACCGGTACGGCCACTAGACCGTTACCCGCAACTGCGGCCCGCCAACATCGCGAACGAATCGGACGGCCGAGATCTGGCCGATGGCGGGAATTGGCGCGCACGTAGTTTTGATTCGGGCCCAACTTTTCTTCGACGCTCCCGTCGTACCATCTCGTTCTCGCTGACGGGCAATCTGGGCTTTACGAGTGGGGTCGGCTGTCGTTTGTGGAATATCTACACGGGTAGAGAAGAGGGTAAGTGATGTGGGGTGAAGCAACGCTCATCGAACGGGATCGTCGTGCTCTCCTCTCTTGATGAAACATTTCGGCGGGATTAGAAGGAAAAAAGAACGGGAAAAATGCGTTGGCTCAGCGGGATTTTAGGGATTGGGGATCCGCAAAACCCTCTCCGCTACCTTTACTCTCCTCCAATCCTCTGACAGGTTGCTAGAATTAATCTCTTTTCTCTTCTCTTTCATTTTTTTTTCCCCAAAAAAAGACCGATTTTTTGGTCTAATTCTGTATGCTTTCTTTTTCCCCAAGAATTAATCCTGTTCTTGTTTTTTTCCTCGAAAGGCGGCAGCTTTTGCTCGAAATCTTGTGCATTGCGGTCAGGGCTTTTGCAGCTCCTTTGTCCGTCCTCGTTCTAATCCGTCAACTGTTTGGATGCAATTTGTGTGTTGTCGAGGAGGATCCTGCGGGCCGAAATTTGTTGTATAATTCGGAAAAGATTGGATCTTTTTGGCTTCTCACTGAGCGATTGTGTTCATCTATTGAAGATTTCGGAATCTTTTCGGACTCGCTCGAGCTGAATGGAAGACGAAGATTGGAATCAGCGCCATTGATTTTTGGGTAATGCACCCGGAGCAAATGCACTTGTGCTGCCAATAGACGAAGACCGCGTGCGCTTGTTGCGTTTATGGGCTGCATCTGCTCCAAAGGTATCATCCCGGACGGCGACGGCGAGACCCACCGGACAAAGTCCTTGAAGCGGTTCGTCACAATCTCCAAGAAAGAGGAGGTTGTGGCAGCCATCGCTGATGTCTCAATTAACGGTAACCTATCGAAGCCACAAGACGATGCTGTCACCTCCCTGCCCTCACCAGCTGCAGCGGGGGAGAAGAAAGCCGCAGGTGGTTCTGAAAGGGCTAGGAATGGCGGCGGGCAACAGCAGAGACTGCCTACTGCAGATGCGGGGGCAAATAGAGATGATCTGGAGGCTGCGGATGCGCCGACTGAAGCAGAGGCCTTCTCCGGGGAACATGCTGTGGCAGGCTGGCCTTCTTGGCTAACTGCTGTAGCCGGGGACGCGGTAAACGGGTGGCAGCCTCGCAGAGCCGGATCATTTGAGAAACTAGACAAGGTTTGGAAACACTTGTTCCTTCTTCCTCTTGAACTATTGATGCTTATTTGCTGCTTTGTTGTTTGTCACAAATTATGAGGATTGATGATCCAGTAGCCGCAATTTGTTCTAGGTCAAAATAGTCAAGAGTATGTGAAATACCAAACATTTTTATATATCATTGTATGCAGTTTATTCCCGACTCTGTGTCGTCTTTATGTGAATCATTTAAAGACTGGTTTTTAGGATACCGACAAGAACTGATTAATTCTCCCTATTTAATGATAAATTCTATCATATACCTATATAGAAAGGCTAGTATGAGATGAATTCAAGATAAACAAAACTGATTTGTGATCTTAATATAATCCTCTTTGGCTTTAATCAGTGCTGCTATCAGGCCATTCCAATAAATGAATGTGGAATGATGATTAGGATCCTTTCAGGCTACTTGGCATTTACGGTAGTTTATAGGCTTGTTGACATATTGGGTGATCTGCAAATAATAAGTAATTCCAAACTTTCCACTTGATTCGCTGAAATGTTTCCATTGGCGTAATGCCAACATTCATCCATGGATCATTGAAGCTGTTTACCTCATTGAAGTAGTAATTTCTGTGAAGAAAAAGGCTATATGCACAGTGAGCAACGAGTAGTTTTTATTAATTCTTGTCCAAGAAAGAAATTGGTGATAAAAATTAATTTTGCACAAGATTTTATTTGGTCATCCGGATTGATCATGTGCATCGGTTATATCATCTCTGCTAAATATGTCTTATTTGCAGATTGGACAAGGAACTTATAGTACTGTGTATAGAGCCCGTGATCATGAAACTGGTAAAATTGTTGCACTCAAGAAAGTGCGATTTGTTAATATGGATCCCGAAAGCGTTCGCTTTATGGCACGAGAAATTCATGTTTTGCGCCGGCTTGATCACCCGAATGTTATAAAGCTTGAAGGTATAGTTGCATCACAAAAGTCATGCAACTTGTATCTTGTTTTTGAGTACATGGAGCATGATCTCGCTGGACTTGCTGCAAAGCCTGGTGTCAAGTTTACTGAACCACAGGTCTCTCTTGCATATATTTGGAAATGTCAGTTTAATTTTCTGAAATCACATATTCTCAGACTGCCTTCATATGCATTTCAGGTGAAGTGTTATATGCAACAGTTACTTGAAGGGCTTGTTCATTGCCACAGTCGAGGGGTTTTGCATCGGGATATCAAGGGCTCAAATCTTCTGATTGATGATAATGGCATTCTTAAAATAGCAGATTTTGGCCTAGCAACATTATTCAATCCTGAGCAGAAACAGCCATTGACAAGTCGTGTGGTAACGTTGTGGTATCGGCCCCCTGAGCTTTTGCTTGGTGCTACAGAGTATGGTGTTGCTGTTGATTTGTGGAGTTCTGGATGCATCCTTGCAGAGTTGCTTGCAGGGAAGCCAATCATGCCTGGAAGAACGGAGGTATAACCCTTCTGCTTAAGCACTTGGATATAACAAATTAAAGAATGCGCGAAACAACCCGAATTGATACAGAAAAGGAATGTTTTGAATAATTTGCATAAAGAGAATCAATCTAACATGAAGGGCTCCTATTTTATTGTGATGATCCACTTCAAACATATCAGCTGTTATTTTCATTGCAACTGGCTCCCTTAAGTTCTACTCATAGTTGAAGACACCTTCATTCTTTGAACAATTGCTTAATGAAATACATGATCATCCAAAAAGTTTTTGAAGTTTAACGTTACCATATAATCCTAAGTCCCCAACTAAATTGTTGCACCATTGTGCCACTGCTACAGTCAGATTCTGCGCTAAACCGCATTACCACCATCACTTGATTTCCGTTGTTGATGTCATGATTCTTGCTCCTTTTCTTGTTATCTGTCTTGAAACTTTTCACTGCCTCAACTGTTCTAAAGAATCAATGTGTGAAGATTTTATGCTGGAATAAGTAACAGAATCTTTTTTTTCCCTTAAGAATAGGTAAAATTTAGAAGGTTTTGGAAATTTATTTCCTATGTAATTGGATTTACAAATGAAGGCATGTTTCTGATCTAAATAATTAAATTACACTTTCCCCAGAGATTTCACTATCCCGCCATGGTTCTGAAACTGGCACATAATTCTGATGGTTGCTGAATTCTTGATTTTTCATCTGGTCTTCTATATCTAGGTGGAACAACTGCACAAGATTTTTAAGCTCTGTGGATCACCACCTGATGAGTACTGGAAGAAACTGAAGTTGCCAGATGCAACTATCTTCAAACCTCAGCACCAGTATAAGCGTTGTGTTGCAGAGACATTCAAAGACTTTCCTTCATCAGCTTTAACTCTCTTGGATCCTCTTCTATCAATAGAACCGGCACATCGTGGAACAGCAGCTTCAGCCCTTGAGAGTGAAGTAAGTTCTGATTTTATTGCTCTTACCGTTCATGTAAGATGGTTCTTAGAACTTCTTTTGCGGTATAATTTAAAGAACAAACTCAGGCTGCTACTATTATTGTGAAGATTTTTCTTTTTCCTGCTAAATGTTCTTACAAGTATTTTTGACAGATTTGTAAGGAAATCTGTCTGGTGATAATTATTTTTCTACTAATTTTTTTGGAGCTTCTCATTATGTATCACAAATGGATTCGTTCAGAATATGATTTGGCTGGCAGCCTGGTATCTCTACTAATAGTATGGGATCCCATTTTACCACATGGTGTATGGTATACCACTATTTTCTTCAGCTACAACATCTTTCTTTTAGAAGTCATCAAGTCCTTGTACAGAATTTGTCAGGATTACCAGTTACATTTTGAAGTTTCATTTATTACGAAATTTTTTATGATGATGAGATGATCGCTAACATCTACTTTTACTTTTCAGTTCTTCAAAACTAAGCCGTTTGCCTGCAAACCTTCAAATTTGCCTAAATATCCACCAAGCAAGGAGTATGATGCTAAAATCCAGGACCAGGAAATTAGGAGGTATTTTAGTTTCAAATCTGACATAATGTGCTTTAGATAACACCCCTTATTCTCTTTTCAGGGGGGTAAAGTAATGTGTTGAAACTATATGTGGAAGATTTTTGGTCTATTTCATCACTCACTTTCTTCATTATGACCTCCTACAGGAAAAGAGCAGAAGCTACCAAGGACCGATCGGGTTCTGCTAGACCAGGTAGAAGAGAAACCAAAGCTAAGCTTGATGCAAATGTGGAGAAGCAGGTAGACTTCATGCATGTTTTGCTTTCCAAATGTGATTTTAGATTTCTGTTATCGATGACAATAGATGGAGAATGAAATTTGTGCATCTGCATGTGTGACATTAATAATGCAAACCTAAAAAATTGTGTCATTTATATGCATCATTTAGTCAATTGTGCCATTTATATGACAAATAGTTCTTTGTTCTCATGAGCCAGTAGGTTTATTAGCAGGTGTTTTTTGCAGCTGCCCTTTTAATCTCCTTGCTTAGCAACATCTTAAGAGTTGTGTCCATCCAATTGCTCGAGAAAAATGTGTCTACATAACAATCATTCATCTCTTCTGAGAATAAAGTTTGAGTTATGGTGGTTGGATTTGGGAAAAAGTACCATGCAAATGAGAATAAAATATGAAGTACATAGAAAAAATTCGGACGCAGTCGAACTTCAATGAATTTGGCTACTGTTTTTATACTTGACAACTAAAGTTTCAATTCGAAGTTTGAAGAACACATGCCTTGTTTGCTCTGCAAAGCTTAAAGTGGGGCACAAACATAACATAAGGGAGTGTTCATGTGCTCCATGCAGTCACACACTAAGTAAGCTTTAGAGCATGGAAGAATGTGATTATTCTGTGAGTTAACTCCTCCATTGGTTTAATTTGTCTCTACTCTTTTGTAAACGACAGGCACAGACAAATCCCAAAAGCATCAGCGAGAAGTACAATGCACAAGATGAAGTTGGACCAGGATTTCTTATTGACACCCCTGTAGGAGCAACACATACTGGTTTCTACCACTCAGGCACTAGGAATGTGAATCAGGAAGAGCTCTCGATTCCGGGACGTTCATACAGTTCTGTGAGGGTGTCCAATGGCCCTCAGTTGCAGACACAGAGATCTTACATGCATCAGTCTGGAGCTGCCAACTTCTCAGGTTCAGTAGCACCAAGAAGCACTGCAAACTCCAGATACAATAGGCATGATGTAACTGAGCCCTCTGACAAGCATACACTTGATGGACCTGCCTCTGTCCATAAGAAGGATGGCAGAATAGTGACCAAGGATTCCACTGTGGTATGTTCTTAAGATCATAGCAATAACTGTTATTAGGAGCAATAGAAGTTGTAGGATAAATTTTGTTAATGCAAGTTTATTTCAGTGACAACAATCATGAAAGACCTGATCTGAAACATTATTGTTTCATATGTAGTATGGTTGATCTTCTGATAATTTTTTAGTAGACAAATTATGTGAGGTTCACTTTTGCTTCATCCTTGAGCATTTCAGGGCTTGAAGCTATAAAAGATGAGATCAAAGCTTATTCTGCTGTAAAGTTGAGGAACATTACTAATTGCTTGCACACTTGTACAAATTTCAGGGTTATGGCATGAGGAACAAAAGAATCCAATACTCCGGACCGTTGATGCCTCCGGGACGAAATGTAGAAGACATGCTTAAAGAACATGAGAGACAGATCCAAGAGGCGGTCCGTAAAGCACGCGTCGATAAAATCAAAACCAAAAGGAATCTTTAAGAAGGATAAGGAGACCTCCCAAAAAAAATTTTGGAAGATCATAATTTTGTTCCATGTATACATTGTCAAAATGAGTCTGATGTCAATGAAAGTTGCTACTGTAAGAATTATTTTTGAGATCAAATACCACACATGGATGTCCTGAATTGCCCAGGGTGTGAAAGTTCATCTTGATCATTAGTTCAATGAGCTATCCAACATTAATGCCAAATGTGTATTCATTTTGCCAAATTCCTGAACACCACAATGATTAGATTCAAGGATGTCAAGGCTAAAATCCTAAGATTAAAGATTGCCCTCTCTTGAGCTGTGAATTTTCCTGTGGATCATTGTCATCTTATCAAGACGATACGCCAATTGAATGCTTCAAGATAAGAGTTGCTATTTTTCTTCTGGTGATAGCTATTCAGAAGTTTTACATATCAAAATTTTAAAACATTCATATAATTTAATATTATTATTATTATTATTATTATTATTATTATTAGATCAAAGGAATATCAATTGTGACCAGAATTGATCTTGATAATACGTTTTTGAAGAAGATAACAGGAAGTAAGATTTGGAACATATAGTTATAACATGACAAATATGCCTAATATTAGGGGTTATATTTGCACAAAAAATATGGTGGATCCAAACAGAACAGATACTAAATACTTGGGAAGTAGGGCATATGATACTTCCAATATTGCTGCTGTATGTTTAATGATATTTACTAACAGGATTGTGCATTTCAATGCGGTTTTATGATGCATATTTTATTTCCTGTTAACACTGGAAGTAAACTAATCATATTTTAGATAACAAGATGTCACTGTTCCAAAGAGACAAATTCTGAGGAATTAATATTAAAAAATATATATAATGTAAGCATGGAAACCAACATATGAAAAAGAAGTACTCCAAGCAATAACCTCATCCTGCTGGAAAACAAGAAATCATAATCCAGAAGCTCAATATTACAGATATATAATATATCCGGTGCAAGCATAAGGAAAACAGGAGCTTGACACCATTATGTTGAGCAGCATTGTTTCTTTGTGCCAGAATCTGATGCTGAAACCACAATGGTCTTCCCTTCTTTGACACCCGCCGCAAGTCCAGACTCATCAGAAGAGATGTTCTTTTTACTGATGACTCGATAAATCTCCCCAAGAATCATCTGAAAGGCCTCCTCAACATTGGTAGCCTCCAGCGCGGATGTCTCGATAAAAGAAAGTCCTTCCTTCTCAGCATAGCTTTGTGCATCTTCTGAGGCCACCGCACGGAGGTGCTTGAGGTCAGTCTTATTACCAATGAGCATGATTGCAATATTGGAGTCAGCATGGTCGCGAAGCTCCTTGAGCCACCGACTGATGTTCTCGAATGATGTTGGCTTGGTCACGTCATAGACTAGGACAGCACCAAGGGCTCCACGGTAGTAAGCACTGGTTATTGCCCGATATCGCTCCTGGCCTGCTGTGTCCCATATTTGGGCTTTTATTATCCGACCTTCTACCTAGAAATAGTAGGAGAGGTAAAACTTGAATGCGAGGAAAATAATTAACGCAAATCAACAAAACTACACTTGGAAATGGATGCCTGAATATTGTTGATACTAGGTACACCAGATAGCTTCTAGGACAAAACATTCAGAAGGTCATTCCTGAAATCGATCCAACTTCAAGAATTTAGGATGTTACACAACAACATTATCAATACTTCATGCACCTAAAATTAGCAATACCGAATGTGTAAATTTCATGTCTCAATACCAAGAATCAATGTCACAGTTGGAGTAGCCAATTGATTTGACTGACCACTGATCCTAGATAATGTAAACAAGGCAGGCCAAGTGCAAAACAATATTCATTAAGGAAGCCCGAGGATACATTACATATATGCTTCAAATCTCACAAGCAAGAAAGAAAGATGACATGAAGATATGGGCAGGACAATATTCAAAGTAGATTTTTTATGTGTAATCAGGGGAGCTTTGCCCTCCAAAGGATGATTGCTCCGTCAACAAACTCTGAACTAAAAATTTATAACAAGTACATTGTTGTTATCTATCTATATCATGGCATTCACAATGTAGCTTACCACTAGCAGTTCAAGGTTATAATTTCTAGTTTAATCATAGAATACCTATTTTTCTCCAGAAATTCTCTATGGAGGCACTTTTTTCCCCAACACCTATGCTGCCAAAAGTCAAACAGTTGTTCACAGATAGTAACATTTACTAAAATCTCTGAGTCTAATACAGCAAAAATTGCTATGAACATACCCAAACATATCTAATTCCAGATTCATAAAAAACTTAGGCAAACAAGTCTCCGAATGACTCAACTAAGACACAGGCCTCAACTTGAACTCAATCCCAATCCTTTCAAGCTTGACAAAACTGCCGAAGTGAGAACTTGTAGTAATTACTTAAATTTCTTTTTGAACTGTGAACAACATAAATATAACAAAAAATTTATCTCCTTTTTGTTTCAAAATAGTTCATAAGGGAGGAAGAACCTTCTGAACTAAGATTATATCTTACATCATATTTAATACATTGTCAGATATGATGAAATCTGAGTCAATATCACAAGGTATTCTTGTGTCGCTCCTGCCAAAGAGACTATATCTTCATGCCATCAAACAGCCTCTAAATCATCAAGAACCAACTAGGGTAACATGGACAATCTTCCTCAGGTTACAAACAGATCAACTTAAAATTCACCACATGAATAGTGAACTAAAGACACCGAAAAAATGACTTCTTTGTTCAATCTATGAATTAAAAGATTGCTATATCTCTTGCTGAAACCATAATTTGGGTAGCTAAACATCAAGCAATGACATACTGCAAATTACAAAGTCTACTACTGGGCCAGTCTTCACTACCTTTTAGTGACACCAAAAAGTTCAAATCCTTCTACCCTCGTGATGCATGACAACTCCTGGGACCTCAAAAACTGCCTTCTTGGTTCGATCTATGAATCAAAAGATTGCTATATACTTTGCTGAACCCATAAGTGGGTAGACAAACATCAAAGCAATAAGATACTGCGAATTACAAAGTCTACTACTGGGCCAGTCTTCACTAGCGACACCAAAAAATTCAAACCATTCTACCGATGTGGTGGGTGACAGCTCCTGGGCCCTCAGAGAATGACTTCTTGGTTTGATCTATGAATTAAAAGATTACTCTATCCCTTGCTGAAGCCATAATTGGGTATCCAAACATCAAAGCAATACCATACTGTAAATTACAAAGTATACTACCGGGCGAGTCTTCACTACTCTATAGTGACACCAAAAAATTCAAATCCTTCTACCCTAAAAAAATTTCTTGGTTCGATCTATGAAATCAAAGATTGCTCCCATGCTGAAGCCATAATTGGGTAGCCAAACATCAAAGTACTAACATACTGTAAATTGATCGAACATTCTGCCATAGATCGCGGTACAAGCAATCACACTACCAGGCAGCCCACCGTGTCTGATAGTAGAATTAGACAAAATAAATCATAAGATGCACTGGCATAAAGCAATCATTAGAATAAACAAATCCTTAATTATCATTAAGATTCATAATTTCTTCAAGGAAAAATAGAAAAGGACAACCAGAACAAATGCAAGAACAAACCAGAGCAAGAGGGGGGGTGATAATAGACACCAATATGAACATATCCAGATCTACGAACACGTATCGTGCTCAGAACTTCAGATCATGAACAAATGCTAAAACACAAACAAAAAAATCAATTTTTTTCGGGAAGCAAATAATCCAAACTCAAAGATGCACGAGATCCCGAAAAAGACCGGCACGGATCCGCAGCTTCCGAAGCTGGAAACCCGATCCCGGAAGAGATCGCGTTCCTTATTCACAATGATAAGTGGGGCGTCGAGCAGGAGAAGTCGGATCGCGAGATCTGATACCTGGAGGGTTCGGGTGGCGAATTCGACGCCGATGGTGGACTTGGACTCGAGGCAGAACTCATTGCGGGTGAAGCGGGAGAGGATGTTGGATTTGCCCACGCCCGAGTCGCCGATCAGCACGACCTTGAACAGGTAGTCGTACTCCTCGTCCGCTCTCCTCGCCATCGCCTTCGCCTCGCTGTCCCTCGCTCTCACGCTTTTGCTTCGGTCTCTCCCTTCGCTACCGCTTTGGACTCGTCACTGACCAGAAAAGCGAGTCGTAATTATTTATTTGAAGTAAAAAAACAAATGATTATAAAAGGAAATAATCATTTAAAAAAAAGAAATCAATTTTATTTCGAGAAATAATCCAACCGTCCATTGCTGCAGTCCGAATCCACATCTGAAAGCATAAGATCAAACCTGCACGAATCTTGACGTACGACGTGCATAGGTCCCGTGCGATCGGCCCACTCGTTGGATAGTGACACCAACAATGATGCTAATAATAATAAAAACGCAAACAATAATAATAATAACTATATATATATATATTTGTGTGTGTATATTCCCGCATGCCACAAATGCCCTAAAAGCCCATCACAAGCTCACATAGTCTGACTGTAAGACATCACAAATTGGTGTAGGATTGGCTTAGCGTATCAATTATATGGGAACATTGAATAATCTACAGCAAAATGCATACATATCAATCACATACAATTAAAAATAGTAAGAATGCATACAGGATTCCAATTTCCATGAGTAAAAAATTTCAGAAATAGACACAAATCAATCCATGGTCAGAGGCACTTGCACTCAAATCTCACCACCAACTTGGGTCCTTATTGCAGTGATCTATATTAAAAAAGCATCGACTTACACCATATGTCCACAATAGCTACGTGCATGGCTGTCAACACCATTAGTTTAGGCTTTATTCCATGACCTTACTTCCCGTATCCCCACAAATCCATCTCACCACCACGTTGGCTCGCCATCGGGTTCATCTGCCGGGCCGCCGCCGCTTCGCCAGAGGCGCCGCCCAGCCTCCCGTCCATCCCCTCCAGCATCGCCCATTGGTTGGAGCCCGGATCCTTCATCACCTCGCAGGCGCCGGCAGCTAATTCCAGGCCTCCGTCGTATGGCTTGACGACGGCCGAGGCGTCTCCCGGGAGCACCGCGAAGTCGTAGCCCGACGGCCTGTGGTTGGTCAGCAGGTCCTGCACTTGGCCATGGGAGTAGGCGTTTGCGGGCATGTGAGAGTGGTAGAGGTTGGGGTTGTGGCGGTGGAAGTGGTGGTAATGGTGGGTGAGGTTTGGGTGCATGTACTGAGAGCTCAGCGCCCGGGGCTGCTGGTGGCCCGCCCCGACATTGACGTGGTTCTCCGTGGCTTGCCCTGTGCTCGCGTCGCCGCCGACCTTGAAGAAACATTTCTTCTTGAAGACCCTGCACACCACCCATCCTTCATCCTGCTACACGACAAAGAGAGAGGATTACGACGGAGGCGGAGCAATGCGTTCTGGGTCAGGGAAACAGAAAGCTCACACCGCCGCCTGCGCTGTCGATGGCGTCGTCGGAGTCCTCGAGCCGGTACTCGTGCATGATCCAGTCGGTCTTCTGGCCGTGGGGGGCGCGGCCGCGGTAGAAGACCAGCGTCTTCCTCATGCCGATCTTCTTGTAGCTGTTCCGGATGCACTTGTCGCGGCCGGTGGCCTTCCAGAATCCGGCACCGGTGGCGCGGTTGGTCCGCGACCCCGTCGGGTACTTGCGGTCCTTGTGGCTGAAGAAGTACCACTCGTTCTGAGGGGCCGAGCCGATCCCACACCGTTCTGCATCAGCAAGACATGAGACCCTGGCCTCCTCGGTACGCCGAGAATGCTAAGAGCACGACTGCAACTCTACGAGGGTGACATCTTATCGTATCACCGTAAACACATCGATCACATGTACCTTGCAAGTCCCATGGCTCGATCTTGTTGAGGTCAACCTCCCTGACGACCTCCAGTTCGAACTTCTCGAGCGAGACCTTCTTCCTTAGGTAGTAGAGGAGGAGCTCTTCGTCGGTGGGGTGGAACCGGAAGCCGGGAGGAACTCCGGTGCTGGCCGACGAAGAGGAAGCGGACGCCATTGGCTTGCCAAGGGCCCCCAGCGCATGCACAGTCTCGGGAAGCCCTCGGACGAAGCGTTCGACGTAAGGTGGTGCAAAAATGGGCTTATGTATCTGATGGCTGCCAAAAAGTTGAGGCCGGCTGCTACGCCGGTGGACTTGGATAAAGCTACTGCCGTAGAAAACAAGTCAAGAGCATGAGACTCGGCTGCATCTAATGCTATTATTCAACAAGCCGCTGCTTATTCTAACTGGGAAACGATCCCGAGGAGAAGAATAAGGTCTTAAATTATGGGATCATTTGATTGTTCCCGAAGCAAGTCTCGGCTGGAGGAGTTGTATCGAGCTACCTATGTGCATGTGATTGGCTTGGGAATCGAAGACGATTTATTCATAGAGTACTCCTCCGAATTCACCAAGCAAACCTACCACGAATCATGAACTCGATCTTCTCCTCATATATGCTGCTCCTCCATCGTAAGCTTAGCTGCAAGAAGGATCCACCATGGTTTCCGGCAGAGAGCATGTGAGGAAGACCTGTTGGAGTTTAATGGTGCACAGCCTACTTGATTGAGCTGCACTCCTCCTATCGACGTAGCTGTGGCGTCGAAAGCTGAAGTAGAAACTATTGAGTTAAACCAAACTCCCTAATGATGAGATGGTGGAAATTGAGGTTCACAGCAACATATCAGTTATTCCTGTTACTGACGATACTTGCGGCCTCCTTTGCATGCACTCCGTGTGCTTCGTTACGGTGGCGATTTCTGAGAGCAAGATAGAATTCTAGCTGTGTGACTGATCGAATGGACCCTAACGAAGCCTTCGACTAATTTAGATTGATATTTTAGATTTCAATTTTTGGTATCATAGTTTAATCTTACAATCATTTCATAAAATAAAGGGACAGTAAAGTCATGCAGATGAAGATGAACAAGATATCGATCAGCAACTATCTTCTTCTGGAAGTGACTAATGCTCATGCAATTGCCATGGGGGAAGTTGGATCTCCTGAGCATGGATAGAGATTTATAAGAAGTGTATAAGCTGATGACACATATGAAGAGCATGATGTTGCATCAATAATGGAGAAAACTATAGATTTTTAGATTGCCATCGCTTGGCCTGCAAGTCTCCTGGGAAGTTGGCTTCCATTTGAAGCCAGAGAGTGATACTAGTTTGGAAAAAGTCAACCATGTCAAGGTCAAAAAGAAGAATAGGACAAGTGAGTAGGAAAACGATCACAGTCCGCAGGTGATCGTGCATTATCTTTATTTTTATAGGATAAATTACATGATAAAATCGGACTTTATTGTAATTTACTTATTGATTATATTACTATAGGATGTATTAATTAATTTTTTTTTAATTTAATAGTTAAGTCAGTTTATAACCTTAAAGAATTTATTATATGGGATTTCAACATTTAACTTTTGGTTAGCAAAATCTTACTATATATATATATATATATATAGTAAAATTATAATTATAGAATACGAGTCTATCGAAATGCATACATCGTACACTAGGAGATAGTGAGAAGAGATATATTTAATGAATCTTTAACTATTAATAAATAAATTTAATATATTATCATCATGTCAATATTTTAAGTATAAAAAATTATAAAATATATAAAATTTTATCAGATAAGATTTAGAATCTTACATCCTTGATAATCCAGTGAGAATAAGGTAATGCTGTTAGGTATAAAAATTTATCGGATGAGATTTTATGTGATAAATTTATAATAATTCTTCTTAGAAATAATTATTTTTTCTGGTATAATTTATTGGTTGGTTTGGGGGTGCAGCCACAGATCAACTGATCCTTTAAATCAAGAGCATTGGATAAGAAACGAACGGACGAGAAAATTAACGTATATTATTAGATAAATTAAATAGGGAGGATAAAAGGGCAGGAAAACAATATTATATTGGACTTCGTTGCTGCTTCGGGAAGCTTCCGCTGCTCTCTGAAGTCCATGGCCAGCCCAACCCTGACGTCTCGTGCACCGTTCTCCGGCGTTCTCTTCCCGGCTCGAGCGACAACGGCGCAGGAGTGGGGTAGTGGTCGAAGGTTGTTCCGGTTTCGGATCAGGGCGGAGACGATGGCGACGGAGAAGCTGGGGATCAAGGTCGAGCGGAACCCGCCCGAGTCCAGGCTCGCCGAACTCGGCGTACGCCAGTGGCCCAAGTATGTCTTTTTTATGGTTGCCTTCTCGTTTCGCTGCAAGTTGGGCTCATTTATGTGGTCGTGTTAGTTGTTCTCTTGGAGATTTCTGGGCTTGAGTGGAAATTTTAGGGCGGAGCATCTTCAATTTGTTAAATTGATGTTGCATTTCGGCATCCTGGGTGTTCTGCTTGAGGGGATTAGATGCTGATTGGTCATCCAGCACCCTGAAATGTTACTTTGATTAGGAGAGGTGTCTAAATTGTGGGGTTATTGGGACAGATAATGAAAGTACTCTTTTGAGGGAAGAGCTAACAGTTATTGCTTAGGGCAGAAGTAGAGATTCCAGACATGACATCGTGTAAATGGAGAATAGGCTATAGGCTTTCTCTTAGATCGTGATCATGTTAATGCTGCTGTCATCAACGCCAAAGAACGCTTGATTATTGATCCCCAAGAGCTTTTTTCCGAAATGTTCAAACTTCACGTCAACAACATGTATCTTGATGCTTGATGTCTTGTTTGTATAAAAATCTGTGGTTCCTCCAACTCAGATAAGTCGAACGTTTGGTTAATCTGTCGATTTATTTGTCTTTTTTTGGTACGAGTGATCCACTGTATGTAGCCATTATATGGAGACATTTACTCTAAAGCTTATGATTGTTCCCAAATCTCAGTAGTTTTATTTTCGTCTAACAGCGTAGTGTACGATTCTGTATCTGTCACTTAGGTTCTGTAGAATTGTGTATATGCTTGGTATTCCTGATGTTATATACTAGTACTGTTTGAATCCATCAAATCCCATACGTTTCTTGCGTTACTTCACAAGATTTCTAACCCTAGCATCGTGCATCACAGAGCTAATAGACATGTAGGGATTGGTGGACATGTCATTCATCTTTCACATTTCCTTGTAAATACTGTTCCATTGCTTCCTCAAATTCCTGATCTTATGGTTGTGAAAACATGTAATTGTGCACCATAGAGCTGTGAGAGTATGGTGTTCTGGTATGCCATTATGTCTATGATACAAAACGATGCAGATGCTCATAAATGAAGATTTTATTGTTGTTAGATATATTTGTAATGGACCATATTATTTACTTGTGTTCTTGATCAAGACTACTTTATTTACTTGGGGAGCCTTGGCGAGACTGTTTTTTTTTTTTTTTCCTCAGCTTCCTATGACATTAACATGTATAGATATGCAAATATTTCAATGTTGGATGATTTGTGTGATTAAAGATGCGAGGCTTTTTTGTTGTGCTTATAGGTGGGGGTGTCCTGAAAGCAAATTCCCATGGACGTACGCAGCAAAGGAGACATGCTATCTGCTGGAGGGCAAGGTGAAGGTTTTTCCAGAAGGGCATGGTGATGAATTTGTAGAGATCCAGGCCGGTGATCTGGTGGAGTTCCCCAAGGGGATGAATTGCACATGGGATGTGTCAGTTGCCGTGGACAAGCATTACAACTTCGATTAGTGTCTTGGAACTGCAATGTAGAAGCTTCCTTGCGGACTAGCAATGTGAGCTTTAGACATCACTATCTAATGCTATCTTGTACTCAATCTGGGCCTACATGCATATGTTCTGGAATGCTTATGTTTCTCAAACCTTATGACATTAGGGAGCACATATATCATTCTAACCCAGTACATGAGTATTGAAGTATTGCATTTCAAAATCCAGAACTCTTCCTTTTATTCAAATAATTTTTGACATCTTACATAATTCCATCTTAGTGCTGCATCTAATGCTATACAGTCTCTTGTTTCATTTTTTTTTTATTGGCTCAACATGTTATGATGAAAGAATGACTTGTCAGTAAATAGGCAGCATATTTCATACATGACCTCCATGTCAGTATGATTTTAGAGTTCTTGACTTTCATAGTCCATTGAGAGTTTGACCATAGTACTTGCATGAGTTGTTATATCAGCCATGATACTTCTTTTGTAGGGTGTTACACAATAATACTTCTATAGGGTGTAACATTAACCATGATCAAGAAAGCAAGGAAGTTTAGTCTTGTGTTGCAAAAGAGTATGTATAAACAGTAACTTTGTGGCTAGTTTATAAATGTGTGTAATGTCTCAAGTAATATTGGAATTATTGCCCAAACTTTAGACAAAATTGCACATCATTTTGCAACCAAGTTTATTAAATATTTCTGGCTAGAGAGAGAAAAACAGACAGGCTTGATCACACACACTCTTCTCTATATTAATGGAGCTAAAAGTAGTTAAAGCTGTGATGGTTAACCAGGAGTCACTGCTCTCCAATGGAGCAGTGAATAAAAGTTATGTTTATAACCTTTTGTTATAAATGCCATTAGATTAGTTGGGCCTGCCATGTTGGTGTCCTTCTGTGGTAGGTTTGATAACCTTGTAAACCAGACCTAACCTTAGCTGTTTATTCCCATATTATGGGAGGAGCACAAAACTGTAGTCAAACCTTTAGACATGTTCTTCGACTAATTGTAGAAGGCCAAGGTCAAGGTCTACTGAGATGTAGTTATTGTTGGTGAGCAGTCACAGCTTCAGTTGACATAAAAGAAACTTATGTTAACTGCATCACTTGAGCTTTGCCTCAATGTTCTGCACAAACTTTGTGCCCAATCAACTCCTGAGGAAGCTGAGGTGACATTAATTTCAGGAGGGTGTTGCTCAAGCTAAAACATTTGATTTAGTTGATGCTGTGACCTTGTGAAGTCTAATCACAAAAGGCCATAGAACATAATTATGACACTAGGAAACTATATTTGGTTTTCTTCATAAGAAGTTTAAGGATATCTTCCATTGTGCTTTCCATGGCAAGAAGAGGGCATCAGGAAAAGCTTGAAGGGAAATAAACAAGTAAAGGGCAATGGGGAGGAAGGATAGAATTGGGCTGATTTGGTTGAAGGCTAGTGGTTCTGAGACAAATAAATAAGGGTCTTACAGCATTGGCAGGGAGCACAAATTGGAAGACAGAGAAAGCAGAATATTTACAGTACTGAGGGAAAAGGTTGTGACCAACAAAAACAAAGTGTGGGTCTCTGCTTTGCTTGCACTATCAGGTTTAAGCTAAGGTTAAAAGAATGATCATATGCCAAGGAAAACTAATATTAGTATTTTAATTTCAATTGTTGTATTAAATAATCACCTTAAACTCAGTTGATCATTTTTCCTTTTTTTAGGATGCACAATAAACTCAATGTCCAGTTGTACCTTAAGTTTAGGGTGCATGTCATTAAGTTAGGAGCTTGTGTTTGAGGAGAGCATACAAGTCATCAACTGACTTGGGATGCTCTTCTCATTTCAGACATTAGTGTAGTTTTTCATGCATGATTCAACTTGAGTTAATCCCCCCATCTGTTCAAACATCCTATGAGTAGTTTCAAGAACTTGGTAGATGATCCAACTTTTTCCTTGTGTCCTTTTCTTTAAGGATGAAAGTTTCCTGAAAGCAATCCTTCTTTGTAAGCATCAAGGTTTGCTTAAAGACACTCTTGATATAAGTCTCAGTGTTCACCATTGAGGTTTGAGCCTGGCATTCAAAATCCTCATCAATTCTTAGGCTGAACAATGGGTAAAAAAGCAAAAAAAAAAAGGTAGATAACATGGTCCATGTGAGATGCTTATTATATCTTTTAAACTTTCCAGGCTCAAATATCTCCTAAATGTTGAGCAGTAATTTCTTTAGAACTAGATCAGATCCTGGAACATGTCAGCAGAAGAGGACATTGAAACTTTCAAGTTGGAATTGTAGCACTTCAGACGGTTTCAGCAATCCCTATTGATAAGTTACTGCAGAAATTGCAGCCTTTTTCTTTTTTATTTCTGCATGTTTTACATCAGTGACACATTATTCTTCAATCTCTCCTTTATTCCAGCTTTGGTTCACTCAAGAGCCTTCTTGAATCTTTTTTGCCACCCTTTAATTTTGTGATGTTTCCTTTGTTCATGGAATTCCTTTCACCAGCTTCTGAAAGCAGATTTTGAATTTGCTGAACACCAACAATTTGCTTTATCATAACTCCACTGAGAGAACTGTTGTTAATGTTTCTTTTCTTTTTTTCCTTCAGCTAGTATTTTGGAGTGTGTATTTATATTATTATCAGAGTCCTAACAAAGTAATCTGAAGGCAGATACAAAGTCTAATCAAAGTTGCACAAAGCTCACAGAGTAACACTCAGATCCTCACAAAGGAGAACAAAGGAAATTGCAAGTGGGAAGAGCTGATGCAGCTGTCCAATTATGAGGCAGCCATAAACTGAACACATTCTAAGAATCAAATACAAAATAAATCCTCTTCCAAATTTGCAAAAAACCAATGCACAATCTCAGACATCTGATCTATTTATGCAAATAAGCAAACCCTACATCAAGAACAATGCTTTTGTTCATTCCATGAATCACAACCACTGGTGGCTTTACACATTAAATGACCTTTCCAAGGATGCATATTAGGGAAAGAGAATGGAATAGGAAGGAAAGCATGTGGTGAGGAGTAAATTTGGGAAAGCTGGTGGTTGTGGCAGCAATCAGATGGGATTTTGATGGCATACTGATCATAAGTCATAGGGCTACTATTCAACCTTGAATTGTCAGTCAAACACACCTCATCTCAAACAGCTGCAGAACCAGAAACAAAGCTCACCTTATCCCCTTCTTCCTCCACACATCCAGTCAAATGGGCAAAACCTGCTCACCAACAGAATGCCTTTTGCCATAAAAATCATTGGCCCTTGATTTATTTGATATAGATCAAGTAAATGATTGGAATAGTAGGAATACAAGTTTAACCAGGGTTGGCCCTCATGTTGATATTTATAACCATGCTAAATATGAAGCAGATGAGTATTATACCTGTACATGGAGACAGCTTCTTTCATGACAGTTCTTGATGTGGCTGTTCTCCGACATGTAATCATTACATAATATGAAAAACATAAATGCAAAGATAATTTAATTATTTGGTTAACAAGTATGGACCGAAAAAATGAACATATATGAACTGAACAGACTTGGTCTTGTAAGCAACTATCTAGAATAAAATCCTTTTTGATAAGGAATGTGGGATACCCAAGCTTTCTTTATGCAAATGATTTATAGACCACTGATACATGTAAAACATCAAGAGATCCATGAAAGCAGAAATATCATGTACACAAGAAGTAAAATAGGTATTCAAAAAGGAAGCATTTCAATTAAACAAGCTAAGACATGTCTAGAAAGATAATGTGGGAAGATTCGGTTTGCTAATGCTAAATGTATATAACTAATAAACCATACTAGTAATCCAAGGTAAGATCAAGGAAACTCCAGTTTGTAGTCCCATTTCCTGCTGCATCCAAAATGGTCTTCTTTCTGAAGCCCTTGTATCTAAAACAAAAGACACATACTTCCTGTTCCTTCATGTTCGAACCCTCTTGGTAGTGCAAGCGGGGCACTTGTATTGTTTGATGTGCTCAGCCCGTGCAGGAGTGATCTTAACACATTTCCCATGGAACCATTTTTCGCAAATGTCACAGCATATCCAAAACTCATCATTGGCGTAGTTTTCTCCACATGCACCACATAGAGTGTTTCCATGATCTTCCTCGTCCTCATCCTCTCCTTCACTATGTTCCTCCATCGGTGGAGCCATGTTTGAGGCTTTTGCATGGGACTCCGATGGTCTCGACGACTGAAATAACAGAGGAAAAGAAATAGGAAATCATATCAATGACAAAGAGGCAAAGTATACCAAACAAGTAACCAAACCACCTTTGAACTAGATTTGTTGCTCTTGCCATTGCTGCTAGGGGGTTTCTCTTTGGATTGTTTCTTGGTGATTCCCGTCATAACTTCGTATATGGTTGGAAGACTATTGATCATTTGGAAGAGCTGCTTCCTGCAGTTATGCAGTACAAAATATCAAGCAGCAGGTTCATTTCACTCCTATTTTCCTTTTCAATCCAACTGCTAAAGAGAAGTGAATTTGTGTAACTTAAAATTAGATATACAGAAATGACTTCTTCCAGGTATTCATTTATAACTTTCCGTGGCCAACCTTTGCTGCCGTTTGATGGTATGCCAGCACAATGCCTTATATTTATACAAGCTGGATTAGCAGTTCATCAAAGCATGAGCTAGCAAGGCAATAAAATACCACAAACGATCACATTGTACAAGTGTAAAAGTTTGTCACTCTAACCTCAAGATTTATATGCACAACAGAATACACCCCACAACAAAGAAGAAAGTTTTCACATAGAAGGGAGTAATCAATGTAACTAGCAGATCTGGATCACATAGTGGGGCTTAGTAGCATTAAGATTATTGCATGGAGCCTTAAGGTTCATAGAATTTGGAAATTGGATGCAAGTCAAAAGGATTCTGAAGTGACATATTAAAAAAAATGGTTATACAGTAATGAAAATTCAAAAAAGTTGCAGAACAGGAAGGACATAAGATGCAGTGTATATATCAGAAGTTTCAATTGACTTTAGACAGTTTTATGTAATGAGTTGACTGTTTGTTTGTAGCCCTTGATTTCGGAAATAGAGACTTCTTGAATTTTGCATTAGCATATGGACAATCAAGTGGAACACAGTTTGGAAATTTTTCTGGGATAGGAGCGATCATTAAACCTAAAGGATAACATCTATGGATGGTTCTACTAAAACAAGATCAAGAATTTTACACACAAGTGTTTTTGTCGTGCCAAGAAATAGTCATTTATTCCAAGTTAACTTGAGAGGGAGGAAAGCTTTACTCATGCTCCTTTTACTCCAAAAAATAGCCTATTTGATTACTAGGAAAAACTCCTTCGAACAAGTAAATCACTCTCCTAACCAGAGTTTTAACCAGTTCAAGGAGAAAAGCCTTCTGAAGATCTAAATTAAAGAGAAAAAAAACTTATTGCTAGAAAATGACTGCCAAATAGCAAAAGTAGTCAATAGGGTATCTGGATAGGTCATGTAGGCTTAATATTGCCCAATCCTAGTGACTAGATTGTATCCTAACCAAGATTTGACTTACCGTTCCGTACCGGTATACTGAGTTCATCTCGGTACTGATACGGTACTGGTACTGGGCAGTACGTGCAGTGCGTACCACCCGGTATATTAAAATATAATATAAATATTTTTATAATATAATATTATATAATATAAATATTAAAAATATTAAAATATTAAAATATTAAAAAAAAAAGAGAAAACGGGGTGACGTCGCCTCGATCTTTCTCCCCACGCGGGAGAAAGAGCGCCCGCGACCCGTGGGCGACGACGGCGTGCGAGAGGCGACGGAGCGCGAGCGGCGACGGCGCACGGGCGAGGACCGCGCGCGGGCGATAGGTATTCTTTTTCTCCTCTTTTCTTTTTTTTTCTTCTTTTTCCTCTTCTTCTTCTTCTTCCTCCCTTTTTCTCGCTCAATCTACCGCCGACGGTCGATTTCTCCCTTCAATCGACCGCCGACGGCCGAAATCGATCTTCGACGGTCGATTTTTGGCGGAACCGTCTGGTAGCGGGCGATCCGCGTACCGGCAACCTGGCGGACCGGTATGTACCGCCCGGTATCGAAATTGCAAACCTTGATTCTAACAAATATTTGTGTTTCCCTTCTTTTCCACTGATGGCTGCTACTTTTCTTTGAAGTTCCTGTGTTGTATACATCAGAAATGTAGGACGCCCAGAAGGACAGATAGGATCATGTCTGAACCTTTCTCTGCTTCAGTTGGTCAGAAGATATCAATACATGAAATTTGCATATATACAAAAAGTTATAATGGGTAAACAACTATAACATAATTGAACAGTACTTGCCTGTCTTATGCACTCAGCAGAATTTGCCAACTGGTATTGAAGATATCAATGCATAAAATTACACATGCAAAGAGTTATTAACGGGTGAAAATGAACTACCAAAGGAATTATTAGTGCAAACCCAAGTCATTGAACACCTAAAAAAACTCAATAAAAAAAAATTTCGTTAAGCATTTCATTCTTTCAGTTACAGTGATAATATCAAAAAACATATTGTTCATACAACAGTCCACATAATTAGAATGGGCCCCCTATAATTTTCTATATCATCCAAAGAATAAAAGGAAAATGTTCCTTCAAGTTTATTAACCCTCTTTGAAGGCTTTAATGTCAAATTGATTCCACATAATTGAAACTATTTTCCTAGTACAACACTAAGAAACTGTTAGGACCCTAGCTAAGTCGGGTCCATCCATTCATGATTAAATCGAGTTGAGTCATGTTAGTCTGTCCAGTTGAAATCAGTTATGAGTTGGGTGAGCCCAATCGAGTCAGTTATGAGTTGGTTAGAGTTGGTTTTATCTTCGGATAGGATGGAGTCAGTTATTATTTTCAGTTAAAAGTTTATCAAGTCAGTTAAGAATCGAAGATTAATGGGATTCTTGGCAGAGCCCTATAAAAAAGACTGTAAACTCTTTCATGAAATCAATCAATGAGAAGTATTAGTTTTAGCCATACGGCAAAACCCTAGGAGACAGATCTCCTCGAAGTGATCTAGGAGGCCCGATCCCCTCGAAGAGATCATTTATCCCTCTTATCCACCCTCTTCCTCCACGATAGAACCCTAGGGTCCTATCAACTGGTATCAAAGCAGCGATCATCGGCGTTCCTGTTGTGATTCCGCGGTTGCTTCTCTCGTCAACGTCGTCGTCGTCGCCATCATCGTCATATTAGCCACCTTGCTGTAAAAAAAAAAAGAGAGAGAGAGAGATGGAGAGAGAGAGAGAAGAAAAAAAAAAGGGAGAAAGAAAAAAAAAGAGAGAAAGAAAAAAAAAAGGAGAAAGAAAGAGAGAGAGGGAAGAAGAAGAAGGGGCCACAGCCGCACCTTCCCCCTTCTTCCTCCCCTACTACTGTCGCCAGCCACCATCTCCTCTCCTCCTCTCCTACCGCAGCAGCCGCACATCGCCGTTGCCCTCTCCCTCGGCCGCCTCTTCCTCCGCCGGCCACCTCTATTCCTCTCCTCCCTACTGTTGCCGCCGGCCACCATATCCCCCTCTCCCGCAACCGCAGCTTCTACTCGCTGACACAACCCACCCACGCGACCTTGCTGCTCTGGCCGCTTGCCGCCAGCCCTGCAATCGCCAACGATCGGTCCAACCACAGCCGCGCGACCTCCTCTCAGCAATCACAGAAAGCGACGCCACCCTCTGCTCCTCTGTTTCCGTTGTCGCAGTCCATTCGCAGCCGCAGCCAACCACCGGCCATACCCGCCTACTCTGATCACCAACCACCGCTGCCACCCGCTGCTGACCCCTGCCTCCTTCTCTTCCCTTGTCGCTGTTGTCTTCCCCATCTTCCCCACGCAAGCCACCGCCACCTCTGCTGCTAGCCCTCATTGCTGTCTCTCCTCCCTGCCACTGTCGCCACCAGTCGGACCCCGCTGCTCTCCCGCTGTCACAGCCCTCGTCGGACTCCGCTGCCCCGTCGCTGCCCAGCCGCGTTGTTGCCTTGTCGCAGTAGCCGCCCGCCCCTGCCATCCTTAACCGTCGGCTGTTGTCTTCTTCCTCCCGCGCCCATCGCCGACGCTACCGCCGTCCTCCTTCTACGCCTCCTCCCCACGGCCTGCCACCGCTTCCTACCGCCGGCTGCTGTCTTCTTCTCTCCCGCTGCCGCAGCCCTCACCGGACTATCGCTGCCCTCTTCTTTCCTCCTCTGTCAGTCGTAGCCTTCGCCCCTTTTGCCTTGCTGACCCTACCTGCCTACAGATCCAGCGTTGCTGTTGCTGCTCCCTCAAGCGCTGCCCAGCCACCCCTGCCATCCTTGCTGTCGCATCTTCCTCCCCCGCTGCTCCCTTGCTTCCTACTGCCCCTACTTGCCGCCACTGCTTTCCTCCTCAATCGCAGCCTCACCTGCCATGTAATCGCATCGTTGTCCCCTGCCGCAGCCCTCACCGCTGCCAACTGTCTCTGTCCCCCACTTGCCGACGCCGACAATCTTGTTGCGGTCAAGTCCTACTATATCTACGACATATGCCCTTGACTCGACAGAAAAAAAGAACTAAACATTACTGATCTACAATCCTACATGATGATTACAAATGATGTACGAGATGCAAGATTTAAAGCCTCCGAGACTCGTATGGAAGACAGATTTCAAGAGCTCATTCGCGAAATTAGAAGAAGCCGATCAGAGAATCCCAACAAAACTCAACATGGTGAAAGTTCCAAAGGGAGTTGATCTGAAAAGTATGACCATGGGTAGGACACAAGATACACACGCATGAGGATGAAGTTTCCTAGATGGGAAGATGGAGACCTAATCGGTTGGATTTCACATGCTGAATTTTTTTTTCGTTTTCACAGGACTCCGGAGGAATCCAAGGTGGAGATCGCCTCCATAACTTGAAGGAGACGCAATCCAATGGTATGATTTGTACGAGACCTATTACAGAGTCCCTTCGTGCGGACAGTGCAAGAGAGAGCTCCTGATTTGTTTTGGACCATCGGAGTACAAGAACATTAATGGACAGCTCGCTAAAATCCGTCAGACTTCTACAGTACAGGAGTACCAGAGCAGATTTAAGCACCTGTCGAACCAAACCCGAGATTGGTCCGAGATACAATTGGTGAGAAAATTTATTGAGGGACTTAATCCCGAGATTCGGTACGAAGTGAAAGCTCACCATCCCCGCACCATGATAACAGTCGTATCATTTGCCAGTGTACATGAAAGAAAAATCATTATGGACACTCGCCGAAACAGAAGCTTCAATAGACAGGACTTCAAGGTCAACATAGACAATCGCAAAAAAGAGCAGCTTTTGACAGTTGAGACAATTAAGGAGGAAATAAAAACTGACAATGTGGAGCTTGAATATGAAGGTTGTGACAAACTTCTGACGATTGAACCAGCTAAGGAGGAATAAAAATTGATAATATAGAGTTTGATCTCAAAGGCTGTGCTAAATTAGAAGACAAGATTGCTAATGAGCGAATCCTAATTTGTGATAACAGGTGCTCAAAGGTAACGCAACTACTTATCGATTTCTTGTTGATGCCCCAAAAATACTTTGAAGTGGTGATCCCCAAAAGAAGACATGATACTACCACTAGCCATCGGATGAAAAGGGTGAAAAGGGTTCTCCAGAAGACTACAATGGCAACTGCACGAGAAGACCAAACCATTGCTTACACCAAATGGAGATCCTACTTAATTGATCAAAGAGTCGTGATGCGTGGTAAATATTGAAGTGCTCCCAAAATCTGATATTGCTCAGCCTTGAGGGCAAGGCTAATTTGAAGTGGGCGGGTCTGTTAGGACCCTAGCTAAGTCAGGTTCATCCATTCATGATTAAATCGAGTTGAGTCATGTTAGTCTGTCCAGTTGAAATCAGTTATGAGTCGGATGAGCTCAATCGAGTCAGTTATGAGTTGGTTAGAGTTGGTTTTATCTTCGGATAGAATGAAGTCAGTTATTATTTTCAGTTAGAAGTTTATCAAGTCAGTTAAGAGTCAAAGATTAGCGGGATTCTTGGCAGAGCCCTATAAATAAGGCTGTAAACTCTTTCATGAAATCAATCAATGAGAAGTATTAGTTTTAGCCAAAAGGCAAAACCCTAGGAGGCAGATCCTCTCGAAGTGATCTAGGAGGCCCGTTCCCCTCGAAGAGATCGTTTATCCCTCTTATCCACCCTCTTCCTCCACGATAGAACCCTAGGATCCTATCAGAAACTTTCCATAAAAATTTCCGCCTGAGCCTCATCAAAATCAGAAATCAAATAAGAAGTCCAATATTCGCAAAGTAAATCAAAACTTGTCTAGAAATCAAAGTTCAAAGGTTTGAGATTCATCATTAAAGCTTATAATGGGATACAAATTGGTCTGTAAGTATACATTTCTTTAAAATAATCAGAAATATGCCAGAAATGATAATAGCTGGGTGGATTTGGCCTAACTGACTAATATTAACTGGAGATGGATCACAGTGTCAAGTGGTAGACAGTCAGGAATTGCACAACTGTGGCTCACGCAGGGATCATCACGATTGAGGGCCAATCCTGAGTAGTTCACAAAATATCTTGTTTGGAACTTTGATAAGCAAAGGTCAATTTTCAAAGCATGTTAGAAACTTCATAGAAGTTTCCACCTTGTCCTTGCAAAAACCATGGCTCAGACAATTCTTTAACACCAATCTAATGTCAAAGCAACCCATAAATCTAGCAAATAATTGCCAATCTTTTGACCTTCTCCAACAAATCAAACATAGTTCGAAATGCAACCATCAAAGTGCAAGCAAATATTAAAAAACTGATAGAATTTTGAGGCAGCACTACCCATCAAAGACATGCGTTATATAAATGTTTTAAGAAAAATTGGACCTAAGAACTGAAAAAGCAGATTTATAAACACAAATGTTCGGTGGAAGAACACCAAGGAGCGAAAAGCCTTGGTAAAAAGGGATATGCATCTCTTGGTGTAGAAAATTCAAATAGAACTAAAAAAGTTAGTAACAAATATTAAGGTACCTGGATTCTTTATCAAACCCAAAGCGTGCACCAAAGTAGAAAGCAACAGCTAATAACCATGCATCACTGTGAACTGCAACTAGTGACAACCAATCCTTTTCACTCATTCCATCACGTGCAAAGTTTATACCTAATGCTGGTTCTGGAAGCTCAGGAGGAACTTCTTCGACTGGCAAGTTCACTTCCCAAGTCTCGTTAGGCAGACCATATAGACATAAATTCTCTTTTTCTGCAAAAACATTCACAATTAGCATAAGATGTACAACCAAATAACTCCATGAAAGAATGCAGGGTAAAAAACATGTCCTTCAACTATGTTTTTCGTACAAAATCATACTAAGAATGCAATAGCTGAAAACTAAGTCCTTTTGAAATTGCTTATGTTTTCTGCTCCATGACATGCAAAAGAAAAGAAATTATTTATTTATTATTTTAGACAATAAATAGTCAAAGCTTAATTGCGTCAAATGATCAGGAGATCAAACAATCACAGATACTATATCGATCATTTGACAGTCATGAGGCTAAAGATCTTAAAGCTGTTATGAAAGATACGGAAATATGAACCTTCTAAATCTTTTAGAAAGTGCAAGTACATATAAAAGAGAAAAATGTATAAATGAAGGTAACAAACATGTTTTCATTATTTATTTTTTAAAGAACCAGTGGCACATCATCCAAACAAGTACTGAAAGCATGAAATGCTATGAAGCACCAGAAGAATTTAGATTCCACCCTGATATGAAATTTGGAAATCCAATTTACTATATTTACTGCTTATAAGTAAAAGAAAGAGGATGATCCTTTGTATAACGGTAAAATTGCTTCTTTACAACTTGGAAGATCAGGGTATAAGTCGTAGAACCAGTCTCTTTAAATAATTAAAGGTAAGACTACGTATATTGACCCTCTCTAGACCCTATATCAGCGAGAGCCTCGTGCATTGTGTATGCTCTTTTTCCTTATAAGTAAAAGAAAACAAGTTATCAACACTAATTGTTCACTTCCTTTACAAAGAATCAACTAGGAGCATAATGTCTGCAAGAAGAAGGATAGGGCAGAGTATTTACATGGTAATCTATAAATTTTTTTTTTAATTTGAATATAATTCTTCTATTCATCAAAATTATGTCTCAATCCCTTCAAATAACATGAAATCATTGGGTGCCACTCCTATTAAGAGTATACTTGGTGTATCTAAAGTGACTATTTTACCACCAACTTATGTTTAAAGTATAAATGTAGCACCTTGATTAGTCCTACATCGGAAGTGACAAGATTAAGATTGACTTATACGATGAGTGTCCTACTACCAACTTCAGTTTATGCATTTTGGCCACTGGTTTAGGCTAAATGAAGTTGATAAATCAAATAGCTCATTAGGCCGTGACACTTGGTATCAGAGCTGACCTAGTATCTGTGTACGGTGAGGGCCTCACATGCTGCACCATGCTAGGGTTTGACCTAGGGTATGTTGGGCCTTGACAAGGACGTCAAGCTCTTGAGTGGGGGAGACTCGATCAGTATTACATCGGAAGTGAGTAAGATTAAGATTGACTTACAAGGGTCTGATCGGTATACTGCTATCAACTTAGCTCATCAGACTCGAGTTGTGATAATAAAATTTGAAGATAAAGGGTTTCTTTTACTTTCTTTTTTCTTTTTCATTTCTCTCCCTTAAGCTTCCAGGAAACAGTTTCTTATATCCATCTCCACTTCCCATCCACGATTACCCCCAAATTAGGGCCTCACTTCCTATTAGCAGATTCATATTGCAGGTGTGCATGCCAAAGTAGACAAGTAATGTTAGAGGAGAGCCGACTCATACTCCTTTGGCATCCGACCTGTAACTCAAATCTGCATTTCTTCACAAACTTAGGCGGGAAAAAGGACCTTTTTTCCTCCTCCCGTAATTTTTCGTCGGCAACGAAATTGCAACATGAAGAAAGGAAGCAGAAACCCCTATTTCCGGATCGAATACTGATGCCAGAGTATCCAATCGAAAGCAAGAGAACTCACCAGGATCGCATTTCTGGTAGAACTTCTCAACATCTGCAACAAAAAAGTAAGAAAATAATGAAGCATTCGAATTCTAAAGGGGAAAAGGAGGAACAAAACACTTCTTTTTGATACCGGTGGTGAGAGCCTTGACTATTCCGGCTCGCCGGCCTCGGAAATCCCTAAACACGTCCTCCGGCGTCCGCGAATTGTAAGCCTCCGTCCCCCCTTCCATCTTGGTCTCCAACGGCAACCCAAAACAGGGACTTCGCCACCAAAATGCTCCAGAAAACAAACACCACACGGACAAGAAGGAAAAGGTCAAGTTCCGGTACCGAATGGGAGTAGGTTTTACTTCCGGGAGAGGGGGGAAGTCGCTCGGACGCCACCACGAGAACGGGGAAGCGAAGAGGGGGAGAGCAAAGGGGGGGAAAAGGTGAGGGTTTTGAAAGGTTTCTTCTTCCTGGTTTTCTCCATCGGCTTGTCCTTCTCATATAATAGTTATACTCACCACGTGGTGACCCGACAACTTTATGTCACGGTAACGCTTGTTATCGTAACGCTTTCGGTGACCAATGCCCATAATGTAACGCTCGCCGATATATTCATACATGTAACACGATATTTTTCATGAAACGCTTTTTATTATAACGGTTTCTAATGCCGACCTTTTCCACCCAATCAAATGTATTCTAAAAGAAATCCTAAAAATATAAAACATTTATCCAAGAAAAATTAATATTTTCTATCTCTCACAGAGATATAACAAAAATATATATGATGTGTCATAACATTATTTTTTCATTAATATTTTCAAAAAAATGAATTTATTTTTTTACATACAATATATTTTAATATTTGAATTTATTATTCATCATAAGACAGTATTAGTTCAGCCGGTGTAAAAAAAAATTCTTTTTTAACTTTTTTAGAGGACTTCTATTAATTTTTATCAACCCAAAATTGAACTTCAACTAAAAAAAAAAACTATTAATCGAGTTTAAACCGATGAAAATATTAATAGTTACTTGAATAGATTCAATTACAAAGATATTAATGGAGTTTGAAAACATGTATAATGAAAATTCATGAGAACAATAGGTTGATGGTGCTGATGATATGGTAAAGATTTAGCAGCTGAAGGGAAAGAAAAATCCATTCTCCAACTCTCATAGGAAGTCCTCTATGAATTGATTAATAATCTCCATGGGGAATGATACTGTTTGTGAAACAAATATGATAGAAATAGTTCAAATGAAGATGGATGATGTTCCTGTGGGGACACTGATGTGCATCACCTACCAGAACCAAGTAAAGAACTCATATCTTAGAATGTTGTGATCTTTTTCTCTTGCAAGAAAGAGACAGGGGAAGTGCATTTGTTTCAGATCATAAATAGAATGACTCAGATGGGAACCAATGTTAATTTAAGTGCTGCAGTTAGGGAATGCACTATTTGGGTTCCATACAGTATCAGTTGATCTATGAAACATATAAACATCTAGTTGTGGTGGTTCTTTTCTCACAAAATATTTCTCTGCCAAGAGCTCATCAGTAACTTCTAAGGGTGCATTATCCAGATGAACACTTCAGTAATTGATACAAGAACAGATGGGTGTCAAGTTTGACCACCAATACAGTGAAAACATCTCATCCTGACAAACCACCAAATGTGTGAACTCTAGAAATGAATGAGCTGCAGGGGATCAATCACACATTCCTCTGCAGAGAAATCCTTTTTAGTCAGCAAAGTCTGTGAGCAAAAGGTGTTTCTAGAATCCAGCTGGAATGTTTTGGTTTGAAATAGTTCATTTCACCATATTTGCTTAGAACTATGACCAATATATTCACCACCACCTGTCCTAGTATGAGCTCAATTTTGGTTTGGAAGAACACTAATTGTTCTGATTTCCTTATGATCCTTCCTTGAATGGTATACATGACTCATGATCCTAGTGGCAATTATGGAAGATTTGCCAAATAACTTTTGCTGCTCTGTGCTGTATAAACTTCCCATTCATTACTGTGTCTTCTTCCTATGACACACATAACTGAGTTAGGAATAGTTAGCCTATACAAAGGTTTTCCTTGGTGATGACTAAACCTCAGACTCTTTCTCTCTCTCTCTCTCTCTCTCTCTCACACACACACACACACACACATCTCTCTTCATTTATTGTTTTGCTATTTGTTTAAGCAAGGTCAATGGTAGCTGCATTGGTATCAGCATTCCAAGTCTTATAGACATGGGTGGTGAGAGATCAATATAGCTGTTCTATTGACCACAAGAATGCTTGCTTGCTTTCTTTCTTTCTTTCTTTCATGTACTCATTGGGTGCCAACTTCCTGACAGCTATTTAATACATTGGAAGTAGAAAATGGAAGAGCATCAGCTCTCAAATCTTTGACTCTAATTTGCTATCCAACACAGCTTGGCTTGATTTTTCTAAGTGAAAAATCAGCCTACCAGAAGAGTCATCTAATGTAAATTAATTCAAAAAATAGAACAAAATGATCCATCTAATAAAGCACTTCCTTCTGTATCATAATACTTAAATGCATAAAAATGTCTACATTTAAGCTGAAAGAGTGCCACCAATCAGCATCCATTCATACAAATTCCAGTGGTCAGTGACAGATTAGTATTTAACTTTAGGCAACTCAACTTGTCTTCTCCTTAACCTATACAATCAAGCTTAAAGCAGGTTTAATTGTGTGCATAAACATGTATTTGTGGCTAAACTAAAGTAAAATGATGTCCAATTCCAACCTAATCAAGATGTGTGTGTGACTTCCTAGATTCAAGTAAGACAACACATGCAAGGGTTAGTAATCTACTCCCAGAGGTTAAGGTACTCTGAATGAGATCAGTAGAATACCTGAGGGAGAGAGAGAGAGAGAAGCTTCCATGTTGACTAGTGCTGATTACAGCAGAGTTGCTGCCATTGCTGCACCACATGCCTCATGCCTTGCACTAAACTATGAGCTCCACCACATGCTTGCAGGGAAACCAGACCTCGTCTCAGAGTTGCTGAAGTCAATCCATCTCCACAAGGCGGCATCGGCCTCCCCCGCTAATGCCGCTTCCTCCCCACGAAGACCAGCAGCTTTCTCCAGCAGACAAGTCCTCTGCAGCAATGATAAAGAAAGACGGTGAGCAAAAGAGAAATTGAAAGCAAAGCTTGTAATGCTTGGAAGAACTTTTAAGAAGATCCAACCACTCCTTCACCAAGTCAACCATCTCCTTGTTTCTTACCCGGCGTTTCCAAAGGAAAAGGACAAGAAAACAACCCCTGTGGAATATTAAGGGGAAGAGGAGTTCGCATCTCTGTGATCAGAGGAGTTGGCTTCCCGAAGGAGCTCAATCTTCTCCCCGTCCATCATCCGAGGCCAGGATGCATTCCATGAACCACTGGGGTGGCTCGTTCGAGATCCATGACCCTACGACGGACGACGAGCACAGCCGTAACATGGACTTGGACCAGGCGGCGCTGTCGCGGCAGCAGCTCGACGAGACCCAGCAGAGCTGGCTGCTGGGGCCGCAGGATGCCAAGAAGAAGGACAAGTACGTCGACCTGGGGTGCATGGTCGTCAAACGCAAGGTGCTGAAGTGGGCGTTCTACGCCGCTCTGATCGCCTTCGTCGTCATTGGCGTTCCCATCATCATCGCCAAGTCGATCCCCAAGCACAAGAAAGCGCCGCCGCCGCCCGATCGGTACACGGAGGCCCTCCACAAGGCCTTGATGTTCTTCAATGCACAGAAATGTAAGGCTTGCTTGCTCTGTTCTGTTCTCCTCCTCCTCTGTTGCTCAGCCCGTGTGATTGGCAGCAGACTCGAATTCTGATTCATGATCTCAATAGCTACATCTCCGGTTGTCTTGGCTGAAACCATTCAAATTGCAATTGCCTTCATGCATGGAAGAAGAAGGCTTGACATTTTAGCTGCGTGTTTGCGTTGACTCATCAGCCGGTCGCTTGCCGAAGAACAACGGCGTACCATGGCGTGGTGATTCTGGCCTCAAAGACGGCTCTGAGCAAACCGACGTGAAGGGCGGCCTCGTCGGAGGATACTACGACGCCGGCGACAACATCAAGTTCCATTTCCCCATGGCGTTCTCCATGACGCTGCTGAGTTGGTCGGTGATAGAGTACAGCGACAAGTACAAGGACATCGGAGAGTACGACCACGTCCGGGAGCTCATCAAATGGGGAACCGATTACCTGCTCAAGACCTTCAATTCCTCCGCCACCACCATCACCAAGATATACAGCCAGGCATCTCTCTCTTCTTCCGCATCAAACCCATAGGAACATACTTCCATGGATGTTCCCAACACCAACTGCTCGTTGAATGACCAGGTGGGCAGAGCTACGAATGACTCAGCCTCGCCCGACGACCACTACTGCTGGATGCGGCCCGAGGACATGGACTACACTCGTCCGGTGCAGCCAGCCAACTCCGCCCCGGACCTGGGCGGCGAGGTGGCCGCGGCTCTGGCCGCCGCCTCCATCGTCTTCCGCGACGACGGCGCCTACTCGCAGAAGCTCCTCAAGGGCGCGGCCACGGTCTACAAGTTCGCCCGCGATCCCGGCCACCGCACGCCGTACAGCCAGGGGAACCGCTACATCGAGCCGTTCTACAACTCGACGGGATACTGGGACGAGTACATGTGGAGCGCGGCGTGGATGTTCTACGCCAGCGGCAACAAGAGCTACATCCAGTTCGCCACCGACCCGAGGCTGCCCAAGAACGCCAAGGCCTTCTTGCAGATCCCGGATTTGGGGGTGTTCAGCTGGGACAACAAGCTCCCCGGCGCGCAGCTGCTGTTGACGAGGCTGAGGCTGTTCTTGAATCCGGGATATCCGTACGAGGAGAGCCTGAGTGGGTATCACAACACCACCGGGATCAACATGTGCATGAAGCTGCAGAGATTCAACGTCTTCAACTTCACCCCAGGTAATGGATGGATCAATCCATATGGCGCTGAGATTACAGCTTTGGGGGTGCTCATATGGCGGCGGTATGGGTTGCGCAGGTGGGTTGATCCAGCTCAACCATGGCCGGCCTCAGCCACTACAGTATGCTGTCAATGCTGCCTTCCTCGCCTCCCTGTATGCCGATTACTTGGACGCTGCTAATATTCCTGGGTACTACTGCGGCCCCTACTACTTCTCCGCCGACAGCCTCCGTAGCTTCGCCACCTCCCAGGTTTGTCTTCCAGTCGACTCTCTCTCCTCCTCCTCCTCCATGGATGTCATCATTTCTTCGTCTGTGAACAGGTGAACTACGTCTTAGGAGACAATCCGAGGAAGATGAGCTACGTGGTGGGGTACGGCCGGAACTACCCCAAGCACGTCCACCACCGCGGCGCGTCGATCCCGCACAACGGGGTGAAGTACTCGTGCAAAGGCGGGTGGAAGTGGCGGGACGCCAAGACGGCGAACCCCAACACCATCACCGGGGCGATGGTCGGCGGGCCCGACCGGTTCGACCGCTTCTCCGACTCGCGGCCGAACTACAACTACACCGAGCCTACGTTGGCGGGCAACGCAGGCCTTGTCGCGGCGCTGGTGTCGCTGACAAGCACCACCAGCAGCGCCGGCGTCGACACGAACACCATTTTCTCTGCAGTGCCGCCGCTGTACCCTGGATCGCCGCCGCCGCCGGCACCATGGAAGCCTTGAATGCAGAGGAATGTGCGAGGCTTCTTCATGGGAATGCATTTTATTGGTCTGTTTCTGTGTACAAAATATGCTCATCTCCAAGCTGAGTTCCTATTTGCAATTTGACATGACATGTTTGTAGTGCAAAAAGGGGTCATTTGAAGAACCCAAGACAGAATCTACTTTTAAGAACCAAAAAGTAATATCATATCTATTTCTCATGCTTGCTTCTGATAATTTTCATTAATCCAAAATAGAGTTATATAACTGTTTCAATCTTGAATCAAAATATTGGCAATTCATTTCTTCTACCAAGAATGAAAATAATGAGATATGGATTGTCTTTATCCCACGAGACAGAACAAAAATTGAGAGGACCTAATTGGCTTCCCTAGAGGCAGAATATACAGAAAAATCTTTTGGCAACAAAGTTTGGAAATCAATCCAAGTAAAAGAGAGTCACAATTTTCCTCATGTTCTTTGCTTCTTGGCAGGTTTCCATGAGCAATTTGCTGTCATGAAATGCAAAGCATATCACTTGCTGTACCTTTGACAGTATATCCATATTGCACAGCCTGTTGTTTCAGTAATCACAATATTAGCATGGCATCATTAGAACCAAGAAAAGCCTACAATAAAACAAATCATACTATTAAGGACATGTTTTGGGAAGAAACAATATTTTCCTTTTAAATTCTCATCAAGGTAATCAATTGAGATATCTAAAAGTTGCACCAGAATTTGCCTTTATGTCCCACCATAGACCAATATCTGATGCTGAACCCTAGTACACCTTATTGCACAGTATAAGAAAGGGCTAACTTTGCCTATTTGCCACTCAAGAACTTTCAAATACAGAATACATCTTATGTTTGTTTGGTGCATGTTTGAAAATATGCTATTGTGTGTGATTGGTTTTAAAGGTCCATCAACATCAGATTGTTTTTGAACCAGTAATAGGTTCCTACAAAACAATTTACAAAGGTAAAAATAATGTTTATACTATATTTTCAAATGGAAAGGAAAAGGTAAATTTAAAATGATTAAAAAGATTAAAAGGGGGTTAACTATATCAAAACCATTCAGTTCAATGATATTGATGGAATCTAACATAAGGGTAAATGGCTCTATATGTACTTTGAAATAACATGATTGCAAATATGGCATTTTAATGGTTTTGACCGGAAAATCTATTTGGATAAATTGAAGAATTTAGTAAAACAAAAACAGAATCTTTTCTTATCATACTGATTTCTTCCACAGTGAACAACTGGCATTACTGCATTAGTTCAGTCAAAATGACTTGCAGCCAAAATGTGAAATGATTGGAGTGTGAGAGTAATGTAGCTGTCAACTATCTTCTGTAGTTAAAACCTGCCAAGACTGATCTAGAAGATCTGAATAAAAAGTGATAAAATACAATTTGCAAATAATTTTTTTTATCAGTCCTTTGTAATTGTTTAACAGTATTAAATATCATGGTAATCAGAATCTTTTAAAAATTTGGCATCACAATGAAAACCCATGGTGATACAGTGACAAGTTCCAATCATTATTGTAAGACAGATTACTAGTCATAGTTGTAAAAGAAACATGGTGACACAAAAATACCTGCTAGCTTCAATCAATGGCAAGTGATCGTATTGGGGTTTCTCAATCACATTTTGGACCTGATCCGTTTATGATAAATGAAGTATTAGATCAACATATCCCAATTTCAATAAAAAAAAGTTCAAAAAGAATAACATAAACATGAATCTTATTTTCATACAATTAAATGAAAAAAAGAAGCACCTTTATTGTAGAACAAGCATAATACAAGGAAATACAATACTACTATCTATAAGATCGCCTAAGAGGAACGATTCTTCTAATAAGTTTAATTTATTCATCAAGTTGGTAAATCTCATGCATTTATGCCGATGAGAATTGCAAACACAAGTACAAACCTGCATTTCAAATGACCACAATAAGAAAATGAGACTCCAAAGAAACAACAAAAAACAGATTCAACAAGAAGACCAAACCCAAGATGCCTTATGAATAATTTTAAAATAAAATAAAGTATACTCATAACTTGAAGAAAATCACATAGCCTATGCCTACTGCAAACCCAGGATGCTAAAAGACTGATTATACCAAGGTTTGACTTACCGGTCCATACTGGTACCGGGTGGTACACACAGCGCATACTGCCCGGTATATTAAAATATAATATAAATATTTTTATAATATAATATTAAATATATTAAAATATTAATAAAAAAAGAAAAGGGGGCGATGTCGCCTCGACCTTACTCCCCGCTTATTAAAATATTAATAAAAAAAGAAAACTCAGCGACGTCAACTCGACCTTTCTCCTCGCGCGGGGAGACATTCCATCTCCTCGGGCAGGAGAAAAAGCGCCCGTGACCCGTGGGCGGCGACGGCGAGCCGACGAGGATGGCACGGGGAAATAGGTACTCCTCTTTTCTTTTTTTTCTTCTTTTCCTCTTCTTATTCTTCCCTTTTTCTCCCTCAATCGACCGTTGACGGTCGATTTCTCCTTCAATCGGCCGCCGACGGCCGAAATCAACCATCGACGGTCGATTTTTAGCAGAACCACCCGGTAACGGGCGGTCGCGTACCGGCAACCTGACGGACCGGTATGTACTGCCCATACCGGGCGGTACAGGTCAAAATTGCAAACTTTGGATCATACCATTATCAATAAGCTCTAAACAATCTCCTTATGTTTTCACTCAGTACCTCTACCACCATCTTTAATATAAGTCAAAACAATCAATTGATCTTCTATTCATGTCCGACATTTATTCTTAGGGAAGCAAGTAGCAACAAAATTTCACATACATGAAAATGTACAAGTCTGGTGCAACAACAATGGAAGATACAAATTGTCCTCTCATGAACAAATATCAATTCACAAAAGACTTACTTTAGACAACAACTCCTGACTCTCAGGTGGCTGCATTTTTAGGCTCTGAGGCAAGATTACAGTAAGCAACTCTGGCTTTTCTGCTCTTAAAGCACCTCTGATAACAGCCGCATTAGTTCCAGAAGCCCCTGAGGTAAAAATATGATTCTTCTGCAATGAAATTATAAAGTTTTCAACAACCAATATCTGTAACTGAGTTAAAAGGGAACCAGAGAGAATCTGAAACTGGCAAGACATGGCAGTAAAGAGAGAACCATACAGTTATAACCATAGCATAACTGAGAATCTCGATTAGTTGCTGATGCATGAACCCCATATTACGAGTCCCAAAGAATCCAATCGATCTGGGCCCTTGCTGTTGAATAGCTAACAATTCCTGGAAAATTCATGTCAAGATCAAAATAAACTCAGCAGTAACAAAAAGTTTTTGCCATCAGCATTATAGAACAGAAGCTGCAAACAAAAAAGAAATAATCTATTTACTTCAACTATAAGTCTTGTATGCATACACCAATTGCAACAATTAAATTGTGACTACATAAATAAATATACTAATCTTGATAATTGTATTTGAGAGATGCCAGAGCTCATAGACAACTTACTTTCTAAAGCAAATCATTTGGTTATGTTGGTTAACAACTTAAGCCATGACACTGAAAAGTCAAATACGAATAACTAAATAAATGATGGGAGCTCTTTTCCTATCATTGAATAAAATACCTGTAAATAATCAATATCAGGAATTGGCTTGTACTCTGACACGAGGACTGTGCTTGAACCTTCAACAACGGACTGTGCTTGTGTTGGAATTTGGACACCATTCTCCTCTGATGACCCAGATGTAAGTTCCCCATCCCAATCTTGAATACTCCCATCGCTGTCTCTTCTCGTATATCCACAATGCCACTATGCCAGTACATAGAAAAATTTTAAAGTCCCTGGTAGTAAATAATCAGTGAAAACCAAATATTTACAATATTGAATCACATAAAAGCATAAACAGTAATTTTTTATTTTTCTATGTCCCTGGTAGTAAATTATCAGTGAAAACCAAATATTTACAATATCGAATCATATAGAAGCATAAACAGGAAATTTTACAGTAGTTAAGGAAGAGTAATTATATCACATCAAATAAAGAATTGGAAATAAAGTAGTTTCAGAACATCAAAATCTTCTCTCAGAACCAATTACTATTGAACACCAAAAAGAAGTAAAAAAGATAAGTGTTCCGTAAAAATTATTCTCATTTCAACCAAGGCGGATAATCTCGTACTGTGCCGGTGTACCGAGCTCTGCTCGGTATGGTACGGTACAGGCATATTGCTCAATACGCTTATATATATAATATATATAATAATATAGAAATATATAAAAATTAAAAGAGTCACGTGGCGACGTTGCCCCCCTCTTCTCCTCATCGCTTCAGATAAGGAGAAGAGATATATATATATAATATAATATATATATATTAATATATATTTTATATAAAAATATATAAAAAAATGAAAAGAGGCGACATTGCCGAGGCAGCTTCTACTCCTCGTCTGAGGTGACGAGGAGAAGAGGAGGCAACGTCTCATCTGCGGCGTCCGACGAGGGAGGGTGGTGACGGATCAGGATCATCGAGGGAGAGCGGTGTCAGATCTGCAGGTTCTCTTCTTCTCCCTTTTCTTCCTTCTCCCTCGATGTAGCCAAGCTGATACCGCCCTTCAGCATGCGATAACAGGGTGGAAACAACCCCAATCAACGATACCGCCCGATAGCAGGTGGTCCGCGTACCGATCTGTTGGCAAACCAGTACGTACTGCCTGGTAGGGGCGGTACCATTCTGTCACGGACAACAATGTAAACAAGGTGTTTGATGAAATGCTCGTGTTTGTCCGTGTCCTCCGGTTTGTGTACATACCTTGTACAGCAAGTAGCGAGCTTGCAGTAGGCTTAGCAGCCCACGTTTGGTTTGCTTTATGGCCCATTTTGGCATGTAAATACAAGTATGTCTTGTAAGCACTTGTGGGGGACTTTGGTCTGTAATGGACCATTATCCTTTGTGTGCAACCTCTCTGAGATTGTAATGTCCATGGATGTAATTTGCATATGGCTTTATGAAGTGTTTGCTTGAGCAGTTGCTTGTGGATCCCGTGGGAATTGCTTCTTCTGACCCGTTTTCTCTTTTGTAAGTCTAAGGGACTCTGGGAGATCTCGGGGAAGGCTGACCTTTGCGGACGGATACGCAGGGGTGCCGCACGGCTTAGGCAAAACCAGCTAAGCCCGTGATAGTGTGGTATCAGAAGCACACACAGAGACACTTGCCATACAAACGTGGGGGACCTAGTTGGGCTGTATGGAGGACAGCCAGCACGCGCAACCGTTTGGGGGGAAAATGAACATTGAGATGTAGGGAAAGGAGTCGCTCAGAGGAGCGAGCATCCAAGTTTGGCATTCAGAGGAATGGCCAACCCTTTGCGCGAGAGGCACCACGAGGACAAGCAAGCGAAGAAGAATGCGTAGCACACAAAGATTGGGATGGTGGAGTTCGAGCTATGGCTCGACGTTGGCAACCAAACTTGACGGTGCTCAAGGCAAAGCGGGGCGTTTGGTGATAGATGAGACCGTGCAAAGTGAGAGGTGTTGCGTAACAACCGAAAGAGTTGTGCAAAGCTCACAGAGGTGAGGGGAATTGCTAACTCGAAGGATTAATAACTAATGCAAGGGCTTGTACACGGATGACGGAGTGTTCATGGCCATCCTAAGGTGTGATCAGAACTCAGTGCCATGGAGCATCAGAACTTTCTCTTCGACATAAAAGGATACGTCCGTAGGTGGCTGAAATGTGCAACAAGTTCAGCACGTTGCTAGACTCTGAAGGGTGCAGTGGAGACTGTATTAGCGAAGGGTCGCAATCCAGCAAGTACATTTGCGGGGGCAGAACAAGACACAAGTTGTTCAGCAAGACGGAGTAGTCCAAAGGGGATGGCGGTCTCCGAAACTTCCAGTGGGAAGAATGTAAAGAGGAAAGTTGCTCCAATAGGACATATATCCAGGAGGGATAAGTCCTAGTTCTCCAGAGGGAGAATCATGTGCAATAGATCGTACATATCGAGGAAGAGTTTCTCAAGGTAATATCTCCAAAAAAAGCTCAACGGACCGAGCGAGCGACGAAGAGTCGTCGCATGATCTCGAATGGGGTAATGCATTGGTGGATGCATTTCGAGATCAAGTGGGGGAGTAATCCAAGGCAACATCATATGAAGGCACACTTCGAGTCGATGTGGAAATCGAACTCAACGGAGGGCTGACCCGTGGAATGGTGGACGCGAGGGCCACTATCAACTCAATGCAAATCGAGGAGCGGAACGACTTGGATGAAACTTGGTGAAGTATCCAAGCCGCATGAAGGGAGTCGGTATAAAAGATGGAACATAGAGCGGAGGCACAGAGCTTTCCTTGGACGGAGGTCAAGGGCATGAACTCTTGTAGAGGCAAGAGTGGGATCATGTTGTTCCATGAGTTCTTCATTATGATGGGGCAGACTTATCTTCCATGGTGCCAAAGATGAAGGGAGCTTCGAGGCACATGCAAGCTACCTCAGAGATGCATTTAACGGAGTAACTAAGGTGATTCAACTTGCGGAGGCAAAGTTGGGATCATAATACCCTAGCACGGGACAAGAGGACGCAGAGGCGGGTACTCTCGAAGAATATGTCATAGTGTTGCCATTCGAGTTGTCAGGAACAAGAGGTGCATAGCAGAGATTATGCTGGTAGGGGATAGAGGCCTAGGATCCAGACAATGGTGCACCAATTCTAGTGAAGTCAGGGGGACTTCATGAGCTACTAGGTGACGGACTGTCCTAGAGCTATGTTTCATCCAGGTGTGACCCAAGAGTGGGTGGACGAAGGTGAATTGCCAAGGGAACGAACTAAAAATCGAAGATGGTAGAGGCCCTACGATGTGTTGGCAGAGGCCACACGTGGAGAAGTCGTAGTCCGAGTTCATCACACAATAATCTGTATGCAATGGAGATATCACCAGGAGGCGACATGGTGCAACGGATCGTGGTGGAATAGTTCGTGGCAATGCAACACAGGCGATCGTGTCCCGTGAGGGACAAGATCATACGGAGGTATGATCAGGAGCTACTGGGAGCTCCACTTTGGTGTACGACACAACAAGAAGAAGGGCTATGGATTCAAGGAGTGAATGTCATGGTACCGCAGAGGCGGGTCTTCGTGTGTGCATCGGAGCTTGCATTGGATGAAAGCCTTAGTCATCAGCATATGGGGGTTGTGTACCACCGAGGAAGAAGTCCAAGTGCAAGTACCAGTGAGTCCCATGGGGGGGATGTGATCATGTGAATAATCAGGAACTATTGAGAGCTCCACTTCGGTGAACAATGCAACGGCAAGAAGGGCTGTGGATTCAAGGAGTGAATGTCACGGTACTGCAGAGGCGGGTCTTCCGTGTGTGCGCATCGATGCTTCATCAGATGAAAGCCTTGTCGTCAGCATATGGGGGCTGTGTACCACCAAGGGAGTAGTCAGATTGCAAGTACCAGTGAGTCCCATGGAGGGGACTTGATTATACTAAGGTATGATCAGAGCAGTTGGATAGTTAGACTACTTCAATGCTCACATTCGCTTAAGGGAGCCCGGCAAGTCAGAGGACAAAGCCGAGTAAGCGAACGTTGCTACCAAGGAAGCTAAGGAGAACAGAATCAGCGCGAGCCCTGCAACAAGATGGCGGAGGCCATGCATGAGAGTTGCAGTCTGTCTTTCCATCGACCAAGGAGAACTGCTAGGAGGACACAGTGGTGTCGAAGCAGGTGGTCGGAAGGGGCGAGGAAGCGACGTCGAGTCCAGTGGGGCTCAGCTACCAAAAAGCAAAGCGTCGGTTAGAAAGGAGGTGGACTCGGAGGAGCACCATAGTGCCGCAGAGGCGGATCTACCGATCGCGAAGGAAGGGATGCAGATGCACGTCAACGGATAGTAGGGCTATGGGTTTGGCAGCACCATGGTACCGCGGAGACGGGACTTCCGTGGAGTCATCGATCCCTTGCTCTCATGTAGGGAGAGCATTGGTCGTAAAAGGGGCTGAGGAGGTGGAGAATGCAAAGGCAAACTCCAAGTACCAAGACAGGGCAAAAGGGCAGAGGCCAAGAAACTTCATAAGACCGATGTCGATGGGCTTCTCATCAAGATAGCCGAAAGCGAAGGACTTCGGGTTGATGCAGGAGTGCTCGACCAAGGAACGAAGTAGACATTATATGGTACTGTACCTTTCTACTCAGAGGAGTAGGCGGCAAAGGTGATGGAGAAGACGGTACAATCCCAGAGGCGACCAAATCTATCAAAGACTAACTCCAAGTTGGGGGACTCCAAGTTGGGGTAAACTTTTTGCTCTTTTCGAGCATAACTTCTTGCATTCCAGAAGTTCAATGGCAGTGGGAAGGCGAATCACAGTAGCTAACTCAACGCAAGGAGTGCAAACACTTCAAGTGCTTCAGAAGTGTGAGCAAAGAGCGGGCGAATGTTAGTAACCAGCTCGATGCATGAAGTACAAACTCGAGGAGGCAGGCGAAATTGAGTAACCTTTGCCTTCTCAACTCAGTAGAATGGGTGAAACCGAGTACCCCAATCCTCTTAACTCGAGGAGGTGAGCGAAGCCAAGTAACGTTGCCTTCTCAACTACTAAGAGAATGAGCGAAGTCAAGTATCCCAGTTCTCTTACTTATCCAGCAGAGGAGCTCTGCATAAGTTAGTGACCCTTCAGAGAAAGCTTACGGAAGACAATAGTTGTCAAATCCTCACCATTGGTGATCGGTACTACTGAGAGTAGATTGTCCGCTTCATTTTCCAATTGAATGCCGATCGAAAGCGGAAGTGATGAGAACCTACTTGGGAGTGACAACTAAACATGGAGGAAGAATCAATGGGCAAGCATTATGGAGGAAGGACCTTAAAAACTTCAAAGTCTGCGAGGCGATGCTCGTTAAAGCTCCAACAAACATCCACCCGGTTCAAACAACACAAGTATACTATGATACTGGTGCATAATAAGGCAGGTCTTTTCCTTCATCAGCAGGATCCGCAAGAATTAACAAGGATCAGCACAACTTAGCCAACCCCACACCAGATTCAGTCATTGGTGAGTTGAAGCAGCATGGCGGATCAGAGTTCGACTACTAAACAACAGCAGCGGAAAGCAGTTGGGAGCCGAAGGGACGTGTTGCAGCTAAAGTAGAAGATTAAAGATTTAGCAAAATGCGAAGAGATGCAGCGTCTACAGCGGCTTCGACGAGGACGTCGAAGGAATAAGCGGGGGAGAATATCACGGACAACAATGTAAACAAGGTGTTTGATGAAATGCTCGTGTTTGTCCGTGTCCTCCGGTTTGTGTACATACCTTGTACAGCAAGTAGTGGGCTTGCAGTAGGCTTAGCAGCCCGCGTTTGGTTTGCTTTATGGCTTATGTTGGCATGTAAATACAAGTATGTCTTATAAGCACTTGTGGGGGACTTAGGTCTGTAATGAATCATTATCCTTTGTATGCAACCTCTCTGAGTTTGTAATGTCCATGGATGTAATTTACATATGGCTTTATGAAGTGTTTGCTTGAGCAGTTGCTTGTGGATCCCGTGGGAATTGCTTCTTCTGGCCCGTTTTCTCTTTTGTAAGTCTAAGGGACTCTGGGAGATCTTGGGGAAGGCTGACCTTTGCGGACGAATATGTAGGGGTGCCGCACGACACATCTTCTACAACTATAACCAGATCAATCCTTTAACTGAAGTAGAAAGTTCTCATCTACTGATAGAAAGAGAAGCTTGTTGAAGGAAATTCAGTGTAAAGTATATACACAAACATAAAAAACATGGTAAAAAAAAGAATTGATAATTAACAGCTATTGCTAATAAAGAGAAGCTCTTAAAGGAATTCAGTGTCGAGCATGATGATAGATGGTTAAATAAAAATCCAGTAAGGAAAAAAAATTGTAGTTATTAATTTACTACAGTTCATTACCTATGCTTGTAGAAATAACCAAGTAAATTGATACAAGATGAGGTCCAATATAGCATGTGGACTAGCACTAGAATTGCTACTATGGTATCATGGAGACATGGTAAGGAACTCAAAAACATAACTCATTTCCATGCCATAACCACTACCAATGAACAGGATATAATGGCATTTAACTGGTGACAGGAGCATGCATTTCCAACAAGCTGACTATATTTGTGTATTATTCCCATTTTTCATCTATGCACTTCTCAATTCTCAAGCAATCTGGCTACCGCTAGATTGCATGAGCTTAAACATTAATTATTATAGATGCATCCTTACTGTACAATGCCCCTTGCATCTTTCACCACCACACCTCCCTTGCCTAAACAGCCTACAACTCAACCATAGATTGCAAAGTTGACCAATCTCAATCTAGTCTGCCGTTCTATAACAGAATCCTGTTAATTCAATCTTGTAAACCCTGATCTTTATGGGATCAATAGGATACAACAAAACCAGTATCTTCTAACTAATCATAACAGCACAGCCAACTACCAATTGGTTCTTATCAATATAAAATTCCAATTTGGTCAATCCAGACCAGTTCGGATCCTAAATCCTATGGACCAACTTGCAAATTGTGGTGACACTTAAATCTTGATTACATCATGTGTTGAACAGTATACTCTCAAAGAAAACTAAAACTTTAGCTTCAAATTATGATTTTTACGATTAAAATAATGAAAATTTTTGTCTGATACGGATTATTACCGCTAATGACATATTACAATACAATCAAAAGATGTTAAAAGTTATAAGACATAATGAATTGAACAACAAACAAATATCAGGTTATATCTTAACAACTGTTGATATGCCCATGACGCACACCAACTAGTTAAAATCCTATGAGTCTCAGTCCAATCCTTGGATCAGGATTGTTCAAAACATAAAATCTAGATTTCGAGTCCGAAATGTGGAATTATAAGAGCCTAATAACATTTTCCCAACTACAGATTTCCGACACTACAAAATCAAATTAGAGCTAGACTAAGAATCCATTTAGTCAATTGCGGAGTGGTCTCAAGTTAGGGTTTTGCTTGATAAAAGAGAAGAGATTAGTGATTATGTTATGGTTTGACCAAAAGGCTTCTTGATGTTTCAAGGATATGGACATATGAACGAGAGAATCATATTAGGAAGCACATTCAAATGTAAAATCACATAAAAAGTTTAACAAAAAATCTTGACGAATCACCATAATTGGAATGATTCATCTTGGATTTGCAATAGCATGTAGCCCAAAACATCACATGAAAGAATATACATTGAAACGAATCTACCAACTGAAACTGAAGCAACAGATATAGATAGTCAAATCTACCATCTAGTAATCTTCCGGAGGTAAAAAAATTTTGCGTCATAACATTACCCACTAGAAAAATACCATCGAAATCTAACAAGGGTATTAGATGGCAACAAGGATACAAGAACGGGAAACCCCACTCGTCGTAGATAAAAAATCAGAACTTGATTACGTTTTAAGCATATGTAGAGTCTCAACGAAAATACAAGAAACAGATCTACGGCCGCACGGACCAATGCTAGAAGGAAAAGTTAGGAGGTCAAAAGATTACCGCAGTTCCAGAGCGGGGATTGCCGAGCGCAAGATGCAGTCTTTTGCCATCAACCCATGTGGAATCGAGCGAATAGCCGACGGAGGAGCCAAGAAAGGTAGGGATTCGAGAGGCATCGCTGCTGGCTCTGGGGCCCAACGCTAGGGACGACGCGGGCAGATAAATAGCCGAGGCCGGAGGCCGCATGAAAAGCCCCAAAGTATGAGTAGAGGAAATCATCCCTTCTTCTTCCTACCACCCTTATGAGTCCTATATCCAAAGACTAGAAGTGCTTGAGAACTGAGATTCTCCAAGATATAGGGGACGGAGGCGGATGGAGAAGAGGAGAAGAGATAGGAGAAGGGGGCAGAGTTGCGGTTTTACGGTTCCGCCTCTTAAATATATATATTCTACATCCTTTTCTACGCTCTAATCCGTCAAGTGGATTCGGATACATTGGGAAGGAAATCCGAAAGATATCTTACTTTCTCGTCTCATCTTTTCGGCTGCAGAGGGCTAAATCTGTCCCGTGGGGCCCATCCCAACCCAAATATTGGGCTTATCGTAAAGGCCCCCAAATCGACAACGAATTGGCTTCTTATCAATCTTGAATTCCTGCACAAAAGAAGGAAAGCAATACTGCTGCCACCAAATTGCATCATTGGGTGCAGTTTTGATGGCAGAGAGGATTATTAGTTGATCGACTTACCTTTACATTGTGGCAATGAGAAAATAGAAATAGTTGGAAGACAAATTGACAATGATACAGCGACTGATAGAATAAAAGAATCAGAGAGTAGCTACTAAGGCATTAATGCTCAACAACGATAAAACAACTTTAGACAAAGCACTAGAGATATTGACAGTAAGGATAAGCTGTTGTTGCCGTCAAGCAACCAAAAAAAAGAAGTAAGCCAATGAAACACAAAAACCATTCTATATTTGGAAGCAGCCGAAAAATATGAAGCTCCTCTGGTCAGATAAAATCATGATCACCAGACCAATACAGATTAAAATTTCCGAAAGATCTAACACAGCAGCACGGTAGATACAAAATTGTCAGACACTGCATCCAAGTACGAAATCAAACCTAAGAGAAAGCTGGATACTAGAAATATATGTCAATCAGTCGATAGAATATAAACACATAAGCTGCAACTGTTGAATATGGTGATACACTTCCAACATAATAAACAAACTAATCTTCTGGCTACAAATTTAGTTAACATATATTAGGTACACTAAGGACTAAAAGCTACTTGTTAGAAGATATCATGATTCCTGCAGCTTTCTCCGTTAATAAAGATAGGCGGTCTGGTACTGGACCTGGTGGACATTACCATAGAACGTGGAATGTGTGCAGGGGATGGTATATGGCGCAGAACTCATTGGCGTAGGATGATGAGTATCAGCAGCGTAGATGTACTGCCTATCATATGTGTACGGGTACCTCTCGAAGGGTGACCAATGGAAGCTTTTGTCAGGCATGATGTTAATACGAGGGTAAATGCTGCCATTGGCACGGGGTCTCTTGGTTTGTGGCTTTGCAGCTTCAGCAGCCCTCCTCTTGTCGGCCTTTGCCTTCTCTAGCAGAAGGATCCGCTTCTGAAGTGGATCAACAGGGTATTGCTCCTCAAGTTTGTGCTCTTCAATGCATTTGATGACCGCTTTAAGGGCAGATAGTTCCCGTTCATTCATTTCATTCTGATATAGAATCAGTCAATAAAATTGACATATACTTGTGACAGAAACATTCAGTAGTTTCAAGTCAGATAGATATAAAAGTGTAAGCAGAGAAGAAGCAACAATCAGAAGTCATCAGATAAGGAATAAGATATTTTGCAGGTGGCAAGATACGTCAAGTACAAAATTATAACAAGTTAGAGAAGAAATAAGACCTGCGCACCAGGAGACATGCTTCCAGCTTTGACCTGTGAAACCTTTTTTGCCTCCTTCAGATATGCTTTAAGTAATGGCAATGGCGGAAATTGTTCTGTGAGTTTAAATGCATAGGCAAGATTAACGGCCTCAATTTGCCTCCCACTATTCAGTAGAACTTCAATCAAACCTAGGAATCAATAGTTCCGATCAGCAGATGTGATGTGGAAAAATAAAGAATCAATTATAAGCATCAGATTATCAGTGTGCTAATACATATGAGATACTATATAGACTTTGAGCAAAAAGATGTCAGTGGGATGTGACAAAATAAACTCAAAAAATAACTGACAAGGTAAAAAGGTAACATGGTTCCTCAAAGGACTTGAGATATTATACTATGTGACGCTAAAATCAAACCATTGCAAAAGCTCATCTATCAAAGCCTGAAAAATGATCACCAAGTAAGGAAAAACACCATGAAGCTGGGGTAAATAGTATAAAGGTGATCAAGCTGGGTTGACATTACAATCCTAAAGTGCACACCACTTAAAGATTTTCCTGGCAAACATTTTTGACATTAAAAAGCATATAAATAAATAACTAATAATTACTTTAATAAGCAGGAAACATTCACAAGCAGATTAGAACCGAACATAAGCTAGCTGATTTTAAAAGGCTAAAGTATAATTGTCTCTGATCCTTAATAATTGCCTTTCAGAGACAACATGAAGTAAAAACTGCACAGAACTGGGTAAGTCACAAATGTATCTTAGTTGCAAATAAGATGTTGTACAACTTCACCAAAAATTATTATCAACAGTGAAAATAAATAAACTGATTGACTACTTAAAGTGCAATGCAACACCTGGAATCACAGTGATTACTTTATATAGTGGTAAACACCGCCAATACCGGACCTAAGTTCAGATGAAACGATGGATGGTTGCATTAGGCCCCTAACAACCAAGGTAAACCTGTCAGATCTCAGTAACATGGATGTTAATGGATTTGGATTGATTTGGACATGTGTGTTGAATAGTTAAAAAGCAATATATACAAAGAATTTGTATTAATGAATATTTGAATATTGAATATCTAGATGGATGTTAGGAGTTATTAGGTAAAATAAGAAAATAAATATTTCTATTTTTGAACAATTAGGTTTAGCTCAGAATAAGGTTAAAGTGAGGAACAATCATTTAATATGGTGTGGCATGTGGAAATCTATGGATGTTGTACTAGTAATAAATGGATCAAAAAGAGGTAAAGGGAGGCCTAGAATAACTTTATTAGAAGCTATGAACAAAGACTTATTTAGAATCATGCAGACAACCTCAGTGGTACTATTTATGAATTTTAATTTAATGAAAATATTCACATCAGACTTCATCACCCCTTTAAAAGATTGGCAAAATCGAACTATTTGATTGATGAGACTAGTTGTTTATGTCCTCCATTATCATCATGAACACAGTTTTAACAATCATGATCTAAACATGATGCTAGTGATATCTTTCAATAGTTGTAAATGGAAGACTACTAGTTTTAAAAAAACATGATAATGTATGAGGACGTGGAGAAAAACAGCAAATTCCAACACTGAATTATCATCTATAACAACCATAACTTATCTCATTCTAAGAATGTCAATATGACCAAATTAATGTATGGCCAACCTGGCATTTTATGCGACAAACCAAGTGACCGACACAAGTTAACAGTTTGACGGCGCCGTGTAACAGCTGGAATAAGTTTGCAGATTTCATCTTGATCAAATTGTGAAACAATATCAAAAGTAGCCAAAAGCTGTAGAAATGCATGTGCTTCCAATGAGTTTCCACTAGTGGCTTCAATGTCAAGTTGATCCAACTTTGGCTTCCATTCTTTAGCTATCACCTTTGCTTTCTCTTTGATATCTGATGTAAGTCTTTGGATATCAAAAAGGGAATCTGGTACACCATCTGCCAATAGTTGTTCAAGAGATTCCATTAACATGAGACAAGTCCTTCGCAGGCCCAATAGGCTTACATCTTTTTTTCCATCTGAACTTAGAATTTCTCCAGCATAGAAGCCTTTCAAGGAATCTAAAACCAAGATGAAAGGATTGGCTGCACGTTTTAATGCCACCGGAATTTCCTCACGTATTGAGATTACATTTTTATGATTATCTGAAATGAATTTATGTAGTCCTTGTGCATCCATTTCTTCACATAGTTTCATCAGCTCTGAAGGTGGCTCAATGCACACACTTCCTTTTTCTGCAGTACATACATCTTCCATGCCAGATTTGGCAGCTCCCACACCAGAGTTTCCTTTTAAAATAGACTCAGTCATGCTGTTGTTCACCCCCTTCGGAACAGGTTCTAGAGAAGAAGTATGTTTATAAAACAAAACAGATAGAGCAGCATCTCTTTTTTCCTGCAACCGTTCCAGAGATGCAAGCTCCTTGGCCACAACGGCAGCCTCCTGTTTCTCCAACATTTCCTGGGCTTCAGTGAGTTCTGTAACATAGTCTTTTTCCTGATCTTCCAACTCGTCAAACCTTTTCTTTAGAGACTTCTCGAGTCCATGAAAATGTTCTTCAAGTTCTTTCCATTTTAAGTTCAAGGATATGGCACTATGGCGCTCAAGTTCAGCAAATGCCTGTTGTAACTGCTGTATCTTTGATGTCGTAGAATCAAGAAGTGTAGCAACTGACTGTGTATCATCCATAGTTCCTGCCAAAAGCAGAAAAAAGATGCTAATGTATCAAGCAGACAAAGTGAACAAGTTCAAAATTGCATCAGATATGGTACATAATTGAAGAATTTATGACACAAGCAGTCACCAAAGCACATATACAAGTAGCAATTTGTCTGATGAACGAAACAGTAATTACTTAACCACCTGAAGAGCAAAAACAGTAGATGATAATTGCAGACTGCTAACAAATTATTCTTTTACAAAAAAAATGTTTTGCAAAACCTGGTTTTTAAATCCAATAAATGATATTTGCAGACTGCTTAATATTTCATGTTTCTTTAAAATTTGCTGTTTATTTTATGAACAAGATTTCCTCTTCTTCGTGAATAAATAGCCAGATCAGGAAGTTAGCATCAAGTAGTTAACTCTCAACATGTATCAGCTATATTGCACAATGCACATCAAGCCAATTGATGGCCAGCACCGGTCCCAAGGTGTCATACATAAAAGGGTTTTGATGACTTGTAGGGATGATCAGCTCAAGGAGTCTCAGATAAGTTTTGGATATTTTGGATAAGGTTCGAGTGTTACAGAACTCATGTAATTAAGATTTACTGGCACAACAGCATATGCCATATCTGCACAATATGAATTGAACCGGCAAAAGGCAAAGGCGCAGAATCTCACTGGTACCTGTGTCCTTGTGTTAGCTAAGCATTCAATTGGATACCTAGAAACTTGCAAGGCTAAGCTGGTGGGTTACTCTATCCCAGTTTATTTGTTTTTTCTCTTATGAGCTCGACCTATTAAGAACAGCATGAGATCAGAAGTGACAGGCATCTCCAAGGACACCAACACATATTTGGATGAGTCAAGGAATGCCAAAGTGCAAATTTTTCACCTCTTTCATATGTTGATAACAATTGTGACTGATCAAAAAGAAAGAAAGAAAGGTTAAATATTCACAAACCATTCGCTTATTCTGTTTGGAGTTTAAGTACATAAAGTCATATTATCCTTGTTTGACAATAAGCATGCACAATTCCATCATAGCAGCTTTTCATGGAAACCATTATTCGTTAAATATCCTTCAACAAGACATAAGATCCGGATAAAACTGTCTTACATATTTACCATATAGTATAAAAGAAAAAACTGATGTTATCAGTAACTGTAACAACCCAGTTTAATCCCACATCCAAAGTGGGTTAAGGATAAGCATCCCATCAAGTTGGATCGTGACACCTAATACTAGCTCCAATAGGATTGAAAGATAAAGATTTCAAAACCACATTTTTACACTGACAAGCTTAGCAAGATCACTTTCTAGCAGAGACCGGCCTCTCCTGACTCGTCACTTTCTCAAATAAAAAAGAAATCCATTTTACGCTTAACACTTCTTCGGACACTCAGATAACCTACCTATACCGTCAGAAACAGCAAGTAATCTGCATCTCCAGCCTCAAAACCAACACCATCATCTACTTACACACTTACACTGGAAAAGGAAAGAAGCAAGACAAATCCTACCAAGTCAAGCACACAAATCCTACAAGCCACATCGACAGGGCTTCATTCTCAATTTATAACTAAAAACAAGGGTTGCCTAGTGCGCCAGGCTCCCATAAATGTGAGTTCTGCAGAAAACCTTGCAAGAAGGGAGGCTCTTTAACTTCGATTCATGACTAAACCCTAGAGAACATACAACACCAATTGCCGGCCTCACCACACCGAATTCCAGAGCCCATCACAACACACACCGGAACACCACCACAACCCATCATCCATTCTCCGAGAAACCCTACTCCTTACCTCAAATCCACCAAAACCGGTACCGGGAAAAGGGATCCAACCACGAATCCACCCGCATAGGGGGCAAACCCGCGAAGCAAGCGAGAGATTCGGAGGGAGAACTCACAGGAAACAGCGCTGTCGAAGATCACGAGATCGGACCGAGAGGGAGCAGCGAGCGGGAGCAGCAGCCCATCCACATGGCTTGCTTACCGATGCGAGGAATAGAGCGAAAAAGGACGGTGACGACGGATGCTTGTCCTTTATATATCAGAGAGGCCACTAAAGCGCGGGTATACGACGACATCACAGCCGCCCATATTCAGATCGACGGCTGGCGTCGTCGTGGACGGTAGCCATTGGATTGTTGCGCTTTTCGTGATGGCTTTGATGGGTCCGTGATGTGGTGCTTTTGCGGTCCATGTGACCATGTCATCGTGGTGTTCATGCACATGAGCTACCATTGTGCTTTAGTACTTGTCACTATTAACAACAAATATATAACTGAAAAATATTTATTAAAGAATATGATAATTATCAAAATATCTCTACATAACGGTAGAGGAAAGTCGGCTCTCCACTGAACCCCGATTTAGTGCTAATGGGTGGTTGCTCTGAAAATCAAAAACAATAAAATTCAACAATACTGAGTAGGAACCCAAAAAATCAACTCAAAATAAATCATCATATTGGCGTATATCAAACACCCGAAGGAGCACTCCCCCAACTGCGGATGGAGAGGCTTTATCTTACGGGATGAGTTTATGTTCTCCCAACTGCGGATGGAGATAAACTCATATCACACTCTCAACCGCGGATGGAGTGGTGTCCCTCACCCGTCAAAGCGGGGACACGTTCCTCCCAACTACAGATGGAGGAATCGTCTAGCCGCCACGTCTGACGTCCCGCTAATCCCTAAAGGGAATCACCCTACCTGCCCTCGGTAGGAAATAACATCATCTCATACTGGTCATAACGGGATGAAAAAATACATCAAAATATCTTTTTCAATATCGTTCATGTCAAGTACTATAATTTAGCCCTTAATTGACTTGAACCCTAGTTTAATCGGTCCAATTGAACTCGATTTAATTACTAGTTGAACCATTCTCTAATCCTCATTTACTGATCTGGAATCACCTGGACTAGTATAATTTAGACTAGTTTAGGTTCAATCTAAGTTAAACAGATTTGAATTAGTTAGTCAATTTCGGAATCACCCTGAATTGATCTAATTAATCAAATATAGTTCAATTTAATCAATGATTGGGCTCAAATCTAACAAATATATAATTCTGAGCTATTTCAAATTAATTTTTATATAGTTTCATGAATAACATATTTTTACTAAAGATTATATATAAAGAAAAATACTAAAGATAAAATTAGGAGACAATACTTAATACAATAAAATAACTTCTTAGATTCAATAAGAATTAAAAATTATATTTTTAAATCTAAACAAACTTAACATTGCATCATAATACATTGCACATAAAAGAATATCAAAAAATATTTTAATATAACATGAAAGTTTTATTCTAGATAAGACCAAATCTCAACAAACTTAACTTTTCATCGTAATATATTACACATAAAAAAATATCCAAAAATATTTTAATCTAACATGAAAATTTTATTCTAGATAAAACTAAAAGATAAACTGTAGTATCAAAAATATCATGCATTACTATATAGAATATGTAAAATCTTAACATGTTTAACTTCAAAGATAAAAATATTAAGAAGATGATTAAGAAATATCTCAAAAATTAGAAATGTCATGTTTTTAATTTAACAATAAAAATTTATAGAATAAATATTTTTGAATATAAAATTTTTAACATTTAACGAAAACAAAAGAAAACTTTTATTTTTCTAAAAAAAGGTAAGAAGCCTACCTCTCCTTCGTATGATGCAACTCCTCGTTCTTCCCGCTGCTGAGCTCAGCTAGGTAAGGAACGAAGGAGAATAATCACTCCCCTTAAATAGCAGGAGGTGAGTCTTTCATTAAAGGAAATTTTTCTTTAAATTTTCGTAAATATTTAATATTAATTCTAATTTAATCTGTTAACAAATATAACCTACTCCTATTTGGAATGGTTAATATTCATTTCCTAATTTACAATGGCAAACAAGGAAATACGAAGTAACATTTCCTAAATCATAATGATAAATAAAGAAGTGTATAATTAGTGCTTAATCAAATATTTGATTGATTACATTTCTCCCCTCCTATAGGAAATTTGGTCCCCAAATTTAAATTACCTTAAGAGAATAGATGTGGATACAACCCTCGCATATTTTCTTTTCTTTCCCAAGTTGCCTCTTCATCTGAATGATACTGCCAACGAATCTTTACCAAGGGTATAACTTTATTCCTTAGAACATGTTATTTTCTTTCCATGATCTAGGTTGGTTGTTCTATAAAAGTAGCATCGTCTTTGAGTTGTAGAGGTTGGTAAGATATGATGTGTGATGGATCACTGATATATTTTCGGAACATAGAGACGTGGAATACATCGTCCAGCCAAAATCGGAGGCAATGCCAATCTGTATGCCACAGTCCCAACATTTTGTAAGATCTTAAATGGGCCAATAAATCTATGGGCTAACTTTCCCCTTTGACCAAATCTCATGACTCCCTTGGTTGGCGACACTTTTAAGAAGACATGCTCACCAACTGTGAACTCTAGATCTCTTCGCCTTTAATTTGCATAACTTTTCTGATGACTTTGAGCTGTTAATAATATCTGATGTATAATTTTGATATTATCAACATCTCTTTGAATTAATTGAGGTCCCAAAAGCTTCTGTTCTCCAACCTCATCCCAATACACATGTGATATGCACTTTCTTCCATAAAGAGCTTCAAATGAGGCCATCTGTATACTAGAGTGATAACTATTATTATAGAAAAACTCAATTAGGTGTAAGTGCATATCCCAACTTCCACCAAAGTCTAAAGCACAGGCTCTTAAAAGATCTTCAAGGGTTTGTGTTGTTCTCTCAGATTGACCATCAATTTGGGGGTGAAAAGTTGTACTAAACTTTAATTGTGTACCCAAAGATTTCTGTAGACTTCCCAAAACTTAAAGGTAAACCTTGGATCCCTATCTGAGATAATGTTAACTGGCACCTCATGATATCGAATAACTAAGCTTGTTTATCCAATGAATATTCTTATTAATCGGGAGGAAGTGAGCAGATTTAGTAAGTCTATCTACTATTACCTATATCCTATCATATCTTTTCGCAGTCTTGGGTAATCCTGTCACAAAATCCATAGTAATTTGCTCCCACTTTCATTCAAGAATTAAAATCCTTTGTAATTTATCTGCAGACACTTGATGTTCTATCTTTACCTACTTACATGTCAAACATTTAGAGACAAACTCTGCTATGTCTCTTTTCATGCCACGCCACCAGTAGTTTGGCGTAAATCCTGATACATCTTGGTAGTCCCGGGGTGAATATTGAATTTTGATCTATGTGCCTTCTCTAATAATTGTATCTTTACTGGATGACTTTCAGGAACGCAAAGTCGGTTGTGGAATATAATAAAATTATTTTCAGTTTGGATGAACTTAGATCTAGATCCTTGAGTTATCTCGTTAGCTATCATATGAAGATATGCATCTTACTTTTGACTTTCTTTAATCCTTTCTACCAAATGTGATTGTGTCATCAAACATCCAAGAAAACTTTTATTTGTTTCTGATACAAGTTTAAATTTCAAGTCTATCAACTCTGTCATCATAGAATTTATTTGAATATTCATATAGGCTATAAGACTTGAAGTATTTCTGCTTAAGGCGTCGGCGACTACACTAGCCTTCCCAGGATGATAGTTGATATTAAAATCATAATCTTTTAAAAAGTCAAACCATCTTCGTTGTCTCATATTTAGGTCTTTTTGTGTAAAAATATATTTGAGACTCTTATGATATGTGAAGATTTCAAAAGTTTATCCATAGAGATAATGTCTCTAAATTTTCAGTGCAAAAATAATAGCCGCTAGCTCCAAGTCATGAGTAGGATAGTTCTTCTCATGAGGCTTCAACTGCTTGGTTGCATATGCAACTATCCTCTCATTTTGCATTAGAACACACCCAAGTCCTTGTAGTGAAGCATCACTATACACTACAAAACCTTCTCCCTCTAAGGGAATAACTGAGATAGGAGCACTGGTTAATTTATTCTTCAATTCTTGAAAACTTCATTGACATTTATCATCCCACATGAACTTTTTATTCTTCTGTGTTAACCTGGTCAAAGGTGCTGCTATTTTTGAAAAGCATTCTACGAATCTTCTATAATATTCGGCCAAGCCTAAGAAGCTTCTGATCTCTGAAACATTTGAAGGTTGCTTCCATTTTAACACTACTTCAATCTTTTGGGTCAACAGATATACCGGCACTTGAAATTACATGACCGGGAAACATAATCTCATTAAGCCAAAAATTACATTGCTCAATTTAGCATATAGTTTCTCTTGTCTTAGGACTTCCAAAACTGCCTTAAGATGATGTTCATGTTCCGCTCTACTTTTGGAGTAAATCAATATGTTATCAATGAATACAATTACAAATTTATCAAGATAAGGGTGGAATACCCTATTCATAAGATCCATGAAGGCAGCCGGTGCATTTGTGAGTCCGAATGGCATTACTAAGAATTCGTAATGACCATATCTTGTTCTAAAAGCAGTTTTATGTATGTCTCATTCTCTTATCTTCAGTTGATGATACCCGGATCTCAAATCAATCTTCAAGTGTACCTGGGTGTCTTGAAGCTGATCAAATAGGTCGTCTATTCGGGGAAGGGGATATTTATTCTTTACGGTCACTTGGTTGAGCTGTCTATAATCAATGCATAGCCACATTGATACATCTTTCTTCTTCACAAATAGGACAGGGGCACCCCAAGGTGATACACTGGGTTGAATAAAACCCTTATCCAAAAGCTCTTGGATCTGTTTCTTTAACTCCTCCAACTCAATCGGTGCATTCTATAAGGGGGTTTAGAAACATGTGTAATACCTGATAAAAGATCAATTGTAAATTCAATCTGCCTTGCTGGTGATAGTCCAGGTAGATCTTCAGAAAAAATATATGGAAAATCTCTCACAATAAGGATATCTTTTAATACTAGCTTCTTAGATTCTTCTCCAGAAATAAAGGCCAAGTACCCTTGACATCCTTTTAGCAATAGTTGAGTAGCACTCAAGGCAGAAATAATTGGAGGGAGTCTTTCTTTAACCCCAATAAACTGAAAGGGTTGTTGGTCTAAAGGTAAGAAAATAACAATCTTTTTGGAAACAATCTACACTTGCATGATATGCTAAAAGCCAGTCCATACCCAAAATAGCATCAAAATCTTGAAATTCTAGCAGAATAAGATCTACTAGTGAATCATGATTTTCAATAGTAATAATACAATTCGTAAATATCTGGTTGGCTATCACAGGGTCTCCAATTGATGTTGCTACCATTAGCGCATTATTCATTGTCTCAGGATTCTTATGTAATTTCATAGTAAAATAAGGAGATATAAAAGAATACTTCAGCATCTTGATGGGTCAGTGCATACACCCTCACTTGTCCTCCCTCTCTAGGTCCTGGTTGTTACTGACTAGCAGTTTGAGGTGGAGCTCAACGTTGATGTTGCTTCTGTGGACAGTCCCTCGACATGTGCCCCGGTTGTTGACAATAAAAGCATACATGTTCTCCCATGGGGCAAGAGGTGAAAGTATGATATGTTTTTCCACACAAGTAACATCTTATGATAACTTGATTATTAGGAGCTCCCGGCTGTTGATGTTCAAATTGTATGCCTTTGCCTTTCTTTGAGGGTCCAGAGTGTGATCCCCCATATGCAGATGGTGCAGCACTAAGAGATCGTTTCCGATCCTTTGCTTGTTGCAGTTCATTATCTAATTTCTCTACTACTATAGCTCAACTTAGAACTTCAGCATATGTTGGTAACATTAATACTACAACAGATTTCTTGATTGATGGACGAAGTCCTCTTTCAAAGTGACGAACCCTTTAATTTTCATTAAAGGCAATATGTGGAGAGAATTGGGCTAGCTCAGTGAAATAATGATAATATTTCATCACCGTTCTACTTCCCTGGTGGATACTTAGAAATTATTGTTGTTTCTCAAGACGAATTGAATCAGGAAAGAATTGTTCATAGAATGCATCTTTAAATTGCTCCCATGTCACCACATTGCCTTCAGCCTCCAATATTTTCCTTTTTGAGGTCCACCAAGTGTCTGCCTTCCCCTCTAAAATGAAAAAAGCGAATGACACCTTCTGATTTTCCCTACATTCAATGGCTTCAAATGTCTTATCTACTTGGCGGATCCAACATTCAGCAAAGATTGGATCTGGTTTGCTCTCAAAAATAGGTGGTCACAATCCTTTCAAGTGATCTAATGTATTATTCTCATCTCATGGAGTTCTAACCCGGTCATCTTGACGTTATCCTCTAATAGCATTGATGACTTTGTGTACATCATTTAGATCGTTAGTAGGTGCTGGAGCATGAGGTTCATTTTGGGTAGTTGGAGAAGTTGACATATAACAAGTAATAGGTGTATGTGAAGATTGAGTTTGCTGTATAATGCGTGGAACTTCCAAATTATTATTTCCTTAAACACCTCTCTGAGTATGTAGGCCGATAGCATTACGACCACAAATACCCTGAGTGAGAGGAACATTGGTCTCTCGAATGGGCTTCATTACTCTTATAATAGGTCAAAGACAATTATTAATCAAGATTAAGGAACTTAAACACCTACAAGCCCTAAACCATGCTTTGATACAAAAAAAGATGTCACATCATGAACTTTTTTTTTAAGATAATATATTCCACACATTTAGAGTCAACATAAAATTACTTTATTCATAATTGTAAACACTTATTATAATTTATTTATTCATCAAACTACAACTGAAAAATATTTATTGAAGAATATGATAATTATCAAAATGTTTCTATCTAACAGTAGATGAAAGTCGACTCTCCATTGGACCTCGATTTAGTGCTAATGGGTGGTTGCTCTGAAAATAAAAAATAATAAAATTCAACTACGCTGAGTAGGAACCCCAAAAATTAACTCAAAATGAATACATAATCAAAATAAATCATCCCATTGGCGTATATCAAACACCCGAAGGATCACTCCCCCAATTGCGGATGGAGAGGATTTATCCTATGGGATGAGTTTGTGTTCTCCCAATTGCGGATGAAGATAAACTCATATCGCACTCCCACCCGCGGATGAAGTGGTGTCCCTCACCCACAAAAGCAGGGACACGTTCCTCCCAACTGCAGATGGAGGAACCGTCTAGTCGTCACGTCTGACGGCCCGCTAATCCCTAAAGGGAATCGCCTTATTTGCCCTCAACAGGAAATAACATCATCTCATACTGGTCATATCAGGATGAAAAAATACATCAAAATATCTTTTCCAATATCGTTCATACCAATTACTATAATTTAGCCCTTAATTGACTTGAACCCTAGTTCAATCGGTCCAATTGAACTCGATTTAACTAGAACATAGTTGAACCGTTCTCTAATCCTCATTTACTAGTCTGGAATCATCCTAGACTAGTATAATTCAGACTAGTTTATGTTCAATCTATGTTAAACAAATTTGAATTAGTCAATCAATTTTAGAATCACCCTGAATTGATCTAATTAATCAAATCTAGTTCGATTCAATCAATGGGTGGGCTCAAATCTAATAAATATATAATACTAGACTATTTCAAATCAATTTTTATATAGTTTCATGAACAACATATTTTCACTAAAGATTGTATATAAAGAAAAATATTAAAGATAAAATTAGGAGATAAGGATTAATACAATAAAATAATTTTTTAGATTCAATAATAATTAAAAATCATATTTTTAAATCTAAACAAACTTAATATTGCATCATAACACATTTCAGATAAAAGAATATCCAAAAATATTTTAATATAACATGAAAGTTTTATTCTAGATAAGACCAAATCTCAACAAACTTAACTTTTCATCATAACATATTACACATAAAAAAAATATTTTAATCTAACATAAAAATTTTATTCTAGATAAAATTAAAAGATAAACTGTAGTATCAAAAATATCATGTATTACTATATAGAATATGTGAAATCTTAACATGCTTAACTTCAAAGATAAAAATCTTAATAAGATGATCGAGAAATATCTAAAAAACTAAAAATGTCATGTTTTTAATTCAATAATAAAAATTTTCAGGATAAATATTTTTTAATATAAAAAAATTAACATTTAACGAAAACAAAAGAAAACTTTTATTTTTCTAAAGAAAGGTAGGGAAACCTACCTCTCCTCCGTAGGATGCAACTCCTCGTTCCTCCCGCTATTGAGCTCAGCTAGGTGAGGAACGAAGGAGAGAAATCTCTCCCCTTAAATAGGAAGAGGTGAGTCTTTCACTAAAGAAAATTTAATTATTTAATATTAATTCTAATTTAATATGTTAACAAATATAACATATTCCTATTTGGAAAGGTTAATATTCATTTCCTAATTTACAATGTCAAACAAGAAAATAAGAAGTAACATTTCCTAAATCATAATGATAAATAAGAAAGTATATAATTAATAATTAATCAAATATTTGATTCTACTATCATATATATAGTCACTGCCTATAAAATTTTATATCATTATATCATGATCATGTACAAATAAAAGAAAATTTAAAAATAAATAAATATCCATCTCACATTTGTTACTTCCCATATAATATGATGGTCTTGAGATTATGATCTCTGAAAGTACATGAACAATATATTTTCTCATGCACTTTGGAAAATTAATGCATCTTCCATTACCAAAGCCACAAATGGAAGCTACATTTTACAGCTCAAAACTACATATAAAATGTGGTTCTTCAGCATGGAAGGCAAATATCAATTCAAACTATCCAAAACAGTATGTACAAAGGATAAAATAGACAAAAGTAACAACTCCTTAGGCTACTTGTTTAACTTGATGCACAAAGAGATTGCTAAAGATTCTCGATAAGATGAGTGATTGACGTAATCGTTCTTGCTCTTCCATGATTATCAGTACAGATTTTCACTAGACTTAAGCTCATCCAGATTGTCATCGATACTCAGAGACGGCAAAAGAAGATCATGGTATTTCTTCCCGGTAGCTCTTAGAAGCTGGTACACTTCAAACATCATAGGTCACTTTCATAAACTGGAGTAGTTCGGTGTCGTATTCCTTCCCGATCAATGACTTGTCGATCGTATCATGAAGAAGAGAGTCGTTCGAAAGAAAAGTCACCCACTCCACCAAACTGCCCTTAAAACTTTCTGAAGCATTAGACACCTGAGCGGATTTTTCACAAGTGATCTATTCAAGAAGAACCACTCCGAAGCTGTAAACATCGCCCTTCACCAAACTCGGCATTCACAAATGTGCTAAGATGTGTATCAAAAGGATTCATCAGCCTTGCAAGTCCAAATCTGGATATTTTAGGCTCGTAATCCTTGTCCAATAGGATGCATTTAGAACTAATATTACGATGAAGGATGTGAGGATTGCAGCTGTGGTGAAGCCGTGCCAATCCTTTTGCTGCTCCAATGCTAATCTTCAGCCGTGTTGGCCACTCCTAATTTGTGTCTTTGGCACCTGAACGATGTAGCTGACTGTAGAGAGTCCCCTTTGGCGTGTACATGTACACCAACAACCTCTCCTTTTTGGCAACACAATAGCCCAACAGGGGAACCAAGTTTTGATGTCTGACATTTCCTAATGTTGTCATCTCAGATACAAACTGGTTCTCAGATTGCTGTGTCCTGCAACCTCTTGATGGCAAGAGAAGTGCCATCTGCAAGTGTTGCCTTGTACATTGTCCCTGTTCTTCCATTGCCAATCATGTTTTCTTTACTGAAATCATCTTTGATACAGGTTTCTCGAACATCAAAACCTATACATAAGAAATGTGTCCTTGAAGCTTCACATAAATCAAGCATAGAAAAATAGAAACATAGATAAAGAAGAGATACCATCATCCTAGATTAGAACGCCAAATGAAATTTCAGATCATTAACAAGATGAAGGGTAAAGTCAGCTTACCTTGATGCCCTTAACATCTTTCATAGACTTTGCCCACTTGTTTTGTTCTACATCTGTCTCTTTCTTCTTGAAAGGGATTTTCCGCATACAGAAGTTTGAAAAAAAAATCCAACCACAATGATGATCATTATGATACCACCAGTAGCTGAGCCTCTATAATGACCCCAATATTACCCTTCTCGGAAATCACTGTGCAATCATTCAAAGGTGTGCCCAATAAAGATGGCGGTTGTTTAAAAGTTTTGATGCTTTGACTGGAGCATGGGATGAAAGGAATTGGGCCAGATAACTGGTTGCAAGAAACATCAAATTCGGACAGTGGTGACAGGCAGTTTAGTTGCCCTGGGATCTGTCCAGTCAATTGATTATGCTGAAGGTTGTGCAAATTAAGAAACATGCAACCAGAGAGATTCACTGGAATTTCACCTGAGAAAGTGTGCAATGAAAGGTCAAGCGATGTGCACAAGGTAACCTTTTTGAAATATCAACAGGAATCGATCCAGAAAGGTTGTTTCTTAAGAGATCCAGCTCATTCAAGCTTGTGCAATTCTCAAGTCCTGTAGGAAATTGACCATGAAGTCCCATGTTGGAGAGTGCAGATTCAGGACCTTGTTTTCATCAGGATGCCAGCATACGACACCAGTAAAGCTGTATATTGTCACGGACTTAGCTGGTTTTGCTAAGTTGTGCGGCACCTTTGCGTGTCCGTCCGCAAAGGTCAGCCTTCCCGAAACCTCCTAGGGTCCCTTAGGACCTACAAAAGATAAAACGGGTTAAAGGAAGCATTTCCCACAGGATCCATAAGCAACCACTTTAGAAAACACTTTATATAGTCAATACAAATTACAACCATGGACTTTATAAGCTCTGAACGGTTGCACACAAAGGATCAAGGTCCATTACAAGCTCTGATACCAAAATGTCACGGATTTAGCTGGTTTTGCTTAAGTCGTGCGGCACCCTTGCGTGTCCTTCCGCAAAGGTCAGCCTTCCCGAAACCTCCTAGGGTCCCTTAGGACGTACAAAAGAGAAAACATATTAGAGGAAGCATTTCCCACGGGATCTACAAGCAACCACTTTAGATAACACTTTATATAGCCAATACAAATTACAACTATGGACTTTACAAGCTCTGAACGATTGCACACAAAGGATCAAAGTCCATTACAGATCGAAGTCTTCACAAGTGTCCACATGACACGACTCTCATTTACAAGCCAAACCCGACCATAAAAACTAACTAAATTAGGACTGCGAAGCCTACTGCAAGTCCGCTACTTGCTGTACAAAGAATGTACAAAACTGAAGGACACGGACAAACATGAGCATTACATCGAACACTTTATTTATATTTTTGTCCGTGACATTCTCCCCCACTTATTCCTTCGACGTCCTCGTCGAAGCCGCTGTAGATGCTGCATCTTCAAGCCTTTTGCTAAATCTTCAATTTTCTGCTTTGGCTACAACACACCCCTTGGCTCCTAGTTGCTCTCTGCCGCTGTTGTTGAGTTGTCGAACTCTGATCGGTTATGCTGCTTCAACTTGCCAATGACTGACTCTTGTGTGGGGTTGGCTGAGCTATGTTGATCCTTGTTGATTTCTGCGGATCCTTCTGGTGAAGGAAAAGACCTTCATTTGTTATGCGCTAGTATTGCAATAGTCTCATGTTACTTAAATTGGATGGATGCATGTTGGAGCCTTAACGAGCATCGCTTCGCAGACTTTGAAGTTTTTGAGGTCCTTCCTCCACAAGATTCGCTCATTGATCATTCTTCAACTTTAGTTGTCACTTCCAAGTAGGTTCGCATCACTCCCGCTTTCGATTAGCATTCTATTGGGAAATGAAGCGAACAATCTACTCTCAGTAGTACTGATCACCAACAGGAAGGATTTGACAACTGTTGTCTTCCATAAGCCTTCCTCAAAGGGTCACTGAACTTATGCAGAGCTCCTCTGCTGGATAAATAAGAGAATCCAGATACTAAGTTTCGCCTATTCTCTTTGAGTTGAGAAGGCAAAGGTTACTTGATTTCGCCCGCCTCCTCGAGGTACAAGAAGTAAGGTACTCAGTTTTGTCCACTCTCTTAAGCTGAGAAGGCAAAGGTTACTTAATTTCGCCTGCCTCCTTGAGGTTGTACTTTATGCATTAAGCTGGTTACTAGAATTTCATTTGCTCTTTGCTCACACTTCCGAAACACTTGAAGTGTTTGCACTCCTTGCTCTGAGTTAGCTACTGTAATTTGCCTTCCCACTGCATCGAACTTCCGGAATGCAAGAAGTTTTGCCCGAAAAGAGCAAAAGTTTACCCCAACTTGGAGTCCCCCAACTTGAAGTAAGTCTTTGATAGTTCTGATCGCCTCTGGGATTGTACCGTCTTCTCCATCATCTTTGTCGCCTACTCCTCTGAGTAGAAAAAGTACAGCACCACGAACTGCCTACGTCTAGTAGAGCACTCCTGCATCAACCCGAAGTCCCTCATTTTCGGCTATCTTGATGAGAAGCCCGTCGACACCGGTCTTATAAAGTTCCATAGCCTCGCCCTTCCGCTCTGTCTTGGTACCTGGAGTTTGCCTCTGCATTCTCCACCTCCTCGGCCCCTTTTACGACTAACGCTGTCCCTCCATGAGAGTAAGGGATCAATGACTCCATGGAAGTCCTGCCTCTGTGGTACCATGGCGCTGCCGAGCCCATGACCCTACTATCTGTTGCCTTGCATCTGTGTCCCTTTCTTTACGATCGGTAGATCTGCTTCTGCGGCATTGTGGCACTCCTCCGAGTCCACCTCTTTTCTAACCGATGCTTTGCTCTTGGGGCTGAGCCCCTCCGGACTCGTCGTCGCTTCCTCGCCCCTTTTCGACCGCCTGCCTCAATACCCCTGTGTTCTCTGAGCAGTTTTCCTTGGTCGATAGAAAGACAAACTGCAACTCTTATGCATGGCCTCCGCCATCTTGTTGTAGGGCTTGCGTCGATTCTGTTCTCTTTAGCTTCCTTGGTAGCAACGGTCGCTTACTCGGCCTTGTCTTCTGACTTGTCGGGCTCCCTTAAGCGAATATAAGCATTAGAGCAGTCCAACTCTCCAGTCGCTCCGATCATACCTCTATATGATCAAATCCCCTCCATGGGACTCATTGGTACTTGCAATCTGACTTCTCCCTCAGTGGTACACAGCCCCCATATGCTGATGACCAAGGCTTTCATCCGATGCAAGATTCGAAACACATACGGAAGACCCACCTCTGTGGTACCATGACATTCACTCCTTGAATCCATAGTCCTTGCCGTTATGTTGTTCACTAAAATGGAGCTCTCAGTAGCTCCTGATCATACCTCCGCATGATCGCGTCCCTCACGGGACATCTCCACATGTGTTGTATTGCCGCGAACTATTCCACCACGATCCGTTGCACCATGTCGTCTCCTGGTGACATCTCCATTGCATTCAGATTTTTATGTGATGAACTCGGACTACGGTCTCTCCATGTGTGGCCTTTGCCAGCACATCGTAAGACCTCCGCCACCTCCGATTGCGTTCGCTCCTTTGGCAATTCACCTTCGCCCACTAATTCTTGGGTCACCCCCGGATAAAGCATCGCTCTAGGATAATCCATCGCCTAATAGCTTGAAGTCCCCAGACTTCGCTAAAATTGGTGCACCATTGTCTAGATCTTAGGCCTCTATCCCCCACAAATCTCCGCTGCGCACCACTTTCTTCATAACAACTCGAATGACAGCACTGTGGCATATTCTTCAAGAGTACCCACCTCTGCGTCCTCTTGCCCCGTACTAAGGCCCTCTAATCCCAACTTCGCCTCCACAAGTTGAATCACCTTAGTTCCTCTAACAAATGCTTCTCTGAGATAAGGTGCATATGCCATGAAGCTCCCTTCGTCTTTGGCACCAGGCAAGATGAGTCAGCCTATCATAGTGAAGAACCCATGGAACGACATGTTCTCACTCTTGCCTCTACAAGAGTTCATGTTCTTGACCTCTGTCCAAGAAAAGCTCCGTGCCTTCGCTCCATCTTCTACGTTGACTCCTTTCACGCGGCTTGGATACTTCACCAAGTTCCACCTAAGTTGTTTCGCCTCTCGATTTGCATTGTGTTGATGATGGCTCTCATGCCCACCATTCCACGGGTCAGCCCTCCCTTGAGTTCGATTTCCACATCGACTCTAAGTGTGCCTTCGTTTGATGCTACCATTGTCACTCCCCCATTTGATCTCGCAATGCATCCACCAATGCATTACTTCATTCGAGATCATAAAATGACTCCTCGCTGCTCACTCGATCCGTTGAGCTTAGTGAAGATATTGTCTTGAGGTACTCTTCCTTAATCCGCTGAACATGATTCTCCCTTTGGAGAACCAAGACCTATCCCTCCTAGATATCTGTCCTGTTGGAGTAACTTTCCTCTTTGCATTCTTTCCTCTGGAAGTTTCGGAGACTACCATCCCCTTGGACTACTCCGTCTTACCGAACAATCTGTGCATTGTTCTACCCCCGCAAATACGCTTACTAGATTGAGACTCTTCGCCAATACAGCCCCCGCTACACCCTTTAAGGCCTAGCAACACGCTGTACTTGTTGCACACTTCAGTCTCCTACGGACGTATCCTTTCCATGCCGAAGATAAAGTTTCAATGCTCCATGGCGCCGAGTTCCGGTAGCCTTGGGATAGCCACAAACACTCCATCGTCTGCATACAAGCCCTTGCATGAGTACCGAATTCTTCGAGTTAGCAATTCCCCTCACCTTTGTGAGCTTTACACAACTCTTTCGATCGTTGAGCAACACATCCCACTTTGCACAGTCTCATCTTTTACCAAGCGTCTCACTTGCCTTGAGCACCGTCAAGTTTGGTTGCCAACATCGAGCCGTAGCTCGAGCTCCGTCATCCCAACCTTTGTGCGCTACATATTCTTTCTAGCTTGCTTGTCGTTGGCCATTCCTCTGAGTGCCAATCAAGGATGTCGCTCCTCTGAACGACTCCTTTCCCTACATCTCCATGTTCGTTTCTCCCAAACGATCGCGCGTGCTGGCTACCCTCTATGCAGCCCAGCTAGGTCCCCCACGTTTGCATGACAACTGTTTCTGCATGTGCTTGTCCCGTTCTGATACCAAAATGTCACGGACTTAGCTGGTTTTGCCTAAGTCGTGCGGCACCCTTACGTGTCCGTCCGTAAAGGTCAGCCTTCTCGAAACCTCCTAGGGTCCCTTAAGACATACAAAAGAGAAAATGAGTTAGAGGAAGGATTTTCCACGGGATCCACAAGCAACCACTTTAGAAAACAATCTATATAGCCAATACAATACAATCATGGACTTTACAAGCTCTAAACGGTTGCACACAAAGGATCAAGGTTCATTACAAACCGAAGTCCCCCACAAGTGTCCACATGACATGACTCTCGTTTACAAGTCGAACCCGACCATAAAAACTAACTAAACTAAGGCTGCCAAACCTACTACAAGCCCGCTACTTGCTGTACAAAAAATGTACAAAACTGAAGGACACAGACAAACATGAGCATTACATCGAACAGTTTGTTTATATTTTTGTCCGTGACAATATGGACCCTTGCAATATATCGTCGATTTTAATGAGTACAACAGGTTGTTTTCAAGGGTCTTTCAGTGAATGCTGTAAGATTCTTAAGCATTGTATGTCATTCATTGTACCATGTCATATGCTCTTGAGCAAAAACCAAATGGCAGCCTGAAATAGAGTACCAGAAGGTCTGGTCTTCAAGGCCAATGACATTCAAATTCAAACTTGCTCCCCATTCCGAAATAGAAGCAACAGGATCAAAAATACCATTGGCTGCCCTTTTTTTTTTTTTAATTAGATAAAGGAACAGATCTTCACAAGCACAATCAGTTCTGATGCCAATACTAAGGTATATTTCACGTCATGTGAGCATAGTTCCCAAAACGCAGTAATAAGCAGAAACTAAAATCACATATAAAGCAGAACAAGAACAATGATCAATCAATTATATATCAGATGACAGAAGCAAACCCTAGAATAAGAAAGTAAGCTTACAAGGATACTGAATAATTCTCCAACTTCATCCTAATCTAAACCATGCAACATAAACATATACCTGACTCTCACTGTAAAGTAGAATTTGGCTACAATGCTACTTCATTTTCATTCACAATCATGAAAGCCTAGGGCCTAGAGTACAGCAAATAAAAAGCAAATTTTGACATAAAAAGATGAAAAACTATAAACATGACCCACAACACTTGAGGAAAACAGCATGATCAAAATTCTAATAGTTATAGTATGACTATATTCTACCTCTATCTATGTCATGGAAAAGAGTATTCTGAACAATGTAAGATGTAGAATTTATATTGGAACAAGCAACTTAATTCTAATATGGATAAACAATAAAATCCTCAACTGGAAGCAGATAAAGCCCAAATAATCTCTGACACAATAGTTCCTTTAGATTGTACAAGATTAAATATTTGGTAACATACAACCAACATGAGCTCTTTCTTTCTTTCATTTAAGAAAGAAAAATCACAAGAACAGCTTGTACAAATGACAATCCAGTTAGTAGGATCCGTAGTAATCCACGCATAAACTAAATACAAATATAGAGGGAGAAAGAACAGCCCAAACTACCAATCAAGAACTCCACCCAAGATCATCTTCAAAAGAATAAGACGAAATTATTGCGGCAACCACAGAATTAGACCATGAATAATTAGAAGGAAATCATCACATGCACAACCAACAAAAGAGGAAACCCGTGCTTCATCAAAACCCTCCAAACTCGCAGCAACCAAGTAAAAGACAAAATTTTCACGACATATGAGCTTAGAAAAATCAATCCGCATACTAAAAATTTCACATTTACATGATAAAACCTAGGTCACCAAAATAATGAACAGATAACAAGAAAAAGCAATCAAAGAACATTGTAGAACACCAAAAAAGATCCCAATTTGATCACTAACCAAGAATGCCGAGGTCAAGAGGCAGACCGTGACCGCGAGCAATCCGTGAGAATCCATCTCTCTACTATCTAGAGATCCCAAATTGGGGACGCGGAGCTCAAAGGACAAGACTTTCTCGTTCCCCGCGTGCCTCTGTTCCACTCCGCTGCCCCAATAAAGCACGAGATAAAAGAAGGAGCGGAAACTTCATCGCAACCGTGGAAAACACCACCACAACTAACGAGAAAGCACGAGAAAAAGAAGAGGCAACTCTCATCTGTTCCCATAACACATCCCACCAAAATCCAAAATTGGGTATTTTTCTCTCTCATCGACTCCCCTTTTTGTACTCATCTCCTCTTTGATTTGGCGGACAGTCGACCATCTTGCGATTGCATCAACATTCAACTCTCCCGTCCTTTTCTCCGTTCGTTTACATCAACTGTTGCGATCCGTCTGCCAACCCCTCCACCGCTGAGCATACATCAAACCACAAATCCATTTCTCCTCGGGTCAATGAGACCGCGAATCACCAACGTCGATTTCGTCCCGGAAACGCCCTGTATCCCGACTTGGGCCCAGCCTCACCTCTTCGTAACGATTTATCACCGACGTGTCAAAAGACAACTGGCTGAAAGTGGTGCTTGCTTCATCTAATGGATACTTTCCCTACCACCTTGACCCTACCCTACGGCTTACCTGTTCTGATACAGTTGTGGGGCCCACATAAAAGGTCGGCTCTGCTTCTTTGACCCGTCCTCGTACACGAGGAACGACGCAGAGGTTGCTTACCTTCACCGGGGTTAGATGCCTGCAGAAGAATGAGACGACAACAATTCGATTTGGACTTCTCGGTAAAAGTCAACCTGGAGACTCATGACGAGTCGATTCGTCCGCCTTCTCTCATCTTCTCGCGCGATAAAAGTAGGTCATCTTCGCTTCATCCGTCGTTTCCCATTCGCCCAAGAGGGATCGTCAGGTCTTCGTCTCTCCTCGCTCCCGAATCGTTAATCGTGGATGATATGGATTGACGAGTGATGAATCGCATCGCCACGAACCCAATCACCGTGCGGATCACCATTTCGTGACTCCTCGTTGCGACCGAACGTTGTGGCACCTCTTGACGGGGGCGGACGACGACGACGACGACTCCTCCAAGGCTGAATCCGAAACGAGTGGAAGCGTAGGGTACGCGGTGCAGAATCCCAAGCTCGATAAGAGCGGTCCTGCTTCTTCGATTTCCACCAGGAATCCCACGGCCTGCCTCCTTCCGCGTTAAATTGGATTAGGGTTTCAAGAACTCAAGGGTTTCGATCGCCATTGCGTAGCTGAATTGATCTGTCAAAGTCTTTTCTTTAATCGGTTCTCTACAGCTATCACGATTTCTTAATCTGTCGCTCGCTACCAGCGCACCTCAAGTAAGCCTCCTCCTCTCCTCTGGCCGCTTGTGATGTGTGTTTGGAATACCCAATCGAGAACAATGGTCCAAAAAAAACTCATTTCCTGCACCTTCGATCCCTAAAATAAGCAAAAAATTGCGATCAAGAAAAACTTTTGGGATTCCTGTTCGCAGAACAAGTTCCAACAGGACCTAAATAACTTGTTTTCCTGTTGTAATCGGAGTTGCTCCGTTTCACTTTTCTTGGGTTTGGCTTCAGTGTTTATTTCCGGTTTACAAGTTCGAATTTGGAATTGAGCACAATCGTCCAAGAAAATTCATAAGCTGTAAAACTTTGATCTAGCGAACAAGCAAGAACTTTCCGCAAGTAAAAAATTCTGGGAATCATATACTGATATCAAATTTCAACTGGACCTAAAGAGCATGCATTTTTTTCTGCTTAATTGTAGGTTGTTTTATATTGCACTTCTTTGGTCCTTAAGTTTGTTGTTTATAGCCGGCTTTCAAGATAAGAATTTTCCTTAATTTGATAAACATCAGTGCTGATACACAATAAAGATGAAAGTCTAATGTTTTCTGGCTCTTCTTGTTTACTTTAATATGAAATGATGATCAACCATTCTGGTTGGGAATAGAACTGTTTATGTGTATAAAGAATTATGAAATAGCTGTTTAATATTCTGTTGGATATTAGCTTATTAGGATTTCATGTCAGGGTGAAAAAGCAGAACTTGACAATGAGGCTGTTGAAGGTGGCATCATGTAACCTAAACCAATGGGCCATGGATTTTGACAACAATCTGCGGAATATCAAAGATTCAATCTCAAGGGCTAAAGAAGCGGGCGCTAGAATTAGGATAGGACCAGAGCTTGAAGTTACTGGTTATGGCTGTGAAGATCATTTTCTGGAGCAAGACACTGTTTCTCATGCGTAAGTTTCTTTTGTGTAATGAGATGTTTTTTTTAATTACATTTTTTAATAGTGAACACTAGATGTCGTCTGAAAAATGTGCTGAAAAATTGGGATGACAATAACAACATCTTTATTTGTAAATCGTATGTATGAACCAAGATGTCAATTACTGGTTGGACTGATGTGCATGAACCGGTATCTATTGCTTCAACTGAGGATTGGTATTGGACCATATAGTTTGATATATTGCCTGGTACACTAGTTCTTGTATCAGTTCAACTAATTGTCGAAAGGAGTAACGGACATGGACTGAAATTTAAACCCTTGAGCATTAGTATGCTATTATTAGTAGCCCTATTTTCCTTTTACTAATGGAGTTTAAGCATTTTGGCTGCAGATGGGAATGCTTGAAGGATATTCTATTAGGAGATTGGACTGAGGATATACTGTGTAGTATAGGTATGCCTATAAGTCATGCAGGTGTAAGATATAACTGCCAGGTTTTCTGCTTGAATCGAAGGATACTTATGATCCGCCCAAAGATGGCCCTTGCAAATGATGGAAATTACAGGGAATTTCGATGGTTCTCAGCTTGGACTTTTAAAGACAAGCTCATTGAATTCCAACTCCCAATAGATGTCTCTGAGTCTATATCACAGCATTCAGCACCTTTTGGCTATGGTTACATCCAGCTTTTAGATGCGTAAGCAGCTCTCCGATGATTTCTAGTAATATAGCATGATGCATACTTCGTAGTCTTTTTGTGTTCTGTTTTTCTTGTTGGTGTACATGATTTTGATTAAATGCCAAAGGTCATGTTATCCACTTGCTAAATCTTTGGTAACCATGAAGAATATTCCATGTTTGTGTGACTCTTTTTGCTGCTTAAAGTTTCCATCATAATGTTGCTTGCAAATAGCCCATGTTTGTATAATCACTTCTATAATCTATTAACATTTCCAAATTGGTATTAGAAGAACTATTTTTGGATGCCCCATGTTTGTATAATCTATTACCTTTTCCTTCTAATTTTTTACAAACTTCACAAAACTTTATTGTTGCCCCATTGTTTTCCTCCATCATAGATATTCCCGTGGAGGTCTCTCTTTTACCGGGGATTATCATTTAGAATTTTAGCTGAAGTTTACCACTTTGAGTTGACAATTAGATATGAGAAACAATTTTGCTCATACTCCTTGAGTCCAGAAATTGGAGAAATGGTTAGCTAATCAGTAATTAGTTTGTTTATCCTGGTTATATTAATTATTTGTGTTTGCTGTTAGAATTGGTGACTGTTTTTGTAGTCGTTTAACTTCTAGAGCTTTCTGTCTGTCACTATTAGGTTTTATAAATTTATAATTGATGCCTGTGACTCCTAAACTGCTCGTTTTTGTATTATCACCTATTTTCAGATCCGTTGCTGCTGAAACATGTGAAGAGCTCTTTACTGCTAATGCTCCTCGAATTGCACTAGCATTAAATGGCGTTGAGATTTTTACAAATGCCAGTGGAAGCCATCATCAACTGAGAAAGCTTAATCTTCGAATGGATGCAATAAAAAATGCAACCCGTTTTTGTGGAGGCGTTTACATGTACAGTAATCACCAAGGATGTGATGGTGGCCGCCTTTACTATGGTGTGTCATTTATTTTTTCTTTGAACTTGGTAATTATTAGTTTAGTTTTGCATTGGTCATGCTTTACTGGTTATGGTGGTTTCGAATATTTATGGAGCATAGTGGTTTCTGTGCCTTGTGTCAGCTGGTATATAGAATGTTACATCCTATCAACACCATCCAACACTGTAATATGCTTACATAAGCAGTCTAGTGGGGTTGGAAAGAAAAAAAGAGAAAGGAAAACCAAAAAGAAAAGGTGAAAATAGAACTGTTGATCAAAGAAGGTCCACTATCTTTGACAGGATTAGTTGTGGACACTCAATGTGAGTACAATGGTTCTAGAGGCACTCGATTATGCTGATTGAACCACTCATTCCATTGCATAATTTCCTGGAATGTGGAGTATTCTGATCTTTGTAAGACTGCCTGTGTGGATGTGCCATTTAACTTGGCTCATGATATATGAGGATGGAGTTGGTTCATTAAATTGGTCATGTGGTATGTACTGAACCACTTGAGTTGCTTTCTTCATTAGTAAGATTTTTTATGTCACTTGGACAAAAGTAATGGTGGTAAAAGATTTGAAACCTTTAAACTAGTTAATAATTTTGTAATTGTCTAAGTATCTTTTTGTCATTTTTAGCTTTTCTTGAATCAATGCATCAACAAACTTGAATAACATTTGTGGAACTGGAACAAAAAATTTGGCAATCAGGATCTTATCATCCATTGGGAGTGAAATGGCCATTGAACGTTGATGGCAGTCCCATAGGGTAGGGTGATTCTGGTAATAATGACACTGATCCATGACCCAATCTGGTCGTGTATCAGTATTATCAGGTAGTTCCTGTTACACTTCTTGGTACTGTTATCATTCACTCTTACATGGTAAAGCAGAAATAGATCTGAGATTTTCGCTGAAGGGTTCATGGCACTTTTTGCATAGTGGTTGAAAATTGAAGCATTTATGTTCCACCAGCTGTGTTTTTTGTATAGCTATGTAGAATGGTTTACCTTATAATAGACTTAGTTGCTTTGTTTTTTCATGTTTCTTGTCCTAGTTAAGAGCCATCTTTGTTGCAAGTAATGGTATATTTCTGAAGGTATTGGGAAAAAAAGGAAGAATGACTTTTATCTGAGATTTTGCAGTGTTCCTTGGTTTTTGGATTGGGTTTCTTTTGCTAGAGAACTGCCAGAATTAGAGCCTTCTTATCATTGTAACATGTTCTCTCAACAGATGGATGTTCTTGCATTGCTGTGAACGGAGACATTGTTGCTCAGGGGTCTCAATTTTCCTTGAAAGATGTTGAAGTTTCAACTGCCATTGTAGATCTGGATGCAGTAGGTCATTTGTTCCAGTTGTATTCACATTTGTTTTATTTGTTTTAACATTAGTAGCTTTTGGCTTTTAAGTCTAAATTGGTGCTAGAGTTTCATGGACTAATTTGTGTCAACTATTTTAATAAATCCGAAAAGGATAAAACAAGGATCTTTATGTGTACACATATGGCATATTCTGGGCTCATTAGCACCAAAAACAAGGTTATTGAATTTGTTATCTTAATGTTGCACGAAATTGAGAGGTTTAGAACTTTAGATAAGGGTGGAATGGAACAAATATAGAATGCATATAGGGAAGCCCGCAACTGTGTTTATTTTTAATCAGTAGATACCAAGTCGTTGTTGGTCTGGTATTAAACCTTGTAATTACTTTATTTGGTATGAATATAGATACGGCTTTGGATATAAAATGGATGCAACTTCCAATCAGATTTAAGGTGGATATAGATTGAAAATTTGCAGAATTTGATATGTTACCAGCACATGATTAAGATAGTATGTTGTTTACTTAATCGTATTTCTTGGAGAAGTAAACTTTGTTGCAAATGTGAGAAGAAAAAATGACTGATAAAACAAAAGGTTATATCTGTCTAATTCCAGTTTCACTAATGACTGGTTTTACTTTATTGACTGGTATCTGATCCTTGAGAGAAAAAGTTATGTACCATCTCAAAAAATCAATTAAATATCTTTCCTTGTTAATATAGTCAAATTAAACATCGAGGTATATTCACAAATTTGGTTATATAGGTAAAAGTAAGACAGGTATATTTACACATTCGGGGATTGATAAAACCAAACTGATATTTGTATTCATATGCAGAAGAATTCAGACAGTAAATTTTAAATATGAGTGTGAACACATGGAAGACACATGTATTTAACCATAATTTCTTAAATTTGGAAATGTAAGATGCATTATCTGAGACACTTTCACCTCTACGTATAGAGCAATCAGATATATTTTTTCTTGATGTAAACGTTTGTCTGAAGATTGTTTGTCATAGTTCCATTCTTGAAAATGGTAACCATATCCACTTTTAGTTTCACATTGCGCTAGAAAATATATATTGTTCGTTGTAGTTCTTTCCTTTTTCGCACTTTAAATTTGAACTTGTTTGTTAAAAACAGGTATCTAGTTATCGGGGATCTACAAGTAGTTTTAGAGAGCAAGCAAGTCACCAAGCAGATGTTCCCTCAGTTAGAGCACCATACAAACTTTGTCAAGCATTTAATCTAGGAACAGTTCCTAGTAGTCCGGTGGAGGTTAGCTTCTCTTTATTGAGTATTGATCATCTGGAAACCTTTTAATTTATTGCTACTTATATTTATGATCTGATTTCTTGGAGGTGAAAGTAAATATTGAGCTATGGCTAATTGTATTTACTATTTATCACTATGTTTGCTTAATTCTGTCATGTTATAGTTATTTTGTTATGGTATTTACAGAACACTTTCATAGTAGCCGCAAAGATTTTGACAGTTCTAGAAAAAGCCAGCTCTTCATTCCATACTAGACAATTTGCATGATAAGAGGTTGTCCCTTTATATTGTTTATGTTTTTAATGGTTTTAAGTCTTTTAATGTTCCACCATTTGCAAAGAATGATAAACATGTAATTGGTTACAAGTTTATTCTTCTTTTTCCTAAGAAGCTATGTATGCTTTAGAAGTGAGTCTTGACACCAAGGTATGGTGCTCTTTCGAGACCTGGGTGGACAGTTTTTAATAGTTGGATGAAACTAATTACATATTTTAAAATTTTATGCTCCATTTTTAAGACAAAATTCTGATGATAACTAGTGTAAGTTTTATCATTGTTGTTGAATGATTTTGCATGTCACTTATGTCACGGGCTTAGCTGATTTTGCCTAAGCCGTGCGGCACCCTTGCGGCCCTCCCGAAGACTTAGCTGAAATTGCCTAAGTCGTGGAACGCCCAAAGCGTTATCTGTCCGCACAGGGTCAGCCTTCCCCGAGATCTCCTAGAGTCCCTTAGGCTCACAAAAGAGAAAACGGGTCAGAAGAAGCAATTCCCACGGGATCCACAAGCAACTGCTCAAGCAAACACTTCATAAGCCATATGCAAATTACATCCGAGAACATCACAAACTCAGAGAGGTTGCACACAAAGGATAATTGTCCATTACAGACCGATGTCCCCCACAAGTGCTTACAAGACATGCTTGTATTTACAAGCCAAAATTGGCCATAAAGCAAATCAAACTCGGGCTGCTAAGCCTACTGCAAGCCCGCTACTTGCTGTACAATGTATGTACACAAACCGAAGGACACGGACAAACATGAGCATTTCATCAAACACCTTGTTTACATTTTGACCGTGACATTCTCCCCCACTTATTCCTTCGACGTCCTCGTCGAAGCCGCTGTAGACGTTGCATCTCCTTGCATTTTGCTAAATCTTCAATCTTCTGCTTTAGCTGCAACACGTCCCTTTGGCTCCCAGCTGCTCTCCGCCACTGTTGTTGAGTAGTCGAACTCTGATCCACCATGCTGCTACAACTCACCACTGACTTAATCTGGTGTGAGGTTGGCTAAGTTGTGCTGATCCTTGTTGGTTCTCGCGGATCCTGCTGGTGAAGAAAAAGACCTGCCTTATTATGCGCCAGTATCGTAGTATACTCATGTTGCTTGAACTAGGTGGATGCTTGTTGGAGCTTTACCGAGCATCGCCTCGCAGACTTTGAAGTTTTTAAGGTCCTTCCTTCAAAATGTTTGCCCATTGATCCTCCCTCCACGTTTAGTTGTCACTTCCAAGTAGGTTCGCATCACTTCCACTTTTGATTGACATTCAATTAGAAAATGAAGCGGACAATCTATTCTCAGTAGTGTCGATCACCAATGGTGAGGATTTGACAACTATTGTCTTCCGTAAGCTTTCTCTGAAGGGTCACTGAACTTATGCAGAGCTCCTTTGCTGGATAAGTAAGAGAACTAGGATACTTGACTTCACCCATTCTCTTAGTAGTTGAGAAGGCAAGGTTAATTGACTTCGCTCACCTCCTCGAGTTAAGAGGATTGGGGTACTCGGTTTCGCCCATTCTCTTGAGTTGAGAAGGCAAAGGTTACTCAATTTCGCCTGCCTCCTCGAGTTTGTACTTCATGCATTGAGCTGGTTACTAACATTCGCCCGCTCTTTGCTCACACTTCTGAAGCACCTGAAGTGTTTGCACTCCTTGCATTGAGTCAGCTACTGTGATTCGCCTTCCCACTGCCATTGAACTTCTGGAATGCAAGAAGTTTCACCCGAAAAGAGCAAAAGTTTACCCCAACTTGGAGTCCCCCAACTTGGAGTAAGTCTTTGATAGGTTTGGTCGCCTCTGGGATTGTACCATCTTCTCCATCACCTTTGCCGCCTACTCCTCTGAGTAGAAAGGTACAGTACCATGTACTGTCTACTTCGTTCCTTGGTCGAGCACTCCTGCGTCAACCCGAAGTCCCTCTCGCTTTCGACTATCTTGATGAGAAGCCCTTCGACATCGGTCTTATGAAGTTTCTTGGCCTCTGCCCTTCTGCCCTGTCTTGGTACTTGGAGTTTGTCTTTGCATTCTCCACCTCCTTGGCCCCTTTTGCGACCAATGCTCTCCCTCCATGAGAGCAAGGGATCGATGACTCCACGGAAGTCCCGCCTCTGCGGTACCATGGTGCTGCCAAGCCCATAGCGCTACTATCCGTTGACTTGCATCTGCATCCCTTTCTTCGCGATCGGTAGATCCGCCTCTACGGCACTGTGGTGCTCCTATGAGTCCACCTCCTTTCTAACCGACGCTTTGCTTTTGGGTAGCTGAGCCCCACTGGACTCGTCGTCGCTTCCTCGCCCCTTTCGACCACCTGCTTCGACACCATTGTGTCCTCCTAGCAGTTCTCTTTGGTCGATGGAAAGACAGACTGCAACTCTCATGCATGGCCTCCGCCATCTTGTTGCAGGGCTCACGTCGATTCTGTTCTCCTTAGCTTCCTTGGTAGCAACGTTCGCTTACTCGGCTTTGTCCTCTGACTTGCCGGGCTCCCTTAAGCGAATGTGAGCACTGAAGCAGTCCCACTCTCCAGCTGCTCCAATCATACCTTAGTATAATCAAGTCCCCTCCAAGAGACTCACTGGTACTTGCAATCTGACTACTCCCTCGGTGGTACACAGCCCCCATATGCTGACGACCAAGGCTTTCATCTGATGCAAGCTTCGATGCGCACACACGGAAGACCCGCCTCTGCGGTACTGTGGCATTCACTCCTTGAATCCACAGCTCTTCTTGCCGTTGCATTGTTCACCGAAGTGGAGCTCCCAGTAGCTCCTGATCATTCACATGATCACGTCCCCCTCCATGGGACTCACTGGTACTTGCACTTGGACTTCTTCCTCGATGGTACACAGCCCCCTTATGCTGATGATCAAGGCTTTCATCCAATGCAAGCTCCGATGCACACACGAAGACCCGCCTCCGCGGTACCATGGCATTCACTCCTTGAATCCATAGCACTTCTTCTTGTTGTGTCGTACACCAAAGTGGAGCTCCCAGTAGCTCCTGATCATACCTCTGCATGATCTTGTCCCTCACGGGACACGATCGCTTGTGTTGCATTGCCACGAACTATTCCACCACGATCCGTTGCACCATGTCGCCTCCTGGTGACATCTCCATTGCATACAGATTCTCGTGTGATGAACTCGGACTACGACTTCTCCACGTGTGGCCTCTGCCAACACATCGTAGGGCCTCTGCCATCTCCGATTTTTAGTTCGCTCCCTTGGCATTTCACCTTCGTCCACCCACTCTTGGGCCGCACCTGGACGAAGCATAGCTCTAGGACAGTCCGTCGCCTAGTAGCTCATGAAGTCCCCCTGACTTCACTAGAATTGGTGCACCATTGTCTGGATCCTGGGCCTCTATCCCCTACCAGCACAATCTCTGCTATGCACCTCTGAGGTAGCATATTCTTCAAGAGTACCCGCCTCTGCGTCCTCTTGCCCCGTGCTAAGGTATCATGATCCCAACTTTGTCTCCGCAAGTTGAATCACCTTAGTTACTCCGTCAAATGCATCTCTGAGGTAGCATGCATGTGCCTCGAAGCTCCCTTCATCTTTGGCACCATGGAAGATAAGTCCGTCCCATCAGAATGAAGAACTCATGGAACGACATGATCTCACTCTTGCCTCTACAAGAGTTCATGCCCTTGACCTCCGTCCAAGGAAAGCTCTGTGCCTCCGCTCCATGTTCCATCTTCTATGTCGACTCCCTTCATGCGGCTTGGATACTTCACCAAGTTTCACCCAAGTCGTTCCGCTCCTCGATTTGCATTGAGTTGATAGTGGCCCTCGCGTCCACCATTCCACGGGTCAGCCCTCCGTTGAGTACGATTTCCACATCGACTCAAAGTGTGCCTTCATATGAGGTTGCCTTGGATTACTCCCCCACTTGATCTCGAAATGCATCCACCAATGCATTACCTCATTCGAGATCATGCGACGACTCTTCGTCGCTCGCTCGGTCCGTTGAGCGTTTTGGAGATATCTCCTTGAGAAACTCTTCCTCAATATGTGCGATCTGTTGCACATGATTCTCCCTCTGGAGAACTAGGACTTATCCCTCCTGGATATCTGTACTATTAGAGCAACTTTCCTCTTTACATTCTTCCCACTGGAAGTTTCAGAGACCACCATCCCCTTTGGACTACTCTGTCTTGCTGAACAACTTGTGCCTTGTTCTGCCCCCGCAAATGTACTGGCTAGATTGCGACCCTTCGCCAATACAGTCTCCACTGCACCCTCCAGGGTCTAGCAACGTGCTGAACTTGTTGCACATTTCAGCTATCTAGGACGTAGCCTTTTATGTCAAAGAGAAAGTTCTGATGCTCCATGGCACTGAGTTCTGATCGCACCTTAGGATGACCACGAAAACTCCATCGTCCGTGTGTAAGCCCTTGCAGGAGTTCCGAATCCTTCGAGTTAGCAATTCCCCTCACCTCTGTGAGCTTTGCACAACTCTTTCGGTCGTTACGCAACACCTCCCACTTTGCACGGTCTCATCTATCACCAAACGCCCTGCTTGAACTTGAGCACCGTCAAGTTTAGTTGCCAACGTCAAGCCATAGCTCGAACTCCACCATCCCGATCTTTGTGTGCTACGCATTCTTCTTTGCATGTTTGTCCTCGTGGTGCCTCTCGCGCAAAGGGTTGGCCACTCCTCTGAATGCCAAACCTGGATGCCCGCTCCTCTGAGCGACTCCTTTCCCTACATCTCAATGTCCGTTTTTCCCCCAAACGGTTGCGCGTGCAGGCTGTCCTCCACACAGCCCAACTAGGTCCCCCACGTTTGTATGGCAAGTGTCTCTGCGTGTGCTTGTCCCGCTCTGATACCACATTGTCACGGGCTTAGCTGATTTTGCCTAAGCCGTGCGGCACCCTTGCGGCCCTCCCGAAGACTTAGCTGAAATTGCCTAAGTCGTGGAACGCCCAAAGCGTTATCTGTCCGCACAGGGTCAGCCTTCCCCGAGATCTCCTAGAGTCCCTTAGGCTCACAAAAGAGAAAACGGGCCAGAAGAAGCAATTCCCATGGGATCCACAAGCAACTGCTCAAGCAAACACTTCATAAGCCATATGCAAATTACATCCGAGGACATCACAAACTCAGAAAGGTTGCACACAAAGGATAATTGTCCATTACAGACCGATGTCCCCCACAAGTGCTTACAAGACATGCTTGTATTTACAAGCCAAAATTGGCCATAAAGCAAATCAAACTCGAGCTGCTAAGCCTACTGCAAGCCCGCTACTTGCTGTACAATGTATGTACACAAACCGAAGGACACGGACAAACATGAGCATTTCATCAAACACCTTGTTTACATTTTGACCGTGACACTTAGGAAAAGAGAAATAAAAAAGAAATGATGACCATCTTTTTGAATGGATGTTGTTTCTATCTTTGAAGTACTTGTATCTCACTGAAGTTGGAAAAAATATATACTTTTCTGCATCCAACAAAATTTGTAAAGGTCATGATGTTTGTTTGACATCATATTCTTCCAATAATCAGGTACATATGTAAGCTTTTGGAGGGATTCCATCTGAAACTCTCTCTCCATGGTGCATTTTCGCAGATTTCTTTACATTTATAGAGCTCCTCTTATTAATATAAACTTCTTTGAATGTTTTGTGGCTTTTCATTAATGTATTGGTTTAGTTGCATTATGTAAAGTTTATAAAAAGTTATATCTTGACATACAGATTAGGTATCATTGTCCGGAGGAAGAGATTGCTTTAGGTCCTAGCTGTTGGTTATGGGACTATCTACGAAGAAGTGGAGCATCTGGCTTTTTGCTTCCTCTTTCAGGTGGTGCTGATAGTTCTTCTGTTGCAGCCATTGTTGGTTGCATGTGCCAACTTGTCATAAAAGGTGGGTTCTATGATGTTAATGTTATTGGCAGGAATTTCATGTCTATACTAAATATTTAGTGTCATCATGTTTGCTATCTTAATCCAGCCAAGGTTTTTCTGGGTTCCAATGTGAGTTTGAAATTTTTAGGAATCAGTGTCTTGAGTACAAGCATTCTTTCAACTGGAATACCACCAAGTTTGAATTGTGGCACTCTGTGCTAGAATTTCAAGGATTTCTTTAAATATCAAATCCTTATTATGACAAACAGGCTGTTAATATGGTTGCTGCTTTTTGGTTTCGTACGGTGTGATTGTTATCAAATTCTTATTATGACAATCACACTGTACATAGTTATTGTTCACATGGCCATGCATGTGAGTGGTATGGTTTGGTTCGATGTGATTGTTGTGTGGTATGCCATGTTGTTTGGTCACATGCACATTTGTGCTATGGCTGTAACTTGCTAGTGGGGGGTATCTATATACCCCATGCTATAGCAAGAAAATCCTTGTTCCAAGTAATGCATTAACCAAGATAATGTTTGACTGAGAACTGCACCAGCATTTTGATCAGTCAATTGATAGAACATTGCAGATATTGAAGATGGAGATGACCAGGTAAAAGCTGACTCACTAAGAATTGGCCAGTATAAGAATGGTGAGTTTCCAACAGACAGCAGGGAGTTTGTCAAGCGAATATTCTACACTGTCTATATGGGAACTGAAAACAGGTATTTATCTGGAACTAAGCCCAGAAACACTTTTGATTATTAAATTGTGCAGAGAATCGTAAAAGTTTTAGCACTTCTTTTTGCTGATATATATTGGATACACTCTGGTTCCCACCTCTAAGTAGCAACTTGGATGATAAGGTCCAAATGAACCCTCTTTTCCATTGATTTCTTGAAACTGATTTTTTTATGTACACATTGATCCTAGTAATTTGTTACTCTTATATTTAAGCTGCTGATTCTTTTTGTTGGGGTACCATGCAGTTCTGAAGCAACTAGATCACGTGCTAAGAGGTTGGCAGATGAAATTGGTGCATGGCACCTAAATGTAGATATCGATAGTGTTGTTTCTGCACTGCTTTCTTTGTTCCAAACTCTTACAGGAAAGCGTCTGCGTTACAAGGTCATTCTTATGATTGTTACCAAGCATTATTATGTTAAATTCATTTGCTCCTGTTTTCAGTATCATTATCTTTAGGGTACTATTTTATAATATACAATTATTTAAGTATAGTGCAATATATTTTATGATGTGAAAAATAAAAATTACTGAGAATAAAGATCAGTGGCTGCAAAAATTTGTTTTTCCTTTTGAATGTACAGGTTGATGGAGGATCCAATACAGAGAATCTAGCACTGCAAAATATTCAAGCTCGAGTTAGAATGGTGCTTGCATTTATGCTAGCATCTCTTATGCCATGGGTTCATAGCAAATCTGGATTTTTTCTTGTGTTAGGCAGCTCAAATGTCGATGAAGGTTTACGTGGTTACTTGACAAAGGTAAAATTTTGTTATACTTGTTGGAAAGCAACTACAACTTGGCTCACTAAAATATTGTGGCTGTTGACCTTGTTTAATTATTAAAAAGATCATGGCCTAAACTTGAATCGTACCTTCTTAGACTTGAAGACACATTTCAAAAGTCTGGAAAGGCATATATGCTTTTTGCTATTAAGTTCCTCAACGATGAACATCTTACTGGATTAGTTGCTTTTGATGTCATTGATTTATTTTATTAAGCTAATAATTTTCAAATGAACAGAAGTGTCTTGTTACTGACAATTTTTTTTCTGCAAATCCTACAATAGTATGACTGCAGTTCAGCAGATATAAATCCAATTGGGAGTGTAAGTAAGCAAGATCTCCGGTCTTTTCTACGTTGGGCTGCAATTCATCTCCACTATCCTTCATTGGCAGAGATTGAAGCAGCACCTCCAACCGCGGAACTCGAGCCTATCCGTTCCGACTATAACCAGGTATTTTTGCTTACTCGATCTTGTTTTACATGTTATACTTTCAATTATGAAGTAGCTCCTTACCTCCTTAGTGGAGTAGTCTCCATATCCTTCACCTAATGATGTATTATTTACATTTTAATGCAACTATGAAATAGAGGAACTAAGAATTGGTATCTATGTAAATCAGTTGGATGAAGTGGACATGGGCATGACTTATGAGGAATTATCGATTTATGGGAGGCTGAGGAAAATTTTCCGATGTGGACCTGTTTCTATGTTTCAGGTGAGCTTGCTGGATCCCATGCTTTGTTCATGTTTATTGAGCTCTCTCAAACTTGAAACAGTGATTATATACAACAGATGTAAGAAAAATTTTATAATTAAGATTGTTTAGTACTCTTGTACATAGTTTTGTTATATTCACGCGTTTAAATCTGAACATTTACTAGTGTGAAACCAGTTGAGCTTCACGTAGGATCTGACTCCAGGCCTATGACCTGCTTGCAGTATTGAGCTGCAGGAGAGAGCAAGGGAAAAAAAATAATGTTTGTCACAGAGAGATAGGGGATGGCAGTACAGATGAGTGAGGATTTTGAGTGATCTCTGTACTTTAAGTTTATATGGCAAAGACATCAAGATCAGATTGGTTCTTTGTTCCTGTATTAATGAGCTCAATTGAGTTCATGCAATTCATAGCACTGAGTTCCAGGCAAGGTTCTCCGTTTCGGTCTGTACCGCCCGATATGGGTGGTACGTACTAGTCCGATAGGATATTGGTACGTGGACCGTCCGCTATTGGGCGGTACCATCGAGATCAGCCGTCGGCGAGAGCTTCCCTGGTTCCCTGCGCGATCCGTTGGGGAGACAAGGCGAGACAACGCCTCCTCTTCCCGTGCAGGAACGAGACGATGCCTCGTCTCCCCGTGCGGGGAGAAGGGAGAACGAGGCAACTTGTCTCCCCGAGCGGGAACGAGGCGATGCCTCGTTTATTTGTTTTTATTTTTTTAATATATATTATATTATATTAATATAATATTATATGATATTATATTAGACCGAGTGGTACATACTGTGTGTACCACTCCGTACCAGGTACCATATCATACTGAGATAAACTCGGTATGTCGTTATGGACCGATTTGTCGAACCTTGGTTCCACGCACGTCTATCCACAAGCAAAACTAATATGCTTAATTAGGCTGGTATTGCACTATGGGGGACACATTCATCGTAACCGCGAGGTTGGTTGGGTTTGTTCCATTGTGTATTTAGTGGCAACACAACTCGATCATGTGGCTAGTTCTCAATTAGCTTTCACTTTCAAGATGTTTCTGGCTTTCTGCTAACTGGCATCAACGGTAGGCCGGTCTAAGTATGCACCTCCTGACCCTGTATCATACAGTTATTTTTCTGGCGTAGGAACCACACATATCAATTTATCCCTGTTTGCTACTTGTGGCAGATAAAATCGAACTTATGGTCGACTCCAGGTTCTGAATGTGAAATGTCAGAACTTTGGATGGTGGATCTTGAGATCTCTTCTTATTATGTATTTCAACTAACATATAGCCACATTTCGCTCTATATTGCTTTTCTCAATTGAATGCTGCTTATATTTGCAGAATCTCTGTCATAAGTGGTGCGGTAAATTAACTCCATCAGAGGTAGCAGAGAAAGTAAAACACTTCTTCAAGTACTACTCCATCAATCGGCATAAGATGACAGTGTTGACGCCCTCGTATCATGCTGAGGTAATCTTATTCTTCATCACATAGCCTCTTCATGAGATTTTTTGTTCCTTCATGGAAGAAATCTTCTAGCTGTAACTAATTTTAACCTAATATCTATGCTTGTAGAGCTACTCACCTGAGGATAACCGATTTGACCTTCGTCAATTCCTGTACAACTCAAGATGGCCTTATCAGTTTCGAAAGATCGACGAGCTCGTCAATAAAGCAGCTGATCAAAAAGCAGCAAATCTTACAGAGCAAAGACCAGTAGATTCAGATATCATGTCGGGCTGCGGAAGTGGCACGGGAGTAGTGGCAGTGGGATCCAGCAATCCGAATGCTGGTCTTTAGGATAAGAACATGATAGAATTTAGATGCAGCAGAGCAACAGGTTCTTCTTCTCATCCTTTTTTTCATTCAGGCTGATATCAACTGTTCTTAGATCTAGTTCCTCTGTTGATCTCCTGCAAGCCTAACACAGCTTATGGTTGCAGAAGCTGCGGAAGGGCTTACCGACACCGTGTCAGAAGTTATTCATGTTTGGCCTGACAAATAAAAAAGTCAACCAATCTCATTATTGGTCTCAGGTGCATGTCTGAGAATAATAATCAAAGAATAATTTCTGTAATTAATACAAGTAAATTCTTTTTTCCCCTGATATTACGGAATTGAAGATGTGACTGCAACATTTTCTCTTTCAATAAAAGTATTTGTCACGACTTTTTCCCAACTCATGATGATGTATATTTTTTTCTCAAAAATTTCTTTGATTGCTCAGGTCAGAAAAAAGTAACCTTAATCATTACAAATATATATATAGATAATTATTACAGCAGGAATTATGTATAAGGATGATCCGAAATGGTTGGACAAAAAATTAGAGAAAATTATATATTTGAGATTTCTACAAGAAAAGAAGGAAAAAGAATCTACAAGGTGGTGAGGGGTTCCAATGAGAACCTTATCTCCATCATTCCTCATCGTATAAATAGCAAAACCACTTCCAAAGATGCTGTCTGCAGCATGTTTGTCGTGGGTTCTCCGTCGTGTTCGGGAAGTCAACACAATGGGGTTCGGATCATGAGTGTAAGAGGGGCCCAACGTGGTGTGAAGTCCGGGGAAGATGCACGTAGATGCTCGGCTCAGGTTGTTACTTTGGTGCGGCTCTTCTTCCCGATCTCGTGGAGTTGTTCCTGTAAAGAATGACCTTCACCCGGGTGGTGGGTCCTCAAGGAGATCCCTCCGACGATTAAGTTAGCGTTGTGCCGAAGGGTGAAGTCCGGAGTCTCCCCCTCGGACGTCGGAGCTTCTTCTTTTTGGAATTGAAGTGGGAAAAAGCCTCTACCTGAGCTTCCCCCGAGGTGGCATTTTATACCTGTACGTCATCGACTGGTCATGTCACGACCTCATCATACTTCTGATCTTCTCTGTCAGCCTGTTTAATGTTGCAGGCACCACCGGTGACTGTTCGTGCTGCCGTTTGTGTGTTGCTTCTGCCCTGCTATCATGCGGTCACCTCAGGCTCTTTTATGAGATCCGATGGCGACTACGCGATGCCCGATGCTGCCAAATCTTGGGCTTATCCGCTCGTTTGTGACATGTCGCTCGTGTGTGTCAAATGGCAGATTTAGGAGCTTAGTCGCCATCGAATCTCATAAAACTCAAAGGACACGTTGGTTGTCTTAGGCCATGTTGTCCGGTCTGGGAAGGGGACCATTATTATCCCTATCATTTCTCCCTTCTCTAAGGCTTCGCGAAGGCGAGAGGGGAAGGGTCCTTCGGGTGTAAGGTTGGCATAACGGAATGATCTGTATGTGTGTTTGAGGTTGTGCGGTCTTGGCCGATCCGGTGTTAGCATGGTCATCAGGTAACTATCGGGCTTCTCATGCGAAGCTTTCAAGGTGGGAGGTTTCGGTTAGGAAATCCCGAGGGTGGCGAGCCCTTAGACGAGGCTGAGGGCCTACTCGGAGATATTCGAGATTGAAAACCCTTGGGCGAGGATGAGAGCTCGCTAGTCGATAGTCGGGACTAAAAGCACTTGGGCGAGGCTGAGAGCTCGCTAGTCGATGGTCAGGATTGAAAATCCTTGGGCGAGGCTGAGAACTCGCTTATTGATGTTCGAGACTGAAAGCCCTTGGGCAAGGCTGAGAGCTCGCTAGTTGATGTTCGAGACTAAAAACCCTTGGGTGAGGCTGAGAGCTCGCTTGTTGATATTTGCGATTGAAAGCCTTTGGGCGAGGCTGAGAGCTCGCTAGTTGACGTTTGGGACTGAAAGCCCTTAGGCGAGGCTGAGGGTTCGCTTGTTGATATTCGAGACGAAAAGCCCTTGGGCGAGGCTGAGAGCTTGCTAGTTGATGTTCGGGACTGAAAGCCCTTAGGTGAGGCTGAGACCTCGCTTGTTGATGTTCGGGACTGAAAGCCCTTAGGCGAGGCTGAGAGTTCGGTAGTTGACATTCGGGACTAAAAGCCCTTGGACGAGGCTGAGAGCTCGTGTTAATGTTCGGGACAGAAAGCTCTTGGCTGAGACTGAGAGCTCGCTAGTTGATGTTCGGGACTGAAAGCCCTTGGGCGAGGTTAAGAGCTCGCTTGTTGATGTTCGGGACTGAAAGCCCTTTGGCGAGGCTGAGAGCTCGATAGTTGATGTTTGAGACTGAAAGCCCTTGGGCGATCTTTTGGCGGGGAGATTTTCCTCGGGATTGACAATGATCCGTTTGTCGACCGAGATACCTCATCAGATGATGTGTGTCCCCTGCAGTAACTTACCGAGCGCGGGACACAAAGCATCATGATAAGTTGTCCCACTTTTTAGAGGATGCGGAGCGCCAGTCGGTGCAGGAGTGAGGTATTAATCCTCTTTGGTTCTTTTGTAGTCTCCTTTTATTCTGCTTACTACTTGCTTCCCCATCATCGTTGCTGCTCTTTGTCATCTCCGGTGTCGACTTTGCTAATGTTCTTGGCCTCCCTCCCTTTTTCTTTTCCCCGACAGTTTCTCTAGCAGGTCGGATGTCTTCCGCCTCCTCCCATTCTGAGTCTCATTCGGTTGAGATGTTGACCCATAGGTCTAGGGTTTTGAGTCGTCCCTTTAGGGACTTTAGGTTGATAGCCCTTGTCTCTATGTCCAGGGGGGTTGCTTTGGCCGACTCTGGGATCGCAAACGCCCTAGTGGCGATGCGGTCCAATTTTGATATAGACTCGATCGTGATGACTCGTCAGTTGGTCAAAGTAAGGAGGAACTATTTCATTCCTTTGGAATATAAGCTCCATCCGTCCCTACCCGGGGAGCGTCCCTATGATGCCTTTCCGAATGGCTTCAGTTTGTCAACTGATGCTCTCGAGGTGGGTCTAAGTTTTTTGCTGCACCCTGTGATCGAGGCGTGCCTCGAAGGGTGGCAGATTTCACCTTCTCATATGGTGCCTAACTCGTGGCACTATTCGGTAGCTTTCCTATGGGAATGCTTTGGGTCGGGCGTAACGACGACCCCAGATTTGTTCATGGCCTGTTTCCGCTTAAGCCGAGGACGGGCTGGTTATTACATCACCGCTCGTGCCAGATTCAAAGTGGGAGGTGCGCCTTCCAGCAACAAAGGCTGGAAGTCACAGTTTTTCTTTGTCTCTTATCGTCGGGACTGGAGCTTCCGATTGAGTGGACTTCTCAGACGATGAATAACTTGGTCCCGGCGCTTTCGGCCGATGAGACCGAACTGGTCGAGATCCTTCGGGGGATCCTTTCTTCTTCTGGGGGGTGAAGGACATGAATGAGGCCTGGTTGGCTGAGACGGGCCTCAGCCCGCCCCCCCGGGGTATGTTTCTCCTATCTGCTTATTGTGTTAAGTGTTTTTCTGATCATACTTTGTCGTGTAGAAATGTTCAACCTTGGAAAGATGAAGTCTGGTGGAGGGCAGCAGATCGGCAGCCTCACTGACAACTGACGTATCCGCTTCTGCAATGGCTGTTGAGTCCCTGACTAAGAAGCGCCCCAGCATCGATGAAGGGTTGAGTCTGAGGAAGCGCAACCGAAAGGAAACTTCCGAGCCTCTTGCGAATGCCTTGGGGAGCACCACTAGGGTCCCCTCGGGAAAGGGGAAAGAGTCGGTGGCAATTGAGGAGGCTCCGGAATGGGGTAATACCCTTCGGGAGCTGTGCGAGGTGGAAGACCGCGTGGGATCAGAGAAGTACTTCGCCACTGTTATGACGCGGCTAAAGGTCACCGAGGGTGAAGATCCTCTGATGCCGAGGTGGTCAACCATCGTTGGGTCAAGCCAGTTTTGGACCGAGGGTCCGCTGTCCAGGGAGTATTTGTGCGGGACTCTACACCCCACCTTAGCGAAGCAAGTGTATGAATGAATGCTCCTCCAAGGAGCTCATGAACAGGGCCAGGAAGGAGATCTTCTTTCCCTCCTTTGTTTGGGCTTTCTTTTTTCTTTTTCTTTTTTTTTACAGGGGCTTCACTTTGTTACCGCCCTCATCGACCAGGTGCATGATGCTGGCCGGCTGGTTCGGAGCCAACACGAGAGAATCCTGGCGCTTCGTGTCGCTAACAAGGAGCTTAAGGGTCGGGCCGACCAAGATTTGGTCGCGGTTGTCGAGTCCCATGCGAAGGAACTGCAGGGGAACGTCAACAAGTTGTGAGGGGAGCTGGAGTCCCTCAAGACCCAGTAGAGGAGGCTTGAGGAAGAGGTCAGGATCTTACGCTCCAGCTTGGATGGGGCTCGGAATGACTGGGCCTGTCTAGAGGGAGATGTGTTGTCAATGACCGAAGCGGCGATGCTTCTTGAGGCTGAGCTAAAGGGCGAGGGAAAGAAGGCGGTGACTGCCTATAAGACATCCCGAGGACTCGAGTCGGGCCTCGAGAAGATAGGGTGAGTCAGCTATGAGTTCGGGTACCAGGTGGCGCTCGAGCTACTACGGGGCAAGCATCCAGAGATAGAGGTTGAGCAAGACCCGTTCATTGAGTGCCCCGAAGATGCCAACATCAAGATGGATCTCAGCCAACCTTTCGATGACAGTTCTCCTTCAGAGAAGTAGTCGACCTTGTTATGTCTTGCGTGTCGAGCGTCAAAGCCCCCTTTGTATCGGTCAGCCGATCGTCTTTTGATTTCTCATTCATTAATAAAAACCACTTTTTGAATCTTTTTCATCTGGATTGAGTTTGACACAAGCCAAGTTCGAGGGAGTGCCTTCCCTTCCATTGTCGATAGAGTATAAGTCCCATCTTGGACAACTCGGGTGACGCGATACAGTCCCTCCCATCTCGGGGTAAGTTTTCCTCGGGTGCGTCAAGGGTCAGATCCTTCGGTTATAGAGCGGAGCGACCGCCCTTTGGTAGTGTAGGGTCTTTAGGTGTGCTTTGGCCTTGCATTCCTCGAGCATGTCGAGGTTTTCCCTTAGGCCTGCTTCCGATGCTTCGGTGGTGAAGTTCTCGATCCTTAAGGTCGGGAAGATCACTTTGGGAGGGAGGACAGTCTCGATGTCGAAGGCCAGGCTATAGGGTGACTCCCTCATTGTGGTCTTCGGCATTGTCCGTAGAGCCCATAAGACACTGGGGAGCTCCTCGACCGAGGCTATTAGAGCCCATGGCACTCATCTTCTTAGTCCTTCGAGTATGCTTCTGTTGGTTACTTCAGCCAATTCGTTGGTTTGGGGTGAGCCACCAAACTGAACTTCAGTTGAATCCAGTAGTCTTGGCAGAAAGCCTTGAACTTAAGGTTGTTGAACTGCGTCCCATTATCTGTGACTATGATCTTTGGGATGTCGAACCTTGTTATGATGTTTCTCTAGATGAAATTTTTCGTCTGCTTCTTGATGGTTGAGGCCAAAGGCTCAGCCTCGACCCACTTGGTAAAATAGTCCACCTCGACAATTAAGAACTTGTGTTGCCCCGTGGCTTTTTGGAACGGGCTGAGGTCCATCCCCCATTGTGTAAAAGGCCAAGTGCAGTGAATCGGGGAGAGTGGCAAGGCTGGTTAGCAACGAATGGGGGCATGCTTCTGGCACTCCATACACTTCTGGACGTAAGATTTTGCATTTGCTTGCATAGTCGATAATAATATTTGAGGCGGAGGATTTTAAAAGTCAATGTATGGCCTCTGATATGTTTGCCACATATCCCCTCGTGGACCTCGACAAGCACAATATCAGCCTCAGATTTTGATAACCACCGCAATAGGGGCTGGCTGAAAGCTCTTCTATAGAGGTGTCCGTTGATGGTGTCGTACCATGCTTCAGTTCTTTTGATTTGACGGACTACGGATTTGTCCGCCGGGAGAGTCGCGTCCCTCTTATAGTGTAGCATTTCCTCCCTACAATCGAGATGAGCGATCGTGGTTGCCGTTTCGACAGTGGCGATTGTTGGCCGGCAGAGGTTGGGGATAGTTAGCAACTCGCCGACTGTGTCAGCGGAGGTCGACCGGGCCAGAGCGTCGGCCCTAGAGTTCTCGAGGCATGAAATCTGGAAGCTTTTGAAGTACTTGGTCATACCTATCAGCCAGCGGGCCTCAGCGAGATATCAGGCCATGTTCGGTTCTTGAGCCTCGAAGTTCTCGTCGATTTGGCCTGCAACCAACTGGAAGTCAGTGAACACCTCTAGGTGTTCAACTTGCAGCTCGGTGGCCAGTCGTAGTCCGAGCAGCAACGCCTCGTATTCTGCTTCATTGTTGGTGGTTGAAAATTCTAGGCGTACGACATGTTTCCATATTTATCCGTCGGGAACACTCGGGACTATCCCGGCCCCTCCCCTGGAGGCATTCGTCGATCCGTCGACGTAGAGGGTCCAAGTAGGCTTCCCCTGGATGGGCTCAGGGGTGGTCAGCTCTGAGGAGAAGTCAACAATAGCTTGAGCTTTGATTGCCCTTCTTGGGGCATACACCAGGTTAAACTCGCTGAGCTCTACTAACCACTGGAGCATCTGTCCTGTAATTTCAAATTTAGAGAAAAATTGACGTAGCGGTTAATCGATGACTACCTTGATGGTGTGGGTCTGGAAGTACGGCCTTAGCTTCTTGGCCGCGAGGACTAGGGCGAGAGCGAGTTTCTCTATCGGAGGGGTATCACTCCTCCGCACCTTGCAAAATGTGACTGGAGTAGTAGACGGGTTGTTGGCTGTTCCCCTCGAGCTTAATCAGGACCGAGCTGACGGCTCGATTTGAGAGGTATAGCTCGAGCTAGTCGCCTGGGCTAACCGAGGACATTTGAGGTAAGGTCACGAGGTGGGCCTTGGTTTCCTGGAATGCTTGCTCGCACTCGGGGCCCCAACTGAAGTCTTTATTCTGTCTTAACGCCCACGGAGTGGGGTAACTTAGGTTGCCAGCCTGAGATATGAACCGCCTAATTGCTGCCAACCTCCCGACAAGGCCGTCTTCTAACTTAGGTAGCTCTCGCGTTCTTTAGCCTGAAAGACACTACTTTATAATAGTAGGTTCCTTAACGTGTGACGAAGGTCGTCTTCTCCTGATCCTAAGGGGTCATTTGGATTTGATTATATCCCTAGAACGCGTCCATGAAGGAGAGAAGTTCATATCCGAAGGTGGAGTCTACCAGTTGGTCAATCCTCAGTAGTGGATAGTAGTCCTTCGAGTAAGCCCGGTTAAGGTTGGTGTAATCAACACACATGTGTCACTTTCCATTAGCTTTTCGCACGAGGACTACATTAGATAACCAAGTTGGGTACCTAATTTTCGCTATGAATCCGTCCTCTAATAGTCGATCAACTTCTTCTTCGATGGCCTTTTGTCGATCGAGGGTGAACTTTCTTGGCTTCTACTGCACCGGGCGAGCCCTAGAGGCAATGTTCAGTCAGTGCTATGCGACCTGTGGATGTAGGCCTGACATGTCACTTCACGACCAGGCGAAGATGTCTGAATGGCGTCCGAGGAGGTCTATGAGCTGGATGCGTTGGTCTTTGGGTAGAGCCGACCTGATCCGCACTGTCCTCTCCGGATGATCTTTATCTAGTGGTACTTGGTTTAGTGGGCTCGGGTCGAGTGTCAGGTCTGTAAGGTTCCCGGGGGTCGGGGGCCGAAGTCTCCTTATCTCTTTTGGGGATTATTGTTACCGTTAGGTAGCATCGCCTTGACTCTCGTGGGTCACTCATGATCTCTCCTGGCCCCGCGCTGGTCAAGAACTTCATGCTACGGTGGTATGTGGATACGACTACCCTTAGCTTGTTGAGGGTTGGTCGCCCGATGATTATGTTGTAGGTTTAGGGAAGGTCAACCACCATAAAAGGAACTATGAAGGTCTTGGTTCTTGGCTCGTCGCTAAAAGTCATAGGGAGAATTGCGACGCCCACCAGAGTTTTCACATCTCTCGTAAACCTTGTCAAAGTTGAAGCCATGGGGATGAGATCTCGCTTAGTCATTCTGAGCTTTTGGAAAGCGTCAAGGTACAATATGTCAACAGAGCTCCCTGTATCTATCATGATGCGCCTGACGTGGGCGTTTGCAATACGAGTCATGACCATCAGGGCATCGTCGTGATCTGGGTATTCATTCTCGGATTCGAAGGTAATCCTAGGATCGCCCCGGGTTCAAGACCTCTTTAGAACTTCTGCGAGGGCATAAGCTTTCCTTACCGAGGAGCTAACACCACCCATGGTCGGGCCGCCTACTATGACGTCCACTTGCCTCTCCACAGGACCTTTTGGGCGGAGGGACGGCTCGCGTGGCTTCCTTATATATCGGTCGAGGTGGTCGCAACACATGAGGTTTTCGATCTGGTTCTTCAAATCATAGCACTCCTTGGTGTCGTGTCCGTAGTTGCGATAGAAGCGATAATAACATCTGCGATCCCGGTCCTCGGCTCGGGACTTCATAAGGTTGGGGGCTTTGAGGAGTCATTTCTCTCAGATCTAGAGGAAAATCTCAGTCCGAGTGGAGTTGAGTGGAATGCTGGGCGGCCGAGGAACGATCTGCTCGGCCCTCTCTATCCTCTTGCTTGGGAGCCCAGGGGGTGGGCCCCGAGAGGGCTCAACCCGGGAGCGCTTCTGATCTTCACGTTTCTCCACCACCAGAATCTCGGCGATGATATATTGGTTGGCCCTCTATAGCATTTTTAGCACGGTCACAGAGGGTCGCTCCACGAGCAACCAAAAGAGGCGTGAAGGCCTAATCCCAATTATAAAAGCCTGGATAACCAACGACGGGTGCACATCGGGAATGACCCTAATTTCCTCAATGAAACGGGCGAGGTACCGGCCAAGGTGCTCATCCTCCTTCTACCTCATCCCGATGAGGGATGTTGTTGTTGGCTTCGGTTATGCGCTAGATAGGAAATTGGTCTCGAACTCCCTTGCGAGTTGATCAAAGGATTGAATGGAGGAGGGTGGCAACCGATTGTACCACCCTCAGGCGATCCCTCGGAGAGTCGTTGGGAAAGCCCGACTCATTATGGTGTCTGACATGCTATACAAAGTCATGTGCGTGTGGAACATGGCTATGTGCTCTATTGGGTCGGAGCTGCCCTCATATGCCTTCAACATCGGGAGGCAAAAGTGTGGTGGGATATGTGTATCTTGAATTTCTTGAATGAAAGGAGAGCCACAGAGGGGGCTTTCGCCACACTCGTCCTTCGTCCTGAGGGTCTTACGGACATCGTCGATCCTTTGATTCACTAGGCGTAGTTGCTCCCTCAGAGAATCAGTGGAATCCGAGGAGAGTGTATCAAGGTCCGACAAGCTACAGACTGATGCACTGGGTGTAGGCATCGGACACCTGGCTACGCCGCCCAAGGGGGCTTTATCCGACTCTCGGGGAAAATGGGGCAGGTCATTGGCAGACCGGGTCATAGGAGGCTGCCCTTTTGTGGCAGCGTTGTTCCTGTCTGGGTAGGGAGGCTGCTTGAGGCTATGAGCTCTATTGTTGGGTGAGTTGTGGGATATAGGAGATAATCGCTTGAAGCATTTCCGCTATGGTCTAGACCTGGTTGGTAAGCCCCTTAAAAGCCTTGGGATCACTATTGGGGTCCTTGGATTCCACAGGGGTGGAGTTAGCCCAAGGTCGTTGAGTAAACTCCAGTATTGCCCTGGGGTGTGGGAAGGCAGGTTCCCGTCTCCCCATGAAGGGACTGAAAGCGGGGGTTAAAAGGCTCCCCCCGAGGTTGGTTGCGTCACGGGAGGGACATCTTCCCCAGGGTTGACAGGTGTTGGGCGCTCTTGCGACATCGCACCCTCCTTCTAACCCCAAAATGTTGTGGATTCTCTGTCGTGTCCAGGGAGTCAGCACAACGGGGTTCGGATCACAAGTGTAAGAGGGGCCCAACGTGGTGTGAAGTCCAGGGATGACGCACGTGGATGCTCGGCTCGGGTTGTTACTTTGGTGCAGCTCTTCTTCCCAATCTCGTGGAGCTATTCCTGCAAAGAATGACTTTCACCCGAGTGGTGGGTCCCCGGGCAGATCCCTCCGATGATTAAGTTAGCGTTGTGCTGAAGGGTGAAGTTTGTCATCTCCCCCTCGGACGTCGGAGCTTCTTCTTTTTGGAATTGAAGTGGGAAAAAGCCTCCACCTGAGCTGCCCCTGGGGTGGCCTTTTATACCTGTATGTCATTGACTGGTCATGTCACGATATTATCATACTTCTGGCCTACTCTTTCAGCCTGTTTATTGTTGTAGGCACCACCGGTGGCTGTTCATGTTGTCGGTTGCGTGTTGCTTATGTCCTGCTGTCGTGTGGTCTCTTCAGGCTCTTATGAGATCCAATGGCGACTGCGCGACACCCGATGTTGTCAAATCTTGAGCTTATCCGCTCGTTTGTGACATGTCACTCGTGTTTGTCAAAGGGCGGAATTAGGAGCATAGTCAGCCGGCCCTGCCCCCCACGTCGGTTGTCTTAGGCCACATTGTCCGCTCTGGAAAGGGACACGTTGTTTGCCCTCTCAATGTTCATGAGCCCTTTGCCCGTTGGAAGCCCCAAAGCATCCTTGCCAACCTCATCCAAGCCACACTCATCGCTCCTCAAACCCAAAGCTGTCACCGTCACCTCATCGGGAACCTCGACCATCGACTACAGCTCCTCCATCTCGTATATACGCTCTCTCTCTCTCTCTCTCTCTCTATTGTTGATGACATCTTCCCTACTAGCGTTTGCACTATGTCTCCCATGGAGGTGTGTGAGATACTCGGTGGTGAGGCATGATGTTCCCGGAAGCAAAGCTCGTGGCAGCGATCGGTAGCAAAGCTCGCAGTATCAAAGCTCGCGGTAGCAATCGACAGCTTGTTTAATATTGCAGGCATCGTCGGTGGTTATTCGTGTTGTCGGTTACGTGTTGCTTCTGTCCTACTGTCGTGTGGTCTCCTCAGGCCCTTATGAGATCCGATGACAATTGCACGTCCCCTATACGATTGCACAGCTCCGCCCCCATGTCGGTCGACATGTCTTAAATCCACGTTGTCTGATCTGAAAATGGGACCACTATTATCCCTATGAATGTTCATGAGCTCTTTGCCCGTTGGAAGCCCCAAAGCACACCTCATCCAAGCCACACTCATCGCTCCTCGAACCCAGAGCTGTCGCCGTCACCGAACCCAGAGCTGTCGCCGTCACCTCATCGGGAACCTCGACCATCGACTACAGCTCCTCCATCTCCTACAGATCTCTCTCTCTCTCTCTCTCTCTCTCTCTCTGAACTGTTGATGACATCTTCCCTTTTGGCGTCTGCAGCGTGTCTCCCATGGAGGCGTGTGAGATACTTGGTGGCGAGGCATGCAACGCCAGGATGTTCCCGGAAGCGAAGCTCGCGGCAGCGGTGGCCTCCGAGGAGATCGACAGAGAGTACCTCGAGTACAACGATCCCAAAACTCTTCCCTGCAAGGCCCCGTAGATTTCACTGCTCGGTTAAACTCCGTGGATAGCTAACAACATACCATGCAACGTTTGCAGTGTGTTTCCCTGGCGACAAGTGCGACGATCTCGGCGGCGAGTTCTGCGAAGCCGAGCACCAGAATGGCGTCTACTTACACGGCATTGCACATGGCTGGGGTTGGCTTCCCTGTAGACGATGAATGATAGAAAGTTGCAGGTGGTAAGCAGTCATAAGACTATATGGATGATGATGATGATGCCATAAAAAAAAAGGCATTATATATGAAATTTTAAGTCTGAAGAACAATAAAACCACTACTTGGAGTCTTAATTATGATACTTTAGATGGTAAATTACCTCATATTCCAAATTGACGACAGCATTGCGTCCTACAAAGTTATGTTGGAAAAAAAAAAAAGTCACTATGGAGATTAATTATCGATTTAGTACATGAGACTACTTTATTTATTTTAATGATTTTAAGTTTCAAAATCATTCCAAACTTATTTACCATTAACTATAAATAAATATAAGACTAGCTCATGTTATTTTTGGACCACAACACATAGAATTATTATTATTATTATTAGACTATTGAATTATGATCCTTACAAGAGTTAATGTGCTGGATTACTAGATTCCAAGTTTCAACTAATTGTGGATAAAAAATGATCAATGTAGGTAGATTTATTTTAATCTTTATATCCCTTTTACATTCGCATAATTTTATGACTCGACTTTGTCACAAATGCAAAACAAAAATGATTCCTCCGAAAGAAAAAGAAGAAGCTCAACCTCGAGTTCAGCAAATACCTACCGATCGATCGATGGATGCCTCCTCCTATCAAAGAGAGAAGAAGACTTCGCCAAAACCAAAAACCAAAAAAAAAAAAAAAAAAAGAGCTCTCGTGTTTGCGAGGACCGATAGGAGTAACGACAACAACACTTGAGAACCATTTGCTTATGCGCTCGCAAGCGTTACTACTACTCTTCCTCGGCCATTGCCATCCTACTGAGAGGACTCGGCCCAATCTTCTTCCTCCTCACGGCATTCCTCTTCCTGACGAACTCCATCTGGTTCCTCCTCCTCTGCTGCGTCATCGCCTCCTCCTCCTCCACCACAAACCTTCTCATCAGCACGTCATCCGTCAATGACTTCCCCCTGAACACTCTACGTCCCTCGGCGGAAGTCCTCGTGCTTACGGTCCTTTCCGACGGCCCCACGGCGGATTTCGACCTCGTACAGCTGTAGCTTCTTCGCGGCGGGACATCTGCTCGGAACACCTCGTTGTAGGAGGAGATGGGAGCGCAGAGGCAGACCCGAGTGAACGAGGAGGCCATCTTTTGGGAGGTGGATTTCCTTAGATTCTGCTGGCTGGACTTGGCTGGGATTCCGGCAGACTTCGCTGCTGAAGGGCTCGCCACACGCCTCCGTAGAATTTTGGCCTCCATCACTCTTCCATACCATGGTTTTCTGGAAAGTGAGAGCATCCATCGATCAGTACATCTCCAAGTATCATGAAAACTATGTGAGTTGTATCATGAAAGCTGTTGCAGGTTGTGAAATCAAGTACGCACCTCGGATTCATCATGAACAGAAGTAAAATTTTAGGGAACTACACAACGCAACACAAGCATGCCTTGAAGAAAGATAGGAATGGAGATTCTTTGCTTGCCTCTTTTGTGGGTTATTCTTCTCTTGCATCAACAGTGAGTAGAGGAGCATGGGGGAGTTGGGAGGCTGAGGAGCTCTCGAGTTGAATCCGTGAACCAGAGAGTGGTGCAAATTGTGAAGGACTTGTTAGCAGATGTGGAAGTGGCAATGTGGTACTTTTCCTTTCTTCTTCTTCCTTTTCCTTTATTGCAGGCAGGCAAGGATGCTTTTGCTTTGGCAGGGCTCCTCCTTAGAACGAGGGAGAGAAGATGGACCTTATGATTGGAACATAAATCTGAACTGCACTGGAAAAAGGTTGATGCTCCTCTCCCCCCTTTTCTAGCTTGAGACAGCAGCAGCACAGTCCTTCACTGTCACCAGGGCCCCTTGATCTGCTGCAGCAATTTGTTTATCTAATTTTGGTCAAATTCAATGGCCCCATAGGTCAACAAAATGTTGTTGGTGTGTAGTAAAAAACACTGAAAGATCAGCCAACAGTATCATAGCATAAAACAAAAGGTGTTCTCTGATCATGTCTTCACTGGACCTCAAGGCACCAACCAAACACTTGCTATTATATGTATGTATATATATATATATATATATATATATATATATATATATATATAGTTCATGAAGAAAATTAAAATTCTATGGTAAAACACAGAGAGAGAGAAAAAAAAAAGAGTATTATTCCTTGAGCAACTGATACTTCTTCCAGACAGAAAGGAAGGATATCATGGAAGCCATGCTCATCTTCTTCATTATTATGGATGGGAAGATGGAGAGGTGGAATGCATCATAAGGCCAGGTACTACTACACAGTGTCTACATGAATATATATATATATATATATATATATATATATATATATATATATATATATATATATATATATATACACACACACCAGAAACAATAATAACTCCAGATGGATGGATGGTTTCAGGATTTAGCTTTTGAGTCTAATGCTTCTAAGGCTGAAAAAAGTGAAAAGAGGGCAACATTGCTGAACATGGCTGCTTTATGACAATTAAGATCTTGGAATGCTCTTTAATCTTCAAAGTAGAATCATTCAAAGGCTGACAGGAATTGCAGTGGCATCTTGGATACAGGATGGCAGAATGTTTCAAGGTTGAGTAAGGAGTTTATTCCTGGTTTCTTAATGATGTTTGTCTTCCATTAGTTAAGTGAAGCCTTGATTGCTCTGTTTATATCCTATGTTTGGGTAAATATGTTTTCTTAAAGATGCTTACACTGTATTAGTCTACCAACACATTTATTAGTGTTAACACTTTTGGACCAAGAAACTCTAAAAGATCTTTTGGAGGCACTGACATTTGCCTTTCACTTTCATCTTTAGTACATGAGAAGACCAATTGTTTCTTGTTATAGCTTTGACAAAGTTTATTCCTTGAGATGACTCTGTTCATGTATGCTAAGTTTAGGAGTTACTTGGCAGCCAGGGTGCAAACAGACAGGAACTCTTTGTGCCTCCCCACTGCTCCTCCCACTCCTCATGATCTCATGCTGCCATGACCTGCAATATGGAAGCAGAAGTCAGTGCATTGTCAACTCACTTTCTGGCTTCAAAGCCAAAACCAACTTGATAAAGGAGATACAAGATGAGTCTTGAGCAGGTTCTGTTTTGTTTCTCACAAGGTATTCAGAATGTTGCAGATCTTCTTCTACCTTTGCATTCTGATATAATGGCTGCCCTCATAGTCTGCTTCTCAGCTTCATTTTCTCATCATCCACACAATCAAGACTTGATAAGTCTGGTTTTCCTCTTCTCATCACACAGTGACATGAATGCTTCACCACTGGAAGACTATTGTTAACAGTTGGAAACATGTTACAAGAATTAAATGCCTAGAGACTGGCAACACTGCAGAAACATATGAAGGAGCACATCTATGAGCTCATACAAAATTATAATTAGTGTGAGTCTTCTGCAGTACAATTCCATGCCTAGTAATAATCCAAGATGTAGCAAGTCTGTTATAGTAAACTGCAGCATCCTCGTAGAAATTATGTAATAAACCTCAAAGTTGAAATGCTGAGATCGTGGCTGCCGCGGATTAACTGTACATTTATGTGGGAGTAAAACTTCTCCAAGCACATTCAGATTAATCTGCCCCTGATAAAAAGCAGCAGGAGGTAAAACTAATCTAATGAACAATGAGAACCTCATGCTCCATTTTAGCAGGATCATGAATGAATCAGGTTGTCCTAGATATGTGATCCTCGAACTACAGTTTGAATGTTTACATCCCAGCAAGTAATCAGATGAACACAAACTAAGTCTGTACAGGGCAAACTTGCAATGAGTGATATCACAAATAAACATAGTTTAACGGTCATAATAAGAGATTATTTTACTAATGAAGGAGATCTAACACTCTCTTCCAGTGACCAAACATCAAGATCAAATATTCCAACAAGGCCCATCAAGCCATGATTACATGACCCAAAGTACATGCAAATAGAGAAAACAGATCTCCAGGAAGCGCAAGTAATGTGCCTTGTTCTTGGAGTGTCATGTAATCAGGTTTGTCATATAAGGTCTAAACAAATCATATTTCTATTTCTGAACAAGCATAAACAAATTATATAAGTATACTCCAAGATACCACTAAAAGCTTGTACAATCTGTGGTGTCGTTTTTCATCGGTTTCCTTGGATTTTTCTTTTTTTTCATTCTGGAGCCGATGACTGTAATGAATATCTAAATATGTTACAACTGAAATTCAAACCAGCAAGCACCATCTACTCTGATGATGTCATTACCTAAATATATTAGCCCATGTAAACACAAGTTTTCAGTTGGTTTTTGACATTTTATTTACCAAGATTTCAGACACACCGTCACACACACGAAAGGAGCTAGAAACAGGCATCAGATGGAAAATACACTAAGGTTGCATTCAAGTACTTCCTGAATGGTTAGTCATTTATATTAAGCAAAAAAATAGTCACTAGATACATGAGGAGTCCCTTAGGGACTTCGTTAACCAAAATCATTCATACTTACATTACATCTAAGATATGCATGGATGCACGCTAATATGAGGTACTGATTGTCTCCTCCAACATATGCTTGATTTCTTGCTGTCTGAATAATGTGCCCAACAAATTCCTAAATCGACAAGGCATCAGTGCAAACTATTCGTGCCTCTTCAAGGCGTCATGGCTTTAGGTAGTTACTACCGGATGAACTGCCAATGTTACATGGTGCATCATAGACTTGAAGCTTTATGCACCGTGATACAATATTCTGTAATGCATCAATGCACTCCTCAAGGTCAGAGTCATTCACCAACATTACCCAATCGTCCTCATCATCCTTATACTTGAGCCGGAATGTTCCTACCAGCAATTTGAGTCTCTTCCCAATTTCCTCAAACAAGTGGTGGCTCCCCAAAGATGGAAACCACTTGAATCGAACAGTGTCACCGTTGTAAGTAGCCTTCACTGTTACACATGGGCTAGTTTGAGAGAGTAATGTCTTACTCTTCTTAAAACTTGAGTGACTTGATGCACTGCCACTGGAAGAGTCTGTCATACTAGAAGAAAGATGGCTCGTCAATTTATCCAGTGCTGCCAAACTCGAGCTTGTTGACGGATTCTGGCACTCACGACTCACCAAACTTACTTCATCTTTGTCTTGGTGGCATCCTGCTCCTTTTACAAGACATGAACTGTTGGAAATACCTTTAGAATACGATGGCAGTTTGAGCATGCTTTGAGTATTAGCATATGGGAACAGGCATCCATCAGCAGAAATAAAGTTGAAGTCTCTTCCACAGTCATTTATAATGACACCAAGTTCATCTGTTTCACATTTTAACTGGCCTGTGGTTCCTATTTGGTGTCTGTCAAGGGAAGAGCAATCTGATTCAAATTTCCCAACAGTTTGTTCTGCTTCATTATGCTGAAAGGAAGAGGTAGGCATAACGTCTTGACCTTTTGGGTCCAGTGTTACCAATGTTGACTTTTCTAGGGAGGATACTGCTGTGACAATGCACCCAGTAGAAGGATCATATTTTAGTGCTCCCTCCACTCCATGCACAGAATTTATCACATTTTGGATCTTCTGCAATGAACGATTGACCTTATTTATCTTGCGAGATGGCCATCTTGAAATCCCATGCTGTCTGCATATCTTTTTCAATGTTGTTGGACAAACTGCGACAGTTATGACATGTTTTTAAAATATCTAAATGAAGCAAGAGAGTTTATAATTTATAAACTAGTGTCTCTAGGTAAAATAATTCTAAGTATCTAAACAATTACACACAGCAGATCAACTGAGGAAGGAGAAGCAATATCTCTATCATATGTTACAATATCCAAGATAAGGGCCTTCTTTCCTTGAAAAAGATAAATTGCTAATACATCAAAACGGGTAGAAAACAGGACTTACCACCAATGCTTCTTGCAGCATCCTTGAGACTTCCAGAAAAGTAATGCTGGAGAAGACTAAAGCTAATATTCTTCTCAGCGGTGCTGCATTTTCTCTCCTCATGTTTCATAGAGCCACAATTTAACTGGATAAGTTGGAACATATATTTGTGTTTAGTAAAACCATATATAAAAATTTGCAACAAAATGAATGAGCAATATTCCAATTGCCCTTATTGAAATACAAAAAAACTAATTATATCCACCAAGAAAACATCAATAAAATTTGGTTGACAAAAAACAGAATATCAAATATCAGCCAAAGATGATTTTTAATCAAAATTCAAAAATCCAAATAACTGAAAATGAAGTAGAATTGAAAAAATATATATAAAAAATTGTGCTAAACTATCTTCCCCGTAGATCTTATTAACTTTTTTTTTTCAAAAAATTTGAGAAAAGGATAGCTCGGTGTGCCAGGCTTCTATGCTAAGCTGCTATTTCTATTGTTTGATCTGCTGTTTTGAGTTGAATAAGGGATCTTCTGATCGCTTAACAGTGACATCACAAAATCAGATTTTTTTAATGTGATCTATGGATCTCAGTAGAAGTGAACATTCCAGCATCTGATTTTTTTTTTTTTACATTGATATTCTTGAATAGGAAGACCAAGGATACTAGTGTTCAAGTCACGAATCCCACCTCTTTATATTTAACACTGGATACATTGCCTTCCCCAGACCCTGCCACATTGGTGGGAGCATGCATTTATTTGTGGGAGCATGCACCTTTTTTGTTCCTGGATAGGAAGACTTTAAGAGGGAAATCCAACATAAAAAAAAAAGCATGACAAGGAAAACCAAGCAGATATCATGTTACTCAACAGTCAACACAAACAAAAGTGATGTTATTTAACACAGATAATGTAACATTTTTAATCTGAAAGATCTAGTATTCGGCCTATCTGTAGATGGAAGACTCTGAATAGCAAATTATGTAATATATGTGAATGCAAAAATTGGTGATATTAGGTTGTGAATAATTGCAAGTGATAATAAACCTAAACATTGTACAATATACTCCATCCAAATAAAAGGGCTTCATTAGCACCTAAAAGGTGTTTGAAGGCTTACTTATAAAGTATTGAGCAATGGGGCATCCTATAAAGAGGACTTCAGGATATTCAACATCTTGGCAATCGATCAAGAAGATGAAATTGACATTTTCAGTTCTAGAGCAATTATTTTTGAAGCATGGCACAGGAAGAACGTTAAAGACAAGACAAGCACCTGATCATGATTAGCATCTCCACTTTGTTCATGAGAACCAACATTCCGAGACTCCAAAGGCATCTCAGAAGTTGTTTCATTGTCGTTGTCCATCAGTTGAGAATGCTTCATTGAGAAATCAGTTGATGAGGAACCTAAATCTGTTTCTTTATGAATGCCTGCTCTACTGATCTCTGCTCCAGCTATTTCAGCATTTGAGACAGTTCTCAAATTCCTACAAATTCGCTGTAGAGTATTTGAGAGGTTATTCAACAAGAGCTGTTGCTCTTCACTGCCTTTACAATTGATTGGTAAAAAGAACTCGAGTATGTAATCATCATTTCTGGTGTATATGCTCCTCAGCCGGATTGCAACTGCAGCACGGAGACTGAACTTCCGAGCATGGTGTGCAAGTGGATATTCACGTATATCATATACTTTTACATCAGGGAAGAAGAATGGATGATTTGCTTGAAGTGCTTTTCCAGCAATGCCTTGTCCTTTCTCAAGGCGATGCTCAGCACATGCATGAAGAAAACCTTGCATCTGTGTGTCATTAACATAGCAAGCTGATTCCTGGATGCAAAGGATACGTCTTCCTGAAGTTGACTTCATGTTCCCAATATCATATTTCCTGAAGTCATTCAATCCATCATCATACCAAAGGGGTACCCATGTAAGTGCCAAAGGCAACATGTGGGCATGACAAACAGCTCTCAGAACATCGAGTATATCTGAAAATGCAGACATCTGACTCTTTGTGAGGTTCTGCAAAAAAAAATCAACCTTTTTTCTTAAAATTCATTCCAAAGGTTCACTCCCATCTTAATATAAACATAGTTGTGACAGAATTTATCACTACCTGTTGACGAGTCTGGGTTTTGATGGTCCTCAAATTCACAGCCTGCAAAAGCAACAGAAAGAGAAGCCTTGAGGTACGAAAAGTTATAAGAATAGCTTCCATAATATCCTTGGTCTTTACCAAACCAGGATAAGTATATGCTCTCACAGATCTGCCATCACCAACAGTAAAAAAAGATGCATAGGATGCATGATGGATGACAGATAAGTAGGCAGTCAAACTGCCACTGACGGTTATTTATCATTGACAGGGGGAACATCCATAATATGAACTAAAAAGACAAACACCAATTCTTATATAAATATAAGCTTGAATGTCTGCCTATTTTCGAGCAAGGATCACAATAAGATGCCAAAGAAAAACATTCAGACAGAAGCAGTAGCACATGAACCAAATGTAATTGACTCGATGAATAATGAGACACAAAAATCTCACATGGTACCAAATGTCATACAAGCACTGACCTGCAAAGCATTACAAATGTTTTCCCTCTCTGTATCGAAGTTGGGCTTAGCCACCGTTGTAACAAGCTCAAGCACCGCACAACAGGAACCTTCACGAGGATCAAGCACAGGCACGGCAAGAGATCCACGAACTTGATGATTAACCGCATCGTCCACTCTCATGTACTCAATTTTTTTGTAGTAGGTGACATCTGAGGTCCACTCTGGCGTCCTGGATACAAATACACGCCCAGGAAGCCCAGTGAACATGCCAGGTGCTTCCTTAAGATGAAAAATAAAATTCCTTGAAACTTCCCGGTAACCAGCAAGATTTTTGTCTAAGAGAAAAGGCTGGTCAGATGTACTTAATACATACTGATCGCCCTGTACAATGGGCATCCAGACCTGGGCAAGAATTCCACTACATGATGATTCCTTAAACAAGAGCAATGCCTTGAGCATTCTTTCTGTAAGAGACACACTTCCAAAAGGTCTAGTGACAGTTGAGATCCGTTCACTGGATATGTCATCAGAAGTAAGGTAACTACGGCAATAGGAATTCCTAAGCCCCAGTGACAAATCAGCTTTTTGTGAAGCCATGTTCTCCCTGCGGTCGTCATTAGTGTCTCCAGGAACAGCTTTCGTACCTTGTGCTGCAACACTACTCGGTGATATGAAGGAAGCCCAAGTAGCAGGCGTTTGCTGAGCATCTGAAAAGTTTAAGATAGAAAAGATCTGGTCTGCAATTGTCGGGCTCCAGGCTTCAGTAAAACCATCCAAATCCATGAGTTCCGATAGGGCAGATAGATCGTCTTTAATCTGGCTCGCATTACCTCCATTATCCGTGGGCGGTAAACCATCCATACGAATCTGATTGAGGCTCAATTCCTTTCAGTTCTTGCACAAGGGTCAACCCTTAGCAGCCCTGTTCCACCAAAGAACCGATCTTTTTCCTTCGAGTAGCTTGATTCTTCTTTCTAGCTTGAAACAAGAGACAAAAAAGAATATATCCAAAAGTCAGAAGCCAATTCCCACACACAAAAAGCGATATAACGCTGCAACCACAACTCTCTTGGGACGACCAATCCAACATCCAGAACCTCTCGGTTCAGATCTCCATACCATATTTGCAGCTGACAGTCAAATCTTTCGACGCAATAAAAATTCGTTTTTCCCCGCTCTTAAAACAACCTCGAAACGCCAATTCCAAGTCACCCACGAAGCAATTCACCAGCCGCCCCACCTAATCCATCCCAGAGATCGAAGCGACAGAACAACAAATCCTGCAATCAATCAACTGAAGAAAAAGTTCGGGAGAAGAAGGATTTATGCCGCACGTCGAAACCCTAGCTCAAATCAGAGAGCGAACAGCATAATTCCCACTGCCATCGCTTCGATTGGCCGCAAAATCTCTCCCATCCATTTGATCTTTCCCTTGACTTTGCGCTCCGACGAGCGAATCACCTTAATCCAATAAGAAGGAGAGAGAGGAGTCGGCGACCGAGTGGGGAGAGAAGGCGCTAAAGCGGTCGAGAAATTGCGGCGGACGTTAAATGAAGCATACAGCCCACACAACCACTCAATTACCCAAATTGCCATTTGACATTGACCCATTTCTTTTCCATGGAAAAAGAATTAACCGATTTCATAATATATTTTTTTTCATTCTTAAAATAATTATAATTAAGAATATACTCTTAAGCGCATAATTATTATCGATGATCGAAAAATAATTTGGATATTAATCGATAAATTATTCTTCTTATTCTTTCCCAATGACACAAACATCGATTTACCAGACACAAGAAGGATTCGGAAAAGGTCAAGCTGGACATTAAGATAATAATAATTGAGACGAATGGGTAGTTCGGTCACAATACAATGTTAGATTCGATCTACAACCCCATGGGCTTCGTCTTGTCAACGGCGTGCGTGGCACGTGATCCCGTGATGATTTGTCATTCCATTTTTCGAATACTTATTGTTGTATTTTTCCTAATTTTTATCTTATGATTAGTCGAAATCCTTCCCTTGCTTTGTTTGGATAGAATCGAAACTAAATTGAATATTAAATTAATACAATTCAAAAAATCATCTTTTTAGACAAAATTTTAATTTTATTAGGTATTAATATAAAGTGTCAACACGGTTATATGTACTTACAATAAATGCTATTGATTTTGAGTGACAGTATCTATATTCAGTATAATTATATCAAAAGCGTATTGTTTTCAATAGAGTTCTTATCGATCATTTCTTCCATGATTTGTGGATATATGTATATATAGTAAATGCTGAGTTAAAACGGATTAGAAGAGGAAGAGGGGAGCCTAATCCAACTATATTAGGTTGAGAAGAGGAGGCTCAGGCTGTGACTTGGTGATGTCTCCATGAGTACTGTAACCATGAACACAGAGGCAGATGAAGCTGTGCTAACTGAACCATCATCATCTTGATTGCTCTTGTGGTCTCACAAACCCTTGCGACACTGTAACATATGGGTTCCTTTGTCTTGAGTTGGGAGGACCTAAACAATGTGGTAGGTGTCATATGTTGCTGTCTTTTTCTGCATGGAGCATGGCCCTCAGATCTTGATGTTGCAGGCATCTGCCAAAGAACAGCGGGAAAGGGAAAAGGAGGAGAAAGGGGAGGGACAAGCAAATGAAACCACCCATTGTTCGATGAAGTAGATAGAAAAGATCAGAAGGGTGGCAGAAGATTGCAGTTGCCTTTCTGATGGACCACAGCAACCAAGTTCTGTGCACCTTTCAAGGGATGACAGTGCTGTCTGTGATCTTGCATGCAGCCAAGGATGTGAAATATCTGGTTACCTGCTTCTCTGATGAGCCCTTTCACCAAGCCAGTCAAGGCAGCAAGCAAGAAGCTTTCTTCCGTGATGTTTACTGCTACGCATGGAGGTGTCTGTCCTAATGGTGTCACTGCACCGACACACTATTAGGCGTTCGCCATATAGGAAATGGGGCTATTCCTTGACCTAAATTTTAGCTGATGACATCGTCAATCAATAGGTTTAAGATCAGGAGAGGTGACAGTCCAGAGAAGAAGACTCGGAAGCATGAAGAAGAACATTTGGTTGCCCGATCTGGGCCACCAGGCCATGAATCACGGCAGATGGAGAAGATTTGGAGGGACGAAAGCAAATGCCGCAGATTACGGGGAGAAGTATATTCCCGGGAGATAAGTTTTAAGTGGAGTTCGGTGGGCTGCATGCGGAAGAAGAACAGGTATTGGCTGGAGAAACACCAGCCGGCCCGACGGTCAAAAGAACTCGAGGAGGAGGAGGAAGAGGAAGAAGCAGCAGCAGCAGCAGCTCTCAAACCAGTTGGGATGCATCCTTCCCACCACCCGAAGCAATCTGACACCGGAATCGGCGCAGTGGTCCTTCGAAGGTGGAGTCTGTCTGCTCGGAGGTGACGAGGGGAGTGGAAGCGCGTGGACCCCCCAGCAGGTGGGGGCCAATCTAATGACCCTCCCTCCTCCACCCGCGCCGGCCCCTCTAAACGCCGTGCCCGTGGGGCCCACCGCGTAAGGAATCATCCGCTTTACGTGGGCCCCACGCACCCGACAGATTGCGCGCCGAGTAATTTTTTTTATAGCATTTATGAGATAATAAAAAAAAATTAGTTACGTCAAAGGAAACGGATGGTTATGAGCTGGTGGGGCCAACTCTACCTGCTGCCGTGTACTCCGCTCCGTGGGGCCCCCGCGCAAGGAATCAGCGATCGTGATGAGACCGAATGGAAAAAAAAAATAGACAACTCAATTCTCTCCCATCACCATCCAATGTGCATCAAAGTCTTAGAAGAACAATGTGTCAAGCAGAGATGAAATCTTCCGCATCATTACATATATTCTCCCGTAATTTGTGCATTAATGCATTGAAAGAAATCACCTCCGACCAATTCAAATTTCCCGTGTTGATGAGGTTCGATTAATACGATCCTGTTATAAATCAAATAAATCCAAGCTCCTCTACTTAAACATGTAGCACAAATCTGTTGCTTCTACCAAGGCAAATCCAACGATCCAAAACTGTGGGATGAGCCAGCTACGGCAGGTCGAACTCATATCAGAATGCAGGTTTTGATGCCATCAACCCCTGACAAGCTTCTTCAGAAGGCTCGGTCTAACCTGCAACAAGATTTGGAATCATCTTATCAATTTCCAGTGGCAGACAAAGGTCTGAAGAGTTCAAGAGTAAGACTGGATTTAAGAGGCTGACATCAACCCTTTGCAGAGATGGGGAGGGCCCTCTCTTGGGTTGGATATTAGCTGTCACACAAGTCCATGAAGGTCTCTTTCCTCCATTTTCAATCACCACAAGACTTTCTTGCCACTGCCTCGGTTCTCACTGTTTATATAGATGTGCCAGTCCTCCTCATGCTTAAACCCTCAGTGTTACCATAAGCTCTCTCTCTCTCTCTCTCTCTCTCTCTCTCTCTCTCTTTCTATCATCACTTCGTTTCGATCCAGTGCAAGAGCAACTTTGAGATCTCGACGTCTCCGGTGAGCAGATTCCAACAGCTTCGATCACAAGATTCTTCGTGCTGCCGCTGCTGATCAATCTTTCAGAGATTTTCTCCTCTGTTCCTCGTAGGTTCACTTTCTCTTTTGCGAGCTCATAACTAAGATCTCTAGCGATCGCCTCTACCTGCTAAATTACCTGCTAAATTTGGTGCAACGGAAGGAGTTAGTCTGCAAAGTTAAAATGAGTTAGGTTAGGTGTGATTGTGGATGATAACTACAACTCGGGACAGTTCGTATCGACTGTTAGAACAGGTGGTATACAGAAGACGACAGTGACTAGTCGACTACTTCCTTGTACTTCTATAGCTTATACTAAAAAGCTTACTGTGAGTAGAGCTGTCCATGAACATACACCTAAAGCATGCAGCGGGTAGAAGACTCAAGGCTGCCTTTTATACTGTAAGAAATGGGACCTAGAGTGCCAATATATAGAAAGATGCCACTGCAATCTACGATAACTCTAATTTACAATCTTAAACCTTTAGATGACTTGTGGTTTAGCTGATGAGAAAGTTATATATATGACGAGAAAACCTGGTCAGCTTAATCTTGATGGAAGTTGGTTCTTCTTGTGGCTAGTTCCAGTTGAAGTTATGCAAGTTGAGCTGATACAAGCCACACTTAAAAATAAGATTAGGCCTTTCCATGTGGTACGCCTTCTGGGCTTTGGTACAAGTTTAGTCAATATAGACTCTTGGCTTATTGGTTTATGCCCTGCCAAAGTTTTCAGGCATACGAGGAGGAGAAGAAGGTTAAATGCAACAATAATAGATCCAAATAAACAAACTGAGGAGGACAGAAGATTCTAGCTAGAATGTCTAGGAACATGAGGAGAGAGAGACAGGGAGACTACTGCGATAGAGTAGCAGGAGGCAGCAAGACCATACAGAGATCTATTCCATTTTGTCAAAGATTTCTCAAGGCATTTTGCCAAAATTGAGGGCCACTCATGATGAGATCTTGCAACTTTAAAATTAATGTGTTTGTGGTTGCACATTCTTCACCATAGGACTAACAGTAGGCTTATCTTGTTCAACGCGAAGCGCAGATAGAAGAAGTGGAGGAAGATGATGATGACAGAAATGGTGGATCACAAACGACGAAGCCATGATGGCTTTGTTGTTCCCAGCAAGGTGAGCAGCTCACCAAGAAGTCAAAGGGACAACAGTGGGGAGAAGAGGCTCAAGGCTGGTGGTGGAGCTGGAGTAGGAGCCAACATCTCCAACAAGGTCAGTCTTCTTTTCCTCCCATCACACTGATGCCTACTTACACCCAAAGGAATGAAAAAGAAATGATCATTTGAGATTGGCAATCAGGAAAAGAAGGACAAGATCGGAGAGCGAGTGGCGAAGCTACAACAGCTAGTGTCACCTTTTGGAAAGGTAGGCAGACAGACATGAACTTGACCCTAGTGGGTGCAGTGCTACACCCTTTACCTTCGTTGTTTCTTTTTTTTGTTCAAGATTGCTATCTAATAGTCACTTAACAGAATAATTTTGTGGATGCAGTCAGATACAGCATCTGTTCTCTCAGAGGCCACTGCCTATATTAAATTCCTACATGATCAAGTCCAGGTCCCACTCTTGGATCCTTCTTTGTGCCTATCATTCAGCATTCCTATTCTCTCAACTAAATTTAGAACGAGGACTGCTTAGAACAATTACAGGGTTCATCTAGCTCTGTTTATCACAAAAAAATTCATCTATCTCTGTAAATTGCAGGTGCTGAGTGCTCCATATCTTCAGACAACACTGACTGAGATGGTGGAGGTGAGTTGTAATTTTAATCAACTAGTACTCTCATCCCAGAGAATAGACCACTGTCTTCTGTTTCTAAAACTAAGCTCTGATATCTTTCATGCTAAAGTACCAAGATTGTATATGCAAAAGCAAAACATAGAAACAGCATACCCTCTGTCACAGTGCACGACAGAAAAAATGGCTAAAGCAAATATTAAAATCACATTGATAGATAATCCAGCATTAGCATCCGAACCTCAGTTGTATCCTGAAGTCGATAAGAGAATGTAGCTTTTGAACTCTTTTACTGATATGCTATCACTTATGGTGTGATCTGTAGGAGAGAGAATGTTACAGCCTCAGAAGCCGTGGCCTGTGTCTCGTGCCAGTAGCCTCCACACTCAAGATTGCCCAAAGCAATGGTGCTGATCTGTGGGCACCAAACAGAAAACCATAAAATTAGAAGTTTATGATCAATATACTGGAAATACAGTGAAAGAGAAAGTGGACTACTTTCTGGAGCTGCTGCTGTCTGTATCTGCTGGTTGAAGTAACATAATCTCCAGGGTCCAGAGCCACTGTTGTTTGCTTAGTTAAGATCCTAACACAATTCATTCCCTCTTCTGACCTAGAATTCGTTATAGTGTAATCCATCATGGCGTCAGTCCTCATTCTGTAAGATGCATTACACTCGTGACCTCATGTTGCATATGCTTACATGGTCTCCCTCCTGGTTGCTAGAGGCACCTGCATGCCCTTCTAGTGTAACAAATCGATATAATAAACCAAAAGCTGCATTGTGACTGGAGCCCTATTATTTGCAGAATCTGCTCATGGAGATTTAAAAGGTTTAATAAAGCTTAATTTCATATGCTAAAAGGTGATTTTTGTTTGCTATTGGCATTTCCAATCTTTATAAGTTGTCCTCCTATTTAAAGTTTATCCTTCTTCCATCTACGTTAGAGTCACTGACCCGGTTACTAACTGGAATAAGGAACATTAACAAATATGCTAACAAATATAAGCCTCAGAATAGGAAACGACAAAACTGCATGCATGTTAATCCAAAAAGTTTTATCTATTATAGCCAAATAAAAAAAGAACAAATGTGAGACAAAATGAGTGGAGCAAACAAGTGTCACTGCAGTAAGCATGTACAAGTAGTAAGTAAGCGTGTTTCTTATTGGAGCAACAGCACCTTGAGTTAAGCAACTTACAAGTATTCCTGAGTTAAGGTGAGGCAGCTGCACATCATATTAAAAAGCTGATGTGCTTTGGGCATAAAGATTCTGTTCAAGCAAGATGAGAAATCCCATGTTCATGAGAAACCAACAAACTCAGCAGATAGCAGCAATGTGACTAGCCGCAAGCATTGGATTGCTTTGCATGTAAGTAATGACCTTCTCCAAAGAAATTTTCACCAACCTAATTCCTGCAGAATTGGGAAACCACCAAAAATTAACCTGGTGAAGATTGAAATGCAGGCAAGATCAAATGTTCTCTGAAAAGCATAGGATTGAAACTTGGTATCTGTTTATGAAAAAATACCTGACAGAGGTTGGACATGTGAATATATTTGTTTTCTGTATCTATATCTATCTGGCCAAGAAGTATCAGAATCAAGCCCTCTAACATTTAATGTTTGCTTAGGTAAAATTAATTAATTAGTGTCTCTCAGAAAATTGGACAAACAATGAGAAAATCAATACTAAACATATTAAGGGAGTATCCCTGCAGTACATCTCGGAAGATTTTCCAGAGCTATTCATGACGGACAAGGAACCCAAATGATATGCTTAAGAAAAATAATGGAAGAACCATGTACTTCAGGTTTTACATTATCTTCTTTTCTTCAATAAGGAGCTGGCTCTTAAGAAAATCTTATCAACGGCATCCAAGTCAACCAGTTTTACATCTTTAGTAGAAAGGTCAATCCGCTTTGAGGCTGCAGCAATTTGACGGAGATGCTCCTCAAAATCCTTTGGCTCCTCATCAATATTTGATGGAAATTTTTCTACTTCATCTAAATACAGAGGACGCTCTGATTTCTCCACCATCTCCGTATCAGAATCTGTCTCAAATATGTCTGACATATCTTCCGTCTCTGACCAAGAACTTGATTCCATCAATGAAACATCTTCAACTGGCTCACTGTTTGCATCTTCTATTACATCAAGCAACTCAGAGCTTTTCATTTGGCAACCGGAAATTATTCTGTGATCAACAGCATTTGAAACAGCTTCTTCAGTTGTCTTACTTTTACTTTCTCCCTCCCTTTTCATCTGCTTTTGTAGATCGTCAAGGTCTTGATGAAGCTTAGGAATATACCTCCTGATAGCCCGTAAGGCATCTCTATACTTGGACTTATCAAGAGCCTGAATGAAATATAATGAGACAGTTTAAAAAGAAGCAAGCAAATGATATACATCACATGTGGTTAACAAGTTCTCAGACAAAGAGGCATACCTTTTTTCTTGAAAGAGTAACCTTTGGGGACATAATCTCCGTTGGTGGTTGTGCATAGTTCTTTCCCCTGTACATAATAATTGTATTTTCCTCATGGATAGCAAGCACAATTCCTCCACTTAATCTAGCCAATTCTGCTGCAATCTCACGAACTTCCTCTGGGGTGAATGTCTTCACAATAACCTTCAATGTCTGATGCTTCTTCCAGTGCAAATGCATGTTCAGAATCACTCCCTGGAAAATACCACGCCTTCCAACAGGTACATAGTTTTTGCATTTGTGACCCATCTTGAGGAGGTAGAAGTGCTCTTCTGGAGTAAGTATCTCTGGGTCATGGGTAGGATCTGATGAGTCTGCAGGTTCAATTTTCTTCAATGCCTCAACAAGCCGTTCTTCCTTTCTTTTAGCCTTTTAGCAATGATAAAATAGTCAGAATTACCTAGAATCACTTTATATTTTAGGCATAACAAAATAAAGCAACATAAACTTAGTTTATAGAAACAACAATCTCAAAACAAGTGTGCAAGTATTGCAGGATGGTTAGTTGACAATCTGTGACTGGAACAAACTAAGGTCACAAATCTTGAGTTACAAACATAGGAGAAGGTTCAGTTATTTGTCCACTATATGACTAGCATTATACTCAAGTATCAAATACAAAACTAAATGAATAACAAAAAAAGGTTTTTCTTCAAGAAAGAAAAAAGAAACATTTGCTCAAACTTCATTTAAATTTTAATGCTCATAAGCTATTATAGTGAAATTAATGTTCACTACAGGTGACCAAATGCAAAAGAGAGTCTGGCTCCTGAAGCAAGCAACATTAAAAGAATAGAAAATGATTGCAGCAACATATGTAATTATCCACATAAAATAACATGGCGTAAAAAAATCAGCACAAAAATCTGCATGCTTCTGATGATGGTGATTAGCATAAGAACCACAGAAGTATGAAGTAATGAATTAAGTTTGTTAGTACAAGCCAAGCACCTTATGTAACTAAACAATTATGACATACTTCAACTTGCAGCTAACCAAGAAAAAATGGTGACTTCGTTACAGCCTTATGGATCAAACAGGCAAGAAAGTAGATTCTTGAGACGTGCATGGAATTAATGATGACTGCACAGTATATTTAGTGATAAATCTTTCAGCAAAATACAGCAGAAGCAAGGACATAGCAGTTTGGCAGTTCACAAGACTATATAGTGGTCCCAGTCAGGCCAATAATCATATAGCACATTCCAAGGTATTACTCCAAGGACTTTGATTCAGAAAATTTTTCTGCAACCAAATAACCATGGTTGTCAATATGTTCTTTGGCAAGATCAGCAAGCAGTAATAATAAGTGAGTAACTCTTATGTGCCACAATTGACTTAAGACACAACTTGACAGCAGGAACAATGACTACAGTAAAAAGCAGCACATATAGAATGAAGAAAACACAAAAAGAAACAACTACATAGAGGATATGCAAGTAATTAATAGCTTTGTATACTTAAAGCTTTTGATGGTCAAAGTGGGAAGGTGAAATTCCAAGAAAATTAAGCAAAAGGCTTCATGCTGATTTCTTTTGCTGCTTATCGGCTACATCAATAGGGAAAAAGAACTTTTGCATATGTGCTACGACCATACAAACTTACAGATGAGTGACACATCAAGATATGTTGCAACAAGATTAAGAGGACAGATTATCCAAAGAATACATTAGTGTCAAGTTGAAGTTCTATTTATAAAAAAGTCATGAACATTTATTACTAATAGTTAATCAATTCGATAATCATACTAAAAATTAACCAATCAGATGATCTTATTATGTGAAACAAATCAAAGATGCAAATATTGAATCATTCTCAAGTTGTACATATCATACAGAATGAAGCAAAGATAAAATGATGGGTGAAGCAAAGATAAAATGATGGGTGTACCTTTCTCATTTTGTATAATATCTTCTCTTCAGCGGTCATTCTTTCATACTCCTTTTTCTTCTTCCACCTGAAGAACTTGAGCCACTTTACAACAGCTCTTTTGCCTTTCAACTTTTTCCTCTTTACTTTTGTGGTGCTTTGGTCATTATCAACCTGGTCTGTATTGCTAAGTGGTTCACTGGTGTGAATATTTCGGAAACCACTAGCATAAAAACCATTCACAATTCTGGCAGTCCACATACCAAAGTCTGATTAGAAACCTTATGGAAATCATTAGAACTGCTCCAACTATTTCACCAGAAACTAAAAAAGGCCCTTTTTATCAGTTCTTCATGCAAGTTTTATGGAAGTGACTTAAAAAGGATAGAACAACAAATACTTACGAGATGACAACAATGATGGAGATGGTACTGATTGGAGATAAAATGTTGGAGAACCATTCAAAGTGATATGGACCATGACTGAATTCAAGAAAACTAACAAGTCCTACTAAAAGCAAACTAAATTAAAAGAAATATGACATGGCAACGATGATGGAGATAGTACTGATTGGGGATACAATGTTGGAGAACCATTCCAAGTGATATGAACCATGACTGAATTCAAGAAAACTAACAAGTCCTACTAAAAGCAAACTAAATTAAAATAAATATGAGATGGCAACGACGATGCAGATAGTACTGATTGGGGATACAATGTTGGAGAACCATTCCAAGTGATACGAACCATAACTGAATTCAAGAAAACTAACAAGTCCTACTAAAAGCAAACTAAATTAAAAGAAACCATAGCATGACTGATGTTTCCAACAATTACCTTCTCGCGCTAGCACTTGACCAAAGCCTCGGCGGCAGGGAACCTATGATTCTTCCCCCTCGATCAAATTCGTCAAGGATGGTGCGGGACCTATCACGAGGAGAGCTCAGAGAATGTAGGGATCAAAGCGGTGGCAGAAAAGAAGCGGCGGAGATCAAACTAACCTGGAAAGAAGAGGAGGATGGCAGGACGGGATCGGAGGAGAGACACGGTGCAGGAGACGAGACAGATTCCATCTCTCTATCAGTGCGCGGCTTCCCATCGACGCGGAGGATTGTGGCGGACAGGCGGCAGCGGGCGCACAGGTGGGATGCGCCGCCCGCGTCTGAGGGCAAGCGAGTTGGGTTCGGACCGCGATCAGAAGAACTCTACCCTTTCAAGCGGTCATCCTAACGGGTCCGGTTTGTGCACCACCTAATCCGATAACGTGCATCGGTTCCTTATCGGGTCGGATCAGGATCGAAGTAGCTAAGTGATCTGCCGGACGAAAAAGTGAGTTAGGTCGAGTCACTTATCTATCACGTCACCCCTGAAATTTGTCGAGGGTAACTCAACCCCCGCTCGAGCAGCAGAACTCCACTGGATGATTGAACGCTTGTCTCTCCCGTCTTCTGTTTTCGGTAAACATATGGATTAATATTGTGTTGCAGAATTGAAGGAGATGATTCTACTACAGTAGATTGAATTTTATGAAGCTTATATGATAACTTTTTATCAATCATCCATCACAAAGGATGTGCAATACACGAAGAATCTTGTTATACCCATAAGTATGGAAACATATGTCAAAGCTAAGCAAAAAAGATTGACATTAAGGCAATTGAAAGAAACCCTGAATGAAGTCAAACCCCTTGACCAAATTAACCAGGTTGATTTATTGTCCCGTTGATCCTTCTCTCTCATGCAACTCTAACATCCTCAGCAGCATCTCTGTAGGTGAAGAGCATCAACCTCCCTGTCACTCCCTCCTTTCTTTCGTCCTTCTTCTTCTTCTTCCACCATGCAGCTGTTACTCACCCAAGGCCGCGAACCCGCCGCCCTTCATCATCTGCTTGAATTCCTTGAAGTTGACCTTCCCATCACCGTCCACGTCCACCTTGCTTATCATCTTCCTGCACTCCTCCACGGTGCGCCCTTGCTTGAGGCCCAGAGAGCTCAGCACCGACCGCAGCTCCTCCACGGTGATGAACCCGTCCCCGTTCTGGTCGAACACGTTGAACGCCTCGAACATGTCCTCGTCCTCGTCCCGCTCGCCCATGATCGTCTGGTACAGCGTCCCGAACTCCTCCACGTCCACGCACCCGTCCCCGTTCACGTCGATCTTCTCGATCATCGCCGCCAGCTCCTCCTCGGGGATGTGTATCCCCAGGTTCTTGAGCGAGTCCTGCAGCTCATTCTTCGTGATGCTGCCGTCGCCGTTCCGGTCGAACATCTGGAACACCCGCTTGAGCTCCGACGGATCCATCCCTGTCGCTGACGACGCCAGTCTCGCGGCCGGCACCTGAAATACGAGATGGTGGATTTCCCAAGGAGGAGGCGGAGGAGGAAGCAGATGTCCTCGGGCACCCTCGCGGCCAATTTGAACCGGCAAAAGGAGGAATAGGGTGCAGAGCGAGCGAGCCAATGTGAATGAAAGAGGAGGGAGATGAGCTTCTCCGAGAGGATATAGAGGAGGATGCTATTTAGGTGGTGGCAAGAAAAGCATATCCCTGCAGAGACAGTTGGTGTCGGAGTCATCTCCATTGCCCAAACCACTCGAGTGGCCGCGAGGAAATTAAGGTGGTTACAGTTATTATTATAGTTATTATCGTTTTTTGTGGTCTTGACGATCCATGGAGGAACTAAATATGGCATGGTTGTCAAACAGAGAGAGGTTTAATATTGGTATATATACAACACATACATGCACAATAAATCCCGGAAACATTACTGCGTCAAAGGAAAGAGCTCAACACACCACTGCATCAAATCCAAGCATGTGACAGCAGAGAAGGAAGACGGCTTGAGATGCTATATCGACACACTGTTCGGGATCCCTCTTCCTGTGACTCCTTTCTCGGCGCCCAGATTTGAGGTGTCGGGATAGAGCAGCGTGTAGGGCACCTGAGCAGGTCCCCATCTGTTCTTCAACCTTCGGTTGCCGTTCCTCTCCTCGATCCTCTTCTCCACCTTGCGGAGGTCATCTCCAAACTTCTGGAACATGTGGAGCACGTTGGCGTCGTCGGTCCACTCCGAGGACGCCCTCTGTCCCAAGTACACCTCGTCGGCGGTGTGGCCGGAGAGCACCTCTATCAACGCCAGCCCCAGCGTCGTCGTGAACCGGTCCGGCACCATCTCCAGGAAGTACTTGTCGGGGTCGCGGAGGAACTCCGCGAACTCCGGCGTCCCCTCCTGCGGGATGAACTTTCTGCACCGCGTCGGTCGGTTGGGAGGGTAGCCGGCGTAGGCGAACTGGCCGAAGTTGACGGACGCATGGAGCGCCGACGCGATCCAGATGAGCGTGGTCAGGGTTTGGGACAGGTTGGCGACGGAGTCGAGAGGAAGCCAGCAGCCGTCTTCGTCGTCGCGCTTGTCGCCGTGGCCGACGGTGCGGACCTCGTGCCACCATGACTGGATCTCGATGTCCGAGGCGACGGATCTGTCGTCAGGGTAGAAGTGGTCGCAGTAGTTGGTGACCCATGTCTCGATCGCGACCCACACGTCGAGGCCGTCGACGGCGTAGGGGTAGTCTTCGAAGCGAAGCCGGACGCCGGAGGGTTCGCCAGGGTCCTCCACAGCAATGCCCCTAGAAATATGAGACTGAGCAACGAATTAAGCTCGACATCGTGGCGATTCAAATGGATCTCTGATCACCTTTTGAGAAGATCCAAAGGCAGGGCTTGCTCGCGAAATCCCCAGTTCCTGTAGATGGCGGAGGACATCTCCAAGGCGAACTTGCCCGGGAACATCGTCATCTCGAGGATGCCGCCAGCGTTCAGAAGTACACTCCGAGCAAGTGAGTTGATGTGCATGGTGTCTTTGAAGTGTGGATCGAGTAACTTGTAGATGGGGTGCATGGCACTCAGCTGCCTTCTCGTAGCTATGATGAAGGGTTCGACTGCCGCATGGGTATGCAACCTACACAGACACGAACGCAGCTTTGCTCACTGCAGCTCCTGACAGCTTCAGATTTGAGGTCAACTCACCAGTGACTGATTAGCTGATGGTGGCCGGAGTCGTTCACGGCAACATGAGTTTTGGCGAGCTGCCACAGCGATCTTTCGCTTCCCTGGCTTGCCGGCAAGAACACCCGGTTGATCTCTCCCCCTTTCCCGTCACCAGGTAAGCTTAGCTCGATGGCCAAAGGCTTCAGGGTTTGGTCATGGCGCAGGAACAGGAGAGTGCGAGATGCGTATACGCACAGCCCTTGCTCGTTTATGCGCCTCAAGTACTGCATTATGTAGTCGTGGTGATCGAGAATGAAGATCCTGCGTAATTCCACAGCCTGCAGGAAGAACAACCTTCGTCATTTTGCTCACTCCTTCGTGTTCAGCGAGCTGTAACATTAGGTGGAGGTGAAGCTCTCACCTGATCGGCACTCAGACCTTCAAGGTTCTTCTCGATGTGTGAAGCTGTGATCGAACTAACCTTCCCTCCTCTTCCCACAGGTGGAAATCTCTGCATTAAATCTTGTCCGGATTAAAGAACGGTTTTGCTACATGCAAAGATTGAATCTTTTTCTTCCTACCTCCAAGCATCTGACCACTGCCGGGTTAAGCCCAGCAAGCATCTCCCGCCCGAACTCCTCATCGCTCATCCATGCGTTTTCATCAGCTACAATGCAAGCATTAGATTATTCCCAACGGGACCTAACATTGGTTGATAGTGTAATTGGCTCACCAGCGATGACTTCCGGGATAGGGAACTTCAATGGGTTCTCCTTCACTACACGAACAACTTCCTTGATGAACTCTTCAGGAAGAAGAGCCTTCAGCTTCTCCATCACCACGCCCTCAAGGATGCTTCTCCTATGACTGCTGTAGAGGTCCTTCCTCATCTGCCCAAACGACTCGAAGTTCCTTATAGATCCTTCAAAGACTGACTTCACTTCGGGGATCACAAAGTGCACGATGGCTCGGATGGAATTCGATATGAACTCGGAGAGCTTGACGGGGCTGAATCGATCGTCGGGAGGGACGTAGAAGTCCAAGTTGATGAGTTTCTTGCGAGTCTCAGTCGCCCGATCTTAGAGAAGAACTCAGCGCATGAAACTTATGGTAAAGGATGGCCGGGGATTGGCATCAAGAAGGTGACCAAAACTTAGAGAGAACACTGTACCTTGAGTGCTAAGGGGTCTTCCTGTTCTGCATCTGCGAGGGTATGGGTAGCTCCTTGTTCCTCCCAGTATGGGTCTGTCGTGATGATGTCCTTTCTCTGGGTCTCCCAGATCATTGTAGCGGTCATAGTCATATATGCGTTCCCATTCCTTCCTCTCCCCTCTGCCGTTCCCTCTGAGATTAGCGAGCTCCTCTTGCCGGAGACTCTGCAGGGCTGCCGGTGTCTGACTTGGCAGGTAGCTCTGTAATCGAACACATCGATGGCGAGATGATGATGCAGAGATACTGGTCTAGCAGTAGCAATGGCGCAGATCAACGGTACCGAACAACTTACGGTGTTGGCGAAGAACAAACGATCGGCGTTGGTCTTGATGATTGGATACACCCATGAGTTGCAGTCGAAATGAACACAGCGGTTCTCAGACACCTCCAAGGTGACAGATTTGAGGAAGAATTCACGCCGTCCCCTGTTCTTCACAGCCATCGCTCCAGGAGTGCCGAAATCTGCCTCGAGGTAGAAGACGACGCCGTAGGTCGTGGTTTCGACGCCGTCATGCTTCGTCTTCTTGCCGTTTCGAAGGCTTGCCTCCCTACTCAGCTTGCCGAAACCTGTGTCTATAGCACGAGTAGCAAAACTGTAAGTTTCGTTACATGTCCACTAGACTACTGAGATCGCTTACTCTCATCCGCTCGAGTGATGCTGTAGAGACTAATAGCAGTCGACTTCGCAGGATGGGATCTCCCGGAGGTCCGGTAGACGACGACCTCTCCCCTGATGACAGGTTGAACTTCATATCCGGCCAAAACATTGAGGTGATGAATGATCTTTTGGCGCAAATTGTCACAGCAATCTTGCAGCATTTTCTCGATCTTTTTGCTTGATTTCTACCGACTGGTCTCTTTGCAGCTCTCCCAAGTTATCCTCAGCTTATATGAACGCAATGAGCTGTAAGGATCGATTGTTCTTCAAGAAAGATGAACACACGACTCCCAAGGATAAAGCCGAAGAAGAAGGATTATGCTGCCTTCATCTTTACTCTTGCATCAGATTCCAAGACTTACTGTGGTTGGAGTCCAGGAATAAAGACATTGCGTTCTTAATTTGCAGACACTGAGATCAGTACTGCAAATGGATATACAAATAGAAAACTGATTGCTTGATTAGATCTGCATGGCTGATGCTTGTTTTGGGGATTAGAATTGAATTGGATCGATCATGTGGTCCGACATGCAATTTGAAATCTCACCTATAAGCGTTGAGACTGCTTGGAAAAGGAGAATGAACAGTTGGAGGGAACGAGAAACGCTGCAGCGTTCATCAAAAGATCAGAGATTCCTCCGAGTTTTCGAATATTAAAGCACCGAAAGGTACAAGCTTGCAGTGAGAGCTTCTGAGAAATATAGTTTCATAGAAAAATAAACAAAATTGAAGAAAAATAAACATATAATGCCTTGATCATAATAATTTGAATCATTTCTTTAGGATCAAGAAGGTTGCATCCATTGCAACAAAAATCCATTATTTCAGGTGCAAATTAAATTAAGTAAAAAAAAATGATGCCAAGATCCGTATCGTGCACAAGGAGTCAGCACAGCACTGTTTGGTTCGTGACTGGGAGACTTAAGGTGACTCGGTCGGGATGTCAGGCATAGCTCAGCTACAAACTCCTCGGGTCATAAAGTCCATGGGACTGGCTCGGGTCCTACGAGAAGGCTCTCATTGGGATGGTGTGTGCTCGACATGGTCCCTCCAATGGCTAAGTTAACTTTTGGGGTGTGAAAACTAGAAATTGAGATACTGAGAATGTGGAAAGAGTTCCGAGAAGTTCTCGAGAAATATCCCCTCTTTGTGGGCTACAGTGGGGATATTTAACCTATGGGATAGAAGGAGGTCGTACCAAGATATTTAATGGGAGTGACGTCTTCGACCGACCTACTGGTACAACCTTGCACGAGTCGCTACCTTTGTTAGTTCCCGGGATCTCGTTTGACGTCTATCGATTATCAGTACAGTTCACTAAGTCGACAACATTATGTAAAGTGCCACCTAAGATTATCGACATGGCTCGAGAGTCCTAGGGTACCGACATGGTTGTTAGACTAACGTGATCAAGTTGACAGGTCGAGTCAACATGGTCCTCGGGCTGATGTGATCGGACCAAACTGATAAGCCCAATATTTACCCTATCAGGTCTCCACTAAAGGAGTAGGTTGAGTCCACTTAAAATGCTATGGTTTATGATATGTTTGTAGTCAATTTTGGAGCTCATTTCTGGTCCAAAGCTTATGATGCTGCTTCTTCTTTCCTCTTGCTTATTGAGGAGCCATAATATTATTCTTTGATAGAAACTTCTTTTGATATGGCTGCAGAGCTGGAGTTGCATATATATCTCCTATTTGATTAATATCATGATGGGGTTGTGATGTCAAGAGGCCGCCAGACTACGGTATAAATACTCCAATAATACATCACCAATCAACTTCAAGATTTAATATCTTCCGAGAAGTTTTTTACTTTGTTTTTATTATTCTAATCATAGAACTGTGGGTTAATTGTCTTCTTTATTCCCCATTGAAGTACAATGGCTAGTTTATTCTGTATTTCAATTTTTTTATTTGATGAATTTATTCGAAATTTTGGCTCAAATATTTATTTTTTTGAGAGTGAATTTTTAGAAAAAAAATTGAACTTTGAGAATTTTCTAAATAAAAGTCCAACTTTGATAAATTTTCATAATATCATATTTTTTCAAAATGATCACTCTTGCATATCTCACCTAAAACCTTAAAAGGAGGGGTCACAATAGGTACAGTCAGAACACAAACGGGTGAGATCGATGGAAATAGCGGTGACCCTCATGTTATCTCGTTTCTCATGCAAGGATTACAAACGATCAATCCAACATAACAAAAGAGAGAAGAGGTAATTATTACAATATGAAGACAAAGAATACTATGTTGATTTAAACGTATTACATAGGCGTATTACATTATAAGATGGAGGTGACGCTTGGAATTAGAATTTTTTTGGAATTCACCATTTATTTTTTCCAGTATTAATTCAGAGATGAATACTTAATTTGATTTAAACGTATTACATAGGTGTATCCTATGTACTCACAAACAATGGATCCACTGTCATCCAATACTACGTTGCTCGGTCGTACGAGCTTACCAGGCAACGAATGGTTGGGCAAGTGGTCCCCGCGGTGAGCCCATGGCGACGACTCAATGATTGCGCGGATTGGCCAGACGGGTAGACTCAGAGGGTAAGAATCATTCTCCATTTCATGTCATGCATCATGACATCATCGCGTCAGAAACCCCATTTAAAAGCTCCCGCCAACGAGAGAGAGAGAGAGAGAGAATGGGAAGTTATCGCTTCGAAGCAGAGTTGCCGAAGGGGGACCAACGGAGAGCCCGACAGTTGGAGGAGATGGAGGCGGCGTGGCCGAGGAGGAGCCGTGGGGGCGGGGGAGGGATCGGATCAGGGATCCGAGGGCGGAAACGGCATTGGGGGGTGGGGCGGTGCCGGCGAGGAGCCTGACCGACGACGACTTGGAGGAGCACAAGGCGTGCTTGGACCTGGGGTTTCGGGTTTACCTACTACGAGATCCCGGAGCTCTGCAAGACGCTGCCAGCTCTCGTGCTCTTCTACTCCTTGAGCCGGTCGTTGGAGACTAGCGCTGCCACCGTCGCTTCGCCTCCTATTGCCAGTTGGAAGATCTCCAGTCCTGGTGAGATGAATCTTCTTTCCAGAACCCCAAGGTTTGTGTTGGTTGAGATCTTGCAGCAACAAAATTGCTTAATGTTGTTTAGTTACTCGGGAAATCCTTGTGGTTAACAATCAGATAGTGCCTTTTCTTTTTTACCAATTTAATATATAGATTAATGTTTTTTTTTCTCTATTGGGAGATAAAGAAACCCTTGTGGTTGTGATCTATAAATGAAATACTCTGTTCTTATCACCAAAAATTGCTTAGATTCATTCGAAGATTATAGAAGTGATACCTAGCATATCGGGTTTTGATCTTTAAAAGATTATATGATCGTAGGTTACCAAAGGAGGATGTTTAGAAGTAGTTGCTTTTTATGGTAGATTTTTTATTGAGTCGATCAGTGCCAGTATGACAATTCTTGGGAAATTGTAGAGAAGACTTGAACTGAGTTCCTGTATTATTGAGTTATTAGGCTTGCTTCTTTTTTTTTTTGGCAAAAGGTAAGTGATGAAGGCCTTGTGATATATTGTCAAAGTCTTTACCAGCTAGGCTTGTTGGCACGTTAAACAATTAACTACTGTTGCTCTCTTCCAGCCTGTTCTGTTTTGGTTTTTGGTTTGTTAGGGATATTTTTTTATGTCAAGTATTCCATGTCTGCTATTAACCTCGTTTCCTTTCTACCAACATTTCTTGTACAGCCTTTATCAGTTATTTAATTTTACACAGTTCATTAGTACATGTTTTAGATGTAGAAGATGATTGGTGGGTGCAACATACTAGTACATGAACATCTTGTTGATGCACAATATACATTGGAACAATATCATGGCACTCTTGTATTCCATTTGGCTTTCACAGTGTTACTAATTTGCAGGCGGTTAGTATAAAAGAAAATCATCGTGCTTTGTTTCATTATCAACTTGCATCAAATTATTGTCTATTTTGCACTGTTGTGATGCTAAGCGACAAGGCAAAAAGACTAGCTCCATCATCCATTTATTATGTTCTTTATTCTTTTGTTTGTTAGTCTCTGCTTTTGTTCATGCCATAATCTTCTTTTTCCCTTCATTTCATTGGATGAGAATGCAAATTAGCTGCTCTCATCTTTACTCTCTTTCATGCTTCCAGTTGACCAACTCAAAGAAGTTAAAGCCAGTCTGAAGTTTTGGCCCAAGCAGTGGCTTGCTTTATTGGATTATGCTGCTGATGGATTAGTCTGGGAATATCCTTGCTGGCAACAAATTGTTCTCCTTGATGATTATTCTCTGCTTCTGCATTGTTGCTGTTCATGTCATCTTAGATGCTCCCTACTCATTTCCTCAGGCACAGTTCGGATGGAAACTGATGGAGATGAACATAGATGATAAACATAAGTGTTTCTGAATTCTGAATAAGATACTGATACCATGCAGATTTGCATTTGTATATTGACTTACATTTACTTCTTTGTGTATCAAAATTTGTGAGTGATAAATTGCTTTTTCTTTTCAAGACTTTTACAGTGTGGTTTACTTTCTTGTCTGGTGAACATTTCCCATATGCAGATAGAATGATACAAAGCTTAAGATCTGAACATGCTACATTCACCATTGAAGTAATTGAGTCAGCTGTGCCCTGATTTGTTCGTTAGCCATGAGAGTGTAAAACATTAACTCTCTGCAGGTGAGAGTCACTTATCGATTCATTAGCCAAGGTGATTTCAGGATACTAATTCCCACATATTAGGCAATTCTTCCAGGCATCCCCAGTCCCCATGTAAAGGCAGACGTGGCTTTCCAGGTTGCAAGCGAAATCGATGCCCTTGCTGAGGTTTTCTCATCCTTAGATAAGAAGCAAACTCTATACAGGGCTTGTGCTCGTATCACTAAGAGGTATGGACTTCAACATCTGTATATGTGGACTTATCTTCTTTCGATGTAGCTGTGAGATTGTTGAACTTAGGTTTTCTTCTGATGGTGCTAGTCATTCTAGAGATCTCTTTATATAAGACATCTAAATTTTCATGAAAATTAATGTAACTAATATATAAAAGATGTAAACTATTTAGAAACAATCATAAAAAGTAATGGAGACTCGTTCATTAAGAGAATAACTCTAATATAATTATTATGAGTAAATTTTTAATCACATGAAAACAAAGACATAATGGTTGAAGTGATATTTTGTCTATCACTAGTTCTTCCATATCTATTTCTTCTAGTTTTTGTAACTACAGAATCTTTTTTGGTTTCAACTCAATAGTGTATGGCTTGTCCATATTTAACGACATCCATTACAATAAGTATCATGTTTTGAACCTGTGGCTTAACCTGAATTCTTAGCTGAAAGAGTATTCTAAAAAAGGGTAAAATAATATGATGAATAAAGCTTAGCTATGTGCTTATACTATTGAGTAATAAAAAAGATATTTGAAGGACTAGAGGGGTCATCCAAGGAGAGATGCTTATATGCAGGCTCTTGTTTGTTGGAATCCTTATTCTAAATCTTAGACTTAGAATGCAAGAGATCATGAACGGAGAACTATGTTGAGTGTATTTGCTTTTGCATTTCACAATGTATTTTTGTTGATAACATTTGACCAAGTGGTGTCACGACCTAATCTAGCAGACTAACCTGTAACTGGGATATAATACATCTAGAACCATTGAAATCAAAATGCCGAAGTAAAATTAATAGTAGTAGATCTGTCTAGTCTTATATTCTAGTTCACATCTATTTTACTATTGAGACATCAAAATGTCCCCCATTAAAATGCTAGATGTCCTCGACAAGACCCAATACATCTACCCTAGAATCCACCTCTGGAATTCTGTTAGTTCTTAGACCAGAGAAAACTCCATCTGAGCTTGCACAAGGTAACTCTAAATTTAGCATGCCTCAGACCACATAAAGTGCCCTACAGAGATGCTCTGATACAAATTATGTGATCTGGCCCAATAAATATGTCAACACAAAGATTTGGAAATAATGGTCCTAGTACCACATGATCCAATATGCCTGAGCCTAAGTTGTTAGTAGTGGACTTGTCTAGCATTATATACTAAAGTGAGTGGATTGTAGATAAGGAGGTTCAGTCTCTTAGGGGGAAGTTTATCGATTACGATGTTCAGGAGCATCAGCTGACCTAGAGTTGGGCAGTAAACTTTTCTTGATTTTCTGAATTTTCATATAGTAAGGATGACGCATCATGCTTGTTACAGATGAAAAGTAATGAATGCTTTTATTCAATCTTAAACAAAGAACTCAACAAGATACGATTTGTCAAGTGCTCCACCTTATCTCAATAGATTGCTGCATGACTAAGGATATATTTGATGATTCATAGAACTGGCCAAACCGGAGGATCGAATTTGTGTGCAGCATTTTTCTACTCTGAGAAAAGGGTTTATTGTGCTGAAGTATACAACAAGTTAGTCTCGTATATCACTTGTAATATTCTCGATTGAATAATAGAAATATTGATTGTTTCAGTACCTGTTGTTGATGTTCATCATTATTAGTATGCTTTGCATTTGAGAAGTTAATATACCCCTGTGGTTTATGAATGTTTAGGAAGATATGGCCCCCATTTTTTAAAACATATTATTGGACTCCAGAAATTTGAAATCAAGGTAGTCGTGTTATTATCAGTACTACTACGAGCAGTTTTCTAACAAGATATTTACTATTTCAGGAGTTTTTGGCATCATGGATTTCCTCTTAGGCCTTTTTGTTTTATGATAATTTTTTGACAACAGCTGTAGACAAAGTGGATCAATTATTTGTGGTAAGCCAGTTTTGGGGAGCTTAGTGCCATCCCCTTGCCATGTGCATTTCCAGAAGGCACAGAGGAACATCTCACAAGCTTTAAGAAAAGCTGGATTAAGGTATCCTCTTTAAACAGGCCTACTCCTTAGTTAGCTTGCTGATCATTTAATTCATGTCTCAGATTCAGGCTAGAAGAAAAGAAGCATTGAACTGAGGTGAACTTTGATCAGAAGAAGGAAATAGTTAGTTGAATTAGTTGAAGTTTGTATATCAGGAACAAAACTATATGTATACTGCTGTCTTTCTTGACCTTTGGGGAAAAAAACCTCATTGATCAGTCTAAGCTGGACATAATTTAGTGGATAAACCTGCATCTGGATTAATCTTTTGTGCAAAGTTGAGGAATGCTTGTGTTCATATATTACTTCTAAGCTTCCGTGTATATATTTGCCATTCCCTACTGGTTCTAAATCTTATGCTATTATCCTTGGTTTTTTATATAGCTTTATGATATTTACCACCACAAGGGTCAGGAACTTCACCTAATTGTTTGTTCTTATGTTTTCTCATGTTGTTGCATTTGGATAGTTATCTGCTTGATGAATGATAATTTTGTTACCACGCTTCCGAGAATCCTAGTCTTGGTTTAGAACATAGGGTTATTGATTAAAGATTCACGTCATAATCCTCATTTGTGTTCATCATTGTCACAGAAAGCAGATGCAGTTAGCAATGGGCTTGCTTGGTGGAAAATTAGCAGCAGATGGGTTGCACTCCTACGTTATTGGCTACAAAAGGCAGCAACATGTTAGTGCTCTCTCATAATCTATATGAAATATCTCATCGGTTATACTTTGGGTTCTACATACTGAACATTTCCAGGGCACTGTGGGTTCCTGAACAATCTCCTGCGCCATTCAACTTTCCATCACACTGGTGACTACTGTTTGATAGGGTAACCCTCTCTAAGTTTGTGCCGTGAGTTTTTTAGTATTTTTGTCATCTGTGCAATTTTCCTGGAATTCAAGCATATCTTTTTCGTACTGGCATTCAAGCATATGCATTCTAATATGATATTCGTGAGGTAGAGATCTGAAGCTTAGTAGTGTATGATGAACTCTCAGGGTTTGTAGCCTTCTCTAACATCTTGTTGAGAGTACAAGTAGACTGGGGACACATCCATTTTGTAATATGACCAAGACCCTTTAATTCTCCTCTACTTTTACTTGAACTCTATCCCCATCCCAAAGATAGGCATCCACATTTTGATATCAGATAGGCTTGGTCAAACAGTGCAATTTCAAGCTTCTATGGGTTGAAAAGTATTGTACGGAATAAGATGACAATCGAGTTTTATGTAGGGTATCAATCACCAGGCCTCATGTTTGAATGAGTGCAAGGGAGGCTCCTTTTGCATTATTTATCCATAACTAATGCACCTCAGAGAATATATTTTGCCAGCTTTCTGTGGATAGAAGCATCCCCACCTATTTAGATTCCATCTTGGAGCTGTTGTTCATGGGCAAAGGAGTTGTTTGGCAGTAGAAAACAAAGAGGAATCCATGGCTCTCCCATCTTATGAATCCTTTTGGGGGGATGGTGGATGGGGGTGACATAGGTGGTGACTGCAAAAGTCCTGTTTAAAGCCACTTTGGCATGTGATCATGGAATACATGATGGATTCTCATATCTAGGATTTGGATGATGTCATTGTCTAAACAATGGGAAGAAAAAAGAAAGCTCATCTTGTTGGGTCCCTTGCAAATTTTCGTTTCAAGATCCATCAGTTCTTTCTTTATGAAGCCACTGGGACATCACTGTGGGATATTCCATAAGCAACAATTTAGAGGATGGAAATCCACAACATGGTCTTGCTTGGGTTTCAAAGTCTTTAACTATTAGTTTTCCTCTGATAAATTGTGCTACAAATGCAATTAGATATGGTCATGAAGTTGCTTGTTCTGATAGAAAATATGGATCAGACCATAAAAGTGTGCCAAGAACAAGAGATAACACTTTCTTTAAGCATCCTGCCTGGCGTTTAAATAATATTCCAGCATGTGACCACAACAAAAAGCAAAAGCATCAATGAGCACTCACCGGTCAAACTTGGTTGACAGGAGGAGCAGTCCTGTTAAGAAAGCATGGGATATATCCTTAGTTCATCCATAAATATGAATTAGCAAAAGTTTATCCCCTGTTTAAGTTTTTTAACCCCTAATTATTAGGCGTGAACAACATAATTTATGACTCTCTTCGAGGCCTCTGTGGATTTGGTCATTTTGTATCTTTTTAACTCTTGATGTATTCATATTTGCTGAGAGAAAGATGCTGATGTTAACAAGGTTCTTGATTTAATCATTATATGTATTGAGTCTCTTCTTTTACCTGCTTGTGGATATATATATATATATATATCTTTTTGACTCTTGTTTTGTTCATGTATGCTGAAAGAAAGATGCATGTCACTTAATTCTCTTTTTTTCTTTTGACTCTCTTCAAGGTTATATATATATATATATATATATATATATATATATATATATATATATATATATATATATATATATATATATATTACTATAAAAAAGTTATAATCAAGCAGCTAATTGGTTTATTGATTAAGCTAGATTTAATTAATCTTCTTTGATATGGGTAGATAATTATTTCATATTTCTCTGTTATTAGACAATGATCTTAAGAGAATTTTGAAGCGATAATATAATTTGTTGTCAAAAAATAAACAATATACCTCTGTGGCTGGCTCATTTTATCTTTTCGACTGATGTGATAAAAAAAAATAAAGATGCTGATGTGACAAGGTTCTTTATTCTTGATCATTATATATGTTATTATCAGAAAGAACAACTTTTCATATCCTGTGAAAAATTAAACATTGATCTTCTTCTGCACTCCCTAGATTACAAATTTAGATCTTATGATGCATTCAAAGTTCTTGGTATTCGGTAATCAGCAATTAAATTTTGATGACAGGCACACATGTATGTCTCCTTCTATTTCCAAGCTCAACTACTCCATATATGTTTGGATTTAATGAGGTTAGACATATCATAAAGACTTGCAACCAAAATGGTGCTTTCAAAACACAAATAAGATTTTGCTTCTCTAAAGAATCATCAAACATATCCTGTCATTTTGCTGAGGCCAATAACAGGACAAGAGATGGTAGCGTGAAGAGAGGCAGATGCGGCGGAGGAGACGATGGACACGATGACGGCGTCCGTACTATTCTCCGGGCCGGAATCACCATCAACTCCAGAAACGACAAAGCGGGCAAAAGACAAACGGTATGACTATTTATTATTAATATAATAAAAAAATTTAGCAGATAAAACATTAACTATTCTCTCTCTCTCTCTCTCTCTCTCTCTCTCTCTCTCTCTCTCTCTATATATATATATATATATATATATATATATATATATAGTGTGTGTGTGTGCGAGAGAGAGAGAATAGTAAGGAGCCCATCCAACCATAAAATTAGATCAACCTAACTCTTGGTGTTTCTTGGAGATTGATGAATGGTGCCAGGGTGAAAAAGCGCCTAGTCTCCCTGTAGCTTTGGCCCCCCACCAGATTTGGCATGTAAGAGGAAGGTGGCATTGAGAGGTGTGTTAGCGTTTTAGCCACAGGAAGAGCTTGATTTCTGATTCCTTTATCTTGCTTATTGGGAATCTACTTTGCCTGTCCCAGCTTGGAAATCCCTTGTTATGCACCACCACTCATGAAGAGGGGGAGAGGAAAGGATAACCCAAAGGCATAAAAAAAAAAAAAGGATGCAGTGCACCACCCTGCACGCGGTTCACTCCATCCCACCAACACTGATCCATCCAGGTTCTGGCTTGTTGTGACCCCACCGGTTTCAAAGGCTAGGATCGGTTGGAGTTGCTGAACTGTGACCTGCTGGATCACCCCCCCAACCCACCAGGGGAAATAGAGAGGTGACAGTCACTTGCACAGTATTAGCAGCAGACCTGCAACACACAATTCATGGTGTTTACTTCACCCACATGTTGAGTTCTGCACACAAATAATATAACTGCACATCAGAATCACATTCCTGAAGAAAACGTAAAGAAAGAACTAAAGATCGTTTGATATGCTGAGGCTTAAAGAGGAAGAACTTCCCACATATCTAAAGTCATGAAAGAGAGAAGGATCAAATAGTTACTGCTGTGGATACAAAAAAAAATCGCCTTGCTGTTAGTTGGTTGGTATACAGTACATGGCAGGCATGCTGGGGTTGAAGATCCCAAGCCACTTTGTGTGCTAAAAGCAGGCCATGAATGACCAATAACTGGATGAAGAAATTTTAGTGGCATCCTTTTGTCTGAGGTAATGCAAAAAAAAAGGAGTCCAAAAAAGATAGTTTACCATGGTTTGCTTGCACATGATAAAAAGGATCCTGGGCATGCATTATTTTTTGTCCTGAGAATGTATGCATGTTTCCATGGGAAGAGATGTCTTTGCTCATTCAAGATCAGCATGCATGTTGGCTGGCTTTGGGGAATTTTAAAGTAAACTACCACCAGCTTGCTGTGATTATTAATCCTGTCCATCTTACTGGATTGAAGATTGCTGCTGCTAACAGGATTGAGCTTGAAGGAATATATGCATACCTGACATGACAATCAAATGCCTCCCTGGATTTGCAGTTAATGGAAGAACACTAGCAGCTAAGGAAGGTAAAGGAGACAAGTAATAATATCACAGTCTTTTTCTCTTTGTTTGTAGAAGTCGGCTGGCAGTGGAATCCAACAAATACCATGATCGCCTAGATTCCTCTCTATCTCTTTTTTAGATCACCACATCTTTTTTTTTTCTTCTTCTTCTTCTTCTCTTCATGCATCAGCTTCTGCAAGCTGAAACCATGCTATATCATTCCCGGGTTGCTTTAGCAAATTGCAGCATGGTACACCGAAGGGATGACAAAGACCAACCGATGAACTGCAGTGATGGAAGTGAAGTATGAGAGTATGATGTCACATTCCTGCTGCCTTTGAGCGCCACCCCCCCCCCCCCCCCCCCCCCAAAGCATCTCTTTAAAGCCATTGCCAGTAGGCGCATGCAACTGAGAAAATTCCGAGCGCCGTCAGCATAGACGGATCTGAGAGAGGAGATTGGATGAGAGGGCAAGTCAAAAGGCAATCCACTTTTTTGCTGAACATATCATTCATCACTCGAGAGGCTCCAGATTTAGAGAATAAGTCGGCAGATATATTCACTATGCAGTTGATCCACTTGCCCCTTGTGCAGCCTCAAAGAAAGGGTGGAGATCTTCGACATTTGCACTGATGAGGACTCCTCGGTCTACACTCTCTCTCTCTCTCTCTCTCTCTCTAGTGCAAAAGTAGATTCCAGTTGCTATGGAGCCTGGAGTTTTTGTTTGAGTGGGTGCTCCAATCATTTAGCTGCTGTATAAATGGGCACGCACCTCATATCTTCCAATGCCATCACAGTAAGGACCATCTGAGTCTCTCTCTCTCTCTCTCTCGTTCCGAGCCTCTCCTCTACCTCCATTACCGGTAGCTCTTCTTTGTCACTAATCATGTCGAGGGATCCGCTTGTTGTAGGCAATGTCATAGGTGATGTCTTGGACCCATTCGTCAAGTCCACGACGCTGAGGGTGATCTACAACAACAAGGAGCTCACCAATGGATCCGAGCTCAAGCCGTCGGCGGTGGAGAATGAACCAAGAGTCGAGATCAGAGGCCGGGATATGAGGAACCTTTATACGCTAGTAAGTAGCCAATAAAAAGTCGATGATTAGCTGCTGCATGTTTCAGAGAGTGAGAGAACATACCATACCACCAAACTTTCCGGTTGACTCTTTGCCTCACCAGTTGCTTGCTGTTCCCGATAGTGATTGAGCCCAGCCCATGATCTCCTGTTCTTTTCTTCTTGTGCTCTTTCTCCGAGAAGAACAACTCTGTTCCAAAGCAGTCATCCCACTGTCAGCACAAACAATCATAGGTCAGCCAGTAGTCAGAAGCACAGGCATTGACGGGATGCATACATTGCATTCATCAGACAGCTTGACCTTCCTTTTTCTGGATGTTTGTTTATAATCTTCCCCGATCATCTTTCATGCCATTTCCAAGTTTGTCCATTCCACTTGAAGAACAGTGATGTAAGTCTTGTCTCGACCAGCCCACCTTGGCACTGCTTTGTCAGTGAATGATAGATGATGATGATGACACAAGTCCTCCATGTCAGATAAAGGATGATCAGTGACTTCTGCTGGTGTCGTGTTGGTGTGTTTCATGTGTTCCATGTCCAAATCTGAGGTGTGAGGTTGTGCATTCTGCATGGCTGCCTGCCAAAGAAGATAGAACCTTTCTTGTAGATGGGAGTTCATAAATTTACAGGTTTTATTAAGAATAACTATCAGTATTGATTGACTAACCCTTGATGATTTTACAAGGTCATGGTGGATCCAGATGCACCGAGCCCCAGCAATCCAACCGAAAGAGAGCACCTGCATTGGTAAGATCTAATTGTAATAAAAAGTTATGGTAATGCCCAAAAAAAAAAAAAGGAGAATCTACTCATGGCTCTTTCGGTGTACCTTTTAGGTTGGTGACAAACATACCAGAAACAAAGAACGCCAGCTTTGGTGAGTGAGAACAGCAGCATTACAAGTCTCTAATCCTTTATCATGCATCTTTTACTGTAGAAATCTATACTACCCACAATGGCTGTTGGTTCTTGAACACTTGTTGATTAATTTCGAACCTTACATCAACTCAGCATGAGTCTCACCGGAAACAGAAATGAAATATAACAACTTGCATGAGAATGTTACTAAATGTGAACGAATGCCAAAGAAAAACATCATTTAGCCCATAAAAATCAAGAGATATATGGTTGGATGCATAATTTAGCACATTACAATTCTTCCTAGGTTGACAAAGTTATTTTTCCCTGGATATTTCTTCAGTCACTAAACTTCATCTGGAGTGAGAACAAAATATGAGCCATGCCTATCAGAAATAAGACAAAGATGAAACTTTTTTTTTTTTTTTTGGCCTTATCCAAAAGGCATCATCAAGTAGTTTTGTTTGATGGAAATATCATGATAAAAGTCATACCGACCAATGATATGTATCGAGATAAATCGGAAAACAGATAAGAAAGGAGATATCAAGAAACAGAGCATGTCGTAGCATCTTTTACCTGCAACCTCTTCCACCAGGACTTTAATTATCTTTTTTTTTTTCTTTCAGGCAATGAAATTGTTTGCTATGAGAGTCCACGGCCGACAGCAGGAATTCATCGCTTTGTGTTTGTGTTGTTCCGGCAATCGATTCGGGAAACAATCTATGCACCTGGATGGAGGCAAAACTTCAACACCAGGGAGTTTGCAGCACTTTACAACCTCGGGGATCCTGTTGCTGCAATGTTCTTCAACTGCCAGAGGGAGAATGGTTGTGGCGGAAGAAGGTGCGTTTGACCAACAGATTTAAGATAACAACTTTCGATCTTTTTCTCTTCGGCATGAAGAAAATGCTTATAGAATTATTCCATTCATAAACATGCAAGCTCGTCGACTCATAATTGCAAACATAACTCTGCATGCAGCTTAACAATTCATCAGGACAAAGACTGAACAAGACCTTGACTGATAACTAGGAAGTCCCAGATCCATCAAACATATGAAACAAGAATATTCTGTCACTACTATATTTTCTCTGTTCATCAACTGATACAGAACATGATAGTTGTGGCCCTGTTTTCCAAGTTGCCAACCATTAGATACTCCAAACATTTAAAATCAAATTATATAACTCAGTCATGTATAAAAAAAAACTATTAGTACTCACGAAACTTATATAAAAGGCATCATTCTCCAAGTAATGGACAAAATGTCTCAGATTTCATCTCATATGTCCTAGGGATTATCTCTACAAGCAGGAAAAACAACTTCTGTATCCATATGCACATCTACTGTTAAGAAATCGAATCTTTCAATGAATATTTATGCATCAAATCATTGTTTATGATGATATCATATGCTTATTTTGCTGGGGTTCAGTTATGTTTTACTCCCTAGCATGTTAATGTGCTATTACTTTAGACAAACAAGAAATGTGAAAAAATTATTGATCCAGACTATTTTAATTCATGAGAAACAAATCCCTTATTACATCACAACTCCATCACACTGATGGAAAGAAACAAAACAAATATTTCTCCATAATGACTTGTGCTTCTTTCGCATGAAGGTACCAATCTGTCAGTGGATGGACATAATGGTCTCCTGTGAACGGTGTAGAGGCTGGTTGATACTCTTCCAATGAGACTTAAGACTGCAGCCATGCAAAGAGTCATAAATGTACTAATATCTGTAGATCTAATGTTTTCCTTAGTTTACTCTCTGTCTAAGTTTGCATCTCATATGCCATAACCTTAGTGCCCATAAGTATGCATTGTCTTCCCTCATTCAAACAACCCAAGAAGGTTGTGTTCCAAACATGTGGTTAGCAATTACTAAGGATTACTTGATTGGCATTTACACATGCCTATCTATGCATCCTAAATGCTGTCCAACAGAGCCCACAGCACTATTAACTTTTATTAGCACCAAAGCAATCCTTTTCATACCATGAAATGAGAAGATTAAGAATGGTGTGCTCCAATTGACATTCAATCCACAAAAACATGCTTAAGCACCTTCAATATAAACTGGGTGATGAAAAAAGTCTGTTCCACCATCTAAACAATTGGAGGGAAAACTTACACAAATGTTGGCCAAGGCATCTATATGAGTCACAATCCACTCCAAAAAAGCTACCATTTAGTACTCTATCATGGCAACAAAGAACTAGATTGCCTTCACATCCTCTAAAAGTTAGCACAGATGCAAAAGATTCAAGGAACAACCAAAGAAAGCTCTAAGAGTATCAACTGCAGTGGTAAAAATGATTCCCCAACCTTACATATAGGAAATTAAGGCAGCAATATATACCCAAAGCAGAATCATGGGGATCTGACCTTAAGCCTACGAATCAGAGCGAGTAACCAAGTCCTCGGTGGCTTGTTCATAGCACCGAGCAATGCATTTGCCACTGCATGCCAACCATGGAGTTGGCTTCACAGAGACCACATCTCCCATTCTCAATACCAGAGAACTCGAACTAAGGAAGCTCACCAAGTCCGCGTCCATGGAAGCCACCAGGTAAACGACCCCGTACACAGCCAACGAGGCAAGATGCTTCACAGGCATCTCATCAAACAGGACGTCTGCATTCTTCGTGATCCCCGCAATCAGGCGATTCCACCACCGCGCCCACCATAACCTTCGATCGTTCGCCGCAGGCATACGAAGATTTCAGGGAATTGGCGGTGGTGGGCGCGGTGGATTCGCTCGACCTATCACCAGTCTCGGTGAGACCCGACTCCGAACACAGGATCTGATACGTCGGAGCTCTATGAATCGAATCCAACGCTCCCTCATGTCAACTGATGTTTCGTTAATCCAACATATATCAGTTAGAAATCACTTCTTAGATCACATAAAATATGGCACGAAAATTAAAGTACATAATTCTCTCGAAACGCTTTGAGATGCGTGACAACGCGGATCAATCCCGATTCGTCAAAGACCAAGAGGCAGACGACGCGTGGAAGGAAGGGTTTCGTGAACCATATCATGCGGCGGCTGCCGCCCACTGCACGCTGTCAGTAGCAGTTCACGCGGTCGGACCGAGCATTGGCTGCCCCGCGCGGTGGCGCATGGACTCATCCCCTCCCCGCGCCGCTGCGTCAGCGTTCTCTTCGGTGTCAGATCGCCTGCGGCCGACGCGATCACCGAGATGGGCATGGCGATCAACACGATACATTCGTGCAAGAGGACAAAGAGTGCCTGCATCGAAGGATGGAAGACGTGTGCGTGCCATCACAAGACTAGAGATGACATCAAACCAGCTCCTACTACTACTCGGTTTCATGGCCTCCGAAACATCTTCTACACCTAATCCTTCCAGCAACAGATCTCTTCTTCCTCAAAATTGAACAACCAAAAACTTCTTCCTCTTCAGGTTAGTCTGCTGATTGAATGAACATAAAACAGAGATCACAATGAACAGGAAAGCTCTGCTGTTCGAGACAATAATTAATGTCTCCACGGTCTAGTTTTCTTCGTCATTGCAAGGAACGCGATGGCTTCTTTAGATTCAAACGCGCAGCCATAGAGTTGGGAGAAAGAGTTGGTCTCGCCTTCTTGGGGTTCGAGCTGCACTCCACCATTCCCGATATCCACATCATGAAGAAAACTACCGGTGACTTTTCCCAAGACACCTGTGGCGGATGTTAACCTAATCTGTGTTGCATAGGCAAGCTTCTGTAAGCGATGAAGACTAAAGCCATCACATCCAAAGGAACGGGGAAATAGCCAATGTTGGAGATGATAAGAATTTGCGAAGCAAGTAAGACATGATCTCTCTCCACTTCAATTCTTACAAGCTATGCCAGGAGAAGTTGCATTAAGCATTCCTTCTACCACAAAGGGAAATCCATACAAGCATGATGCAAGACAAAAATTAAAAAGTAAGAAGCAGAATCTTGTTCCCTGCACTCAAGAAGCCATCCAATTGTTGGACCCGTGACCATCATCTTCCTGTGATAGGTAATACATGTTCCTGCCTCCATAAGGATCACCGGCGGCCAACACATTGACATGAACCAGTTGCTTCCCCTCGGGTTGACCTTGGTTCCCCACCATTGGGCTTACAGGCATCATGTTCCTACCGGTGATGCCATCCATTTCATAGTTCCCACCAGCATTGCCCGTGTAGATATCTGCATTAGGCGGCACCATTCTCTGGTGCATCGACGGGGAAGATGGTTGGAAGAAGGTCTGGGTATTGATCCCCAGATTGAACTGCTGCAAGTCCTGCAACCTACGAGCAGCAGTCGTAGCTCCTTGTTCTTGCTTGAACCAGCTGCTTGGCTGACCATAAGGATAGTGGAAGAAGCTCAGAGGATGGCCCTGCCGGAAGGCAATGGCCGGCCAGCCGCCCAACGTCTCGGTGAAGTGGGAAGCCATGCTGCCATCAACGCTTGCCTCTGTATCATCGGAGATCTCATCGAGTCGCTTGGCAGCTCCGCCGACCGGAAGTGTGCTGCTCTTGAGAATGGCTTTCACGTCGTACCGGCTCATGTCGAAGTTGGTGACGGCATTGACACCTCGGAACTTTATTGCCGCAATGTCGTAGGCCTCTGCAGCTTCCTCTTGAGTGCCTACCAAAAACGAGGCGGGTGCTAACAATGCTCAGAAGACACAGATGATATAGAGAACAAGGGGACTCACTGAAGGTTCCCAGATAGAGATCCTTGTTTCCAGCCACCCTTCCTATCCTAGCTTGCCACCTTCCATGCTGATGATGTCTGTCGAGATCAAACAGATGATTTAGCCGCTGTCACCAGAGGTCAGCATCCAATTCTAGAAATGGAATCAAAGCACCTTGTCACTCCTCGATACATGGAGGCACCACGAGAAAACCCACTGCTCTTCCTGCATTCATATGCTTCATCACCAACCAATGTCATATATGATCAGATGTTACAAGAAACGTAAAGCCCACCTTCTTAGAGACGCAACGTATTCCTGCCTTGTCATCTGCTTCATCTCCTCCACCTCCTTCTCGTAGTTGCTTATCTGGTAACATGCAACAATGTCTCACAGCAATACGCTTACTCCAACCAGAGTGGATGGGAGAAAGAACCTACGGGGAAATTGGTGGTTGTCGAAGCACCCCAGTACTTGAGAGCAGCCAAATCATAGGCCCGAGCTGCCTTCTCTTCTTTGTCGTAGCCGCCTGTTCATATATGGAGAGAGAGAACATAGCAGCATGAGAACAGTGGGGGAGGAAGCATACAGAAATCCACTGCGAAGAGATCCGAGTTTGGCTTACCTAAATAGACTGCATGCGGTCGGAACAAGACGAGATCCCATGAGATACAAGTCAGTGAAGCACGGAAGAAGATGATATATATGGAGAGAGGTGTATGTACCTTGTTTACCCTTGCGAGACTGTCCTTCTCTTCTGCAGCTGTTGTCCCATAGATGAGCCTCGTACCTACCTGTCCATCTATGCCTGCGAGAGAAGAGAGATCATATATGCCTTCAGAGCATTGTCGCCATCATTCATCGAACTAATTAGATGTTGAACCTTGTAACCCCCCGGTAAATCGAAGTCCTTTGCCCGAAGCTATCCATGGATTTCCTCGGCACCGTCTCTACCCCATGACTCTGTGCATCGAGTCCCATCCCACCACAACCATCCTTGTGATTGGTCTCTGATGCCGAGGGCGGCAATGGGGAGTTTGATTTCCGCCCCGTACTCATCGACAGTGACAAGCTCTGTGAGCTCGGTAATGCGCAACCAGCGATCGTGTTGGTGCACCCGGCTGCGTCACTCCCATTTCCTTCCACCAGCGCTGGTGGCGCCGGCTGGTTCCGCAACCAGGCCTTGATCATCGATAACCCGATGGAGCTACTGTTGCATCCGCCAGTGCTGCTCATTAGCCCTACGTTATTGCAGCCATTGGACAACATGTAGTCACCCGAATTGGCATAATTTCCGGCGATAGGCGGCGGGAGCTTCGGATCATATTGCCCAAAAGAGTGGCCGCCGAGGTAGTCTTCGAGCTTGGGCTGCTCCTCCTCGTCCATGGTGTTCTGGTTACTACTCGATCCTACCAACACCGGTAGCTCATGATCGCTTCCTTTATACCCTACGCTCTTCATGCTCCAACCTACAACACCAGATCGAGGTTTTCGTTTCGCGAATAGCATAAGCTACCTCATGCAAGGGCACAGCGGAGAGTATATATCGTGTCCATCGTTACCTTGGGGATGATGGTCAGACGCGCCAAGGGTTTCCAAGATGCCGAAAGATCCATCCGGCCTCAGATATGGGACGCCAAGGGGAGTCACGGAGGATGAGTCGGTGGCGACGTCGCCGCCGGAGATGATCCCACGAGAAGGGTGGGTCCGATGATCCAGCAAAGGAGGGAGCTCTTGTGGGGTGGGAGAGAAGCCTAGCCAATTGTTCATGGAGGCCATTAAAAGGATGAGAGCTTGGTATGGAGGAAGAGAAGGAAAAGGAGGCGCAGTTGTTTTCTTGCGGGCAACCCTGTGGTGAAAGGGAAGTAAAGGGAAGGATGCGAAGTCGGTGGGGACAGATGGAGGGAGGAGTGAGAGAGAGAGAGGAATCCTGCACAGTGAGTAATTAAGAAGAGAGAGAGAGAGAAGAACAAAGAGTCTATGGCTTACAGTGTAAAACAAAAGGAAGCGATCAATATCTCCAGATGAAAGAAGTTGATGGTAGTAATATAGCAAATGACAGAAGGCTTTTCTTAGAGAGAGCAGAGGAGGTGTGAAATGTATTCCAATTGTTCTTCAAAGGCTGCTTGCTGTACATGTAGTCTCTTGGCCATCAGTATCCTCCTCCTTTTGACCACATCCTACTTCAAACCTACCTACCGGAACAAGTCGTCGACAGAGATCAGGATAAGTACTCCAGGAATTCTTCTCTTCCAGTGACTCTCTTAAAACCTGCACATCCTCCCTACCCATTTATTCAACTCCAGCTTGTCCATTAGTGACACTTCTTGTCACCACATACTCTCCCTCTCTGTCTCACTGTGAGCATCTCAAGATCCATCACCTTCAGCTACAGTCATGCACCTAAGCCCGACACCAAACGCGTCTCCCACCGCTCCTTTTGCTGCGTGTGCATGTCCAATCTATCATCGCCTACGCAAGCTGAACAAGATAGCTTCACTTAGGTGCATGCACATCAGTCAGAAAGAACGATCAAAATACTTCTGATCTCAGTTCAACATGACATGCAAAGGTACTCTTCGACAACAGGGATAATAGAAGTTACCCGATATGGCCACTCATCTTCTCTTGCTGCTTCCCTTATCTTTAGACTTTAGAGAGAGGCGAGAGAGAGGAGAGAGATCCCGAAACATCAAATTGTGAAGATTAAAGAGTTGGCATAGGAAATGGCTAAAGCCTCGGTGGAATTGGCGGACTGCTGTTGTCTCCTTGGTAAAGAGGACGTGACTATTACTCGATGCACAGAGGTCGAGAACAAACCATTACAATAGAAATAAATGACCTCAAGCAGAAAAATAACCACACGCCGCTGAATCCTTTCCATCCATCTCCATCCATATCAAAAGACCGTCTTCGCATGAGATGGTAGCAGTGATCAGAGGATGTATGTAGGAAGAAGAGAAGGTAGAGAGCACTGCCATGGGACGATCCTGCTGCACATCTACGTGTGCATGGAAACATGCACGTATAGATACGTATTATACTGGATATAGTCGAGGGTGTATACATAATTCTAATGCAAATCTCAGTACATTTAACAACAACAGTTCCAATATCCTGGCTAATCAAAACTTATTCTTCACTAAAGTGTTTAAAGCATTTGCTAAAGAATATAATCCGATATATATGTGTTGTAAAATTAATCTAATATAGTGTTTAGTTATTTAGCAATAGAACGTATAATTAAGGTGGGCCTTGTCATGTGGGCTCCTGCAAACCTACGTGGACCCCAACAACTTGAGCGATCAACAACCTCTTATATATATATATACTTGAGATATTTATAAAAGGATCACGTTTCTAATTGCAAGTTTTTTTTTTCATGATTAAATAGATGATACATTACAGATGAATCGAGTGCGTCAATCACATCCATGTGCGCTTTGAGATGCGCGCAGGCTACTGCTACAACTCGATGTCGGTGGCCGCCGACCACGTGACCATAACACGTGACGTGTGCTCACACTCGCGCATCACCAGCGGGGTCAAAAGTCGCACCAGGGACACGCGGCGTATGAGAGGCGAGGACAAAATATGACGTGGAATCCCGCACCCAGAAACCCGCGTTTACACCGCTATCAAGTGAACCCCGCCACGTCACTCGCTCAATCATCACCACAACCGGTACACACCCTTTGTCCTACGTCGCATCCCTTCGTGGCCAAAGCTTGGAAACCCTTCATGGGCAATTCCTCGATCAGGTAGACGGCAATGGTATGTTTCATGTGTCGAAGTTGCAGGAGACCATATCAATGTCTGCTCGAAGACGGCCAAAAGGTATTAAAGCTAGCTTTATCGTTCTACTTGTAGTAGTTCTTTGAGCTGCATGCATCACATAGTTTATCGTGGCTTGTAGTGTTGGGAGTCCAGCGAACAGCCTCCCTACGCACTCGACCGACCAGTTAAATTAACCTGGCTTTGGTGCCATCCCTGTGTTATGTTCCTCGGTCAAAGCCCTCGCAAAACTCACCCCAGCTTGTCCAACAAAGTTCCATCTCTAGAAGCAAAGTTTGGTCTGCTCGCATCTCTACTCGTCTCTCTCTCTCTCTCTCTCTCTCTCTCTCTCTCTCTGCAAAGCTTGCTTTATTTAGTGAGGAGCCAATGGGAACATCCCTTTGATACTATAATGGTGCTTGTCAGTGACCATGGAGGTCATTGTGCCATTTCCACTAAGAACGTCGAACGCAAGTATAAATACCTCCCCCATCATCTTCTGCATCGACATGGTTCTGCTGGCATCTTCTTCTTCTTCTTCTTCCTCGTCGATTCATTCATCTGCAGTTGTATATGAGTATATATGCTGCACTGTGTTCGACATGGCATCTTCGGTGCAGGTGTCGAAACAGAGAATCGCCTTGCATGAATTCTGCTGCCGCCGTTCTCGGACACCGGCCTTGTACGGGGTTGCGTTTCGACGTGCAACGTCGCCGGTGGGCGTGCAGAAGGTCGCAGCTAGGCGAGCCGTGGCTGCGGAGTGCAGGCCCTCGCTCGCCCGCATGTGGAGGGAGATCCAAGGCTCGGATAACTGGGATGGCCTGGTCGAGCCCCTCAACCCCCTCCTACGCGACGAGATCGTGCGGTACGGGGAGTTCGTCGTCGCGTGCTACAAGGCGTTCGACCTGGATCCCAGATCGACGCGCTACTTGAACTGCAAGTACGGGAAGAAGAGCCTGCTCCGGGAGGTCGGCATGGCGTCGACAGGCTACGAGATCACCAAGTACATCTACGCCACTCCCGACGTCAGCTTCCCCACCCAGAACGGCAGTACTTGTCGCAGCCGGTGGATCGGCTACACAGCGGTTTCGTCGGACGGCGAGGTCAGGAGGCTCGGGCGGAGGGACATCCTCGTCGCCCTGCGGGGCACCGTCACCCACGCCGAGTGGATCGCAAACTTCATGAGCGCGCTCACGCCGGCGCGTCTGGACCCCAACGACCCCCGCCCCGGCGTGAAGGTCGAGTCCGGCTTCCTCAGCCTCTACACCTCGTACGACAGCAGCAGCAGGTTCAGCAGCGGGAGCTGCAGAGAGCAGATGCTGGCGGAGGTATCACGCATCATCAACACGTACAAAGACGACTACCTAAGCATCACATTGGCCGGACACAGCATGGGGAGCTCCCTAGCCGTGCTGTTCGGCTACGACCTCGCCGAGCTTGGTCTGAACCAGGCGACGCCGGTCACGGTGTACTCGTTTGGAGGTCCGAGGGTTGGCGATCTGGGATTCAAGGAGAGGTGCGAGGAGCTCGGCGTGAAGGTGTTGAGGGTGGTGAACGTGAACGACCCCATCACGAAGATGCCCGGCGTTTTGCTCAATGAGCACCTGCGTGCAGTAGCGGAGAGATACGAGCTCCCGTGTTATGCTCATGTCGGAGTCGAGGTAGCACTGGACTTCTTCCAGATGAACAACCCTGTACACGTTCATGACATGGAAGCCTATCTCGGAGCACTGAAGTGCCGCCCTAAGGAGGCGACCGATCACGGCAACAGTGGCACCAATCTTGTGAGCAAAGCCAGAAGGTTTTGGAGGGGACAGTTTAACTTTGTTGCACGGCAATGGCAGGAAGCTGCAACGCATCTTGGGAACTTGGTGAAGTCTCTAAGACCCGGACGCCAAATAGAACCACGAGTTCATAGGAGGTGATGATGGAGACGAGGCATGAAAAGCTAAAACATGCAGTATATAATGCATCGAAACCCTTTATCTAATCAACCTACTGAAAACTACATGTATATTTGTAGTGTGACTGTCCCAAACATGGCAACTTTTTTTTTGTATCACAACTAATTCACATGGATATTATATTTGTGTGAGGTACATTGGTCTAAATCATTTGCATTGTTATCTCCTGTAGGGTTGGTTATATAAGACATTAAATCTTAAATAGCTTGTGTGTGTGTGTGTGTGTGTGTAAATATTAATCCAAAAGGAGAAAGAAAGGTACACTAATCATGACATGCTAATTTCTATGGTACTTTGGGAAGTTTTATGTTAATATTTTAATTTTTCGAAATAGTCAACAATCATGCTTCGAGGGATGGATATGTCACATTTACCTTGATAAAGGATGATTGCATTGTTAGGTCAATCAATTATGTCCATGAATATATCAAGTACACAGCTGAACTCAGTTTATATTTTGGGCACTATTATCTCAAATCTTATGACATCTTCCACATTCTTATGACATGAACACAAATGTACATTTAACAAGCATGATTTCAGGACTTCCTCTGGTGACTAAGTCTCTCCAATTAGTGTTGCTCAAAGTGTCATTACCACCAAGTCTAAAAAGTCCCCAAAGTGTTTGAGATGCTTTGTCCACAAACACTACTCCTCCATCATCACTAAATAGTGATGTTTAACATCCCCGTGACCAACTCCAATGATATAATATGGCTTTGTACTCTTCTCATGCGTATACAAGCTTTAATAAAGACCTACAGACCTTGCTTTGTCAACTTTTCCCTGTTGACCAATACCTTCTTTTCTCTAAACCTCATGCAAGCTAATCCCATTGCCTATTTCTTTACGTGCATGTGCAACCATATTAGCTACCACACCATATATTATCACATACACTTTGTCATGAACTTGGTAGGGTTGGCCTACTTGCTTGTGAATCAACCAAGCTACCTACTTTCTAGGGTTTGACATTTGCTGCATTGCTACTAAAAGGTGACCCTTATCAACCAATTATTCATTTATTATTAAGTATATGTTGGGGGGCTGTTCCTTGCAACTACATTTCTTGGTAGCTACCTATGGAATGTGGGGGCCATTGATCTTGGTTTTGTTCCATCAATGACCCTATCTTTCTCCAATCTGTGTTCCATCACTGGACTTCAATTTGCCCTCAAATTATGAGCCTCTTTGTATGTCTTTTTGCATGCAATAGTACATATCAAAACATCTAATTCTTTTGTATTAATGCAACTATAATTAGATATGGATATTCTTTCTTTCTTCTCATGTGTTTGTTCTATTTCATCACAAATATATATATATATATATATATATATATATATTGATTTTTAAATATTAGTTGTAGATTTAAGCTATCAAAGATTAGATTGAGGGTTGGATTTTTCATCATATATATACCATTATTTACATAAAAGATCTCAATCAAAATTGCAAGATCCTGGGATTAATAAAAATTGAAATAATTACTGAGTGGAGGAAAATAGATTCTTGAATTGGATTATATAATGAGTTAAAAAAATGCTTGGATTATTATGTTTAAATAGGAATTGGGAGTGATATATATGTCTAAATTGGGTTTATAGTGAGTTTATCTATAATTGGATAGTTAATCGGGTAAGCGAACATGTATGATGACACGTGGTGTATGTATCATTCGTTATCATACCTATTCTAACAAATGGGTCGAGCCGAGCCATTTGGCCCAGAGAAATCTAAGCCGTCCAAACTTTAGAGCCCACGGGCCCCGTTTTATCCAACGGCTGGGTGGATGTTGCAAGAGCCTTTTCCAGTCCGGCCCAAATCCCCAAAACCGGATCGTCTCTGTCTCTGAGAAAACCGCCTTGCCTCCGCTCCTCCTCTCTATATATTTCCATCAAACCCGGCTTCTGCCTTCTCCTTTATCCTCATCGTCCTTCTTTTGAGGAAGGAGGAGCAAAGAAACGATAAAACAGAATACTACGATCCAATTAACGAAAACGCTTTTAATCAAAAAAATGACATAGTATTAAACATGAGGTAAAAGAACAAAAACACTTACAAGATTATCTCCAAATGCACATAATCTCTTCTCTTCACACACTCTCTGCTCTCTTGCTTCATTCTCTAAGGTCCTATTTATAGGACATAATAATAACTATCTCACACCACTTTCTTCATCTCACTATCTCACTCATGATTAATAACTACCCCCACTAACTCTTAAACTACATCCACAACTCCTAAACATGAGCCACTATTTCTAAACATGTTAACTACCTATATAACTACCATGAATCAATTCTCAACACTCCCCCTTAATTCATAGTTACATACACCAATTTGAGACATAAAATAAACATGCTTTTGAACTGGAAGTGACTTGGTGAGAATATCTACAACTTGTTCATCTGTGCCATAAATATTTCATGTCATGGCTCCATTTGCTACAAACCGAGTCTTATGCTTTTAGATATTTCCATCTGCATTATACTTTGTTTTGAACACCCATTTCGATCCAAAAGATTTCTTTTCTTTCGGTTGATCCATTAGCTCCCAGATTTCATTCTTCTTTATTGACTTGATTTTCTCCTTCATTGCTTTTCAATATTCCTCAACTGTTTCTTCAAAACTTATAGGATCTGAAATAGATAAAGCAAATGTTGAATCATAAATCTCTGTTAATGATCTAAACCTTCCTTGAGGGGTTTCATCTGAGGAATCATTTGCTGAATTTGAACTGCTACTGGGTGAGGTTGACGTTGATCTTGTTGGAGCAGGATCTGTCACTTGATTTAGTGGAGTAACTAGTTCTGCTGGAACACGAATTTGTGCATCACCTTCATTGATCTCCCAATTCCAACTTGTCCTTTCATCAAATACAATATTTCTGTTAATAATAACTTTGCCACTTATAGGATTATATAATCGATATGCTTTGGATTGTGCAAAATATCCAATTAAGATGCATTTTTATGATTTTTCATCAAGCTTATGATGATTTTGGTAATTTACCAAAGCATAAGCAATACAACCAAAAATTCTTAGATGACTTACAGTTGGCTTTATACCATACCAAGCTTCAAAAGGAGTTCGATTCATAACAGCCTTTGTCGGTGAAATATTCAACAAATAAACTGCTGTTGCAACTGCTTCTGCCCAAAACTGATTCGGAAGATGCTTTCCTTTAAGCAAACTTCTTGCCATTTCGACAACAGTTCGATTCTTACGTTCAGCTACACCATTTTGCTCCGGTGTATATGGTGTTGTCAATTCCCTGCGAATACCATTTTCTTCATAAAAAAAATTAAACTCATTAGACATAAATTCACCACCTCTATCTGTTCGAAGTGTCTTTATGCATTTACCACTTTGCCTTTCTACAAGTGCCTTGAATTTTTGAAAGTTATCAAATACTTCAGATTTCAATTCCAGAAAATATACCCAACTCATGCGGCTATAATCATTAGTAAATAACAGAAAATATCGACTTTCCCCAAATGATTTTGTATTCATAGGTCCACATAAGTCAGCATGAATTAATTCAAGATAATTAGATGCTCTCCATTCTTTTCCAACAGGAAATGATTTTTTACTTTGTTTGCCATAAATACATCTTTCACATACATCAAGTGTATTAATTTTAGGCAATCCATAAACCATTTCTTTTTTATTTAACAACCTTAAACCTTTAATGTTAATGTGTCCATATCTCAAATGTCATAAATTTGTCTTATTCTTTTGATTTACAACAAGAGCATGTTTCTCAATATTTGAAACATCAATTGGAAACATCTTATTTTGCGTCATGCAAACATTTGCTATAATCAAACGAGATTTCTTATCTTTAATAGTGCATGAACCATCATAAAATATAACTGAATATCCAATATCTATCAATTGTCTAACACTCAACAAGTTATGTGATAAGCTAGGAACATAGAAAATATTATCAATGTGTTTTACCTTCCCTTGATTTGTCTTCACCTCAATTGTTCCTTTTCCTTCTACTTGGATTTGATTGCTATCTCCAAGTTTAACTTTCAACTTGTGAGTTTCATCAATATCTCTAAATATTGATCTTATGCCTGGCATATGATTAGAACATCCACTATCCAAAAACCAAATGTCATTTGAGATATAATTAACTTGTGAATGAGTCATAAACAACTTACTATTGTCTTCATTTTCTTCCACATAGCTTGCTTGCTTTTCTCTTTTCCAGCAATCTGTCTTCATATGACCAAACTTCTTACAATAGTGATATTGAATTCCACTCTTGTAGTTTTTTTGATCATAGTTTGATTGCCTTTCATCATGCTCATCAAAGTGTCATCTTCCTCTTCCTCTTCCATTTCCTCTACCACGAAATCCTCCTCTGCCACGTCCTCTTCCTGTTACTTTTTTGTCTTCTTTTGAAGTAGAAGACTCCCCCTTAACCTGAAATGCTTTTTCTTCACTTTTTTCAAGTGACCTGTTCAACCTTGCTTCATGTGCTTGCAAGGAACCCATTAGTTCATCAAATGAATAAGTAGATAAGTCCTTTGACTCTTCAATTGCCGCAACAACATGATCAAATTTCGGAGTTAAACTTCTCAAAACTTTTACAACAATTACTTGATAATGTAGATGTTTACATAGGATTTCATTTGACTAACAATTTCAGTCACTCGAGAAAAAAAATCTTGCACTGATTCATTGCTTTTCATAAACAAAATTTTAAACTCACGGCAAAGGGTTTCAAGTTTTACCATGATCACCCTCGATGAACCTTGAAATTCATTTTGAAGTATTAGCCAAGCTTGTCTTGAGGTTGTCGCTGCTGTAATTCTTGAGAAGATTGTCTCATGCACAGCTTGTTAAATGAAGAACAATGCCTTTGAGTCCTTCTTTCTATTCTCTCTCAGCCTGGTTTCTTCATCTGGATCTGCATATCCATTCTCTATCAAGTCCCAAAGATCCTGAGACTTGAATAGAGTATTCATCTTGATACTCCAAAATTCATAGGATTTGCTCGAGAAGATGAGAATAAGGGGTTGAGACATAGAATTGCCATTAAAAGTCATAATGCCCAGTTCAGATTGAAACAAGTCTATGATACCACAAATATTGGGGAAGGAGGAGCAAGGAAACGATAAAACAGAATACTACGATCCAATTAACGAAAACGCTTTCAATCAAGAAAACGACGTAGTATTAAACAGGAGGTAAAAGAACAAGAACACTTACAAGATTATCTCCAAATACACACAATCTCTTCTCTTCACACACTCTCTGCTCTCTTGCTTCATTCTCTAAGGTCCTATTTATAGGACATAATAATAACTACCTCACACCACTTTATTCATCCCACTATCTCACCCATGATTAATAACTACCCCACTAACTCTTAAACCACATCCACAACTCCTAAACATGAGCCACTACTTCTAAACATATTAACTAACTACGTAACCACCATAAATCAATTCTCAACACCTTCGCCGATCCAGGTTTTGCTGATGAGTTCTTGGACGTTTTCCGATCCGAGCGGCGGCGTGGAGAGCAAATCCAAGCTTCTTTCCGTGTTCACTTCCTCGAGATGCGGTTTGTTTCCCTGTTTCTTCTTTTGCGATGAGTTCTTGAGCGTTTTCTCTGGTTCCCGATGGCTTCTCGAACTTTTTCTTCGGTGTTGGAGGTTCCTCTTGCCTCGTCGCTGCGGTTCTTGATTCTTGATGGTTTCTTGGCCGTTTTCTTCGCCAAGGACGTCACTCCTGGCTCTTTCGCTCGGCGTGAGTCGGTTCATCGAACGAGTCGTTATCGTGGGACGTGATTCGGTTTCTTGATGCATCTCCGACGACGCGATATGGTTTGTTGCTTATTTTCCTCTTGAAGCTCCATCGATCGGTTTCTTGATGAGTTCTTGGCTCTCTGCTGGACGTGAGTCGGATCCTTACGGAATGTCGCAGGGACTGATCCGAATCTCCATCCTGTTGTGCAAAGCACACACATCTTCTCCTTCGCTAAGGTAAGGTGCGATTTCGTTTGCCTGCCCTATTTGCTTCTTGGCGTAGACCTTGTTCTCGATTCTGTTCTTGGATTGCTGGGAAGTAACCGGCGGAACACATTTGTCTTTATGTGTGATAGAAGATAAGAGTAAGTTATGATTTAGATATGATTTCCTTAACTGAATGAGGAAATCACGTAGGTTAGTTGAGGGAAATCCTCCTATCTTCACCTGTATAAATTGACGATGGATCAATGAATCAATTGGGCATTTTCATTACTTCTTCCTATTTCCAATATGGTATCAGAGCCCCTCTCTCTATAAGAGAGATTACTTTTTTTTTTTTCTTCACTGTCAAACGACAGCTTTTATTACCGTTTGTTCGTCGACAACCCCGCTGCAAAACTGCAGATACTCAGGGGTCATCTGTCGCCACCCTCCCGGACATTCTCTGCTCCGAAGATCTCTCCTACCTCATCTGTAGTAGATGACGACTTCTACACCCGCTCGTTGGTATCGTCCCTCCTGCAACCTTTGTTCTCTCTACTAAGAGCACCTATAAGGGCCACTGCCCATCCTCTCTCGGTGCTTTATAGAGAGGGCACAACAAGTTCTTTCTTGCTATCAAACGGTAGCAAATCCCCACCTCGTCGACTGCCCTTTTGCGAAGCCGCAATTGTCGGTCGACTCCTCTTCTGCAAAGCCGCGATCTCTGTTTCCCGACAAAAAAAAAAAAAAAAAAAAAAAACAGAGCATCGCCAGCGTCGTTTTCATTCGAGGATCTGAAGATTCGAGTCCTGCTCTATAATTGATGTTCACGTCGCTGGTCTGGCAGCCCTCTCGTCGCAACTGCAGCCCTCGTCGGCCATAACTGCTGCTCTCTCCTTAGATCTATCGCTTCTTGCTGTCAAACGACAGTCTCTCATCGACATCGAAGCTGAAGACTTCTAGTGCGTCGGCTTTCTCAATTCCTCTACCGAAGTGTTCTTCTGCACGAGGCCATCTTCCTTGTGCACCACCAATGTCGCATCAGCACCAACAAGCAGCGGCACCTTCCCTACCCCATCAGCAATAAGTTCCTTCTCGTTGTCAAACGACAGTAAATCTACGACCGCAGCGCTTCTCTCGCTGCCCTTCAGATCTACCGATCGTCCCAGCCGTAGCAGCATCTCCTTCGCCGAAGTCAACTGTTGTCAGACCTTCACCGCGGTTGACAACACAGTCTGCTCCTTTCTTCGGATTCATCGTCATCGGTTCAAGATCAACGTCCTCAGTTCAAGATCGACGTCCTTACAGAAGCTCGATCTTGCGGGGGCATGATAGAAGATAAGAGTAAGTTATGATTTAGATATGATTTCCTTAACTGAATGAGGAAATCACGTAGGTTAGTTGAGGGAAATCCTCCTATCTTCACCTGTATAAATTGACGATGGATCAATGAATCAATTGGGCATTTTCATTACTTCTTCCTATTTCCAACAATGTGGAAGGCATCGCGTGAAACCCACATATATTGGCAGATTGGAATTGGAGAAGATGCAATCACGCAAGCACATCCAAGAATCTTAGACAAACACAGACGCTTACAATCGCAGCAGTTTCTCTCGAAAATGTTGACCAGTGGTAAGAGGTTCTTTTCCTTTTTGAGTTTTGGCAATAGTTGCTGGTAACATCTTGCCTTATCACTGTCGAGAATTAGTAATGCAGTTCTTTAATACATTATCGCTGTGCTTAGTTTACATTTCAGCTGAAGTCTTCACATTTTAGCTTGCATTGCAATGTCTAATTGTTCATGAGCGAAATGTATATAGTTGAAGGTGTCTACTAGTTTTAGTTGGTAAAGACTTTGATACTATATCTTAAACTCCTATGTTTAATTCTTATTTTTATCACTTTTACAATGTCTAAGTTTCTTTTCTTACATATAAGTCCTTTTTGGAATACTTAATCTCTTGTTTTGTTTCTAATCAGTAATATAAATATATATATATATATATATATATATATATATATATATATATATATATATATATATATATATAAAAGGCTAGTTTGACAACAAATATGGTGTTGATAATTCCATAAAGGTTAAAAAATATGCTAAAACTTTTTACTTATTTTATATGAATTTTTCATGAAATATTAATAAATATAAATTTGAAGTATTAAAAAAGCAATAGGAGAAAAAAAAGGAAGGAGATGCATAGATATAGTAGAACGAGATAATTGAATTCAGATAATTAGTTTAAGGATTGATATTGTAGTGTAGACTGAAAAAATATATTAGTAAGTGATAGGGCAGATAATGAGTCGTCCAGTCACCATGGATCATGCCACTCCTAGGAACCAACTCAGTTGATCATATCATCTGGTAGCGCGAAATAGATGACGTAGTTAAGCTACCATAGTGTCATCCGACCTGGCACAGAGCCTGTTGACTCGTCATGATAGCAGACTTGAGATCCATAAGGTGACGTTGTCTGATACCAACCCACCAACTGAGGCCTCGAGACTCAACAATATCGTATCCCTGATTCAACCCAGGATGTTGTCGGCACTAAGGGTTGGGGTATGATTGTCTCCCGCTCGACGTATAAAAGTCACCCTTGAAAACAACTCTGGGAGGTTTTTTATCTCTCAGACTTTCTAACTTAATATACTGTACTCTTCAGACCATCTCGGTTGGGGCATTGACTTGATCGTCGAAGGGGTCACGTCGGACGCCCTCACCCCTACGAGATCTTTATGCAGGATCTCTCGATAACTCTCGAGAATGAGGAACCCAAAACGTGCTCCCGAGCAAACCTAACCAATCTCTCCCAAGCACCCTATCTACTCCTGATCGACACGAATGAGCTTGCGTACGAGGTGTCACGGACAACAATGTAAACAAGGTGTTTGATGAAATGCTCATGTTTGTTCGTGTCCTTCGGTTTATGTACATACCTTGTACAACAAGTAGCGGGCTTGCAGTAGGCTTAGCAGCTCGAGTTTGGTTTGCTTTATGACCAATATTGGCTTGTAAATACAAGTATGTTTTGTAAGCACTTGTGCGGGACTTCGGTCTGTAATAGAGCATTATCCTTTATGTGCAACCTCTCTGAGTTTGTAATATCCATGGATGTAATTTGCATATGACTTTATGAAGTGTTTGCTTGAGCAGTTGCTTTTAGATTCCGTGGGAATTGCTTCTTCTGGCCCGTTTTCTCTTTTGTGAGTCTAAGGGACTCTAGGAGATCTCGGGGAAGGTTGACCTTTGCGGACGGATACGCAGGAGTGTCGCACGACTTAGGCAAAATCAGCTAAGCCCGTGACAATGTGGTATCAGAGCGGGACAAGCACACGCAGAGATACTTGTCATACAAACGTGGGGGACCTAGTTGGGTTGTGTGGAGGACAGCCAGCACGCGTAACCGTTCGGGAGAAAACAGACATCGAGATGTAGGGAAAAGAGTCGCTCAGAGGAGCGGGCATCCAGGTTTGGCATTCAGAGGAATGGCCAACCCTTTGCGCGAGAGGCACCACGAGGACAAACAAGCGAAGAAGAATGCGTAGCACATAAAGATTGGGATGGTGGAGTTCGAACTATGGCTCGACGTTGGCAACCAAACTTGACGGTGCTCAAGGCAAAGCGAGGCGTTTGGTGATAGATGAGACCGTGCAAAGTGGGAGGTGTTGCGTAACGACCGAAAGAGTTGTGCAAAGCTCACAGAGGTGAGGGGAATTGCTAACTCGAAGGATTCAGAACTCCTGCAAGGGCTTGTACACGGACGACGGAGTGTTCGTGGCCATCCTAAGGTGTGATCAGAACTTTCTCTTCGACATAAAAGGATACGTCCGTAGGCGACTGAAATGTTCAACAAGTTCAGCATGTTGCTAGACCCTGAAGGGTGTAGTGGAGACTGTATTGGCGAAGGGTCACAATCTAGCAAGTACATTTACGGGGGCAGAACAAGGCACAAGTTGTTCAGCAAGACGGAGTAGTCCAAAGGAGATGATGGTCTTCGAAACTTCCAGTGGGAAGAATGTAAAGAGGAAAGTTGCTTCAATAGGACAGATATCCAGGAGGGATAAGTCCTAGTTCTCCAGAGGGAGAATCATATGCAGCAGATCGCACATATTGAGGAAGAGTTTCTCAATGTAATATCTCCAAAAAAAAGCTTAACGGACCGAGCGAGCGACGAAGAGTTGTCGCATGATCTCGAATGAGGTAATGCATTGGTGGATGCATTTCGAGATCAAGTGAGAGAGTAATCCAAGGCAACATCATATGAAGGCACACTTCGAGTCGATGTGGAAATTGAACTCAACGGAGGGCTGACCCGTGGAATGGTGGACGCGAGGGCCACTATCAACTCAATGCAAATCGAGGAGCGGAACGACTTGGGTGAAACTTGGTGAAGTATCCAAGCCGCATGAAGGGAGTCGACATAGAAGATGGACCATGGAGTGGAGGCACAGAGCTTTCCTTGGACGGAGGTCAAGAGCATGAACTCTTGTAGAGGCAAGAGTGAGATCATGTCGTTCCATAAGTTCTTCATTCTGATGGGGCAAACTTATCTTCCATGGTGCCAAAGATGAAGGGAGCTTTGAGGCACATGTAAGCTATCTCAGAGATGCATTTGACGGAGTAACTAAGGTGATTCAACTTGTTGAGTCAAAGTTGGGATCAGGATACCTTAGCACGGGGCAAGAGGACACAGAGGCGGGTACTCTTGAAGAATATGTCATAGTGTTGTCATTCAAGTTGTCAGGAACAAGAGGTGCATAGCAGAGATTGTGCTAGTAGGGGATAGAGGCCCAGGATCCAGATAATGGTGCACCACTTCTAGTGAAGTCAGGGGGACTTCATGAGCTACTAGGCGACGGACTGTCCTAGAGCTATGCTTCGTCCAGGTGTGACCCAAGAGTGGGTGGACGAAAGTGAAATGCTAAGGGAGCAAACTAAAAATCGGAGATGGCAGAGGCCCTACGATGTGTTGGCAGAGGCCACATGTAGTCGTAGTCCGAGTTCATCACACGAGAATCTGTATGCAATGGAGATGACACCAGGAGGCGACATGGTGCAGCGGATCGTGGTGGAATAGTTTGTGGCAATGTAACACAGGTGATCGTGTCCCGTGAGGGACAAGATCATGTGGAGGTATGATCAGGAGCTACTGGGAACTCCACTTTGGTGTATGACACAACAAGAATAAGGGCTATGGATTCAAGGAGTGAATGCCATGGTACCGCAGAGGTGGGTCTTCGTGTGTGTATCGGAGCTTGCATTGGATGAAAGCCTTAGTCATCAGCATATGAGGGCTGTATACCACCGAGGAAGAAGTCCAAGTGCAAGTACCAGTGAGTCCCATGGAGGGGGATGTGATCATGTGAATGATCAGGAACTACTGGGAGCTCCATTTCGATGAACAATGCAACGACAAAAAGGGCTGTGGATTCAAGGAGTAAATGCCATAGTATCGCAGAGGCGGGTCTTTCGTGTGTATGCATTGAAGCTTGCATCAGATGAAAGCCTTGGTCATCAACATATGAGAGCTATGTACCACCGAGGGAGTAGTCAGATTGCAAGTACCAGTGAGTCCCGTGGAGGGGATTTGATTATACTAAGGTATGATCGGAGTAGTTGGAGAGTTGGACTGCTTCAGTGCTCACATTCGCTTAAGGGAACCCGACAAGTCAGAGGATAAAGCTGAGTAAGCGAACGTTGCTACCAAGGAAGCTAAGGAGAACAGAATCGGCGTGAGCCCTACAACAAGATAGCGGAGGCCATGCATGAGAGTTGCAGTATGTCTTTCCATCGACCAAGGAGAACTACTAGGAGGACACAATGGTGTCGAAGCAGGTGGTCGGAAGGGGCGAGGAAGCGACGACGAGTCCAGTGGGGCTCAGCTACCCTAAAGCAAAGCGTCGGTTAGAAAGGAGGTGGACTCGAAGGAGCACCATAGTGCCGCAGAGGTGGATCTATCGATCGCTAAGGAAGGGATGCAGATGCAAGTCAACGGATAGTAGGGCTATGGGCTTGACAGCACCATGGTACCGCAGAGGTGGGACTTCCGTGGAGTCATCGATCCCTTGCTCTCATGGAGGGAGAGCATTGGTCGTAAAAGGGGCCGAGGAGGTGGAGAATGCAAAGGCAAACTCCAAGTACCAAGACAGGGCAGAAGGGCAGAGGCCAAGAAACTTCATAAGATCGATGTCGAAGGGTTTCTCATCAAGATAGCCGAAAGCGAGGGACTTCGGGTTGATGTAGGAGTGCTTGATCAAGGAACGAAGTAGACAGTACACGGTACTATACCTTTCTACTCAGAGGAGTAGGCGGCAAAGGTGATGGAGAAGATGGTACAATCCCAAAGGCGACCAAATCTATCAAAGACTTACTCCAAGTTGGGGGACTCCAAGTTGGGGTAAACTTTTTGCTCTTTTCGGGCGAAACTTCTTGCATTCCATAAGTTCAATGGCAGTGAGAAGGCGAATCACAGTAGCTAACTCAACGCAAGGAGTGCAAACACTTCAAGTGCTTCAGAAGTGTGTGCAAAGAGCGGGCGAATGTTAGTAACCAGCTTAATGCATGAAGTACAAACTCGAGGAGGCAGGCGAAATTGAGTAACCTTTGCCTTCTCAACTCAGGAGAATGAGCGAAACCGAGTACCACAATCCTCTTAACTCGAGGAGGTGAGCGAAGCCAAGTAACCTTGCCTTCTCAACTACTAAGAGAATGAGTGAAGTCAAGTATCCCAGTTCTCTTACTTATCCAGTAGAGGAGCTCTGCATAAGTTCAGTGACCCTTCAGAGAAAGCTTACAGAAGACAATAGTTGTCAAATCCTCACCATTGGTGATCGGTACTACTGAGAGTAGATTGTCCACTTCATTTTTCAATTGAATGCTAATCGAAAGCGGAAATGATGCGAACTTACTTGGAAGTGACAACTAAACATGGAGGAAGGATCAATGAGCAAACATTGTGGAGGAAGGACCTTAAAAACTTCAAAGTCTGCGAGGTGATGCTCGTTAAAGCTCTAACAAACATCCATCGAGTTTAAGCAACATGAGTATACTACGATACTGACGCATAATAAGGTAGGTCTTTTTCTTCATCAGTAGGATCCGCGAGAACCAACACGGATCAGCACACTCAGCCAACCTCACACCCGATTCAGTCATTGGTGAGTTGAAGCAGCATGGCGGATCAGAGTTCGACTACTCAACAACAGCGACAAAGAGCAATTGAGAGCCAAAGGGGCGTGTTGCAGCTAAAGCAGAAGATTGAAGATTTAGCAAAATGCACGGAGATGCAGCGTCTACAGCGGCTTCGACGAGGACGTCGAAGGAATAAGTGGGAGAGAATGTCACGGACAACAATGTAAACAAGGTGTTTGATGAAATGCTCATGTTTGTCCGTGTCTTTCGGTTTGTGTACATACCTTGTACAACAAGTAGCGGGCTTGCAGTAGGCTTAGCAGCCCGAGTTTGATTTGCTTTATGGCCAATATTGGCTTGTAAATATAAATATGTCTTGTAAGCACTTGTGCGAGACTTCGGTTTGTAATAGACCATTATTCTTTGTGTGTAACTCTCTGAGTTTGTAATGTCCATGAATGTAATTTGTATATGAATTTCTGAAGTGTTGCTTTTGGATCCCATGGGAATTACTTCTTCTGATCTGTTTTCTCTTTTGTGAGTTTAAGGGACTCTAGGATATCTCGGGGAATGCTGACTTTTACGGACGGATACTCAGGGGTGCCGCACGACTTAGACAAAATCAACTAAGCCTGTGGCAGAGGGTTGAACTAAGTTGTGCTAACTCCTCAGTCACAACATAAAGTCCACTAACATTAAAATAATAAAATAAACAGTTTGTTGGTCTCGATTAAAATTGGGATTTCGTTTTTCAATGTTTGATCGAGATTAGGATTCCTAAAACTTGAAATAACTCAAAGTTAATACTGGCTACTTAACTCCTATAATTGGTGAGAATGAGGGAAGAAAAACACAAAAAAATCACCACCTAATCACGTATATTTCTAGATCAGTTTTTTTAATGTTTGAGATTGCACACTTTCTCGTGTGCGGTCATGCGTTTTAGGAGTCGAAAGGCACTGATCCTAAATCCATTATTAAACTGGGACATCCACGTGGGAAGCAACCATATTCGTTTACTCCTCCAGCCAAGAGACGATCACGTCTCATTCATGCGGTCAAGTCTTCCTTGCAAAATTTATCAACCGACCGTAGGCTTCTTCCACGAAAACGGCAAGACCCCAATGCTTGGAATGCTTGCTCCACGTTTCTAACTGCGTCGTCAACGATTTGAAGTTAATTCCTGGCCACGTTGTTGACCTTTCAGACCCCTTTGAACATAATGACTTTACCACAACTGGATATATGAGAAGAATTCAAAGCAATTAAGTCGGGGATCAAACTAGTACAATTAATGTGAAGTTATCAGTTACAATCCCCATCTTTTGTGCCAGTGGTGTAGTAGGAACCATATTGAATCGGGTGCTACTAGTTTCATGCTGGTCATCTTTGGAATCTGGATCCACAACATTGAGTTTTCTATTTCTATAGTGGACAGACAACTCAATCCTGCACAAGTACGTCAACGTTGAGCTTATATACCTAAAAGCTGTTACTAAACTTTTACTTTTAAAGAGCATTTGCTTTTGTTTTTGTTTTGTATTTTTCCTTGTATCTTTTGTGTTATGCTGTGAGGCCTAGATTACAGAACGGTGCTGGTTTTGACCCACTTCGGTCTTGTGGATGACACTGTTGATAACATAACGTCAGTGACGCGGACGCAACTTGACCGGGACAAAACCCACTCAGCCATCATATGTATGCCGCATCATTCGCATATGTTTACCTAGTCCAAACCCCAAGTGTTTCTACGGTTAAGGAGAATTGCCTTTTACTGCACCACCGCAACTTTACTTTCTTGGGCTGCCCTTTTTTTTTTTTCTTCCCCCCTTTGCCATATAGATATGTATCGATATTTCCACGTATACTTCTGTCAAGATGACAACGAATAGACCACAGGAATGAAACAGATAATTAATTGCATAGTTTTGCGAATATGACAATGCATAGACTCCGGTAATGAAACTTCTGCCATAATTAATTTAGACGGATATATATGTAAATTTGCGTAGTTGTTCAGCGCACAACTCTCGGGGCACATCCCCATCTGTCCCCTTCTCAGTCTCTTCTTTTCCCCCACTTCAGTTGGAGTCAAAGTCCAGCGGCTACTTCCTTCTCTTCTCCACCATCGTCCCCCAATTTTTTTTTATTCCTCCTCCCCCTCCCCGGTCTCCCAAATCCTCCTCCTCTCCTTCCGCACCATGCTCAAGATGAGGTTCACCTTGATTTGTTTGCTGATGCTACTGGCTATGACGGCGCACAGTGGCATAAGGGGCGGCGCGGCGGAGGACGACGTGCGGTGCCTCACCGGCGTTAAGAAGTCCCTCGACCACAACCACACCCTGGGTTGGAACTTCTCCAACGCGACCGTGGGCTTCGTGTGCAGCTTCGTGGGCGTCTCCTGCTGGAACCTACAGGAGAACCGCGTGCTGGGGCTCAACCTCAAGGACATGTCCCTCGCCGGCTCCGTCCCCTCTGACCTCCAGTACTGCAGCGCCGCCAACGTCCTCGACCTCTCCTCCAACCTCATCTCCGGCCCCATCCCCGACGAGCTCTGTTCCTGGCTCCCCTATCTCGTCACCCTCGACCTCTCCAACAACCAGCTCACCGGCAGCATCCCTCCCACCATCTCCAACTGCCGCTTCCTCAACAGCCTCGTGCTCGCCGGCAACCACCTCGACGGCGCCATTCCTGCCACCCTCGCCCAGCTCAACCGCCTCAACCACCTCGATCTCTCCAGCAACCAGCTATCCGGCACCATCCCCCCTCCGCTTGGCGACAAGTTCGACGCCGACTCCTTCGACGACAACGACGGCCTTTGCGGCCACCCCGTCTCCTCCCGCTGCGGCCGGTCGCGCACCAGGACCAACCTCATCATCATCGTCGCCGCCGGCGTCTTCGGTGCCGCCGCCTCTCTCACCCTCGCCTACGTGGTGTGGCGGTGCTGGTCTCCGTCCGGGAAGCGGGCGGCCGCTGGACGCCGGGGGGAGGACGGGGGGTGGTGGGCCGAGCGGCTCCGGACGGCGCACAACCGGCTCGTTCCGGTCTCGCTGTTCCAGAAGCCAATCGTGAAGGTCAAGCTGGCGGATCTGATGACGGCCACCGCAGATTTCCACCCCAACAACATCATCGTCGCCGGGAGCCCGCGGACAGGAACCTCTTACCGGGCTGTTCTTCCGGACGGATCGGCGCTCACCGTGAAACGCCTCCAATCCTGTCCGTTACCAGAGAAGCAGTTCCGTGCGGAGATGGGACGGATCGGACCTCTCCGCCACCCCAACCTGGCTCCTCTCCTGGGCTTCTGTGTCGTCGAGGACGAGCGTCTTCTCGTGTACAAACACATGCCCAACGGCACCCTCTTCTCGGCTCTCGAGTCGGTGGATGACGCACTCGACTGGCCAGCGAGGGTCAGGATCGGGATCGGCGCTGCCCGAGGTCTCGCCTGGCTGCACCATGGTTTCCAGATCCCCTTCCTCCACCAGAACTTAAGCTCAAAGGCCATCCTCCTGGATGAGGATAACGAGGCAAGGATCACCGATTTCGGGTTGACAAGTCTCGTGAGAACAGCAGCTGGAGACGGAGACAATTCAAGCCCGTTCTTGAATGGAGATTTCGGGGAGTTTGGCTATACTGCCCCAGAGCATGATATTAACTCGGATCCGACCACCAAGGGGGATGTGTATGCATTTGGGATTGTCCTGTTGGAGCTTGTCACAGGGCAGAAGGCAACTGAGATAACCACTGATGTTGCAGGTGAAGTGTTGAAGGGAAGTTTGGTGGATTGGGTGAATCGGCTTTCCGCTGCTGGTAAAATTCATGAGGCTATCGATAGATCCCTTAGGGGAAGGGGCAACGATGATGTGATTATTCAGGTATTGAAGATTGCTTCTGGTTGTGTGGTTGCCCAACCTAAGGAGAGGCCTTCTATGTATAAGGTTTTCCAAGCTTTGAAAACCGTTGGAGAACAATACAACATCTCGGAGCAGTTTGATGAATTCCCCTTAGTCTATGGAAAGGACGAGTTGGACACTCAGTAATTGCTGATGATGTTAGGTTGTGGATATTGGTCTTTTTGATGAACTCCATCGATCTCTCTCATATGAATCTTCATCTGTAAAATGGTACAGCTTCAGCTGGGTGGTAGGTTCCTTCTTTGCTCTGATTTTGAAGGCCTATGTCGATTTGATCCATCTGTAATATTGTTATTGTATGACCATGATCAAATGCTATCATCATTCTCTGTAGCTTCTTTAATCCTGTCAAGGAAATGCAATTTCTAATGGTGTACATTCCTCGCCAGGGAATCCAAACTACTTTTCCAATCAATGAGCAAGTCATGGGCTGGATATTTCTTCATAGCATAAATCATCTGGAACATGTTCATCATTGTTTAGATCAGCACTTTTAAATTGGGATAATTGCTATCCTTTTTTGGGGTTGGAATGTTGGACAGGTTGTGATGCTGGTTTACAGGATCTCTGAAAAGTTGTCGTTCCGTGTAACAATTGTTGTATGGCTGAGTCTCCTACCGAATAATTTCTGATTGCTTCTTAATTCTACTTATGCTCAAGTCTATGAACTAGTAGTGCCTTTGAAAAGCATTTGCACAATGATTTCGAGATATTGATTGTATTGCTTCTTAAATTCTACTTATGCTCAAGTCTATGAACTAGTAGTGCCTTTGAAAAGGATTTGCACAATGATTTCGAGATATTGATTGTATTACCTACCGCGCTTTCTTTTTTAGTTTCTGTGTCAAGTTTGCTATGTTTCAATTACTTGGAATGTGATGCATCTAGGATTGATATCTGCAACAATTGTGGATTTCTACCATGACTGCTTTCTTTATTTCCATGTCAAGTTTGCTACGTTGCAATTATTTTGAATGCGATGCAGCTGCGGTTGCGGATTTAATAAAATGTTCTCTGATATAGGTAACTCTGTAGCGATCCTTACTACTACTTCATCCGAACATTGTCAATCTTATGTTATCTGTTCGGTCATTATCACATTCTTATGGAAATAATTAGGCATTCTTACATGGCTCAAAGGAGGATCGCTGTTGGTGATCGAGTGGATTCATATGTTCACTAATTTGAACATATGGTATGGCCTACAGTGAAGAGGAAATGGTATGACCTACATACAGTCTTTTTGAACATATGGTATGACCTACAGTGAAGAGCAAATGGTATGTTCACTAATTGGAATATATGTTCACTAATTTGAACATATATCAGATAGATCATCACAAAAGGATTTTTAAATAGTTGGCAGCATCTGACTCACATTTTGCAAGTTTCTTTGTCATCAAGTCTGTTGACGAGCTATTCCATAAGACAGTTGATACATCTTTTTTCTGTCATCGAAACCTTGTGTCTATGTTAGCCTGCAGGTATTCTCTGTCAACTTAGCAACGACAACCTTGCGTCTGGTTATAAATACAGGACAAATCTTTGCTTGTCCTACCTACCCTTCATTCGAATGCTTTGCTCAACATCGAGCATGTTCTTCATGGGTTACGTTTCTTGCTAATTTCTGATTCCATTTATACGTTTATAATCTTGTGATTCTTCAATATAAATGTGATTTCTGGTTGTTCGTGGGCGTGCTCTTTTAGTTTCTTCTTCTTCCTTTTCTTCAGTTGGTGCATTCTTCTTCCTCCAGCTTTTCTCCAAATAAAAAGCCTAAGCAACCATTGCAAGGCATTTCATGCAATCAATGCCAAGGCAAGTTCATCGAATCGTACGAGATTGTTTCCTTCTCCCAACAGCAGCAGCAGCAGGTGGGAGGATGAGCAAGAAATGGGTTCCCCTTCTGTGATTCAATTGAGGAAAAAGGGGTATTCTGCTAAAAATCTTATGGGAAAAATCGAAAATAAGAATCTTAATTTATCGGATTATACAAAAGGAGGAGGACTTAAGTGTGAAAAGTTGGAAAAAAAAAAAAAAATCCAGCGGCGTCTTTGTGGTCACAAACACACACACCATCACCGTTTCCTCCTTCGGTCGCCACTGTGATCGGCTCCGATATCTGCCCCCTGTGGGCGCTTCGAATCTGGAGTTCTTCTCACGTGACTGTTAATTTACTTCGACCGTGATAGGAACAAGAAGACTGGCGGAGGATGGGCGCTGCTACCGTGGTGATGCTACTATGCGAGCCGGTTTGTGCGTCAACTGGCCGTCGTCACCCTCTCCCCTCGCGAGGTTCGTTTTCTTTCTGAAGCTTTTAGTGTTTGATGTAGTGGATTCAGTTTCAGAATTTGGAACCAGCGTTTCGATGAGCATATGCGATTTTGTGCTTAGATGCATTCTTCACAGGAAACATGAGACCATTGGCTGAGCTTATGAGAGTTTATTACGACCCACAAATAAGTTCTTAGTGTGCCCTAGAGGCTGCTTTAACTCGTGAATGAGCTCCATTAGATCATCACAGCATCAAATGTGTAGGAAAGATATACTTTGGGTTGCTTTATGATCTATCTTTTGGCATTAGGTTGATGGAGTTCATATTTCCTAAATTTGGATCTCCCAAATGGAACCAATGTGACTAATGCATTTAATTATATGTGAGAGATCTGCTTCTCTCTCTCTCTCTCTCTCTTTTTATTTGTTTGCATTTAATAACATCGTTAAGGTCTCCACATAATGGTAGGGTTGCTCTTATGCCACCTGAGTGGAATCATTGTCCAAGCAGCCTCTCTGCTTATGGGAAAAGGCTGTACAAATTTCTTTCCATACAAATTACAGTGGGGGGGGGGGAACTGAGACTCTCAAACTGTCTTTTTTGTATGTTTCACATTGTTTATTTGGACAAATATCTTGTTATCCAGCTTTACTTTTTTAGTCCATTAGAGTTGGCAATTTGCTTCTCTTTATGGCAGAGAATAATTGGCCAGGTCTGCTAGGTAGGAAGTGTGGATGTAGTTCCTCTCTGGCAAGAAAACTTTTACCTGCTAATCTACACATTGTGAGTATCACTCTGCATATCGTTTGCTTTTATGTTCATTTGACAACCATTCGTATTATCTATTATGATAAATCGAAAGAGATTCATGAATCAGGCAACTTGATCACCGTTCTCAATGGAAATTGTTTAGGGTTCTGGGCTGCAGTTTAAAGCCTTTGCATCAAGGAAATCTGAGAAGAATCTGAGATATGATAGGAAAATTTCCAAGACTACGCAAAGAAAAGAACTTCTTTCAGAAGACTTTATGGATGTGCCAGATGAATCTCCTTCAGGCAACGACACCGATTTTAGTAATCGCATTGAATTGGCAAACAATAACTTAGGTGCCAATGGCTCAACTTCATATCCCACCAGAGGTCAGGTGCTCCAAGCCTGCATTATAACATCTGGCTTGTTGCTTGCCCTGGGTGCAACAATTCGACAGGTAGTTTCAGCTTGTTGTGCTATAAATTTCTAGTGCTCCTTCCATAGGTTGTTCACTTCTTTTTGTTAGTTAAAGGACTAAGATTTAATCGATCTCTTGTAATAGAAAACACATGACAACAAATAGTTTTTATGTGATGGGATACCATCTCTGTTTCTGTTGGCATTGAGTGCGACATATGTTCCAGTCTGACCATAACAAACCAAGCACAATGAAAAAAGATTTGCCGCACAATCTTAGCTCGGTGCTGTCATGGGACAGACAGTATTGGGCTGACCATTTTTAGTAGTCATGGGGTGTCATTATAGTGTCTTTGCAATCTTTTTTACTTGTTATGTGTTGAGAGAGGATCCAGTTAATGTTTTAGTTGGTTTCCAGTGTTTTATCTTCAGGATGTAATGATATGGACAGCTACTCTCATCATTCTACTTTTCCATAATTTTCAGATGTGTGGCATGCGATTTATTCTTAAGAGTTCACTAGCATTATATCCAACATTACAAGTTCTTTTTCACATACACTATGATTCATAACTTTTTTCTTTTAACTATTACAACATTTAGGCCACCCATGTTGCATCTGTGGAAGGATGGGCAGTACTTGACTCCTCCGAAGTATCATGTAAGTGCTTGAGGTTGATTGTTCTTGCATATAGAAGCCTAGTACATGTTCTCTTTCGTTCTTGCTTTATTTTGATCGACGATGTTACTCTAAAACCTTTGAAATAATTAAAAATTTCATGGTTGAAGAAGATAGGTTGCCCAAAAGGCTTTGTGGTGATAAGCATATTGGGGTGAGATTTTTCTAGTGATATTGTAATCTAAGATCGAAGCTGCTGCTGACCAATACATTATATTCATTGTAACCTTCATTCTATGTTGAAAGATTACCCTTTATCTTACGGAGTTGCAATCCTTGTTTGCTTCAGTTAGGACTTGGTAATTTTAGAATTGGGTTCTTCATGTTACAACAGTTGTTCTGAGTTTTGTCAAAAACATTATTCAGTAAAGTTGAATGTTTAATCTACCTTATATTAACCTAGCCCAAACAATTAGTTGCAAATTATAAATGAACATGTCAAATATAATATATCAGCCTCTTGAGGGGGAACACACTGTATTTAGATACTTGTGCCGCAGAGATCCCACTTCATGCACTTTTGCTGATGGTTTTAGAGATTTTACTTTGTTTTCTCCTTTACGGATGAGTGGCTTTGCTGCAGTTGGTTTTGAGATGTGGCATCTTGAATTGATATTGGGACTCGTTCTCTTGATATCATCTAGCCGGTACCTATTATTGAAGACATGGCCAGACTTTTCACAATCAAGTGAAGCTGCCAACCAACAGGTGCGCTTTGGTCTTTCTGAAAAAAGATTCCCAATGCTCCTCTTGTTGTTATGCTTCCTTTTTTTTTTTTTTTTGGGTTGAGATGCCTGAAATTACAAGGATATAGGAATTGCAAGACTAATTTTAGTGTATGTTCATATCGTGACAGTTTATAAGAGGAAGAAAGATACTAGCATCATAGATGAAAAAAGTCGTCATCTTCGTTTATTTTAACTGAGTCTTAAGTTTCCATCTTTGGTTTTCAGATACTCGGTTCGCTTGAGCCTTTGGACTACATTCTAGTGGCATTTTTACCTGGAATTAGTGAGGTAACACAGCTCCTATGAAAATTACCTTCTATTCTGTGTATGAGTTCTTCGGTTTCGTGTATCTGTTCTGTACTGGTCCTCGAGTGAATTCACTGATCGGCATGGTTTGATCATGGGTGTCCATGTTTTTGCTCAACTCCCATCGCCATAGGCTTCTGTATCCCTGGGACCAAACACATGCCATGAGTGTCCCACACTGGTATGCTGGTGAATCAGCACATTGTGCCTTGGTGCAATTAGTCCATCAATCCCTTAAACATGTTATCCTGCGATTCTTGTTGCATGAATCTGTCTATAAACCTCTAAAATGTAACTTAATCTCAGGAGTTGCTTTTCCGCGGGGCGTTAATGCCGCTGTTTGGACTCAACTGGAGAAGTGCTTTGGCAGTAGCAGCCATCTTTGGAGTTCTTCATCTAGGTAGCGGCCGAAGATATTCTTTCGCAATCTGGTATTTTTTTTTTCTTTCTCTCTTCATCTTGTTACCCCAATCTCCTACATCACATGAACTCCACTATCATTTTTTATCATCTCTTGCAAAGGTTTTAATCCATCTTGAGGGAATGTGTTCAGGGCAACATTTGTTGGCTTTGCTTATGGTGCGGCGACGCTCATCTCCTCCAGCATCGTTGTTCCTATGGCCTCACATTCCTTGAACAATCTTGTGGGTGGCCTTCTATGGCGTCTCACATCTATCAACCCAAAGGAGCAAGACAAGTAAACTCATCACTACTTTTGCACGCTTTCTGTTCGATAAAATGTATACATACAGTGTTCAGGTTTTGAGATGCTTGTAAGCGTTGACCGCATCATTATATCGATTGCATCGTCGTCTAAATGCCGAGTTGTGATGGGTTGGTTTGGGTGACCAATTAACGGATCCAAAATCCGATTGGCGAATTAAATAACTTGGATGTAAACGGGTTTTGGATATATGTTTGTATAGAAGATCCGATCCCCACTCGCCGCTCGCTTAAGCGCATTCAATTCCATTGTCCTGTCTCTCTGCAGCCACCCGAACTCCCCTCTGTCCTCTAGCTTGTGCGAGAAGAAGAAGAAGAAGAAGAAGAGATGGCGGCCTCGTGCTCCTTCCACCACCACCTCCAAACCCTCCCCACATGGCTCCTCCTCGCCGCTGCCGTCGGCGGCCTCGCCCTCCTCAGGCTCTCCTTCGCAGTCCTCCGTTGGACCTTCGTCACCTTCCTCCGTCCCGGCAAGGATCTGCGCCGCTACGGCTCCTGGGCCGTCGTCACCGGCTCCACCGACGGCATCGGCAGGGCCTTCGCCCTCCAGCTCGCCCGCCGGGGCCTCAACCTCGTGCTCGTCGGCCGCAACCCCGACAAGCTCCGTGACGTCGCCGACGCCGTCCGCGGCGCCCGGGACCCCCCCATCCGCGTCGAGACCGTGGTCGTCGACCTCGCTGGTGACCTCGTCGACGGGGTCGCTCGTCTTCGGACGGCCATCCAGGGGCTCGATGTCGGGATCTTGGTCAACAACGCTGGCGTCTCCTACCCCTACGCCAGATTCTTCCACGAGGTGGATGAGGAGCTGATGAGGAACCTGATCAAGGTGAACGTGGAGGGTGTGACGAGGATGACCCAGGCCGTGCTGCCGGGAATGCTGGAGAGGAAGAGGGGCGCCATCGTGAACATCGGTTCGGGGGCGGCCATCGTCATCCCATCCGATCCGCTCTATGCCGTGTACGCCGCCACGAAAGCGTAAGATCCGTTCTCTTGTTTCTTGGATGGATTATTGCCCTCTTTGTGTTCGAGTTTATGACTTATCTGATGCAGATCTGGTTAACTGAAGGATGTGGGCTGTTGTGCGTTCTAATGAAAATAGACATTACTGGTAAAACAAAGATAAATAAGAGATCTGAGCTAAAACGGAAGGAAGAAGGGATTTCTCTGATACCCTAATAGTCCCGTGTTGGTATTGCAGATAGCTTTGATTGGTGTGCCACACCAAAAGAGCAACCCCTTTTGGGGCTTGTCTCTGGGCTCAGGTTTTTTGACAAATTCACAATGAAAACACAAACTATTTCCATATTGTTGCCCTAGGTTTCTAATCGGGAAGGGAAGTGCATGGAGAACCCCTTTCATGTAGGTCAAACTGCTTGTATCTTTGTTTCTTTTGCTTGATCTCAAGTTAATTGGGAGCTCTAGCACATCATTGATCACCTCATGATGCAAGGTTATGTTGGGAAAAATCTAAGCTGAGTTAGCTATTCATATATAGGTCCTTATATCAGGCTGAAGCAATTGACAGGTTGACTTCAGTAACCTGTTGCCTTTATTGGGCTTATGTCAACGATTAATTTGTCTTACTGGGACACTTTGTAGATCCTATAGGGAGCAACTCCTTTTCTTTTTTCTTGTTCAGCGTGTAAGACTGTGTTATATTTTCTCTCAGGTATATTGATCAATTCTCAAGATGCCTGTATGTTGAATATAAGGGCAAGGGGATAGATGTGCAGTGCCAGGTAATATTCTCTTCATATCTTTCATATATTCTTGACAATTATCTTTTTTAAGTTTGTTTTAACTAATTTGATTGTCCATCTATCCTCCTTTATTTGTAGATGATATGGTATGACTTTGAATGTGTTCTATGCAAGGTTTTCCTTACCGAGCGGTAAGATCCGTACCGCTCGGTACATACCGGCCCGGCAGCTGATCGGTACGCGGACCGGCCGCTACCGGGCGGTACCACTAAGATCGACCGTCGGCGGTTGATTTCGGTCGTCGACGGTCGATTTCCGCCATCTGCGGTCGATTTAAGGAGAAATCGATCGTCGGCGGTCGATTGAGGAAGAAAAAGGAAAGAAGAAGAAGAGGAAAAGAAGAAGAAGAAGAAGAGGAGGAGAAGTACCTCGCGCCGCCCTAGCGGCGACTCCGCCCGGTGGTCGCCCGCGAGCCGTCGCCGCCCGCGCTGCCCTAGCGCCGTCACCGCCTGCATCGCCCACGCTGCCCTAGCTCCGTCGCCGCCCGCGCTGCCCTAGCGCCGTCACCGCCCGCATTGCCCACGCTGCCCCAGCTCCGTCGCCGCCCGTGCCGCCCGCGGGAGAGAGTTCGAGGCGACGTCGCCCCTTTTTATTTTTTTAATGTATTTTAATATAATATAATATAATATAATATTATAATATATTTAATATACCGGGCGATACGCACTGTGTGTACCACCCGGTACTGATACCGTACCAATATCGATAAAATATCGGCACACCGGTACGGACCGGTATGTCAATCCTTGGTTCTATGCTGTGATTTAATTTTCCAAATCTGTTTGCTATCGATTTTTTTGTTTTTTTTTCTGCTATCATTGCTTTTGCTGTATAAGCATTCTGTAGTTGCTCTTACTAAATTTCTTAAACATCCAAGAAAGGGAAGTAGAATTGAGGTGAATTCACTTAAACTCTTGTGACTCAATCAAGGTTATGATATGGCTCGTTCTATTATACTCTGAAGTAACTCAGATGATATTTTATTAACATCAAGACTTGTTATGAGACCAGAATGAACTTTGAACTTATGTCATTGCCATGAAAGGATGTTTAGCACGTGGTGGGACTATGATCTAAATTTTCAACTGGCCTGAGTTCTAATGGAGGATAAAACTTGGAAGTGGTTTGGTTTTGCTTAGTTTTGATGATATATATTGGTATACAACCCATTTCATGATTTGGTTGAAAATCAAAATGTCTCAATCTGTTCAGTAGACAATAATACTAAATACCCTCAAAGAAAATAAGAGACTACTTTTAAAAAGATTAATAATTAGCATGAAATGGCTGCATAAATAGACCCGTCTCTGACTCAAAAGCTTCCCCAGTCATTTTCTTTCCTGAAGTTCTTTGTTCCTTCCTAAAATGAAGAAAATCAAAAGTTATACAGATTTCACTGAACTCTGCAGAGAGCCATTTATTTTCTCATGGATCTATTTTGGAGCAGATTGTAGTATATATTTCACCTAAAACCAGCGATTTAAATAGGCGCTCGGACGCTCGCCCAAGCGCCTGGGCGAGGCAAGGCGAGGCGAGACGAGGCAAGGCGAGACGAGGCGAGGCCCGAGCGCCTCGTTCAAACCCCAGGCATTGCACTTCAAAGAGGTGCCGCCTGGACGCTCGCCCGAGCCCATGCATCGAGCACTTCAGGCGAGCGCCCTAGTTAGTCCAAACGATTGAACCAGGCTTTTAGCTCTGGTTTGGTCGTTCGCGTTAGTTAGTTCAATCGAACCAGCTAACGCAGCTATATATCTTTTGTTCTCAACCCTAATCCTCATCTCGAATCGGGATTACATCGCTGCTGTCGCTGCCTTATTTGCTGCTGCTGCCATTGCTGCTATCTTCGCCACCGTCGTTGCTCTCGCCCGAGCACCCGAGAGCCTAGTTCGGTCGCCTGGATTACGTTGCCGACACCATCGTTGCTGTTGTTTCTCTTCGCCGCCGTCGCTGCAGTTGCTGGTCTTCGCCACCATCGCTGCTGCTCGCCGTCGACACTGCTGCTGTCGTCGCTGTCGCTACCGCTCCTATCACCTTCGGTCAAGTCAGCTCGTCCCCTCGTTTCTACTATTAACAGTATACTGTTAACAGTATATTAACATTTAATAGTATACTATATCTTAACACTTAACACTACAATACATTGTTAAGTTAACTAATTATTAACAGTATATTATACTATTAACAATATAACAATATATTAACAGTATATTATATAATGTACATTAAATATTAACAGTATACTTGTTAATGGACTATTAACAATATAATATTAATAGTACTTTTAATAGTATATTAATCGTATACTGTTAATTTATTATTAAAAGTATACTATTAAATAGTATACTAATAACAATCTTTTTTTATTTATTAGATTAATAACATATTATATCGATTTTAATTTTTAATAATACTAATCCTTATTTTTTGAAATTATTGTTAGATTAGATAGTATATTTTTTTATATTTTGGCGCCTTGCTTCGCTTGGGGGAGCGCATGGCGCCTCGGGCATTTTGGGACCCTGGCGCCTAGCGCTTTTTTAATCACTGCCTAAAACAAGAGTTTTCATCCCAAGTGTCATATTTTTTTTGTCTTTGGGTTCTATGCTAGAATTTGATGAACTACTAAAAGCTTTCCGTTGTTTTTATCCAACCCCCAAGTGCCGTATTTTTTTTTGTCTTTTGGTTCTATGCTAGAATTTGATGAACTACTAAAAGCTGTCCGTTGCTTTTATCCAACCACCAAATGCCATATTTTTTTGTCTTTTGGTTCTATGCTAGAATTTGATGAACTATTAAAAGCTTTCCGTTGCTTCTGTCCAACCCCCAAGTGCCATATTTTTTTGTCTTTAGGTTCTATGCTAGAATTTGATGAACTACAAAAAGCTTTCCGTTGCTATTATCCAACCCCCAAGTGCCATATCTCTTATCCTCTACTTTGTTGCTTAAATTTAACAAAAAACTTGAATTAACATTCTTAAATCTGGTAACTTCTTTAATGCATTAACTTGATTTTCATGTCAACTGTGTTGTTGCTGTCTCTCATTTTCTGGTTGTCTTTAGATGGTAAAATCATAAAAGCTTCATGGAAATGTGTATGGCTGCTCGTAACTCCTGTTGATCTTTTAGTAATAGGAAACAGGCGGTCGATCATTAAACCAAATCAAAATGTAAAAGATAACCAGACAAGTGGTTGCCAATCTACAATGTTTTATTGTTCTAGTTAACTTTGTCTTTTCAACTACTTTTGGCATTTCCCTGGTTCACTTTTTTTTTTTTTTAATGAATCCTTCGGTCTACTTAGAAACTCACAGTTGTTATTGTGATAGCATTTGTTATTTGGTGTCAGGTAGACAAACTTGACTTGTTTCTTAAATTTCTGAATCTTGTGGATTGGTGTCTATCCAATGATTTTCTTTCAAGTTATGATAGCTTTCCACAGATTTTTCACTCACGAAGCATAATACTTGCATTTCTGCTATATGCATGTTAGTGGTTTTTTTTTTTTTTTTTTTCAGTCGTGTTTCTACTTACACTGTGGATAGGTTAGGGAGAGCAGTTAATTTGCATTTCTAGCTACATATTTAGGATTATTTTCTGGAATGGTATCACCACTAGATACGTTGTGAATTAAGTACTTGGAAGAAACACATTAGATAATTGTAGCATGGTGGTAAAAGTATGTTGTTTGTTTTTTGTTTTTAAATAATATTTACACATCAAGTAATATACATGACACTCACATGTGGACTCGAACGCCTATTATTTATGAAACAATGCACTAAACCAATCCGGATGTCTCAAACTGAGATTAAAAAGTAGGTTGTTTTATGATATCAAATGCCTCTAGGTTTCCCTTTGTAAATGCAAATATTTTATACATACATCCAAATACCTCTCGACGTCTTGTACAAATGGTTTCCTTCCTCTTTATAAACCAAAGGAAGTAGGTTGGGTAGTGGTGTTTTGTATCCTTGTTTCGTGTTTAAGAAGATCATTTCTTTCGATTATATGATTCGGGCATGACTTGTGTGTGTGTGTGTGTGCGCGCGCAGGTGCCTCTGTACGTGGCAACCAAGATGTCATCCATCAGGAGATCTTCCTTCTTTGTGCCATCATCAGACACTTACGCCCGTGCGGCTTTGCGATGGATAGGCTATGAACCAAGATGCACACCCTACTGGCCCCATTCCCTCATATGGCGTCTGCTGTCGGTGATACCAGAGTCCGCTATCGACCAATGGCGGCTGGGCTTCTGCATTAACGTCCGGAAGAGGGGGCAGCTCAAAGATGCCAAAAAGAAGGAAAACTAGTGATTTTGCTGCAATGTGTGTGGTCTTACCCTTCTTGCTTTCATCGTTGGGATAACTATTGTGTTGGGGGACGGACATGGAGAGAGGGTTTATGGGTAAATGGTGCTTTTTTATTCATGAAAAAGCTCGACCGAGCACTTGACGACTTTTGTTTCCTGCAGACCTAAAGTTGTTATCGTTGCAAAATGCGTTAGATGGGAATGATATCATCAGTTCACCCGAATCGTCGTTTTCCCCATTCGTGAGAAAAGTGATACGAAGGCTTCGTTGTTAGTGGGGGTATCAATCAATCATTTCGAGGTGCTGTCATCGTGTCTAAGAACACAGGAGAGTTAAGCCTGACTAGATTCCTGTTTAGATTTGACTTGATAACATGTCGTCATCGATATCTAACAATACATTGGGTTCGAGAATTATGTTTTTAGGTGACCGACAGCACAAAGTTTTTGGCAGCAGTAACACCTTAAACTGCACATCATAATCGTCAAATATAAAAAGAAAGAAAAGAAAAAAGAAAAAAAAAGGCAGGCAGCAGCTCAAATTTTTTTCCTAAGACTCGTAGTACTCGGAAATGAAAGGAAAGAAGAAGAAAAAGAAACAACATACTGATTCTTCTCTTTATCACAAAGAAATAGGGGGCCCTATCATATCATCTTATTGCTCATTGGATCTAATAAGTCTAATCCTCAAAAGAATGAATCATGGCCCGATGAGGTTTGGACGGCTTCTTCTTCTATCTGAAGATAATAAAAGCCATATGGATGGATGACCTGCTCACTTCATTTGGCACTATAGAAAGAGAAAAAACCGCATGCCAGGAGAAGATTGTTTGCCGCTACGGTGAACCAGCATTGACCTTTCTCCTAATGATTCTCTTGCGGCTTGTCTTTGGGGGCGTGGCTTCGGGTTCACCGCTTCCTCCTTGCTTGAGGCCGAGCAATCCGAGGCCAGAGATTATGGCATTCTTGGAGATGAACCATTTGGATGATGAGCTCTCCACGGCATCTGAAGGTCTGTTGTATGCTTTCAACAGATTCTCCGACTCGAGTAGAGGATTAGCTTCCACCCCAAGCCAAGCAAGCCTTGATGTCTCTCCAAGCTGGCAATTCAAAATTCTGCACACACACACGAAACAAACAGGCATGTGATATCTATCTATCTCTAGTCATCGATCTGCCAGTTTGGTCAAACGCAAATAACAGCTGATGATCAAGATCAATAAATTTAAAAGAAAAAAAAGGAGCAGAGCTCAAAAAATGCATCACGTTCGTTCCTGCATGCATGCACTTATTTGCCTGAGATTAATAGAATTACAAACTAGGTGAGAATATCGTAACTAATTATTATTCATTCATCAAATCTTAACGGATATTATGCTTGCCAAGATTTAAGGAACAACATGCAGTTGATACTCGAGATTTAGCATCAAGGTTTTTGACCAAGATAAAACAGGATTGATGGATCATATTCTCAAGTCAATAGTCCAACCAAACATACTTTAAAAGTAAATAAATAGTTATTACAAAAGAAAGAAAATATTATAGACTGAAAAATATCTCACTATATATAAGCATCACCATTCTCAAGTTGACAACATAGATGCTACATGCCGTCATCCAATAAACAGTGGGAAGAGTAAATGAGCGGAACTTTCTTTTCTGGAACAGGTACATAAAAATAGTTGCATATAGTGTAAAAAAAGAATTAAATCCAGACCCAGTTTCCAAACATGCTGACTTTGTCGGAAACCAAACCACATTGTTCTTGTACACCACAAGCACCTGACTCAAAGTCTGCCATGGACCTTCACCAAACAACTATAGCAAACTAATCTTGCACTTCCATTAAATACTAAATTAGAATAAAATTGTAACCTGAACCACATACGCACCAGACAGGATCGACACAATCAAAAGCTTTGATTGAGCTATGACACAACATTATCCAGATGGACTTTCCAATGATCAATCCGTAATTGGGAGCTACATAATGCATAGGTCAACATAAAACATATTACCAGGTTCAAGTCAAAAATGCTTGTTCTTCCTGTGCAATAATGCAGATATCAAGGGATTATGCAACCAGCAAAATAGGGATTAGATGTCACCTCCTTTTTTCTGTGCCAATACAAGTTCAGAAAGAGTACCAAATTTCAACAAAAAGACCTTACAAGATCTGAGTCCTTTCTCCTCAAAATATGCTCAGAATTGTGTGCATGGAAGATATTTCCAAATGCAAGATTTGGCTATATACTGGACAAAGAGAAGATCTTACAGGCATCTTTTAGTAGTATCTCAAAATTCAGTGGAAAGAATGTTTCATTGTAGGTCAGTTGAAAAGGATGTACAGAAGACAAATATAGAAAAAGACCAGCACACCAGCAAGCAGGTTGTTAAAATACCACCAACTAGTTGGTTGTGCAGACAACAATGGTAAAGATGGTATGATAAGGAAGTGCAAAAGAGAAAATCAAGAAACTACTTGATAAGGGCTTTAAAAAGCATAAACCTAAAAAAAGTTGCCAAGTACATTAGTTAGATAGGGATGCACCTTAATGCTGTGCTGAAAAAGATTGCAACCCCAAGAACATCAAAGTGGTTGACCATAGCTCTATCAAGTCCATTTAAAAGCTGATACCGCATGTTTGCATAAAGTCCTAAGAAGGCACCATATCCAAGAGCGTTGGTACTTACAGAAGGAATGGACACCGACAACCTACTGCAAATTTAAGTTCGAGTAAATATCAAGATCAAGCTTTGACAAACATTTGAAGGGGTGATAATACATAAGAAAATAAATATTATATACGAACCTCCCATCCCTCTTTGCTGCAAAAGCTTTTGACAAAGCACCTTGAACTGATCCTGTAGTTAATCCAAGCAGAGAAAATTCTGCAGCCTTGTAGAAGAAAGAATAAACTCTTTTCTGCAAATCAAATTCCCTCATAGGATAGCTCTTCTCGAAGATATTGTTTGGAAGTTTCTGGATGGTGTTTTCCAAGTCAAAGCGGAATGTATTCCCATACGAACGACAAGGTGCAAGGCTCCAAACCATTATTCCATTACAAGTCATTACAGTAAGGACATTAACAAGTGCCAATTGCCATTCTTGCTTCATCCTATTAAATATATCAGAGAAATTAAAAAAAAAAAACCCAACATATAAATGACAATGCCTTTCATGTGTGATTGAAATTGTACCTCTCTTTGCGATTCTTAAACTCCCACCAAAGGGAACAAGCACAAGTTACGGTCTCTTCTAGGAGTAGTTTATACAAGAAAGATGGATCTGCAATCATCCTGCATATCATAGCAATAACTGATAAGTGACAATGGCTTAGGCTCCAATATACATAGGATGAAAACTGATTTTAGTATGTCACCAGAATTTGTCCCCATATAGTTATATTTGGAGCATGTTTTATGCATTTTATAAAATGTTCCTTTTAAAAGTTGTTCAGGTTCAAGTGAACAATGAATTAAGTTGGCCATGGGACACTTAATGTGTAACTATTCAGTTGCCACAATGTCATAGTAACCTAACAGGAAGGATTTGTAACTATTTAAGATTTCTTAGAAACCACTCTAAGAAGACACTTGAGAAGGTAAGCCAAATTAACAATAACTACTGATTTTCACTGAAAATCCAAACATCAGTGTAGCCTTTGCTGTAGTCTCTATCCAGCAATCTCTCTTCTCCCACTACCTTGCTCTGCACCTCTACCCACCTCACCTTACTAGAGCATAATGTTTTTGAAACTCATGTTCCAGCAGCTCACTGACCATGCATGCCAGTAAAAAATATAAACCTATTTCATGATCTGCAACCCGTTCTTCATCATGTGATCATAGCATTTCAATGGCAAGGTATAATCAAGCTGATCCATGGTCTAGAACCTCTTTTTCTATACATGAAACGTAGAACTTTAAAATGATGATCAACGGATTAGAATGCATTAATCATATCCATTGCAAACAACCACAAGCATGGTCACAAAATTTACGACAAGTTGTGATGCCCCAACTAAATGTAGAAGATCATGTTTTGATGACTACAAATTCTAGCACATATTTTAACATGCCATTTCACACCAATTATGAGCACAAAAAATAAAACATACTATAGTCTTCTGTACAGCTTCAATGTCTTTGTTGACCATGAAACAAGTTATAAAACACATTACCTTCCAACGAAAGCCCTAGATAACCATTCTGGAAGTGTTCGAGATATGGCTCTAGAAACAGTTGGTCTAGCATTCATTGCCAAGAACCGGACCATTTGAGCAGAACTGATCAATCCCTGCAATGCTCATCCATTTACTATATCATGAAAACATTTTCAAACAACCAATTGGTGGAAATACGAAATATACCATTTCATAAGCTTGTCGAAGACCAGCAGGCAAGTTTATCATGCTCTTGTACCACTCCTGAAGCACAGCATCTACAAATTTCCTGTCAAAAAGCTGATGACAGTGTAGTAATGAAGTGCACATTAGCCTGAAAGATAATTAAGCAAGGAAAAAAAAGTGCATTTGCTCTTAAAAAAAAGGCAACGAGCACACAAGGCTCCTCCCAATGTGGGAAATAAAGATATGGAGACTAGATTCTATTAAATGGAAACAAGACTGCTTCTGAAATACAAATAGTAGATAAGACTGTTTAGAAACTTTGCAAAGAGTACGAGTGGAAAGTACATTTACACTTAACAAACATAAAAAATTTTACAAACCTCTTGAAGGACCATGCGTCTTCTAAGCAACCCACCTTCATCTCCATCATCCTCTTCATCAAAATCATCAAAGTAATCATCATCATCACCATCATCATCTCCTCCATCACCCCCACCATGGAAATTTTTCTTTCCAATGTCACCACCTCCTCCACCAACTGCTAACTGCAACACCCAAATAATGGATAAGGATAAGCATGTGAAGAAAAGTAATAGAGCATTTAGATCCACCCATGTCCAAACAATTCAATTTTACTATCATTCCACAAGACTATGAATCAGATTTGATGACACAATACATCTACCCTCTCCAACTGTAAATCAAGTTAATGTTGGTGAAACAATTGCTAGAATATAAAAACAATGGTCACAGAAAAAGCTAAACATGTTATCAAAATTTATCTACCAATTAAATCAACAGGCATTAATATAGAACTTGACACAAGTCGGTTATTCTAATATAGCACTTTCAACTAATATTTTCAGTTTCGCATAATGCTCTGGTGTCAGTAGATGGCTACCAGCAACTACCAGCATGCAGTCAGAACCAACCTGCTGCAGGTTAAGATGCTCTGAACAATCCACGACAGTGTGCTAAGTGCCACCGTTATGTTGGCAACAAGTGAGTAGTTTGAGACATTAAGAGAATTTTTGAATTGGAGAAACTCTGCATATGTAAACACATATAACTCAAAAATTAAACAGAAGAAGAGAAGGTATTTTCCTAAAAGTTTGGATCCTATTAAATTTGTAGATCCAAATTCTCCCTCCAATTCATATGGTTCCTTCCATTTACAATCCATCTATCCATCCTTTATGACACACGTTGAGATATCACAGGTGATTAGATGGTGGATCAAGTGTGCATTAATAGTTGGGGTCTGTCATCAATAAATAATTGAGAAGTATGATGGGAGAGGTCTGTGATGGACAGAATCGTACAGCTATAATGGTCAATGAGAATTGGAGAGAATCTTAAAGATCATTGCAAACATTCATATGGTTAACGTTTGATAGAACAACAGACTTAACCAAAAAATCTTGTTTCCAATGTCCAATTCTAGAAATTAGTTGCACTTACCTAAACTAACAACAGTTGACTGAACTCATGCAAAGAAGCAAACTTATAGAACATTAGTACGTCTCGACCATCCCAAGTTGGTGCCAAGTTCATTGAGCAGAAGGAAAGGACATGTTCAACTATGAGCAACACCTAAGTGTTCCCTTAAGCATGAAAACAAAGATAAAGGATTTGCGTAGGGAGTAGGCAATCCTTCTTCAACGACAAGGAAAAAGAGGGCATGGAGAACCTAAAAAGCTAATGGAACTAAATCCTTATTTTCCGAATTCCAATAAAAAGAAGCACGAACCCTAAAACTTTATTCCCATACCTCCGGACTAGTCCTCGTCGTCTTCTGTGACAGATCAAGCTTCGACTTCTCCAGCGTCACCGCGCCGAAGGCTCCATACTTGCCCCCTTTCATTACCGGCATCGCGGCCCCGGAAGTGGCGGCGGACGATAAGCAGGAGGGCGGCCCAGACTCGGGCGACAACGCGAAGCTCCGCTCGAGAGCGTCCCTGACGTCGGAATCCACGGGCGCCGGAGCTGCGGCAGCGGAGGTCGTGATTCTAAAGGCGGTTCGGGTCTTCCTCGGGCCAAGACCAACGGTGGATAGGAGAAGTCGTGTGCGGAGATTAGGGTTTCGGGGCAGCGAGAAGGACAGGGGTCTGGGTAGAGCGGCGACGTGGTGGCGGTGGAGGGCCATAAGAGGCCGTGGAGGTGTGGCGGTGGCGGTGGATTGTAGGGCGGCGTGCGAATGCATCGCTTCCTCCGCTCTCTCCCTCTTCCTCTTCCTCTTCCTCCCTCCGTTTTATCCCCTTTGCTATCCTCCACTTCCTATTCTTATCATCGCATCGCCTTCATATCCCCCGTCGGGTAGGCAGCCCCATCCAATTGCTATTGGTTGCTACGAGTGGTTCCCACAGGGTCCCACGAAGAGATCCAATAACGAAAGCCCCTTCTATGCTTGTGTCCCGGCCAAAGACACACGAGACTCGCCCTCGGCTGTTACCCTCTTGGGACGACCTGATTCGGTTTAGTGTAAAGAACGGTCCAAATAAACCGTAAATTGTTCGATCTCAAAACCGAACCAGACCGATCGAACGGTTCAATTTTGTTAATTTTGGTCACAAAGATGAGGAAGAAGCAATCCACACATCCTTGCTGCCACAAGGGAGAGACCGTTTCAACAAATTAAAGATTCATATTATTAGTAATTATTTTTCAGAATGTAATTTCAAAATTACAAAATAAAAAAATTCTTAATTTGGTCTAAATTTAGTAGGAAAAAGGATTTTGAGTTCCTTAGAAATTGAGTAAAAAAATTCTGTTCTATAAATCAGGCATCTTCCTGCAGCAAAGAAGCCATCCACCTCAGGATTGCTATGTTAAGGCAAGAAAACGATGATGAGAGATTAAGAACAGCAACTTATACACATTGATTTCCCAGATAAGTTCTCCTGACCTTTAAACAACAATTTGTAATCGTGTCTTACTAGCAGAAGGCACTAATACATTTGACTGGTCACAGAGATCCAATAAGCAAACAGATACTTAAATGATGAATGCACCCTTTTCATCTCTGTACAAAGAGTTCAATTTAGATAAGATGCTGTTCATTTATCTCAGATCAATTATATTACACAGCTTATGATGCCTCCAGAACATTGAGACAAAATGGGTCATCAAACCAATCACATTTATCATAATATAATTTCTGCTAACTAGAAGCTAATGCCAGATAAAATTAGACTTTCTAGGTTTTCGCTTGTAGTGCTGCTGCTTGTTATTTTTTTGCTTGTTGTGCCAGTTAAGTCCTGCTCTGTTATTTAGCATTGCGAATGTAGGTAGACAGCAGAACAAGGGGAAGTAGACAATCACTGTAGAAATTGGAAGACAAAAATGATCCACATCTGGCTGATGACCATTCAATGCTCTTGGGATAGATTCTGCAACTGTTGTATGAAGCAGAACATCTCATCGAAGGCGTCTTATGATCCCAATGATCTTTTATTTTACTGGATGCAGGTTAAGAAACATCAAGTACCCCTCTAGTCAAGGACTTGGGGCTTGGGCATCCTCCAACAGAACAGTTTTGATCTAAGCCTTGATTCTTTGCAAGGTCTGAAAGAAAAAAGATTGCAAAGTCAAAAGAATACTACTATCAGGAACTTGCAGAAAATGAAGTGACATGACGAGGAGCTGCTAAATGATTGATGCCTTAATGGCACCAAATGGATCAATGTTTCAAAACTAAAAGTTCAACAAAAAAGATGCACATGAATCATCAGTTTTACAAAAATCATGTCCTAGCCACTGGATTTGGAGCCACTTCTGTTTTGGTCATGATCTAATCTTATGCCAGCACTCGTATACAATCTCCTAATCGGATGCACCCTAATACTTCCAAGGGTTATTGAAGTTAGGTGATTGCGGTTATTAAAAATCTTGAACCCACATTTAAAAAGTTTCACTGGTTTATGAGATTTCGTACCTGGCATCTTTTAGATGGACCTCCTTATATGATTATAAATAGACAGAAACCTTGTGGAATTTTGCCCAGATAAATATGATGGTCCAGTATAGTACTAGTCAAGAACATGAACATATTCCAGTTAGTGCTAAAGTTCATGAAATTAGCAAGTGATCTCATGGAACTTAATTTGTGAATATTCTGCTAATGATCAAACTTGTAGCTGAAATAGCAAAACAGTTCTTTTGTATCTAAATATGTAACTTGTTTGTAGTAGACAAGTGGTTTGAAGGCATCAAGTGTCTTCTCATTTTGTTTTAACCCATTTTCTTTTATTAGTTCTCATCAGACTAGTCACAATATATTTTATGTCATCGGAAAAAAAAACACAAAACATGAGTCTATAGGATCTTTTTTTTTCCACTCCCAAATCATCGTACCAGCTAATAATCTTGTAAATCTGGCCCTTTAGAGAAGCTACAAGGTTAATGATTAAGATCCCACATTATATAAGATATACCATAGGAAGCAAGACTGGCCACTGGAATCAAAAGTATTTATTCTTCATAATCTCATTCAAAATCTTTCAATCTGCAGCAGACTTTGGTATTAAAAAACATCTGCCACTTCATGAATCATGTCTATTGCAATTGGGACGATCAATACTATGACTTCACAAAACCTATTTATCTTAGTTATTAATGAGTCATACTACCAATTCAACCATTACGACCTTTAAAATGTCTGTATTTCCAATTAATTCCCCTACATCCATAATATATTTATTAGAGGTAGTCTTCCACCTATGTCCACCACCAACATTTCTATAGGTTATTTTATAAGTGATGTATTCATTTTATTCTATCCTGAAACCACATCTTATTAACAAGTAAACATTGCCATTTTCAACTTATCATGTCCAGACACCAACAGATTACCATATAAACTAAATAGATAACAATCAACTACAACATGATATGCAACAGTCCAAGAACATAATTAACTTGTATACTTATTATATCATTTTACAAGCCAGAGGAGTAAAATTGTCTAACAGTAAAAAAATACTAGGTAAGGTGCCTAGAACCAGATATAACTTCAAGCATCATGTTTATACTTCTTTCACAAGAACTTCTTGGGTTTATATGTATGACTGATTCATTGATGAAATTGAACAAAAAGATTTAATCAGCAAGTTCGTGGTCAAGAAGTGCACAAGGAAATGACAAAAAAATGCTAGGTTGTTTGTAAATTGTAATTTATATAATAGCATAAATTATTGGGTAAAAGCCAACAATAATTACTTTTATAGGTAGATCTGTACATACTCAGATAAAGGTGAAGCTAAAGAAAACCGTACCTGGAAGGGACTTCATTTTTGTTGATTGGTAATGCAATGAAACATTAAATTGTAGTTAGAGATTAAACAGGTTGAGTTACAAAGCAACGTGAAAATAAATCAATTTAAAGGGTGAAAAGGTGCACTAATAAATACCCATTAAGCATCAATACATACGGATTGATGAAGAGTGGTTTAGATGTAATAGATTTAGCACCACAAATTTATTAATATCTCAAATTCAAATAAGAAATAGAATCAGATTGGAATACCACAAAAATATATCATATTCACACTTACATGGTCTCTTCTCTGGAACTGCAGGTGAACTGAGAAGCTGAGCTGGAATTTAGAATATAAGGGTCATACATGCAAAAATATGCCTCAGATGCTTCCTTGTCAGGAATAGATAGTTCTGATTTGTTTTGCTGCTGTATCCTCAGGCAGATTGCATGAGCAGAATTAGACGAAAATAATTTCCTTTGAAACTTTAGTTTCTTTGGGAAACAGTTAGGTTGAATTTCAGGCTCTGGCACACTACTAAATTCACTCACTTCACCTAGTTTTCCTGAAGAGTATGTTTCAACCTTTCTTTCGTTTTGCAAATTAATTTGTCCATCGGTTGCTACTGATTCAGTATCTTGAACATTATCTTCTGTTTTCCTAACAGTTGTTGCTTTTATGTCCTGATTTTTTGGCAGTGGTTTATCACCAAATTGTGCAATGAAAGGTGATAATTTCTGAGCATGATGAGATGAATAAATCTTGAAAGAACTTTCTATCTTTGCAGATGTCTCTGTCTCACAATCATCACTCATTGTTGAAAGTGATATTTCTTGCTTTCTACCAGAACAGCTCAACAAACTAAATGGTGACTTCTTTGGTTTGGCAGCTTTTCTTTCTGGTTTTGGCACAAATTTAATTCTTATCTCTACATTGCAACGCAGCTCGTGTTGAAGTGCACATGCAATTAGTTCCTGTGACTTTGCTGCCCTGGATACATGGTCAGGATGATAAAATTCCACTTCTACCACTGCAACACCTGAAATTTTTACCTTCATATGTGTTACACAATTCTCATCAACAGAAAAAATATACTATGAATATATGGCAAGGAAAGGAGTAAAATATTAAATAGAAGGAAGAATTCAGTTTTGCTTAGAGCAATCCAAAAGTTTTAGGACTAGAGACATTAAACAGCCCAAGGAAAGATAAAATCCCCAATCAAATGTCAAAAGACATCCATGCTTCCTCTCTCTTTGTTTTGCAATGCTGAATTCTAAACATTATACACGTAACTGAATCTATGTAGGCCACAGCTAACAAGAAATAAGCCATTAACAGTTGTACAGAAGCAGAGAATTGGCTCTAACGTGTATATGTCAAAGTTGAATGTTCAGACAAGAATCTGAAATGAAATACATCCTAGTCCCAGTTTGGCAAGGGGATCAAATAAAGATACAGGGTCATAAAGAAAAAGAATAATTAAAATTAAGTAATATTATGTTTACGTTGTAATATTGTGAAAATATGATGTGCTAGACATTAAGTTCTCAAGACTTGGATAATAAAAAGGTCCAATTCTTGTGTTGTTATGTAATTTGGTATTGGAATGTCATAAGAAAACAGTCTGACAGGAGTCCAACTTCTGCAGTGCCGATAGGGCCAATGAAACATGGAGGATGAATGTTAATCCCAAGAATGCCAAAGTTGTGTCTATTCCTGAATGGACCGGTCAAGTGTGTAAACCATGACTAATATACTTTAAGATGCAAACTATGTGGAAGATATTCCTACTATACCTTCACGAGTATAAACAGAAGATAAGCAACCCTCTTGTTGCAGAAAGCTTCTGAAAGAATTTGATTGACATCTTTGTGTGACTTTTCGCCAGATGCTTTCCAATTTTTTTCTGTTGCAGTTTCTATCCGAACAACCTGGCTTGTTCTCATCGCAAGTATAACAAACAGAGCTCCTGATACCTTCCCACGCCTTGGTTGTGCTTAATATACCATCATCTGTATTCCAAAGATAAATTTCTTACAAAGTAAATCACTTTGTACAACTACCATTCATGATTTGTTAGAATTTAAGACACTTTTATTGTCAGTTTTTAGCTTAATTTCATTTAGAACTAAGCACATTATAGAAATTAAGAAGCAAAACATTTTGGTTCTGTTAAGAAAATAAAATTGCAGTACCTCTTACGTTCTTACCTCTCAAGTAGGTCATTTCTGTACATGCATGAGAGCTGTTGATTTCTGTTAAAGGAGAAGATTCCACTGCACTTAACTGTAAAAGAGCAACAGTGAGCCATGTTGCCTGATTCTTTGATGACCTCAATTGTTTTTCAGTTTCAGAAAGCACTTTTAAGGCATGCCTCAGTTTCTGCATGCCAATGTCAGCTGCTGCGAGAAGGGAATCAGAAAAAGAACTAGCATCAGGACCTAATCGAAGAAAAAAGCATAGGACAATGAATGCAGTAACAAATCAAGGAAGAGGTAAGTAGCATATCTGTTTCGTGAAGTGAATTCACTCTACAGAGTTTTCAACTGAGGTTAGAAATAAGCATTTCATTGCCAATATATCACGTAGTAACATCAGAATCAATCATAACAGTTAAGTCTTATGTTATGGCAATTTCACGCAGAGGAGTTTTATGACAGAATGTACAAAGTGATATATCCTATGCTTTAATTTTTTTGCAAGTATCATCAACTTGATAGGATAGATGAAACAATTACACACAGCCAAAAAATTTAGGATAACTGCCTGATAATTTGATTAAAAATTGTCCTGAGAGAAAACGGGTATCAACCATGACTCTCGAGCAGTTCTCAAGTTTATGTTATCATAACAAGGATATAACAGGTACTACAGCTTTCATTAAGACGATAGAAAAGCCTGATTTCCATCTAATAAATGGAAACAGTGACAGACGAGGCAAATTTACCTGGTAACAAACAGCACAGGAATGGGGCTCCAACCAGAAAAAAAGGAAATGAAGTGGACATTATAGTCGACTGTAAAGGAATTTTCATGCTCCTATGGCCCACTTAGACCCTGAAATTCACTGGTGTATCTCTGTGACCTCACCAATTTCCAAAGAGAGAACCTACAAAAAGCTGGATGTCACAGCATGTGACTAAGCATGATCTCAAACAGAGCATGATTTACCAATTGATCAAGCCACTCAATTTTGTGTTTGAAGTATCTAATACAATTAGATACTGAGTACACATTCTTAATGTTCTAGTACACTTTTTTGCACTGCCTGCGCCAACAATTTAAAGTGAATTTCGAACTACATCAGTACAAACAAACCAGTAGCAATTACACACAGCTTATTTGCTGTAGGAGAATTGGCTCATTTGTTTATTTGTCAAGTGCAAAATTATTGCTTCCTGTATCAAAGCTCCTAATGTGGCCTGCTAGATTCTTCTGAAGGAATTTTTGGAAGGTTGTCCTATAATTGAATTAGCATAAGAGAGACCATAAGGTAGACTTTCCTTTTGTCTAATATCCTTTGAGGTCCTTGGACAAGTCCCTCTCTAGTATAATTTGGTTCAATTATTAACTTGGATCAATTTAGGACGAAAAGTTTTTCCAATACTTCTACAGTATTAATTGTGAGTTATAATCTATGACCACCCACATAATGAAAACAAAATTGTTACAGCTGCTATCTAATTTGCTTTTTCTTTCAATTTGCATTATGAAATATTTGGACAAGAATAAACATGAAGATATTAAGAACCTTATGTGACATTCAAGTAAGAGTTTGCCCCATAATACACAAATTAATGCAATTACCTCGTTGTAATAAGATCTACACCATTCAATATATATAATATGGAGAAGGAAGAGTTAAAGTCCATTGCCAATTTGGTAAATAGAGAACAAAAGCTCATAATTACGTCAAACAATTTGAGATTTTTTGTTCCAGGTGAAAATCATCAGACATGAAAATCATCGGTATTGTGTTACTTACGATGATATGAGTAGTACATTAGTATCGCAAATGACATATGTAACGTACCAGCATGCCTCTGTATGAAACTTCTACCTAGTTCAGATAATCCTGATCTTCCAGCAAGGATGTCCATTATTACATTAGCAAGCTGTGATACTAACTGCAAAGGATCAACCCTCGATACCATAAGCTCTCTAGCTCTTCTAACTGTGTTAGCGGTGTCAGAAGACAGTGCCAAATCCAGCAAATTGAGCAACTCGTCATCAGAAACAACTCCTATCTGCAAAGAAGCAATCAAATAAAATACAATGCAAGATTGGAAAAAAAAATGCAAGATTTATTACAAAAGGACTTTAGAAGAGAATACATCCAAATGCCAATTGCAAATAGAGAAGCCCAAAAAATAATTATCATGACAAGAACTGAATACGCACAAGCTCATTTGTAAGAGATACAGTGATTCTCTTTCCAAGCAATGCAAGCTGATCAAGCATCGTTTCTGCATCTCGAAGAGAACCATTAGATTTTGTAGCAATGAAATCTAGAGCATCCATGTCAAACTCCAATTCCTCTTCTATGCTTATCTTTTGCAACCTGTGGATAATATCAACTTCCTTTATTTTTGGGAAGTGGTACCTTTGGCACCTTGACACATAACTGTGAGGCAATGTGTCCAGATCAGAGGTAATCATAACATATACAGCACGTCCAGGTAATTCATCAAGGCTTTTAAAAATGGTTGCCCATGCCTCCTCTCTCAAGGATTGACACTCTTCTATTATGAAGACCTCAAAACGAGACGAACATGGAACCACTGAAGTATTCTTCTGAAGAGCTTTAAACCTTTCTTTGTGGTTTATCTTAGCAGCATCAAGCTCTTTGATATTTCTGCTCCTTCCGGAGAATAAGAACACACATTCTCGGCAGAATCCACATGGCCTAAGTTCCACATCAGATAGGCAATTCAAAGCAGCCGCAAAAACCCTTGCGGTTGATGTCTTACCATTGCCATGAGGTCCATGAAATAAATACATTGGAGATATCTTTCCTTTTGTTATAGCAAGCAAAAGGGACTGGGAAACTACATTCAGGCCAACCAACTCATTGAAGGATTTTGGCCTAAATTTCTGGCTTAAGCTTCTCGGACTCTGTGGATACCGTGCAGAATTTATACAAGCCGTCTCTGAATGTTCAGCAGATAGCAAAGGTTTTTCCTGTTCTTCATCATCAGAATAAATATTCCGGCCCCTGTACTTTGGTGTTCCTGACCAACAATAACTGATTCCACAACCACTGAAATTAGAACCAACAACATCATTGGATTTGGATTGCGAATCCAGAGTTGCAAAGCCCATGGCCGGTCGTCTTGAACCAGTAGTATGAGCTTCACTGACTGACTTACATGGACTTTCTGCATGGCTCACCGCAGAAGCCGGTTTTCTCGAATTTCTATAAAAAGGCTTCTTTCCTGTTGCAGTGACCCTGTCAGCCAAGTCAAATTCAGGTGCTTTATAAGAATCTACTTCCACTTCAACATGCCTTGTGGAATGCCGAACTCTTGCCGAAGCCAATGACTTACGCGGACGATCTCGATGCGATTTATGAGCTAGTTTGGTTCTTGTCGGTTTAGATCCTCGAATTTTCACCGCACAACTCTTCTCAGGGAAGGTGCTATTCAGATTAGGTATTCTAGAACTAAAATTTGAGCCTGAATTGCTTAGGAAATCCTCAATTTCTTCTTTCAGATGATACTTCCCTGACTGGAGAACATGGTGTTTATTTGAATCATTCATCTCAAAAGGAACATTCAAAGAATTGGCCCCAATGTTCATATGCTCTATAACTGAAGTAAATTTGCTCATCGAGTTGGTCGATGGATCCCTCAGTGATCTGACTCTCTTTAGTGCCACTAGAGTTTTTGAAAGAGGAATGTCCACCGAATGCCGTGGAGCCTCAGCCATATTGTCGACCCCGTCAATTTAACCAGTTAACTCGAGGGAATAAAAAGAAGATATTACCCTTCCTGTTCCATTCCTGCATGACAAGGATTCAGCAACCACATCAACTTAGCAAGCGAGATTAAGTTCATCCTACCAAAAACTCCAAAGAAGGCATCAATGTAGACCAAAGCAAACAAGATAACGAAGTAAAAGTAACTACCAACTGCCGCATTCCAACAGGCAACACTTGAAACAGCAAACGACACGGAAGGCTAAAGAAGATCTTAAGATCTCCAATGACATATATCACAAACAGTATGAAAAATATTGACTGGTTTATTGAGATGCAAGTCGAGCAACTTTAACTTGTTAGGGGAAAAAAAATGAGTGCAGCAACACTAAACTTTGGTAGATCGATAACAAAGATCAGAAGCTATTCACACAGACACTGCTGATACATCACCATTCCAACACATGCAACATAAACCGGCACATAAAGCAGACAAACAAGTCAACAAACCTCATCAAACATCACGAAACCAAGGGAGGAAAAAGAAACCCACATCTTTTACTGTAACACGTTCAAAAGCTTCAAAAAACAGGGAAAGAGTAGAAGCACAATATAGGACGGACCATTTCCTTCCTCCTGAAAGCACAACGGCTCCGAAGCAGACGACAAAATCCCCCAAAAGCCCTCCATTTTCCACGGTACTGAAACAAAGCTAGACATCACCAACCGAGCAAAAGAACTCACCAGGGAGTGCTCCAGGGAAGGAGAAGGCAGCCCATTGCTTTCTCAAGAAACAGCTGTCTGACACCTGAGCCCGGTCTGATCATGGCAGCAGAAACAACCAAACCAGGCAAAAACAGGCGTGGCAGACAGGTAAATAGGCTGGGTGGCGAGGGGCAAAAGCAGGCGATGCGGTCGTCGCCGTGAGGGGAAGCGTGTGCGGATGGGTTTCCCAGAGATTCTTCTGCCTCCGCTGGCCATGGCTCGCCTCGGGAATGGCGAACCCCCCGCGGTGGCGCTGCCGTAAATAGTCGCAGAGGACAGGGGCAAAACAGCGCCACCCGCGGCTGCAACCCCGCCGTTAAGCAGGAAGAAGACGACGGAACGGGGAGGATCGACGATTCCCAGCCGTCCATTAGAAGAGGATCTCGACCGCTCCCTCGTCTGGCAACCTTGGATTCTTTAAGGCGGCATTTATTAGGGCGGTCTCCTGGGAACAGTTGCGCCGCTGTCCTCTACTCCATGTCCGTTTCTGCCCCCCTCCGCCCCCCCTGCCACGTCGCAACCCTCCCGAGTCTCATCCGCGTGCTGTGTGCCTTCCGCTTCAGCTTTGGATACCAAATGGCTTATCGTTGTTATATGGAAGAAGGCCAAGTTTGAATTCACCAACTCGGTTTGTCACTGCATGCAATAACAGCAGGCTGTAGAGTTGGCAAACTGATGTCAATTCAAGTGAGAGAGAGAGAGAGAGAGAGAGAGAGATTAAATTAACATGCCAAGTGGAGTGGAAGAAAGTGGAAGTCTTGTGCCTGTGTCAGAAGTGAAGTTTATCACCTATATTTATTATATATATCAATAACTTGCCCAACATAGCAGTTCAATTACATGACAACTGTTTTATAACATTTAGAGAGAGAGAGAAAGAGAGCATTTCTCATCCAAAATTTTTGTAGGAAAATGTTCTGAAAGACCTAAGCAGATACACAGACAGACTGGGCATTCAGCTTACAAAAGAAAAGACAGAGTCAATTCGGCATCACTGCTGCCTCAAATCTTGTATATTTGTCGGACAATAATGTAATGGAAAAAAAGGAATACATAGAAAAAGCGCCTTTCTCATCACATCACAAATGTTTGTAGATGCATACAAAAGATAAGAACACCAGTTTCTGTATGGTATGCAGTCATTCCATATCAGTACATACCCTTGAAGACAGGATTTGTTCTGCAGATGCTGGCTCCGTATTCCTGGTACTCTGCCTTGGAGTGGCAAGCCTACACCAGAAGGAAGCTTCCGTATTAAATCCCCGCACAGAATAAATGTCTTCGAGTATTAACTTTATGAGAAAGACCAATCTCATACTGCATGTCATGGTTGACTGGTGAAACTACAACCTTATTTATTCATGACTACATACTGAAACGAATGATTTCATATACACAATGCAAAGATGTAAATATTTAAGTCATTTCTTCGACAATTTTCGCTGGTTAAATGTTTATGAAGATTGGGTAGAGTTCAGAATTTACATCGTAAAATTCAGGCGTCGATGCAAGCACAGAACCTCCAAACCAAACTGCATATCTCTGAAAAGGATGACTGACGACATTGACTTCAATGGGTTGAGACTAATAGTCAAAAGCCAATAGAAAAATCAGACCTTGTTGACATAAGCAGGCGAAAAGAGGATTCATTAGACTGCTTACTTTTACATCATCATTGAGTTGGGCATTGGATGTTACCACCCGCGCATCCGCTATCCTTTTTAAATCTCGTTGCAATCTTCTATGGAATTCCTTAAACATTGTTGATCCCCCAGATAACACTATATTCTAAGGCAGTACGAAGGAGAACGTATCAGAGCTAGAAAACCTGTAAATTAAATTGTAGAGACATAGGTGATTTTGATGCTTACCTTATATAAAGCCCTTCTGGTATCAATTGGTGATAACTGAATGCATTTGTCCACGATAGCAGGTAAAGGAGTGGTAAAACTATCATTGTAAATCTCAGGATGGAAGAAGATCTGCACATACAAAACACCTATTTCTTAAAACAAGACAGAGCGATAGGACAGCATATGCTTAACGGGATTATACTTTGTTACCTCGACTTTAGAGATAATGTGATTTAGGAATGTTATTAGTACATTAGGATTTTAGTTTACGGAATTCTGGTCCATTTAAATGAAATTTTGAGGGACTACAATTTTTTTTTAAGAAAGAAAGGTTGCCTTATAATATTTACTTCTTCTCAGTTAGGATATTGCATAAGACGCCCAAAATATAAAGGGACAAACAGCTTGTCTTGTTTGCAAAACAACAAATAATTGATGCTTTCATTTTCCTTGTGCCTCTTTTATTATTACTCGTTCCTTTACCCCGTCTTACTTACTATTTACCATCTTTAGTATCTTGTGTCTTTGTCTAAGAATATTTTTTAATTCTTTATTCTCAGTCAGAAGAAAATAGTGATCTTCTGGGTCACAACGTAAATAATTGAAGATGCATTGTTGCCAAAATCTTTCCATTGCATCCCAATTCTCCACCTGCAAAAAGGGCACTGTAAGATTGAAGGAATCTCCAAGGAACACAAAATTGCAACGTACTGCTTGTCAATTATCATACCTGACCACGATGAATAGGGTAACTAAGACCATATGTAGTACTAGAGTGATAATATATTAGAGCTTCTTCTCCGATTGCAAAATCAAGATCAGCCATTACATTTGCACTGTGCTATGCAAGCCAATTTCCTTTACTGATACTCTTGGATTGATTTGACAAAGACTCATTGACAGCAACCACAGTAGGGATGATGAAAGAAGGTTCAACATTGCCAGTAAATCCCATTTTTGTGTACCTAAGAAAAAGTAAAGCATATCATGGAAGCAGAAATATAACCACAAGTACTCGTAACTGACTGCAATCAAATGAAAGATTATTTATTAGCCGTTTACTATAATTAAAAAATTGCCAGAAGAAAGCATAATTTTGCAGGAAAAATTCATAGCAAGGCTAATTTGTCAATACCTAAGCTTGTAAAGAGGCATTCCATTAGACATGGATGGAAAACCCAGGTTCAGGTTCAGCCAGTAATGTGATCCTAAAATTTCCCCATCTCCTGGTCACTGAACTAGCATTGTCACGGAAGATGAAACCTTGGGTCCAAGGTCTCTCTGCTTAAAAAATAAGGACCCAATCACTTTATTGACTTCAGATAGAATGGTCATGAATTGTGTATAGCTCACCAAACTACTAGTTTAGGAAGAGGAATTAGGATTTAATTATATAAAGATGATACTGCTCCATCCTACTTTCTGAATATTATGATCATGATAATCTTTTTTGGATGAAACCACATTAAAACAATAATTTCTCAATTACTCAATCATTTAACTTATTTTAATGTATCATATTCCTAATTTAATAGTCCAAAAACAGTGTACTTATGATATGTCTTTCAAACATGATGAGATATTCCTAATTTAATAGTCCGAAAATAGCCTTCAGTCAGTCCAATTTCAAATCTTCATGACAATAACCTATGGTTTTCCTTATACTCTTCATCTGTTGGACCTCTGGCATTTCTTCTCTGTTAAAGGCTTTTTGTGTTTCACTTCACAAACTAAAACTAAGAAAAAAGATAATGATGGTGAACATAGAACAATAGTAAAAGCATAAATTAATTGCTCCAAACATATTTGTCATGTTAGGGACAATATTACCAGGACACTAAAAAAGGATAATCATGGCGATCAACGAAGTGATAGTACAAGCATATATTTATTGCTCCATACATATTTGTCATGCAAGGGAATTCCTATCTTTTCTACAGTCATCAGGATATAGTTGTTCTACCTGCACAAATTGAGATCGATGCTGCTTAAATATCTGGTCATTTACTTCCCTGCTGCTTCTGATGATCTTGAACCACTGGCTACCAGGATTGCAAGTTCCATCTAGGCTTAGGCACTTGCATCGATTTGTCATGATAGTACCGTTGTCATCGATGTCCAAGCACACGTTGTTGCCATTGTTAGTGAGATTGGATGAAATATGCATCTTGGAGCTGGATATCAGATCCCATTTTGCAGTGGAGACCTTGCAACCGACTCCCAGCTTTGCTGGTTTGCTCACACCTTCAGGTTGCAAGCAATATTTGGTGCCTTTTAGCACTAGATTTTTCTGTCTGGTGTAGCTCCAGGCACTTGATTCTGCACATTGGCCCAACTGAAGCTGCTTGAGTTGAGAATTTGTCACAATGCAAAGTCCAGTTGACGGATGGAAAATCATGTTATATGGTGAACTTTTAGGGAGACCAGGACCTGCATCATAAAGGAAAGAAGTTGTTGCTGTTAACACATTCAGCATCGCTCTAAAGTAGCTGCATTTTGCAAAGATGTTCACAATCATAACCCACTATTAATTCGGTCTTTACTGGTTAAAGCGACTCATGGACCAGGTAAGTGTTTATCTTGAAAGGGAGATTGTATGGCAGAAAGTCTCTGAATAAAGCTGGAATTTCTAGCCTTGCACCAGTCCCAACTCAGAGCTCCATATGTCTCATCTAGTCCTAGTTGCCCTTCTCTAATATAATAACTTCCTTGCAATGCCCAAAGAGCCCAATCTATATCCTTTTCGGCCGCAAAACTCAGAAAGCAGCTGAGGAAATGGTTGTCAGCCTCGTTTACTCCTCTTTGATCGATCCCAAACTCAGATAGGAACAAGGGCCACCCTTGCTCTAATAAGAACCCTCCTTTTCTCGTGATGTTACCAATCACCATTGCACAAACTTCATTAGGATTTTGACTCCCCCAGTCACCTCCATCTGAGAATCCATACCAATGGTACTCAAAAACAAGCTTCTTGGTGAAACTTAAATTCACTTGTTTTTCAGACAGGAAGCTGAGGTCTTTGTCATAATCTAGACCTGATAGTATGACAAGAATGTCCGGGTTTGCTGAATGTACGATCTCTGCACCTCTTTGCATGTACGTAAGTTTCCATAAGGAAGAAGAACATGGTTCTTTCTTAAACATTATGATTTCCTCAAAGAATAGACTTATTAGAATTCTTTACCTGTACCAGAGGCTAACGTTTTGCTTTGGCCCTCTGAGCTCATTCCTCAAGCTCATGCCAACCACACTTGCTGAGCTGTTGAACATTGTTGCCATCATTTCCAGACCTCTCAACCATTCATCAGGGTCAAAATACTTGTCCCCAAAGAAGCCATTATCATCATACTTGCTGCAACACCAGCCTGGCTTACTTATCTGGTTGTCCAGTATCACCATGAGGCTGTTGCTGGCTAGATTCGAGACAACAGCCTGTTGCACTTTTCTTAATTTATATTTAATGTGGAGGAAAACACTCGAAAATTGATTTTGAGGGAACAACTTTTGTAAAATGTACAGCATGAAGTACATGTCTTTAGAGTGATTAATGCACAGAGTTCTGTAACATAAACAGCTATAATGTAAGCACAAGATTTAGAAGTTGAACTGTAAGGATACTAGGAAACATAAGGTAGTTTACATGAGCCGTAACTATATAGACCCTAATTTGTGCACTTAAAAGTGTTTAAGTTGCCAAAGCTGCCAAATCTAATTGAGTAAAGTTCTCACTGAAAATTTATAAGTTCCAATATTAGCCTAAATGGATTCTTCATTTTTTGAAACAGCCAAAAAATCGTCATCTTGGTGTAAGGATCTGAAAGTTCAGAATCCATTTTTTGGTAACAAAATATTGACTACAGTTTCAAGCTGATAACATCACAACACTGCCAATATTTTTACAAGATGTGACTGTAATGTTCAGAGGTTCCCATTATCAACCACTAATGACACACAGTTGATATGCAGAAATTTCTAATTATTATTATACCGGCAGAATAATACGATTATTAGCCATTCAGGAAATGGAAATGGTGCTTAAATTCAGATCTTCCCAGCTACTGAGATGGCATGGGACTAACCAAAGAGGAAAAATTGTTGTTCATGAAATTAAGTTACAGGTCTCTTAAATCTTTTCTCTTCCAAATCAAGAGAAAAAGAAAAAAATAAGTGATCCACATGCAATCAAGCTGTCAGGATTTATCTGAACTGTGCTTACTAACCTGCATTAATCCTATCAAGGATCAAACAGTGATAAGAAACATTTTGTATGCCTATTTTCGCTTCCGAGTCAAAAATTTACTAAACTGAAGTGGTTTCATATCTTACAGAGCGAGAGAGAGGAGTAATTATAGTAGGGCCAGAAGCATATCTTCTACTTGGAGCAGACATTTCCCATCCAACCTTGAAAAAGAAATATAAGCTCCCTTGTTTCAGGAGCTTATGGGAATAAAGAAGGATAATTTATTGAAAGAAAGACAAATCTAGCATTAATGCTAACCTATCAAAACTAATCTGGGGGAAAACCAGCATCAAACACGCAACAGGTGGCTCGATTATTGAGGGAAGCGCATGAATCTAACCAAAGTTGAGCTTGGCTGACCTGGAAGGCCTGGACGAGGGTGAGGTCAAGCAGGCCGGGGTTGTTGACCCGGACGCCGGCGGCCGACTCCGCGAGGCCGAGCCGCTCCAGCGACTGCCGGACGGTGAGCGACCCGAACGAGGAGTCGGTGAGCAGGTAGAGAGGCCAGGTGAGCCTGACGCAGTTGAACCCCATGGCGGCCACGCTCTTGGAGATCGCGTCCAGGGGCTGCTTGCTCAGCCCCTCGGCCACCGTCGGTTCCAGGTGGGCCGCCCAGTTCACGCACGCCAGCTTCACCCGCCGTCCGTCATCGTCGACGACCCATCTCGAGCTCGTCGAAAGGGGGAGCGCGATGGGCGCGGGCGATGCGGTGGTGGCGAAGAGGAAGAGGAGAAAGAGTAGGGAGGGAGTCATGGCGATTGTGGAGCGAGTGATCGCCATTTTGCTCGAGTTCTTGGATCAGCACATCGAGGAAGGGATCGGGTGGAAGCAACAGCACAGGTTGATTCCAAGGAATGGATGACATTGATGTTTCAGCGGGAGTAGGACCGGTTTCCATAGCCAATAATAATAAAATAAAGCGCTTAATATTTAGGAACTTTTTTTTTCTTTTTCTTTTTCTTTTTCTTTTACTATGGATAACTCTTATATTTTTTTTAAAAAAATAATAAAGTATTTATTTTATTATTTACAACCCCTCTCCCCACCTATTTTTTTTATTTTTTTAGATAATATGCGATCGTTATTTCTGCATCCTACCACCGGTACAATACTTTATCATCGATCACCACCCTCCAACCCTATGTTTATCATCGATCGTTGCTATTAGCTTACGATCCTCGTCGATCATCATCATCTAACCTATGCTTTGACTTGTGGCCCTCTCGATATTATATTTCTTTGAGGACTTTCGAGTAGAAATAAGATGAGAGAATAGTTTTAAGATATTATTTTTTTTTTAAAATAAGATCATAAATAGTAAAGCAAGATTGTAAATAATAATCTCCTAAATAAAAATAATAATTCTAGAAAAAACTCCTAATTATTTTAAGAAATTATCACAACGAGTTCTCATTTTTAAAAAATTTAAAAGATCATCTCTTCCTTTGTAAAATATAATATCGTCGTTAGTCTACTCAATCCACGACTCTCTCACCCTCGACCTATTGTTCCCATCAACCCCTTACGGCTTTCATATGCCCCTATTTTGTATTCGTTGTATTCATCAGGGTAAAGTGATAATCTATAAGAATTTTTAAGATATGCTCATATAAAAATAAAATACCGATTATATATTTTTGTATAATTTGAATATGATTTATTTGTTGTTAAATTGTAATATATATATATATATATATGTAAAAAATATTATTAGCGCATTCTAATTTGAAATAAAAATTATATTTATCTTATTTTTCAGCTTCGCTAATGAAGAATGACAACTATAAGATTTTTCTTTTTTTGGGGGTCATATTTTGTAACACTTTTAACTATTGAAGGGTGATATGACAGATGCCGACCTGGCTGCCAAGTCATCACGCCCTCGGACACCTGGGTTGCTGACGTGGCCAACTCGACGTGACTGATCGACCGGTTGTACGAAGAACGCCAGGAGTCGTACAGCCGACCTGGCACAGGTAAGGTCGGCCTCTCCCCACCTGCAAGCGCACGCCTCACCACCCGTACGCCAGGCATGGCGAGAGGCATGACGGCATGGTAAGGAGTGCGGCAGCATGGTGAGTCATGAATGCGGTAAGATCATCAGGTACGAACAACCTACAGCACCCACTATAAAAGCTCCTGCACCTCCACGGGGCAGGGGGATGGGAAAAAAACCATTAAACTGACTTGATCGTCGGAGGGGTCACGTCGGGAACCTACCCGACCCGACCTCCGTGCAGGAACCAGCGGCCGACCCCAACAGGACGACCCCTTCTTCACCCGGGCTTCGCCACTCCAGCATCAGAACTCCCGAGCCGACCCCTGAATCACCGCTCATCCGGACCAGCTCCACTCTGTGCCGAAGAGATTGTGAAGCGGGCGGCCTAGCGCACACGGGCTTGGACCAGCGAAGGCTTGCTCAGCATATTTGAAGGCGGAACATACCTACTAAGCAAGCCCCCCCCCCCAGAAAAGTCACTATCATTTTTGGCGCTAGAAGGAGGGCCCATGTCGCCAGAACGCCCACTCGCTGACCGTGGCACAGAGCGCCGGACGGAATCTGATCACCCTCCATCGGCCGAGGAAGCCCCGGTTGCCATGCCGACTCCCAACCGTTTTTGGAGAATGATGACTGACCCCGGGTTCCCATCACTCGCGTCGAACCCTGCACCCCCCATGGTCACTGCCGAGGCCTTCCTCGGCCTCACCAACCAAGTCCAAGCACTTGCAAGCATGGTGCAGACTATAATCTCGTACCTGCCACAACTGATGCATTCGGCGGCACATCAATCAGTGCCTCTGCGGGCAGAGTCACCACTGGCCCCAAGTCGAGGAATCCCGCCAGTCGCCGAGGTGCCACCGCCCCGAGTCACCGAGGCCCCCCCACCTCGGGTCCCGGCTTCACCGACGTCGACACCAACCCGATCCCAAAGCCGCTCTCACAATCCGGCACCGACTGAGCCTGACCTCGACATCCTGTCGGCTGACTCCACCGACTCGTTGAGGGAGCAAGTCCGTCGAGTCCATCAGCGACTTGACGAGGTTCAGAAAGAAGTCCTCAGATCGAAAGACGAGGCCGGGGAAAGCTCTAAGGGAGGCTCCCCATTCACCCCTGAGATACACTCCAAGCCCCTGCCAGCCACCTTTAGGCTACCAGCCCTCGAGCCCTATGACGGCAGTGGAGACCCAATAGAGCATGTCGCTACATTCCGTGCCCAGATGACCCTTTACGACACCTCGGAGGCACTGATGTGTCGAGCCTTCCCGACCACCCTCAGAGGATCGACCAGAGCCTGGTACGCTCGGTTAAAACCCGCATCCATACCGTCGTTTGACGTATTAACAAGGGAATTCGAGTCAAATTTCTTGGCAAGTGCGTGCCCAAGGCCCACCACAGCCTCGCTCCTCGGGATGGCCCAAGGGAGCGACGAGCCCCTCTCCCAATTCGTAAGAAGGTTCACCTCACAAGTACAGGGCATCCCAGACCTTCATCCGTCCTTGGCCATCCAAGTATTTCTGACGGGGCTGAAGCCGTCAAGGTTCTTTTGGTCGTTGATCGAGCGACCACCGACGACTCTGCCCGAGATGTTGCAACGGGCACACCAGTATGTGGCGGCCGAGACTCTAATAGCCGGCAAGCGGGACGAGGCGAAGCGCCCTCGGGGCGAACAGTCTCGTGGGCATTCAGTCCCGCCTCCCAAGAAAAGGGAGGACAGGTCGGGCCTACTGCCAGCCAGACCTTCTCCGATTCCCCTCAACTCAACTCGAACGGAGATCTTCTTCCAAATACGGGAGAAGGGGCTCTTGAAGGCACCGAGCCCCATGAAGTCACATCCCGAGCGGCGTGACAAGAGGAGGTACTGCCGGTTCCATCGAGAGTATGGTCACGACACCGAGGAATGTCGCGACCTCCAATACCAGATTGAGGACCTTATCCGGCGCGGTCATCTGCGCCGATACGTCCGCGAGCAGCCCCCTCTCTCGGACGGTCGACCACCCCGAGACCTGTCCCCCCGACCGCAGGGCCCGGTCGAAAAACAGATCGACGTCATCTTCGGCGGCCCAGCATCAGGCGGCAACAGCTCGTCGGCGCGCAAAGCATATGCGCGATCTGAGGCCGGGAAGAGGACGCTACATCACGAAGAACTCGACGTCACGTTCAGGTCGCAAGACGAGGGGCACTCATCTCACGATGACGCGCTAGTAATCTCAATCCGCATGGCAAACGCCTACGTCAAGCGGGTTATGATCGACACGGGGAGTTCGGCCGACATTTTATATTTCGATGCCTTCCAACGGTTGGGACTGACCGACCTAGACCTCACCCCCCTAACATCTACCTTGACAGGGTTCACTGGGGATTCCATTTCCCCTATGGGAACGACTATGATCCCTGTCACGTTCGGGAGAGAGCCGAGGTCAAAGACACTGATGGTATCATTCATGGTGGTCAGGCTCCCATCCGCATACAACGCCATCATCGGGCGCCCGACCCTAAATCGGCTCAGGGCGGTCGTCTCAACGTAACACCGGATCTTGAAGTTTCCGACTCGAGCCGGGGTTGGTGAGGTCAGGAGCGACCCGAAGGAATCCAGACAATGCTACTTGACGGCGACAACGCTGTGCAAAAAACCAAGAGTCAAACCGATCGACGCCGCGCCTCCAGACCCAGTGGAAGACGCCCGGGACGCCCATTCCGCGGAGAAAGTTCTCGAGCTACCATTGGAAACGAGCCGCATGGGCAAGCTGGTAAAGGTCGGGTCGGAGCTTACGGAGAATCAACAAGTTCAGCTGATAGACTTCCTGAGGAGGAACGACGACGTTTTCGCATGGACCCCGAACGACATGCCAGGGGTTGACCCAGAGATTGCCCAACACTACTTAAACATCTCCCCCGACGCCCGGCCGGTGAAGCAGCGCCCGCGGAAATTTGCTCCGGATCGCCATAAGGCCATAGAAGACGAGGTCACTTGCCTGTTGGACGCACAGCTCGTCGAAGAAGTAAAGTACCTGACCTGGTTGTCCAATGTTGTACTCATTAAAAAGGCAAATGGAAATTGGCGGATGTGTGTTGATTATACTGATCTCAATCGGGCTTGCCCGAAGGACTGCTACCCGCTTCCCCGCATCGACCAACTTGTGGACGCCACGTCCGGGCATCAGCTGCTCTCTTTTATGGATGCCTTTTCGGGATACAACCAGATCCAAATGGCCCCGAGGGACAAAACAAACACGACATTTATCACGCACAATGGGACATACTGCTACAAGGTGATGCCGTTCGGATTGAAGAATGCCGGCGTGACTTACCAGCGCCTCGTAAATCGAATGTTCAAGGATCAGGTCGGAAGGAACATGGAAATATATGTCGACGACATGATAGTCAAAAGCCGGCATGCCGAGACCCATCTCTCCGACCTGGAGGAAACATTCCGCACGTTGAGGAAATACAGGATGCGCCTCAACCCGGCGAAGTGCACTTTCGGCATCACGATCGGGAAGTTCCTCGGCTTCATAGTGCATCAACGAGGAATCGATGCCAACCCCGACAAAATCAAAGCCATACAGGAGATGCAGTCCCCTAAGACCATAAAGGAAGTACAACGACTTACGGGAAGGATAGCGGCCCTGAGCCGCTTCATTTCCCGGGCCGGAGACAAGAGCTCAGCCTTTTTTCGCGCATTAAAGTCGGCGAAGGACTTCAAATGGACCCCCGAGTGCGAGGAGGCCTTCCACCAACTCAAAAGGCACATCGAGAACCTGCCGCAGCTAGCTTCGGTAAAAGATGGCGAGCCCCTCGGCCTATACCTCGCCGCGACTGATCTGGCAGTCAGCTCGGTCCTGGTAACGCTTGACAAAGTCGGGGAAAGGCCGGTTTACTACACCAGCCACGTTTTGGCAAGGCCTGAGCTTCGATATGCCCCCATAGAGAGGATAGCTTTGGCACTGATCCTGGCCTCCAGAAAACTAAGGCCATATTTCCAGACACACCCCATCAAAGTAATAACCGACCAACCCTTACGCCAGATCCTTTCTAAGTTTGATGTCGCAGGTCGGATGCTGAAGTGGTCGGTAGAGTTAGGAGAATTTGATATCGAGTACGAGCCAAGAAAGGCAATCAAAGGCCAAGTGCTCGCGGATTTCCTATCGGAGCTCATGCCGCCACCAGTTCTTCAAAGTCCGCCCCCCAGATGGACCTTACATATTGATGGGTCAGCCAACTCGGAAAGAGGAGTCGGCTTGGTGCTCAAAGACCCCTCCGGCCACGTTTACGAACACGCCTTGCGATTGGGGTTCAGAGCTACAAACAACGAAGCCGAATATGAAGCGCTCATGTTCGGCCTCAAGGTCGCAGCCGACCTAGGGGCAGAAGACATAGAGGTGTTCACCGACTCCCAACTCGTCGTCGGCCAGGTTAATGGCACGTTTGAAACCCGGGAAGCAGCGATGATCAAATACCTTGCCGAGGTGCGGCTGGCGGCGACGCGGTTTCAAAGGTGTACCATCACCAAGGTGCCCCGCAATGAGAACACGCAGGCCGATGCCTTGGCCAAATTGGCCTCCTCCCGCGCGACCGACACACCAACCGGAGCAATGGTAAGGACCGTCGGGCCACCCATTGGTCCGACCATCATGACTGTCGGTCAAGAAGACGGAGGCTGGACCAACGAGATCCTCCACTTCAAACAAGCGGGAGTCCTCCCTGAGGACAAGGTAGCTACCCAAAGAGTCAGAAGGGCGGAATCGTGGTACTGCATCATCGATGGCCGCCTCTACCGGCGAGGCTTCAGCCGACCCCTGCTTCGCTGTTTGAACCCGACCGAGGCACATACCACCTTAGCCGAGATCCACGAGGGAATATGTGGAGACCATGTCGGCGCGCGCACCCTGGCACACATGGTCCTCAGGCAAGGTTATTATCGGCCCACACTACGAAAGGATGCCCAAGCTTACGTTCGAAGCTGTGAGCCATGCCAAAAGCACACCCGACTCCAACATAGACCGATGGTACCACTTTCGACTGCCGACTGCGCATGGCCCTTCGCCCAATGGGGAATGGACCTCCTCGGCCCCTTCCTCCCAGCTTTGGGACAGAGAAGGTTCTTGATAGTCGACGTCGACTATTTCACCAAGTGGCTCGAAGCTGAGCCGCTGGCTTCCATCACCGAGAAGCAAGTCGAAGGGTTCGTATGGAAGAACATCATAACCAGGTTCGGCCTCCCAAAGGCGATCATCACCGACAACGGCACACAGTTCAACAACGCAAAGTTCAAAGCGTTCTGCCAGAGCTATCGCATCCAACTAAAGTTCAGCTCGGTTGCTCATCCCCAAGCTAATGGCCTGGTCGAGGTAACAAACCGAGCCATCCTTGAAGGATTGAAAAAGAGGGTCTCCAACGCCACAACTTCTTAGGTAGAGGAGCTCCCGAGTGTCCTATGGGCGTTGAGAACGACCCCTAAAACCCCGACGGGCGAATCACCTTACAGCTTGGCATTCGGGACGGAAGCCGTGCTGCCCCCCGAGGTGGTTTTCCCGACCCTCCGAATTCAGACCCAACGTCAGGAGGAGTCCGATTAGCAGCTCCGTAGAAACCTCGATCTATTGGAGGAAAGACGGGCCGATGCTCATCTCCGAGCACTGGCCTACAGGAGGGCTGTCGCAAAAATCTACAACCGACGGGTACGCCCACAGCACGTCGGAACGGGCGACCTGGTGCTCCGAAAGACCGAGGTCAGTGATCCGACTCGGTCCCGTGGCAAGCTGGCCCCAAACTGGGAGGGTCCCTACCGGGTCGTAGACACTATCCGAGAGGGGACTTATACACTGGTGACCATGGAGGGTCGGGTATTGCCGAGAACTTGGCACATCACAAACTTGCGAAAGTTTTACGTGTGACCATGTATTACAACTCATACCGAATTGAAATGCAATGATGGCACCAAAACGTCCTGGCTTGTATTAACTTGTGACAAGTACAAAACAGGTCAGGGCCGATATGAGGGCTACCTGACCCGAGTTACAAGCTTCAAAAGAAAAAGGAAGAGTACAAAACAGGTCAGGGCCGATCTGAGGGCTACCTGACCCGAGTTACAAGCTTCAGAAGAGATAAAAACCAGGTGGAAAATAAAATCAAGACTCGGGAGGCGCCGAGTCGTCAAAATCCTGCTGACGCTCCATTGGTACTGAGTCATCCTCGGGGTAAATGGTGAACGGATCCTCTTCGACGTCGGCATCGGGGTGGCGGGCACGAAAGCAAGCCCGCGCCACCCGATACCCATACTCGTAAGTGACCCGCCCCATCCGTTTTAAACCCTCTTTGAAGCCGAGTGACCCCTTGTATTCCGTGACGGCGGTTACTGGCAACTCAGCTCGGGCATGCTCCAGATCCTTCACCGATTGCAGCAGCTCGTCGTCCATCCTCCTGGCCCTGGCGCGGGCCTCTTTTAGCAGATGCTGGGCATCACCCAGATGGCCCCTCAGCTCTCTTTCCGAGGCCTCATGCCGGAGGAGCTCCTCTGCTTTTTCAGCCTTGACTTTCTCGAGCTCCTCCTTCAGCCTGGACGCCCGCTCCTCGGCCTCGGCAACCGCCTCGGGCCCGCCTTTGGACTTCAGGACGTCGAGCTCCTCTTGCTGCTGCTTGACTCGATGGTCCATGAAGGTGATCAACCGACCAGCATCATGGACCCGGTCGATCAACGCCATTTGAAGGTGTTGGCTCTGCACGGAAGGACTCTGTTAGAAAGAAAAAGAAAAGCGAGAGGAAAAAGGGGAAACGAACTCACAAGTCGGCAGACTTACCAGGACGAGCTCTTTGGTGGCTCGGGCCATCAAAACCTCCGAAGGGAGCGTGTACAGCTCCCGCGCCAATTGGGGGTGGAGAATCCCCCTTTCATATTCCTCGGCGGCCGACGAAGTGTGCCACACCTTCGTCGAGTTTCTCAGTCCCGCCCACCGAGCCTGTAGCTCCTTCTCGGGGTCTTGGTGCCCCAGGTCAGACATCATCAGGGCATAGTAGCCCTGGTCTCCCTTGTAGACCTTTGTCCTGAAGAGGTCCTTCATGGACCTCGGATGCTCATGAACCGGAGAAGCAGCCCCCTCCTCAGACTCGGCGGGTGCTTCCGGCCTCGCGGGCGACGCGGCTGGCTCCTTACCCTTGGAGCGGGATCGGGAACCACCTTCGCCGACCTGGGACTTATGCTTCCTCGACAGCACCTTTGTCTTCTTGGCGGATTTTCCCGTAGCGTCGGCCCGTTCAGTCGGGGGGGGGGGGGGGGAGCTGGCCTTTTCGTCGACGCCCCCGGAGCCTCCCGAGCTGGGGAGGCACCGGCCTCACGGGCAGACGGGCGGCTCGGAGGGGCCCGTCCGCCAGTCACTCTCGGCATCCCGCGAAGATCCCCGAGATCCATCTGGTCTGCATCACAACTTACAGGTCAGTAAAAGGTTAGTGAAGCTTGAACAAAACAAAATGCTAGTACCCTTAGAGGCCGGACTCAAACCCGCCTCAGCGAGCCGAAGCTCGGTCATCTCTTTGATCGCACAAGAAGAGGAGAGGATCCCCTTCAGTCGACCGACCAGGACGGTCTCCTCCTCGGACAGATAAGGGGGGGTGTTGCCAATCGAATGAGCCGACCAGCTGAACCCGAATCCCCAACCCAGACCACTGACATAAAGGTAGCGGAACTTCCAACCCTTATTACTGGAAGGTGCCCCGCTAACCCTAAAACCAACTCGAGCGGTGAGGTAGTAACCGCCCCGACTCTTACACAGGCGAAAACACGCCATGAACAAGTCCCGAGTCGGGATAATTCCCGCTCCTCGGCACTCACCTAAGAAAACCACTAGGTAACGCCACGAGTTGGGCGCTACCTGGCTAGGAGAAATTCTCCACCGCTTCAGGCACTCCTCGATCAGAGGGTGCAAAGGAAACCGAAGGCCGGCTTCCAGGGCATCTACCGAGATGCACATGCCAGGGACGTCCAAGCTATAAGGACGTTGCCCCGGCTCTGGAACATACAACCCGTATTCAGTCGGGATGCTGTACCATGCCCTGATCGCGGCAAGTGACCCCTCGGTCACCGCCGAGTCGAGGTCATGATGTGACATCATGACCTCCAAGTCCCTCTGAACCCGCGCGTCGACAGGCGACGGGGGCCCGGAAGACGTTCCCGAGGAACTAACCCCGGGACCACTATGACTCGACTCCCCCGACTCCGAGGGAGAAACGACCCTGACACTAGTCAAGGAGTCCGACGAGGTCATCGCGACCTGTTAAAAGGGGCTGCCGAGCTGAAAAGGCGAAGGGTGACTATGGTGGTCCGAGGCAGAGGCAGGAAGAAAGCAAAATGAGCAAGTGAGGTCTCTGCACAACCCCTCAACCAATTTATAGCACCCAGGCGAGTCGTTTCAGCTTCCCGAGGTAAGAGAAAACGCCGTCGCCCTGAAGAAACACTCAACGCATTAAATGTGCCATGATTATGACCGAAACCCTAGGCAGAAGACCGAAACCCTAGGATATATATATATATATATATATATATAGATATTTTTATGTATATACATATATATAATATTGTCGTAAGGGCGCAAATCCGGATTTGCGCCCGAGTTCACTCTCTCGGTCGGATCTTCGGATTTGCGCCCGAGTTCACTCTCTCGGCCAGATCTCCGGATTTGCGCCCGAGCTCACTCTCTCGGCCAGGTCTCCGGATTTGCGCCCAAGTTCACTCTCTCGGCCAAAACTCCGGATTTGCGCCCGAGTTCACTCTCTCGGCCAGATCTTCGGATTTACGCCCGAGTTCACTCTCTCAGCCAAAACTCCGGATTTGCGCCCGAGTTTACTCTCTCGGCCAGATCTCCAGATTTGCGCCCGAGCTCACTCTCTCGGCCAGGTCTCCGGATTTGCGCCCGAGTTCACTCTCTCGGCCAAAACTCCGGATTTGCGCCCGAGTTCACTCTCTCGGTCGGATCTCCGGATTTGTGCCCGAGTTCACTCTCTCAGCCAAAACTCCGGATTTGCGCCCGAGTTCACTCTCTCGGCCAAAACTCAGGATTTGCGCCCGAGTTCACTCTCTCGGCCAGATCTTCGGATTTGCGCCCGAGTTCACTCTCTCAGCCAAAACTCCGGATTTGCGCCCGAGTTCACTCTCTCGGCCAGATCTCCGGATTTGCGCCCGAGCTCACTCTCTCGGCCAGGTCTCCGGATTTGCACCCGAGTTCACTCTCTCGGCCAAAACTCCGGATTTGCGCCCGAGTTCACTCTCTCGGCCGGATCTCCAGATTTGTGCCCGAGTTCACTCTCTCGGCCAAAACTCCGGATTTACGCTCGAGTTCACTCTCTCGGCCAAAACTCAGGATTTGCGCCCGAGTTCACTCTCTCGACCAAAACTCCGGATTCACTCCCGAGCTCATGCTCGGTCGGATCTACTCACGTTGCGCTACATTCCCGAGTTCATGCTCGGTCCGATCTAGCTTGCTGCGCCATATTCCCGAGCTCATGCTCGGTCGGATCTACTCACGCTGCGCTACATTCCCGAGTTCACGCTAGGTCCGATCTAGCTTGCTGCACCATATTCCCGAGCTCATGCTCGGTCGGATCTACTCATACTGCGCTACACTCCCGAGTTCACGCTCGGTCGGATCTAGCTTCCTGCGCCATATTCCCGAGCTCTTGCTCGGTCGGATCTACTCCGGCTACGCTACATTCCCGAGCCCACGCTCGGTCGGATCTACTCGTGCTGCACCATATTCCCGAGTTCACGCTCGGTCGGATCTAGCTTCCTGTGCCATATTCCCGAGCTCATGCTCGGTCGGACCTACTCCGGCTACGCTACATTCCCGAGCCCACGCTCGGTCGGATCTACTCGGGCTGCACCATACTCCCGAAGCTCACGCCCGGTCAGATTCACCACCGCATCATTCGAAATCTCCAGAGGTCCGCACTCAGGACTAGTTTAAGGCAATCTCAAACAGCGATCAAGCGCAAGACCTCATCTTCGACACCCCCATCAGGCGCCTCGAGAAGGTCTACCTAGGGGGGGAAGAATGATATGACAGATGCCGACCTGGCTGCCAAGTCATCACGCCCTCGGACACCTGGGCTGCTGACGTGGCCAACTCGACGTTACTGATCGACCGGTTGTACGAAGAACGCCAGGAGTCGTACAGCCGACCTGGCACAGGTAAGGTCGGCCTCTCCCCACCTGCAAGTGCACGCCTCACCACCCGTACGCCAAGCATGGCGAGAGGCATGACGGCATGGTAAGGAGTGCGGCAGCATGGTGAGTCATGAATGCGGTAAGATCATCAGGTACGAACAACCTACAGCACCCACTATAAAAGCTCCTGCACCTCCACGGGGCAGGGGGATGGGAAAAAAACCATTAAATTGACTTGATCGTCGGAGGGGTCACGTCGGGAACCTACCCGACCCGACCTCCGTGCAGGAACCAGCGGCCGACCCCAACAGGACGACCCCTTCTTCACCCGGGCTTCGCCACTCCAGCATCAGAACTCTCGAGCCGACCCCTGAATCACCGCTCATCCGGACCAGCTCCACTCTGTGCTGAAGAGATTGTGAAGCGGGCGGCCTAGCGGACACGGGCCTGGACCAGCGAAGGCTTGCTCAGCATATTTGAAGGCGGAAGAAGGGGTTTAATAGGACAAACGTTGAATAACTAGAAACCTGCTTTATAATTTAAGATATGCTGCTCATGATATATGTAAATCTTCAGATAAATCTCTTGAAGAGATAGAATATATCTGTAGGTTCAGAATCCTTAGATGTTTTTATTAACTTTAAAATGATGAACCATTTACCACTTTTCTGATTCATATCCATTTAAAATTTGATCGAGAGATTAGAGTATCTCTAACGCTCAAAACCTTAACATCTGTTTATAAGCAAATTAATGTCGGGGAGGCGGAGAGAGCCAAACAAAGGAGGAGGCAGACGAAGGAGCATCTCCGCATGCTCAGGTCTCTCATGCCCTGCTCATACGTTCAAAGGGTACGAACGCCACCTACTCGTCTTCCTCGGTTCCTGCTCCGGGGGGGATCGAGCATCCATCATCGGAGGAGCCATCAAGTTCGTGAGGGAGTTGGAGCAACACCTGCAATGCTCGGAGTCCAAGAGAAGAAGTCCCTTCGGAGGCGGGTACCGACTTGTTCAGTTCTCAGCTTCTTGAACAACGTTGTTGCCAGTAAGTAGTATTGCCTGGATTCTCTTGGGTCACTCTTGACCTTGCCGACCCCAGTTCGGGTCGGGAATTTCAGGATCCGATGATACGTGGACATGACTGCCCTGAGTCGATTGAGGGTCGGGCGCCCAATGATGGCGTTGTACGTCGATGGGAGCTTGACCACCATAAACGACACCAACAGAGTCTTCGACCTTGGTTCCCCCCCGAACGTGACAGGGATCGTGGTTGCTCCTAGGGGAGAGACAGAATCCTCAGTGAATCCTATCAAGGTAAACATTAGAGGGGCGAGATCTCGGTCGGTTAGCCCCAACTTTTGAAAGGCATCGAAATACAGAATGTCGGCCGAACTTCCCGTGTCGATCATGACCCTCTTGACGTAGGCGTTGGCCATGCGGATTGAGATTACTAGCGCATCGTCGTGGGACGAGTGCTCCTCGCCTTCCGACCTGAATGTGACGTCAAGGTCCTCGTGATGCAGCGGCCTCTTTCCGGCCTCGGATCGCGCGTAAGCTTTTCGCGCCAAGGAGCTATTGTCGCCTGATGCCGGACCACCAAAGATGACGTCGATCTGCTTTTCGACCGGGCCCTGAGGTCGGGGAGATGAGTCTTGGGAGGGCCGGCCGTCTGGGAGAGAGGGTTGTTCGCGGACATATCGCCGCAGGTGGCCGCGCCGGATAAGGTCTTCAATTTGGTACTGCAGGTCACGACATTCCTCGGTGTCATGGCCGTATTATCTGTGGAAGCGGCAATACCTTCTTTTGTCGTGCCACTCGGGGTGCGACTTGATCGGGCTTGGTGCCTTTAAGAGCCCCTTTTCCCGTATTTGGAAGAATGATCTCTGTTCGGATCGAATTGTGGGGGATCGGGGGGGGGGGGGGGGTCTGGCTGGCAACAAGCCCGACCTGTCCTCCCTCCTCTTCGGAGGTGGCGCCGGAGGTCCACGAGACTGTTCCCTCCGGGAGCGTTTCGTCTCATCCCGCTTACCAGTTATTAGCGTCTCGACCGCCATATACTGGTGTGCCCGTTGTAACATCTCGGGCAGAGTCATCGACGGTCGCTCGATCAGTGACCAGAAGAACCTTGACGGCCTCAGCCCCGTCAGGAATGCTTGGATGGCCAAGGATGGATGGAGGTCGGGGATTCCCTGGACCTGTGATGTGAACTGTCCTACGAATTGGGAGAGGGGCTCGTCATTCCCTTGGGCCATCCCGAGGAGGGAGGCCGTGGTTGGCCTCGGGCGTGCGCTCGCCAAAAAGTTCAGCTCGAACTCTTTTGCCAGCAAGTCGAATGAAGGTATAGACGCGGGTTTGAGGCGAGAATACCAGGTTCTGGCCGACCCCCTGAGGGTGGTCGGGAAGGCTCAACACATCAGCGCCTCCGAGGTGTCGTAAAGGGCCATCTGGGCATGAAATGTGGCGATATGCTCCAGCGGGTCACCGCTGCCATCGTAGGGCTCGAGGGCGTGGAGCCTGAAGGTGGCCGGGAGAGGCTTGGACTGTATGTCAGGAGTGAATGAGGAACCTCCTTTAGAACTTTTCCTAACCTCCTCTCTTGATTTGAGGACTTCCTTTTGGACTTCGTCGAGCCGTTGATGGACTCGGCGGACTTGCTCTTTTAGGGAGTCAGTGGTGTCGATCGATAAGGTGTCGAGGTCGAGCTCAGTCTGTGCCGGATTGTAGGGGCGACTTTGGGATCGGGCTGGCGTCGGTGTTGGGGAAGCTGGGCGGGCTTCGACGACCCGAGGTTGTGGCGCCTCTATGTCGGGCGGGTTTCCCCGGTCTGGGGCCATCGGTGACTTTGTTTGCGGGGGTGCCGCCGGGGGAGCCGATTGGTGAGCCATCTAATGCACGAGCTGGGGTAGGTATGGGATTATGGTCTGGACCATTCCCGCTAGTGCTTGGACCTGGCTGGTGAGGCCGAGGAAAGCTTCTACCATGACCATGAACGACGCGGGGTTTGATGCGGGTGATGGGAACCCTGGGTCAGTCATCATCCTCCAAAAGTGGTTGGGAGTCGGCACGGCTGCCGTGGCCTCCTCCGTTGGTCGAGGGTGGTTATGTTCTGTGTGGTGCTCTGTACCCGAGTCCCCAAACGGGCGTTCTGACGACATGGGCCCTCCTTTTAGCGTCAAATGTTGGGGGAGAATTTGGTGCTTGCCTAGTAGATGCGTTCCGTCCCCGTGTCGGTTGAGCAAACACTGCTGGTTCAGGCCCGTGTGCGCTAGCTCGCCCGTAGTCTTCTTGGTACGGAGTTGGAACTCGGTCGGATGAGTGGTGATTCAGAGCTCGGCTCGGGAAGTCAGCTGTTGGAATGGTGGGGCTCGGGTCGGGAGGAAGTGCTCCAGTTCGGGTCGGCCGCTAACTCATGCAAGAAGGTCGGGTCGGGTAGGTTCCCGACGTGACCCCTCTGATGGTCAAGTTAGTTCAGTGGTTCCTTTTTTTCCCCTTTTTCTCTCTGCCCCGTAGAGGTGCATGAGCTTTTATAGTGAGTGTTGTAGATCATTCGTACCTGGTAACATTACTACTTTTTATGGCCTACCATGCCATCATACCCTTTCACCACGCTTACCGTCCTTGCGGTGAGGCGTGCGTTTGCAGGTAGGGGGTGTCGACCTTACCTGCGTTAGGTCGGCTGTACGACTACTGGCGCCCCCCATACTTGCATCCGACCGGTTGCCCGTGTCGGGTCGGCCACGTCGGCGGGCCAGCTGTCTGAGGGTATGATGATGTGGCAGCCAGGTCAGCGTTTGTCATATCAGTTACATACACTAATTTGAGACATAAAATAAATATACTTCTTAACTAGAAGCGACTTGGTGAGAATGTCTGCAACTTGTTCATCTGTGTCATAGTACTTCATTGTTATAGCTCCATTTGCTACAAGATCTCGGATGAAATGACAGCGTATCTCTATATGCTTCGTTCTTCCATGAAATGTGAGATTTTTTGCCAGTGCAATTGTAGATTTGTTGTCACAAAATATTTCGGTTGCATCTATTTATTTTTGATGAAGATCTTCAAGAAGTCTTCTAAGCCATATAGCATGCTGCTGATGTTGCAGCTACGTACTCTGCTTCCGATGTTGATAATGCAGTTGTTGCTTGCTTCTTTGAACTCCATGATATAGCTCCTGATCCAAGGCTAAAAATATTGCCTGAAGAACTTTTTCTATCATCCAAATCTCCTGCCCAATCACTATCAGTAAAACCAAATAATTTATATTTAAAATTATGAGAATACCATATTCCATAATTTGTAGTTCCAGCAATATAACGTAGAATTCTTTTAACAGCTCCGAGATGATGTTTACTTGGGCTTTGCATGAACCTAGATACTACACCAACAGAGAATGTAATATCTGGACGAGTATGAGTTAGATAGATCAAACCTCCAACTAAACTTCTGTAGTATCTTGTATTTGTCAAACCTATACCATCTTCAAGTTTCAATTTCTCATTTACATTCATGGGTGTAGCTACAGCTTTGCATTTAATCATATTAGATTTTTTGAGCAGATCCATTGCATACTTTCTTTGTGAAATAAAAATTTTATCTGATCCTTGCTTCACCTCCAACCCAAGAAAATAGTGCAGTAAACCTAGATATGACATTTCAAACTTATTCATCATGCATTCTTTAAATTCTGCCACAACAGAGTCAGAACCCATATATATAATATCATCAACATAAAGGCAAACCATAAGAATATTATTTTCACATTCCTTCTTTAGATAAAGGGTAGGTTCATTATCACTCCTTTTAAATACATTTTGATGAAAATAACAATCAATTTTACTGTACCATGCTCTTGGAGCTTGTTTAAGCTCATAAAGTGATTTCTTTAGCTTATATACCTTTTTCTCATGTCCTTTAACCAAAAAACCTTCAGGTTGAGTAACAAAAACCTCTTTTTATAAATCTCCATTTAAAAACGTAGATTTCACATCAAATTGATAAACATGCCAACTCAAATAAGCAGCTAAAGCCAAAAAGGTTCTCACAGTTTCGAATCTAGCAATTGGAGAAAAAGTATCATCAAAGTCAATACCGTGTTGTTGCGAATATCCTTTTGCTACAAGCCGAGCCTTATACTTCTGGATACTTCTATCTGCATTATACTTTGTTTTGTACACCCATTTCAAACCAATAGCTTTCTTTTCTTTCGGTAGATCCATTAGCTCTCATGTCTCATTCTTCTCAATTGACTTGATTTCCTCCTTCATTATTTTTTGTCATTCCTCTTTTTCAACTGCTTCCTCAAAACTTATAGGATCTGAAATAAATAAAGCAAATGTTGAATCATAAATCTCTGTTAGTGATCTAAACCTTCCTGGAGGGGTTTCATCTGAGGAATCATTTGCTGAATTTGAACTGCTACTGGGTGAGGTTGACGTTGATCTTGTTGGAGCAGGATCTATCACTTGATTTGGTGGAGTAACTAGTTCTGCTGGAACATGAATTTGTGCATCACCTTCATTAATCTCCGAATTCCAACTTGCCCTTTCATCAAATACAACATTTCTGTTAATAATAACTTTGTCATTTACAGGATTATATAATCAATATATTTTGGATTGTGCAGAATATCCAATTAAGATGTATTTTTCTAATTTTTCATCAAGCTTACGATGATTTTGTGAATTTACCAAAGCATAAGCAATACAACCAAAAATTCTTAGATGGCTTACAGTTGGCTTTATACCATACCAAGCTTCAAAAGGAGTTCGATTCATAATAGCTTTTGTCGGTGAAATATTCAACAAATAAACTGCTGTTGCAACTGCTTCTGCCCAAAACTGATTCGGAAGATGCTTTCCTTTAAGCAAACTTCTTGTCATTTCGACAACAGTTCGATTCTTACGTTCAGCTACACCATTTTGCTCCGGTGTATATGGTGCTGTCAATTCCCTGCGAATATCATTTTCTTCACAAAAGGAATTAAACTCATTAGACATAAATTCACCACCTCTATCTGTCCGAAGTATCTTTATGCATTTACCACTTTGCCTTTCTACAAGTGCCTTGAATTTTTGAAAGTTATCAAATACTTCAGATTTCAATTCCAGAAAATATACCCAACTCATGCGGCTATAATCATCAGTAAATAACAGAAAATATCGACTTCCCCCAAATGATTTTGAATTCATAGATCCACATAAGTCAGCATGAATTAATTCAAGACAATTAGATGCTCTCCATGCTTTTCCAATAGGAAATGATTTTTTACTTTGTTTGCCATAAATACATCATTCACATACATCAAGTGTATTAATTTTAGGCAATCCATAAATCATTTCTTTTTTATTTAACAACCTTAAACCTTTAATGTTAAGGTGTTCATATCTCAAATGTCATAAATTTGTCTCATTCTTTTGATTTGCAATAAGAGCATGTTTCTCAATATTTGAAACATCAATTGAAAACATCTTATTTTGCGCCATACAAACATTTGCTATAATCAAGCCAGATTTCTTATTTTTAATAGTGCATGAACCATCAACAAATATAACTGAATATCCAATATCTATCAATTGTCCGACACTCAACAAGTTATGTGATAAGCTAGGAACATAGAAAATATTATCAAGGTGTTTTACCTTTCCTTGATTTGTCTTCACCTCAATTGTTCCTTTTACTTCTACTTGGATTTGCTTGCTATCTCTAAGTTAAACTTTCAACTTGTGAGTTTCATCAATATTTCTAAATATTGATCTTATGTCTGACATATGATTAGAACATCCACTATCCAAAAACCAAATGTCATTTGAGATATCATTAACTTGTGAATAAGTCATAAACAACTTACTATTGTCTTCATTTTCTTCCACATAGCTTGCTTGCTTTTCTCTTTTCCAGCAATCTGTCTTCATATGACCAAACTTCTTACAATAGTGACATTGGATTCCACTCTTGTAATTTTTCTAATCATAGTTTGATTGTCTTTCATCATGCCCATCATAGTGTCCTCTTCCTCTTCCTCTTCCATTTCCTCTACCACGAAATCCTCCTCTGCCACGTCCTCTTCCTGTTGATTTTTTATCTTCTTTGGAAGTAGAAGACTCCCCCTTAGCCTAAAATGCTTTTTCTTCACTTTTTTCAAGTGACCTGTTCAACCTTGCTTCATGTGCTTGCAAGGAACTCATTATTTCATCAAATGAATAAGTAGATAAGTCCTTTGACTCTTCAATTGCCGCAACAACATGATCAAATTTCAGAGTTAAACTTCTTAAAACTTTTACAACAATTATTTAATCATGTAGATGTTCACCATAGGATTTCATTTGACTAACAATTTCAGTCACTCGAGAAAGAAAATCTTGCACTGATTCATTGCTTTTCATAAACAAAATTTCAAATTCACGGCGAAGGGTTTGAAGTTTTACCGTGATCACCCTCGATGAGCCTTGAAATTCATTTTGAAGTATCAACCAAGCTTGTCTTGAGGTTGTCGCTACTGAAATTCTTGAGAAGATTGTCTCATGCACAGCTTGTTGAATGAAGAACAATGTCTTTGAGTCCTTCTTTCTATTCTCCCTCAGCCTTGTTTCTTCGTCTGGATCTACATATCTATTCTCTATCAAGTCCCAAAGATCCTGAGACTTGAATAAAGTCTTCATCTTGATACTCCAAAATTCATAGGATTTGCCCGAGAAGATGAGAATAAGGGGTTGAGACATAGAATTGCCATTAAAAGCCATAATGCCCAGTTCAGATTGAAACAAAGCTCTGATACCACAAATGTTGGGGAAGGAGGAGTAAGGAAAGGATAAAACAGAATACTACGATCCAATTAACGAAAGCGCTTTTAATCAAGAAAACGACGTAGTATTAAGCAAGAGGTAAAAGAACAAGAACAATTACAAGATTATCTCCAAATGCACACAATCTCTTCTCTTCGCACACTCTCTGCACTCTTGCTTCATTCTCTAAGGTCCTATTTATAGGACATAATAATAACTACCTCACATCATTTTCTTCATCCCACTATCTCATCCATGATTAATAATTACCCCCACTAACTCTTAAACTACCTCCATAACTCCTAAACATGAGCCACTACTCCTAAACATATTAATTAACTATGTAACTACTATAAATCAATTCTCAATAAGAAGGGCTGCTGCTGGTTGGGAATTCGATGGCTCTAGGCATTGCAGGAGTTGCTCCAACTCCATGAAACACCGCCGAAGAGCCTTCGTCTCTTTTGGGACTCCAGGCATTGCAGGAGTTGCTCCAACTCCCTCACGAATCCGATGGCTCCTCCGATGATGGATGCTTGATCTCCCTGGACGACACCAAAGGGACAGGAACTGTAGTGTGTGCCACCGCTATCTGCTACTGGAGCGAGGAAGACGAGTAGGTGGCGTTCGTACCCTTTGAACGTATGAGCCGGGCATGAGAGACCTGAGCACGCGGAGATGCTCGTTCATCTGCCTCCTCCGGTTGCGTTCCACCGCGATGTGCGTCATCCTTTGGCTCTCGACCTCCTCGCTCGTCTTCAACGCCCTCGGCCTCTTCCGCCGGTTCTTGGCCTCCACGACACCTGCTGCAGCCTTATCGGTTTGGCCCACAAGGTGGAGGTGTTGCACCGACGAGGCGTTCTCCGAGGACCGGGCCTTTTTTCCTCCATCCTCCTCCGCCATCATCCCGGCACTGTGCTCCAAGCTCGTTCCGCCAAACCTGTCTTCCCCGGCACCGACGACCAGCGGGGGCGGAAGAAGCGGCAGGTGGGAGGAGGGGGAGGTGGAGGCCATCAAAGCGTCGTCGTGCAGCTTGTCGCCCAGCATCTGGAACTTGAGGAAGTAGTTCTCCTCCTCGGACGCCTTGGATTGGTGAAGTGCGAGCTTCGGCCCCAGCTCCGCGAACTGCATGACGTCCGCGAAGCTGAGCTTGTCGAAGGAGATCTGGGTCTGGGGGGCGGGATTGCTCAGCATATAGTTCACCATCTCGATGCTGTTCTCCGAGCTCTCCTGCGGCGCTGCGGTCGCAAAGCCGGCTGGATTGTTCGCCTGCAGCAATCAAAGTGAGGCCCGAAGAGAGACAAAGAAGCAAAGATACAAAAGGAGAGATCTGTGTGCGTATGGTGGTGGGCTCATCTACCTCTTTATCCATTATATATGATGATGATGATGATGATAGGAGTGAGCTGACTTCTATCAGGCCTGGCTGGTGCACATGGACAAAGGGTAGCAGTACAGGAAGACCGCAGCAAGGGGGGGGAGGGGGGGGGGGGGCTATGAGTCAAAGAAAGGTTTTACTTTACCGAAGGAAAGAAACCATGCATGAGCAAAGGAAGGAGGAAGAAGAAGAAGACAAGGTGGAGACAGTGAGAGCAGGAAGAGAAGGAAGGAGGGAGGAGCATCTCGAGTTATAGGGCTCACGTAAGTGGGTTGGAGGAGCCTTGTGGTGCATGCATTAATGGTAGCTAAGATGAATTCCACCTCTTTGCGCCTCTGTTTATTTATGCAGTTCACATGTTGCAGGCTCTCTTCCACCCCTTTTTACCTGCCACTTTATCTTCTGGATTGTGAAGTTTGAGGTCAATCCACATACACTTGGACTGGAGATTAGTAGTCATTGCCTTCCCGAGTCTCATCCGCGTGCTGTGTGCCTTCCGCTTCAGCTTTGGATACCAAATGGCTTATCGTTGTTATATGGAAGAAGGCCAAGTTTGAATTCACCAACTCGGTTTGTCACTGCATGCAATAACAGCAGGCTGTAGAGTTGGCAAACTGATGTCAATTCAAGTGAGAGAGAGAGAGAGAGAGAGAGAGAGAGAGATTAAATTAACATGCCAAGTGGAGTGGAAGAAAGTGGAAGTCTTGTGCCTGTGTCAGAAGTGAAGTTTATCACCTATATTTATTATATATATCAATAACTTGCCCAACATAGCAGTTCAATTACATGACAACTGTTTTATAACATTTAGAGAGAGAGAGAAAGAGAGCATTTCTCATCCAAAATTTTTGTAGGAAAATGTTCTGAAAGACCTAAGCAGATACACAGACAGACTGGGCATTCAGCTTACAAAAGAAAAGACAGAGTCAATTCGGCATCACTGCTGCCTCAAATCTTGTATATTTGTCGGACAATAATGTAATGGAAAAAAAGGAATACATAGAAAAAGCGCCTTTCTCATCACATCACAAATGTTTGTAGATGCATACAAAAGATAAGAACACCAGTTTCTGTATGGTATGCAGTCATTCCATATCAGTACATACCCTTGAAGACAGGATTTGTTCTGCAGATGCTGGCTCCGTATTCCTGGTACTCTGCCTTGGAGTGGCAAGCCTACACCAGAAGGAAGCTTCCGTATTAAATCCCCGCACAGAATAAATGTCTTCGAGTATTAACTTTATGAGAAAGACCAATCTCATACTGCATGTCATGGTTGACTGGTGAAACTACAACCTTATTTATTCATGACTACATACTGAAACGAATGATTTCATATACACAATGCAAAGATGTAAATATTTAAGTCATTTCTTCGACAATTTTCGCTGGTTAAATGTTTATGAAGATTGGGTAGAGTTCAGAATTTACATCGTAAAATTCAGGCGTCGATGCAAGCACAGAACCTCCAAACCAAACTGCATATCTCTGAAAAGGATGACTGACGACATTGACTTCAATGGGTTGAGACTAATAGTCAAAAGCCAATAGAAAAATCAGACCTTGTTGACATAAGCAGGCGAAAAGAGGATTCATTAGACTGCTTACTTTTACATCATCATTGAGTTGGGCATTGGATGTTACCACCCGCGCATCCGCTATCCTTTTTAAATCTCGTTGCAATCTTCTATGGAATTCCTTAAACATTGTTGATCCCCCAGATAACACTATATTCTAAGGCAGTACGAAGGAGAACGTATCAGAGCTAGAAAACCTGTAAATTAAATTGTAGAGACATAGGTGATTTTGATGCTTACCTTATATAAAGCCCTTCTGGTATCAATTGGTGATAACTGAATGCATTTGTCCACGATAGCAGGTAAAGGAGTGGTAAAACTATCATTGTAAATCTCAGGATGGAAGAAGATCTGCACATACAAAACACCTATTTCTTAAAACAAGACAGAGCGATAGGACAGCATATGCTTAACGGGATTATACTTTGTTACCTCGACTTTAGAGATAATGTGATTTAGGAATGTTATTAGTACATTAGGATTTTAGTTTACGGAATTCTGGTCCATTTAAATGAAATTTTGAGGGACTACAATTTTTTTTTTAAGAAAGAAAGGTTGCCTTATAATATTTACTTCTTCTCAGTTAGGATATTGCATAAGACGCCCAAAATATAAAGGGACAAACAGCTTGTCTTGTTTGCAAAACAATAAATAATTGATGCTTTCATTTTCCTTGTGCCTCTTTTATTATTACTCGTTCCTTTACCCCGTCTTACTATTTACCATCTTTAGTATCTTATGTCTTTGTCTAAGAATATTTTTTAATTCTTTATTCTCAGTCAGAAGAAAATAGTGATCTTCTGGGTCACAACGTAAATAATTGAAGATGCATTGTTGCCAAAATCTTTCCATTGCATCCCAATTCTCCACCTGCAAAAAGGGCACTGTAAGATTGAAGGAATCTCCAAGGAACACAAAATTGCAACGTACTGCTTGTCAATTATCATACCTGACCACGATGAATAGGGTAACTAAGACCATATGTAGTACTAGAGTGATAATATATTAGAGCTTCTTCTCCGATTGCAAAATCAAGATCAGCCATTACATTTGCACTGTGCTATGCAAGCCAATTTCCTTTACTGATACTCTTGGATTGATTTGACAAAGACTCATTGACAGCAACCACAGTAGGGATGATGAAAGAAGGTTCAACATTGCCAGTAAATCCCATTTTTGTGTACCTAAGAAAAAGTAAAGCATATCATGGAAGCAGAAATATAACCACAAGTACTCGTAACTGACTGCAATCAAATGAAAGATTATTTATTAGCCGTTTACTATAATTAAAAAATTGCCAGAAGAAAGCATAATTTTGCAGGAAAAATTCATAGCAAGGCTAATTTGTCAATACCTAAGCTTGTAAAGAGGCATTCCATTAGACATGGATGGAAAACCCAGGTTCAGGTTCAGCCAGTAATGTGATCCTAAAATTTCCCCATCTCCTGGTCACTGAACTAGCATTGTCACGGAAGATGAAACCTTGGGTCCAAGGTCTCTCTGCTTAAAAAATAAGGACCCAATCACTTTATTGACTTCAGATAGAATGGTCATGAATTGTGTATAGCTCACCAAACTACTAGTTTAGGAAGAGGAATTAGGATTTAATTATATAAAGATGATACTGCTCCATCCTACTTTCTGAATATTATGATCATGATAATCTTTTTTGGATGAAACCACATTAAAACAATAATTTCTCAATTACTCAATCATTTAACTTATTTTAATGTATCATATTCCTAATTTAATAGTCCAAAAACAGTGTACTTATGATATGTCTTTCAAACATGATGAGATATTCCTAATTTAATAGTCCGAAAATAGCCTTCAGTCAGTCCAATTTCAAATCTTCATGACAATAACCTATGGTTTTCCTTATACTCTTCATCTGTTGGACCTCTGGCATTTCTTCTCTGTTAAAGGCTTTTTGTGTTTCACTTCACAAACTAAAACTAAGAAAAAAGATAATGATGGTGAACATAGAACAATAGTAAAAGCATAAATTAATTGCTCCAAACATATTTGTCATGTTAGGGACAATATTACCAGGACACTAAAAAAGGATAATCATGGCGATCAACGAAGTGATAGTACAAGCATATATTTATTGCTCCATACATATTTGTCATGCAAGGGAATTCCTATCTTTTCTACAGTCATCAGGATATAGTTGTTCTACCTGCACAAATTGAGATCGATGCTGCTTAAATATCTGGTCATTTACTTCCCTGCTGCTTCTGATGATCTTGAACCACTGGCTACCAGGATTGCAAGTTCCATCTAGGCTTAGGCACTTGCATCGATTTGTCATGATAGTACCGTTGTCATCGATGTCCAAGCACACGTTGTTGCCATTGTTAGTGAGATTGGATGAAATATGCATCTTGGAGCTGGATATCAGATCCCATTTTGCAGTGGAGACCTTGCAACCGACTCCCAGCTTTGCTGGTTTGCTCACACCTTCAGGTTGCAAGCAATATTTGGTGCCTTTTAGCACTAGATTTTTCTGTCTGGTGTAGCTCCAGGCACTTGATTCTGCACATTGGCCCAACTGAAGCTGCTTGAGTTGAGAATTTGTCACAATGCAAAGTCCAGTTGACGGATGGAAAATCATGTTATATGGTGAACTTTTAGGGAGACCAGGACCTGCATCATAAAGGAAAGAAGTTGTTGCTGTTAACACATTCAGCATCGCTCTAAAGTAGCTGCATTTTGCAAAGATGTTCACAATCATAACCCACTATTAATTCGGTCTTTACTGGTTAAAGCGACTCATGGACCAGGTAAGTGTTTATCTTGAAAGGGAGATTGTATGGCAGAAAGTCTCTGAATAAAGCTGGAATTTCTAGCCTTGCACCAGTCCCAACTCAGAGCTCCATATGTCTCATCTAGTCCTAGTTGCCCTTCTCTAATATAATAACTTCCTTGCAATGCCCAAAGAGCCCAATCTATATCCTTTTCGGCCGCAAAACTCAGAAAGCAGCTGAGGAAATGGTTGTCAGCCTCGTTTACTCCTCTTTGATCGATCCCAAACTCAGATAGGAACAAGGGCCACCCTTGCTCTAATAAGAACCCTCCTTTTCTCGTGATGTTACCAATCACCATTGCACAAACTTCATTAGGATTTTGACTCCCCCAGTCACCTCCATCTGAGAATCCATACCAATGGTACTCAAAAACAAGCTTCTTGGTGAAACTTAAATTCACTTGTTTTTCAGACAGGAAGCTGAGGTCTTTGTCATAATCTAGACCTGATAGTATGACAAGAATGTCCGGGTTTGCTGAATGTACGATCTCTGCACCTCTTTGCATGTACGTAAGTTTCCATAAGGAAGAAGAACATGGTTCTTTCTTAAACATTATGATTTCCTCAAAGAATAGACTTATTAGAATTCTTTACCTGTACCAGAGGCTAACGTTTTGCTTTGGCCCTCTGAGCTCATTCCTCAAGCTCATGCCAACCACACTTGCTGAGCTGTTGAACATTGTTGCCATCATTTCCAGACCTCTCAACCATTCATCAGGGTCAAAATACTTGTCCCCAAAGAAGCCATTATCATCATACTTGCTGCAACACCAGCCTGGCTTACTTATCTGGTTGTCCAGTATCACCATGAGGCTGTTGCTGGCTAGATTCGAGACAACAGCCTGTTGCACTTTTCTTAATTTATATTTAATGTGGAGGAAAACACTCGAAAATTGATTTTGAGGGAACAACTTTTGTAAAATGTACAGCATGAAGTACATGTCTTTAGAGTGATTAATGCACAGAGTTCTGTAACATAAACAGCTATAATGTAAGCACAAGATTTAGAAGTTGAACTGTAAGGATACTAGGAAACATAAGGTAGTTTACATGAGCCGTAACTATATAGACCCTAATTTGTGCACTTAAAAGTGTTTAAGTTGCCAAAGCTGCCAAATCTAATTGAGTAAAGTTCTCACTGAAAATTTATAAGTTCCAATATTAGCCTAAATGGATTCTTCATTTTTTGAAACAGCCAAAAAATCGTCATCTTGGTGTAAGGATCTGAAAGTTCAGAATCCATTTTTTGGTAACAAAATATTGACTACAGTTTCAAGCTGATAACATCACAACACTGCCAATATTTTTACAAGATGTGACTGTAATGTTCAGAGGTTCCCATTATCAACCACTAATGACACACAGTTGATATGCAGAAATTTCTAATTATTATTATACCGGCAGAATAATACGATTATTAGCCATTCAGGAAATGGAAATGGTGCTTAAATTCAGATCTTCCCAGCTACTGAGATGGCATGGGACTAACCAAAGAGGAAAAATTGTTGTTCATGAAATTAAGTTACAGGTCTCTTAAATCTTTTCTCTTCCAAATCAAGAGAAAAAGAAAAAAATAAGTGATCCACATGCAATCAAGCTGTCAGGATTTATCTGAACTGTGCTTACTAACCTGCATTAATCCTATCAAGGATCAAACAGTGATAAGAAACATTTTGTATGCCTATTTTCGCTTCCGAGTCAAAAATTTACTAAACTGAAGTGGTTTCATATCTTACAGAGCGAGAGAGAGGAGTAATTATAGTAGGGCCAGAAGCATATCTTCTACTTGGAGCAGACATTTCCCATCCAACCTTGAAAAAGAAATATAAGCTCCCTTGTTTCAGGAGCTTATGGGAATAAAGAAGGATAATTTATTGAAAGAAAGACAAATCTAGCATTAATGCTAACCTATCAAAACTAATCTGGGGGAAAACCAGCATCAAACACGCAACAGGTGGCTCGATTATTGAGGGAAGCGCATGAATCTAACCAAAGTTGAGCTTGGCTGACCTGGAAGGCCTGGACGAGGGTGAGGTCAAGCAGGCCGGGGTTGTTGACCCGGACGCCGGCGGCCGACTCCGCGAGGCCGAGCCGCTCCAGCGACTGCCGGACGGTGAGCGACCCGAACGAGGAGTCGGTGAGCAGGTAGAGAGGCCAGGTGAGCCTGACGCAGTTGAACCCCATGGCGGCCACGCTCTTGGAGATCGCGTCCAGGGGCTGCTTGCTCAGCCCCTCGGCCACCGTCGGTTCCAGGTGGGCCGCCCAGTTCACGCACGCCAGCTTCACCCGCCGTCCGTCATCGTCGACGACCCATCTCGAGCTCGTCGAAAGGGGGAGCGCGATGGGCGCGGGCGATGCGGTGGTGGCGAAGAGGAAGAGGAGAAAGAGTAGGGAGGGAGTCATGGCGATTGTGGAGCGAGTGATCGCCATTTTGCTCGAGTTCTTGGATCAGCACATCGAGGAAGGGATCGGGTGGAAGCAACAGCACAGGTTGATTCCAAGGAATGGATGACATTGATGTTTCAGCGGGAGTAGGACCGGTTTCCATAGCCAATAATAATAAAATAAAGCGCTTAATATTTAGGAACTTTTTTTTTCTTTTTCTTTTTCTTTTTCTTTTACTATGGATAACTCTTATATTTTTTTTAAAAAAATAATAAAGTATTTATTTTATTATTTACAACCCCTCTCCCCACCTATTTTTTTTATTTTTTTAGATAATATGCGATCGTTATTTCTGCATCCTACCACCGGTACAATACTTTATCATCGATCACCACCCTCCAACCCTATGTTTATCATCGATCGTTGCTATTAGCTTACGATCCTCGTCGATCATCATCATCTAACCTATGCTTTGACTTGTGGCCCTCTCGATATTATATTTCTTTGAGGACTTTCGAGTAGAAATAAGATGAGAGAATAGTTTTAAGATATTATTTTTTTTTTAAAATAAGATCATAAATAGTAAAGCAAGATTGTAAATAATAATCTCCTAAATAAAAATAATAATTCTAGAAAAAACTCCTAATTATTTTAAGAAATTATCACAACGAGTTCTCATTTTTAAAAAATTTAAAAGATCATCTCTTCCTTTGTAAAATATAATATCGTCGTTAGTCTACTCAATCCACGACTCTCTCACCCTCGACCTATTGTTCCCATCAACCCCTTACGGCTTTCATATGCCCCTATTTTGTATTCGTTGTATTCATCAGGGTAAAGTGATAATCTATAAGAATTTTTAAGATATGCTCATATAAAAATAAAATACCGATTATATATTTTTGTATAATTTGAATATGATTTATTTGTTGTTAAATTGTAATATATATATATATATATATATATATATATATGTAAAAAATATTATTAGCGCATTCTAATTTGAAATAAAAATTATATTTATCTTATTTTTCAGCTTCGCTAATGAAGAATGACAACTATAAGATTTTTCTTTTTTTGGGGGTCATATTTTGTAACACTTTTAACTATTGAAGGGTGATATGACAGATGCCGACCTGGCTGCCAAGTCATCACGCCCTCGGACACCTGGGTTGCTGACGTGGCCAACTCGACGTGACTGATCGACCGGTTGTACGAAGAACGCCAGGAGTCGTACAGCCGACCTGGCACAGGTAAGGTCGGCCTCTCCCCACCTGCAAGCGCACGCCTCACCACCCGTACGCCAGGCATGGCGAGAGGCATGACGGCATGGTAAGGAGTGCGGCAGCATGGTGAGTCATGAATGCGGTAAGATCATCAGGTACGAACAACCTACAGCACCCACTATAAAAGCTCCTGCACCTCCACGGGGCAGGGGGATGGGAAAAAAACCATTAAACTGACTTGATCGTCGGAGGGGTCACGTCGGGAACCTACCCGACCCGACCTCCGTGCAGGAACCAGCGGCCGACCCCAACAGAACCCCTCTCCCAACCTATTTTTTTAATTTTTTAATTTTTTTATTTTTTTAGATCATATGCGATTGTCATTTTCGCATCCTACCACCGTCATAATATTTTATCATCGATCATCACCCTCCAACCCTATGTTTATCATCGATCATTGCCATTAGCTTACGATCCTCGTCGATCACCATCACCTAACCTATGCTTTGACTCGTGGCCCTCTCGATATTATATTTCTTTGAGAACTTTCGAGAAGAAATAATATGAGTGAATAGTTTTAAGATATTATTTTTAAAAAAAATAAGATTATAAATAGTAAAGCAAGATTGTAAATAATACTCTCCTAAATAAAAATAATAATTCTAGAAAAAACTCTTAATTATTTTAAGAAATTATCACAACGAGTTCTCATTTTTAAAAATTTTCAAAGATCACCTCTTCCTTTGTAAAATATAATATCGTCGCTAGTCTACTCAATCCACGACTCTCTCACCCTCGACCTATTGTTCCCATCAACCCCTTGCGACTTTCATGTGCCCCTATTTTTTATTCGTTGTATTCATCAGGGCAAAGTGATAATCTATAAGAATTTTTAAGATATGCTCATATAAAAATAAAATACTGATTATATATTTTTGTATAATTTGAATATGATTTATTTGTTGTTAAATTGTAATATATATATATATATATATATATATATATATATATATATATATATATATATATATATATATGTTAAAATATTATTTGCGCATTCTAATTTGAAATAAAAATTATATTTATCTTATTTTTCAGCTTCGCTAATGAAGAATGACAACTATAAGATTTTTTTTTTTTTGGGGGTCATATTTTGTAACACTTTTTAACTGTTGAAGGGTTTAATAGGACAAACGTTGAATAACTAGAAACCTGCTTTATAATTTAAGATATGCTGCTCATGATATATGTAAATCTTCAGATAAATCTCTTGAAGATATAGCATATATATGTAGGTTCAGAATCCTTAGATGTTTTTATTAACTTTAAAATGATGAACCATTTACCACTTTTCTGATTCATATCCATTTAAAATTTGATCGAGAGATTAGAGTATCTCTAACGCTTAAAACCTTAACATCTGTTTATAAGCAAATTAATGTCGGGGAGGCGGAGAGAGCCAAAGGAGGAGGCAGACGAAGGAGCATCTCCGCATGCTCAGGTCTCTCATGCCCTGCTCATACGTTCAAAGGGTACGAACGCCACCTACTCGTCTTCCTCGGTTCCTGCTCCGGGGGGGATCAAGCATCCATCATCGGAGGAGCCATCGAGTTCGTGAGGGAGTTGGAGCAACTCCTGCAATGCTCGGAGTCCCAAAAGAGAAGAAGGCCCTTCGGAGGCGGTGGTGAAGCTCCAAGGTCAGCGATGGACGCCCCACCCCTCCCCCTTCCCCATCGCCGACCAAGTCAAGCTCCCTCGACATGGACCCCGGCGGAGTACAAGTCCTGCCTCGCCGACATCGAGGTCAGGCTTCTGGGCTTCGACGCCATGATCAAGATCCTGTCTCGTCGCCGGCCAGGGAAGCTCATCGAGGACCTACAGTTCGCCATCCTCGACGCCAACATCACCAAGCCGTGTCCTCTACTCCTTCAACGCAAGGTAAACACTCTCGGTTCATCGCTCTTCCTCGAGTTCACATCTCCCCATGACATGTTTGTTGGCATATGTACGTAAACCAAGTTACACCACACAATAAAGAAGCATGCATGTGTTTATGTTGGGGGTATGGAGCAGTCGTTATCCGGCGACCAGAAGAGCCATTGTTTCCGGGACATCATGTCAGGGTGAGGGTTTCGAAGGAAACAGAAACCACGGGTGGACTTTGGAGGTCAAATATGGGTTGACTTGCCAGGGATGGCTTTGTTGGTTGGTATTAGGGTGGTTGGCCAGATAAGGTCAGCAGGGCAGGGCATGACATGGGAGAGGACTTCGTCCCACACATATGATTCCTGGAGATCGAGATTTGTCTTCCACCTACATGCATGGGAACTGAGTTTGATGATTGACTTCATTGATGTAAATATTGCTTTTTTTTTTTTATTACACAGATGAGCAAGAGACTAATGGTGACAGTATGGAGTCCGAAGCTTCGTTGATGATATTAAATACTGAAAAGTTTAAAAATAAAAGGTCAAGAAAAGAGATTTAAATAGGGTTTCGATACGATCATTAGGACTAAAAACAGATGAATAATTAATATATCTATTTTTAATGTATAAAAATAGATGAATAATTAATATATCTATTTGGCCGAGGAGGTAAACTCGGGCACAAATCCGGAGATTTGGCCGAGAAGGTGAACTCGGGCGCAAATCCGAAAATTTGGCCGAGCAGGTGAACTCGGGCGCAAATCCGGACCTGGGGGCATGGTACCGACTGGTTCAGTTCTCGGCTTCTTGAACAACGTTGTTGCCGTTAAGTAGCATTGCCTGGATTCTCTTGGGTCACTCTTGACCTTGCCGACCCCAGTTCGGGTCGGGAATTTCAGGATCCGATGATATGTGGACATGACTGTCTTGAGTCGATTGAGGGTCGGGCGCCCAATGATGGCGTTGTACGCCGATGGGAGCTTGACCACCATAAACAACACCAACAGAGTCTTCGACCTTGGTTCCCCCTCGAACGTGACAGGGATCGTGGTTGCTCCTAGGGGAGAGACGGAATCCCCAGTGAATCCTGTCAAGGTAGACGTTAGAGGGGCGAGATCTCGGTCGGTTAACCCCAACTTTTGAAAGGCATCGAAATACAGAATGTCGGCCGAACTTCCCGTGTCGATCATGACCCTCTTGACGTAGGCGTTGGCCATGCGGATTGAGATTACTAGCGCATCGTCGTGGGATGAGTGCTCCTCGCCTTCCGACCTGAATGTGACGTCAAGGTCCTCGTGATGCAGCGGTCTCTTTCCGGCCTCGGATCGCGCGTAAGTTTTCGCGCCAAGGAACTATTGCCGCCTGATGCCGGACCACCAAACATGACGTCGATCTGCTTTTCGACCGGGCCCTGAGGTCGGGGAGATGAGTCTTGGGAGGGCCGGCCGTCTGGGAGAGAGGGTTGTTCGCGGACATATCGCCGCAGGTGGCCGCGCCGGATAAGGTCTTCAATTTGGTACTGCAGGTCACGACATTCCTCGGTGTCATGGCCGTATTCTCTATGGAAGCGGCAATACCTTCTTTTGTCGTGCCACTCGGGGTTCGTCTTCATCGGGCTTGGTGCCTTTACGAGCCCCTTTTCCCGTATTTGGAAGAAGATCTCTGTTCGGATCGAATTGAGGGGGATGGGGGGGGGGGGTCTGGCTGGCAACAAGCCCGACCTGTCCTCCCTCCTCTTCGGAGGTGGCGCCGGAGGTCCACGAGACTGTTCCCCCCGGGAGTGCTTTGTCTCATCCCGCTTACCAGTTATTAGCGTCTCGACCGCCATATACTGGTGTGCCCGTTGTAACATCTCGGGCAGAGTCATCGACGATCGCTCGATCAGTGACCAGAAGAACCTTGACGGCTTCAGCCCCGTTAGGAATCCTTGGATGGCCAAGGATGGATGGAGGTCGGGGATTCCCTGGACCTGTGATGTGAACCGTCCTACGAATTGGGAGAGGGGCTCGTCGTTCCCTTGGGCCATCCCGAGGAGGGAGGTCGTGGTTGGCCTCGGGCGTGCGCTCGCCAAAAAGTTCAGCTCGAACTCTTTTGCCAGCAAGTCGAATGAAGGTATAGATGCGGGTTTGAGGCGAGAATACCAGGTTCTGGCCGACCCCCTGAGGGTGGTCGGGAAGGCTCAACACATCAGCGCCTTCGAGGTGTCGTAAAGGGCCATCTGGGCGCGAAATGTGGCGATATGCTCCAGCGGGTCACCGCTGCCATCGTAGGGCTCGAGGGCGTGGAGCCTGAAGGTGGCCGGGAGAGGCTTGGACTGTATGTCAGGAGTGAATGAGGAACCTCCTTTAGAACTTTCCCTAACCTCCTCTCTTGATTTGAGGATTTCCTTTTGGACTTCGTCGAGTCGTTGATGGACTCGGCGGACTTGCTCTCTTAGGGAGTCAGTGGTGTCGATCGATAAGGTGTCGAGCTCGAGCTCAGTCTGTGCCGGATTGTAGGGGCGACTTTGGGATCGGGCTAGCGTCGGTGTCGGGGAAGCTGGGCGGGCTTCGGTGACCCGAGGCTGTGGCGCCTCTATGTCGGGCAGGTTTCCCCGGTCTGGGGCCATCGGTGACTCCGTTTGCGGTCTGGGGCCATCGGTGACTCCAGAAACATCTTATTTTGCGTCGTACAAACATTTTCTATAATCAAGCCAGATTTCTTATTTTTAATAGTGCATGAACCATCATCAAATATAACTGAATATCCAATATCTATCAATTGTCCAACACTCAACAAGTTATGTGATAAGCTAGGAAAATAGAAAACATTATCAATGTGTTTTACCTTCCCTTGATTTGTCTTCACCTCGATTATTCCTTTTACTTCTACTTGGATTTGCTTGTTATCTCCAAGTTTAAATTTCAACTTATGAGTTTCATCAATATCTCTAAATATTGATCTTATGCCTGACATATGATTAGAACATCCACTATCCAAAAACCAAATATCATTTGAGATATCATTAACTTGTGAATGAGTCATAAATAACTTACTATTGTCTTCATTTTCTTCCACATAGCTTGTTTGCTTTTATCTTTTCCAGCAATCTGCATTCATATGACCAAACTTCTTACAATAGTAACATTGGATTCCACTCTTGTAATTTTTCTAATCATAGTTTGATTATCTTTCATCATGCCCATCATAGTGTCCTCTTCCTCTTCCTCTTCCTCTTCCATTTTCTCTACCACGAAATCCTCCTCTGCCACGTCCTCTTCCTGTTGATTTTTTATCTTCTTTGGAAGTAGAAGACTCCCCCTTAATCTGAAATGCTTTTTCTTCACTTTTTTCAAGTGACCTGTTCAACCTTGCTTCATGTGCTTGCAAGGAACCCATTAGTTCATCAAATGAATAAGTAGATAAGTCTTTTGACTCTTCAATTGCCGCAACAACATGATCAAATTTCAGAGTTAAACTTCTTAAAACTTTTACAACAATTATTTGATCATGTAGATGTTCACCATAGGATTTCATTTGACTAACAATTTCAGTCACTCGAGAAAGAAAATCTTGCACTGATTCATTGCTTTTCATAAACAAAATTTTAAACTCACGGCGAAGGGTTTGAAGTTTTACCGTGATCACCCTCGATGAGCCTTGAAATTCATTTTGAAGTATCAACCAAGCTTGTCTTGAGGTTGTCGCTACTGAAATTCTTGAGAAGATTGTCTCATGCACAGCTTGTTGAATGAAGAACAATGTCTTTGAGTCCTTATTTCTATTCTTCATCAGCCTGGTTTCTTCGTCTGGATCTACATATCTATTCTCTATCAAGTCCCAAAGATCCTGAGACTTGAATAAAGTCTTCATCTTGATACTCCAAAATTCATAGGATTTGCCCGAGAAGATGAGAATAAGGGGTTGAGACATAGAATTGTCATTAAAAGCCATAATGCCCAGTTCAGATTGAAACAAAGCTCTGATACCACAAATGTTGGGGAAAGAGGAGCTAGGAAAGGATAAAACAGAATACTATGATCCAATTAACGAAAGCGCTTTTAATCAAGAAAACAACGTAGTATTAAACAAGAGGTAAAAAAATAAGAACACTTACAAGATTATCTCCAAATGCACACAATCTCTTCTCTTCGCACACTCTCTGCACTCTTGCTTCATTCTCTAAGGTCCTATTTATAGGACATAATAATAACTACCTCACATCATTTCCTTCATCCCACTATCTCATCCATGATTAATAACTACCCCCACTAACTTTTAAACTACCTCCACAACTCCTAAACATGAGCCACTACTCCTAAACATGTTAATTAACTATGTAACTATCATGAATCAATTCTCAATAAGAAGGGCTGTTGCTGGTTGGGCAACGGAGGGGCGTCCATCGCTGATCTTGGAGCTTCAACACCGCCGAAGAGCCTTCGTCTCTTTTGGGACTCCAGGCATTGCAGGAGTTGCTCCAACTCCCTCACGAATTCGATGGCTCCTCCGATGATGGATGCTTGATCTCCCTGGACGACACCAAAGGGACAGGAACTGTAGTGTGTGCCACCGCTATCTGCTATTGGAGCGAGGAAGACGAGTAGGTGGCGTTCGTACCCTTTGAACGTATGAGCCGGGCATGAGAGACCTGAGCACGCGGAGATGCTCGTTCATCTGCCTCCTCCGGTTGCGTTCCACCGCGATGTGCGTCATCCTTTGGCTCTCGACCTCCTCGCTCGTCTTCAACGCCCTCGGCCTCTTCCGCCGGTTCTTGGCCTCCACGACACCTGCTGCAGCCTTATCGGTTTGGCCCACAAGGTGGAGGTGTTGCACCGACGAGGCGTTCTCCGAGGACCGGGCCTTCTTTTCTCCATCCTCCTCCGCCATCATCCCGGCCCTGTGCTCCAAGCTCGTTCCGCCAAACCTATCTTCCCCGGCACCGACGACCAGCGGGGGCGGAAGAAGCGGCATGTGGGAGGAGGGGGAGGCGGAGGCCATCAAAGCGTCGTCGTGCAGCTTGTCGCCTAGCATCTGGAACTTGAGGAAGTAGTTCTCCTCCTCGGACGCCTTGGATTGGTGAAGTGCGAGCTTCGGCCCCAGCTCCGCGAACTGCATGACGTCCGCGAAGCTGAACTTGTCGAGGGAGATCTTAGTCTGGGGGGCGGGATTGCTCAGTGATAGTGGCTTTTCTGGGGCTTGCCAAGTGGGTGCGTCCCGTCTTCAAATGTGCTGAGCAAGCCTTTGCTGGTCCAGGCCCATGTGCGCTAGGCCGCCCGCTTCGCAATCACTTCGGCACAGAGTGGAGCTCGCCCGGATGAGTGGCGATTCAGGGCTCGGCGTGGGAGGTCTGATGCTGGAGTGGGGAAGCCCGGGTGAAGAAGGGGTCGTCCCGTTGGGGTCGGCCGCTGGTTCCTGCAAGGAGGTCGGGTCGGGTAGGTTCCCGACGTGACCCCTCCAACGATCAAGTTAGTTCGGTAGTTGGTTTTACGATCCCCCTGCTCCGTGGTGGTGCATGAGTTTTTATAGTGGGTGTTGTGGAGTGTTCGTACCTGATGACCTTACCGCATTTATGACTCACCATGCTGTCGCACCCTTTACCATGTCGTCGCACCTCTCGCCATTCCTGCCGTCCTGGTGGTGAGGCGTGCGCATGCATGTGGGGGGTGTCGACCTTACCTGTGTCAGGTCGGCTGTACGACAACTGGGGTCCTCCGTACAACCGATCGGCCAGCTACGCCGGGTTGGCCACGTCGGCATTTGTCATATCATTCTTCCCCCCCCCCCGGCAGACCTTCTCGAGGCGCCTGATGAGGGTGTCGAAGATGAGGTCTTGCGCTTAACCGCTGGTTAGAGATTGCCCCAAACTAGTCCTGAGTGTGGACTTTTGGGGATTTCGAATGAGGTGATGGTAGATCCGATCGGGCGTGAGCTCGGGAATTTTGATACATCAAGAGTCGATCCGACCGAGGATGGGCTCAGGAATTTGGCGCAGCGGGAGTAAATCCGACTGAGTGTGAGCTCGGGAATGTAGCGAAGCGAGAGTAGATCCGACCGAGTGTGAGCTCGGGAGTAATAATAGTATCATGGGTCGATCCGACCGAGCGTGAGCCCGGGAATCGTAATATAGCAAGAGTAGATCCGACCAAGTATGAGCTCGGGAATGTAGCGCAGCATGAGTGGATCCGACCGAGCGTGAGCTCGGGAGTAACGATAGTATCATGGGTCGATCCGACCGAGCGTGAGCCCGGGAATTATAATATAGCAAGAGTAGATCCGACCGAGTATGAGCTCGGGAATGTAGCGCAGCATGAGTGGATCCGATCGAGCGTGAGCTCGGGAATGTGGCGCAGCAAGAGTAGATCCGACCGAGCTTGAGCTCGGGAATAACGATAGTATCATGGGTCGATCCGACCGAGCGTGAGCCCGGGAATTATGATGTAGGGCCTTTGCCATGGATGAAGTCGGGCACAAATCCTGAGATTCAGTCGAGGGGGTGACCTCGGGCGCAGATCCAAAGATTTGGCCGAGAGGGAGACCTCGGGCGCAAATCCGGAGATCTGGCCGAGAGGGTGACCTCGGGCGCAGATCCTAAGATTTGGCCGAGAGGGAGACCCTGGGCGCAAATCCGGAGATCTGGCCGAGAGAGTGAACTCGGGCGCAAATCCGGAGTTTTGGCCGAGAAAGTGAACTCGGGCGCAAATCCGGAGTTTTGGCTGAGAGAGTGAACTCGGGCGCAAATCTGGGGTTTTGGCCGAGAGAGTGAACTCGGGCGCAAATCCGGGGTTTTGGCCGAGAGAGTGAACTCGGGCGCAAATCCGGAGTTCTGGCCGCAAGTGTTAGATCGGGCTGAAAAGTATATAATATTACGCCCCTGCGACAATATTATATACATATATACGCACAAATGTATACATATGCATATATATATATATATATATATATATATATATATATATATATATATATATATATATATATATATATATATATATATATATATATATATATATATATATATATCTTCTTTTTTTTTTGCCTAGGGTTTCGGTCATAATCATGGCGCATTTCATGCGCTGAGTGCTTTTTCAGGGCGGCGGCGTTTCCTCTTACCTCGGGAAGCCGAAACGACTCGTCTGGGTGCTATAAATTGGCTGTGGGGTTGCGCAGAGACCTCACTTGCTCATTTTGCCTTCTTTCTGCCTCTGCCTCGGACCACAATAGTCACCCTTCGCCCTTTCAGCTCGGAAGCCCCTTTTTAACAGGTCGCGATGACCTCATCGGACTCCTCGACTAGGGTCAGGGTCGTCTCTCCCTCGGAGTCGGGGGAGTCGAGTCATAGTGGTCCCGGGGTTAGTTCCTCGGGAGCGTCTTCCGAGCCCCCGTCGCCTGTCGACGCGCGGGTTCAGAGGGACTTGGAGGTCATGATGTCAGATCATGACCTCGACTCGGCGGTGACCGAGGGGTCACTTGCCGCGATCAGGGCACGGTACAACATCCCGACTGAATACGGGTTGTATGTTCCAGAGCCGGGGCAACGTCCTTATAGCTTGGACGTCCCTGGCATGTGCATCTTGGTAGATGCCCTGGAAGCCGGCCTTCGGTTTCCTTTGCACCCTCTGATTGAGGAGTGCCTGAAGTGGTGGAGAATTTCTCCTAGCCAGGTAGCGCCCAACTCGTGGCGTTACCTAGTGGTTTTCTTAGGTGAGTGCCAAGGAGCGGGAATTATCCCAACTCGGGACTTGTTCATGGCGTGTTTTCGCCTGTGTAAGAGTCGGGCCGGTTACTACCTCACCACCCGAGTTGGTTTTAGGGTTAGCGGGGCACCTTCCAGTAACAAAGGGTGGAAGTCCCGCTACCTTTATGTCAGTGGTCTAGGTTGGGGATTCGGGTTCAGCTGGTCGGCTCATTCGATTGGCAACGCCCCCCCTTATCTGTCCGAGGAGGAGACCGTCCTGGTCGGTCGACTGAAGGGGATCCTCTCCTCTTCTCGTGCGATCAAGGAGATGTCCGAGCTTTGGCTCGCTGAGGCGGGTTTGAGTCCGGCCTCTAAGGGTACTAGCATTTTATTTTGTTCAAGCTTCACTAATCTTTTACTGACCTGTGAGTTGTGATGCAGACCGGATGGATCTCGGGGAGCTTCGCGGGATGCCGAGAGTGGCTGGCGGAAGGGCCCCTCCGAGCCGCCCCACTGCACGTGAGGCCGGTGCATCCCCGGCCAGGGAGGCTCCGAAGGCACCGTCGAAAAGGCCAGCTCCCCCACCGACTAAACGGGCCGACATTACGGGGAAACCACCCAAGAAGACAAAGGTGCTGTCAAGGAAGCACAAGTCCCAGGTCGGCGAAGGTGGGTCCCGATCCCACTCCAAGGGTAAGGAGCCTACCGCATCGCCTGAGAGGCCGGAGGCACCTGCCGAGTCTGAGGAGGGGGCTGCTTCTCCAGTTCATGAGCGCCCGAGGTCAATGAAAGACCTCTTTAAGACGAAGGTTTACAAGGGGGACCAGGGCTATTATGCCCTGCTGATGTCTGACCTGGGGCACCAAGACCCCAAGAAGGAGCTGCAGGCTCGGTGGGCGGGGCTGAAAAACTCGACGAAGGTGTGGCACACTTCGTCGGCCGCCGAGGAATACGAAAGGGGGATTCTCCATCCCCAATTGGCACGGGAGCTGTACACGCTTCCTTCGGAGGTTTTGATGGCCCGAGCCACCAAAGAGATTATCCTGGTAAGTCTGCCGACTTGTGAGTTTGTCTCCCCGTTTTCCTCTTTCTCTTTTTTTTTAAAAGAGTCCTTCCGTGCAGAGCCAGCACCTTCAAATGGCACTGGTAGACCGGGTCCATGATGCTGGTCGACTGATCACCTTCATGGACCACCGGGTCAAACAGCAGCAAGAGGAGCTCGACGTCCTGAAGTCCAAGGGCGGGCCCGAGGCGGTTGCCGAGGCCGAGGAGCGGGCGTCCAGGCTGAAGGAGGAGCTTGAGAAAGTCAAGGCCGAGAAAGCGGAGGAGCTCCTCAGGCATGAGGCCTCGGAAAGAGAGCTGCGGGGCCATCTGGGTGATGCCCAGCATCTGCTGAAGGAGGCCCGTGCCAGGGCCAGGAGGATGGACGACGAGCTGCTGCAGTCCATGAAGGATCTGGAGCATGCCCGAGCTGAGCTGCCAGTAACTGCCATCGCGGAATACAAGGGGTCCCTCGGCTTCAAAGAGGGTTTAAAACGGATGGGGCGGGTCACTTATGAGTATGGGTATCGGGTGGCGCGGGCTCGCTTTTGTGCCCGCCACCCCGATGCCGACGTCGAAGAGGATCCGTTCACCATTTACCCCGAGGATGACTCAGTACCAATGGAGCGTCAGTAGGATTTTGATGACTCGGCGCCTCCCGAGTCTTGATTTTGTTCTCCACTTCGTTTTTATCTCTTCTGAAGCTTGTAACTCGGGTCAGGTAGCCCTCAGATCGGCCCTGACCTGTTTTGTACTCTTTCTTTTTCTTTTGAAGCTTGTAACTCGGGTCAGGTAGCCCTCAGATTGGCCCTGACCTGTTTTGTACTTGTCACAAGTTAATACAAGCCAAGATGTTTTGGTGCCATAGTTGCATTTCATTTCAGTATGAGTTGTAATACATGGTCACACGTAAAACTTTCGCAAGTTTGTGATGTGCCAGGTTCTCGGCAATACCCGACCCTCCATGGTTGCCAGTGTATAAGTCCCCTCTCGGATAGTATCTACAACCCGGTAGGGACCCTCCCAGTTTGGGGCCAGCTTGCCACGGGACCGGGTCGGATCACTGACCTCGGTTTTCCGGAGCACCAGGTCGCCCGGTCCGACGTGCTGTGGGCGTACTTATCGATTGTAGATTTTCGCGACAGCTCTTCTGTAGGCCAATGCTCGGAGATGAGCATCGACCCGTTTTTCCTCCAATAGGTTGAGGTTTCTACGGAGCTGCTGATTAGACTCCTCCTGATGTTGGGTTTGAATTCGAAGGGTCGGGAAAACCACCTCGGGAGGCAGCACGGCTTCAGTCCCGAATGTCAGGCTGTAAGGTGATTCCCCCGTCGGGGTTTTTGGGGTCGTCCTTAACGCCCATAGGACACTCGGGAGCTCCTCCACCTAAGAGGTCGTGGCGTTGGAGACCCTCTTTTTCAATCCTTCGAGGATGGCTCGGTTTGTTACCTCGGCCAGGCCGTTAGCTTGGGGATGAGCAACCGAGCTGAACTTTAGTTGGATGCGATAGCTCTGGCAGAACGCTTTGAACTTTGTGTTGTTGAACTACGTGCCGTTGTCGGTGATGATCGCCCTTGGGAGGCCGAACCTGGTTATGATGCTCTTCCATACGAACCCCTCGACCTGTTTCTTGGTGATGGAGGCCAGCGGCTCGGCTTCGAGCCACTTGGTGAAATAGTCGACGCCGACTATGAGGAACCTTCTCTGTCCCGAGGCTGGGGGGAAGGGGCCGAGGAGGTCCATTCCCCATTGGGCGAAGGGCCAGGCGCAGTCGGCAGTCGAAAGCGGTACCATCGGTCTATGTTGGAATCGAGCGTGCTTTTGGCATGGCTCACATTTCCGAACGTAAGCTTGGGCATCCTTTCGTAGTGTGGGCCAATAGTAACCTTGCCTGAGGACCATGTGTGCCAAGGTGCGAGCGCCGACATGGTCTCCACATATTCCCTCGTGGATCTCGGCTAAGGTGGTCTGTGCCTCGGTCGGGTTCAAACAGCGAAGCAGGGGTCGACTGAAGCCTCGCCGGTAGAGGCGGCCATCGATGATGCAGTATCATGATCCCGCCCTTCTGACTCTTCGGGCGGCCGCCTTGTCCTCAGGGAGGACTCCCGCTTGTTTGAAGCGGAGGATCTTGTTGGTCCAGCCTCCGTCTTCTTGACCGACAGCCATGATGGTCGGGCCAATGGATGACCCGACGGTCCTTACCATTGCTCCGGTTGGTGTGTCAGTCGCGCGGGAGGAAGCCAATCTGGCCAAGGCATCTGCCTGCGTGTTCTCGTGGTGGGGCACCTTGGTGATGGTACATCTTTGAAACCGCGCTGCCGCCAGCCGCACCTCGGCAAGGTATTTGATCATCGCTGCTTCCCGGGTCTCAAACGTGCCATTAACTTGGCTGGCGACGAGTTGGGAGTCGGTGAACACCTCTATGTCTTCTGCCCCCAGATCGGCTGCGACCTTGAGGCCGAACAGGAGCGCTTCATATTCGGCTTCATTGTTTGTAGCTCTGAACCCCAATCGCAAGGCATGTTCGTAAACGTGGCCGGAAGGGTCCTTAAGCACCAAGCCGACTCCTCCTCTTTCCGAGTTAGCTGACCCATCGATATGTAAGGTCCATCCAGGGGTCGGGTTTTGAAGAACTGGTGGCGGCGTGAGCTCCGATAGGAAATCCGCGAGCACTTGGCCTTTGATTGCCTTTCTTGGCTCATACTCGATATCGAATTCCCCTAATTCTACCGACCACTTCAGCATCCGACCTGCGACATCAAACTTGGAAAGGATCCGGCGCAGGGGTTGGTCGGTTATTACTTTGATAGGGTGTGTCTGGAAATATGGCCTTAGTTTTCTGGAGGCCAGAATTAGCGCCAAAGCTATCCTTTCTATAGGGGCATATCGAAGCTCAGGCCCTGCCAAAACGTGGCTAGTGTAGTAAACCGGCCTTTCTCCGGCTTTGTCAAGTGTTACCAGGACCGAGCTAACTGCCAGATCAGTCGCAGCGAGGTATAAACCGAGGGGCTCACCAACTTTCACCGAAGCTAGCTGCGGCAGGTTCTTGATGTGACTTTTGAGTTGGTGGAAGGCCTCCTCGCATTCGGGGGTCCATTTGAAGTCCTTCGCCGACTTCAATGCGCGAAAAAAGGTTGAACTCTTGTCTCCGGTCCGGGAAATGAAGCGGCTTAGAGCCGCTATCCTTCCCGCAAGTCGTTGTACCTCCTTTATGGTCTTAGGGGACTGCATCTCCTGTATGGCTTTTATTTTGTCGGGGTTGGCATCGATTCCTCGTTGATGCACTATGAAGCCGAGGAACTTCCCGGCCGTGATGCCGAAAGTGCATTTCGTCGGGTTGAGGCGCATCCTGTATTTCCTCAGCATGCAGAATGTTTCCTCCAGGTCAGAGAGATGGGTCTCGGCATGCCGGCTTTTGACTATCATGTCGTCGACATATATTTCCATGTTCCTCCCGACCTGGTCCTTGAACATTCTATTCACGAGGCGCTGGTAAGTCGCGCCGGCATTCTTCAATCCGAACGGCATCACCTTGTAGCAGTATGTCCCATTGTGCGTGATAAATGCCGTGTTTCTTTTGTCTCTCGGGGCCATTTGGATCTGGTTGTATCCCGAAAAGGCATCCATGAAAGAGAGCAGCTGATGCCCAGACGTGGCGTCCACAAGTTGGTCGATGCGGGGAAGCGGGTAGCAGTCCTTCGGGCAAGCCCGATTGAGGTCAGTATAATCAACACACATCCGCCAATTTTCATTTGCCTTTTTGACGAGTACAACATTGGACAACCAGGTCGGGTAGGTTACTTCTTCGACAAGCTGTGCGTCCAACAGGCGAGTGACCTCGTCCTCTATGGCCTTCTGGCGATCCGGGGTAAATTTTCGCGGGCGCTGCTTCACCGGCTGGGCGTCGGGGGAGATGTTTAAGTAGTGTTGGGCAATCTCCGGGTCGACTCCTGGCATGTCGTTCGGGGTCCATGCGAAAACGTCGTCGTTCCTCCTCAGGAAGTCTATCAGCTGAACCTGTTGATTCTCTGTAAGCTCCGACCCGACCTTCACCAGCTTGCCCGTGCGGCTCTGGTCTAGTGGTAGCTCGAGAACTTTCTCCGCGGAGTGGGCGTCTCGGGTGCTTTCCTCTGGGTCTGGAGGCGTGGCGTCGATTGGTTCGGCTCTTGGTTTCTTGCACAGCGTTGTCGCCATTAAGTAGCATTGCCTGGACTCCTTCGGGTCGCTTCTGACCTCGCCGACCCCGGCTCGAGTCGGAAACTTCAAGATCCGGTGGTACGTTGAGACGACCGCCCTGAGCCGATTTAGGGTCGGGCGCCCGATGATGGTGTTGTATGCGGATGGGAGCCTGACCACCATGAATGATACCATCAGCGTCTTTGACCTCGACTCTCCCCCGAACGTGATAGGGATTGTAGTTGTTCCCATGGGGGAAATGGAATCCCCAGTGAACCCTGTCAAGGTAGATGTTAGGGGGGTGAGGTCTAGGTCGGTCAGTCCCAACCGTTGGAAGGCATCGAAATATAAAATGTCGGTCGAACTTCCCGTGTCGATCATAACCCGCTTGACGTAGGCGTTAGCCATGCGGATTGAGATTACTAGCGCGTCATCGTGAGATGAATGCCCCTCGTCTTGCGACCTGAAAGTGACGTCGAGGTCTTCATGATGTAGCGGCCTCTTCCCGGCCTCGGATCGCGCGTATGCTTTTCGCGTCGATGAGTTGTTGCCGCCTGATGCTGGGCCGCCGAAGATGACGTCGATCTGTTTTTCGACCGGGCCCTGCGGTCGGGGAGACAGGTCTCGGGGTGGCCGACCGTCCGAGAGAGGGGGCTGCTCGCAGACTTATCGCCGCAGATGACCGCGCCGGATAAGGTCCTCAATCTGGTACTGAAGGTCGTGACATTCCTCGGTGTTGTGACCATACTCTCGATGGAACCGGCAGTACCTCCTCTTGTCACGTCGCTCGGGATGTGACTTCATCGGGCTCGGTGCCTTCAAGAGTCCCTTCTCTCGTATTTGGAAAAAGATCTCCGTTCGGGTTGAGTTGAGAGGAATCGGAGGAGGTCTGGCCGGCAGCAGGCCCGACCTGTCCTCCCTTCTCTTGGGAGGCGGGGCTGGATGCCCACGAGACTGTTCGCCCCGAGGGCGCTTCGTCTCGTCCCGCTTGCCAACCATTAGGGCCTCGGCCGCCACATACTGGTATGCCCGTTGCAGCATCTCGGGCAGAGTCGTCGGTGGTCACTCGATCAGCGACCAAAAGAACCTTGACGGCTTCAGCCCCGTCAGAAATACTTAAATGGCCAGGGACGGATGGAGGTCCGGAATGCCCTGTACTTGTGATGTAAACCTTCTTACGAACTGGGAGAGGGGCTCGTCGCTCCCTTGGGCCATCCCGAGGAGCGAGGCTGTGGTGGGCCTTGGGCACGCGCTTGCCAAAAAATTCGACTCGAATTCCTTTGCTAACACGTCAAACGACGGTATGGATGCGGGTTTTAGCCGTGCATACCAGGTTCTGGCCGATCCTCTGAGGGTGGTCGGGAAGGCTCGACACATCAGTGCCTCCGAAGTGTCGTAAAGGGCCATCTGGGCACAGAATGTAGCGACATGCTCTATTGGGTCTCCACTGCCGTCATAGAGCTCGAGGGCTGGTAGCCTGAAGGTTGCCGGCAGGGGCCTTGAGTGTATCTCGGGGGTGAACGGGGAGCCTCCTTTAGAGCTTTCCCCGGCCTCGTCTTTCGATATGAGGACCTCTTTCTGAACCTCGTCAAGTCGCTGATGGACTTGACGAACCTGCTCCCTCAAAGAGTCGGTGGAGTCGGTCGACAGGATGTCGGGATCAGGTTCAATCGGTGCTGGGTTGTGAGATCGGCTTTGGGATCGGGTTGGTGTCGATGTCGGCGAAGCCGGGACCCGAGGTGGTGGGGCCTCGGTCACCCGGGGTGGTGGCACCTCGGTGACTGGCGGGATTCCCCGACCTGGGGCCGTTGGTGACTCCGCTCGCGGAGGTGCTGATTGATGCGCCGCCGAATGCAATAGTTGTGGCAGGTACGGGATTATAGTCTGCACCATCCCTGCTAGTGCTTGGACTTGGCTGGTGAGGCCGAGGAAAGCCTCTGCAGTGACCATGGGAGGCGCGGGGTTTGACGCGGGTGATGGGAACCCGGGGTCAGTCATCATCCTCCAAAAACGGTTGGGGGTCGGCATGGGGGCCGGGGCTTCCTCCGCCGATCGAGGGTGATCAGATTCCGTCCGGCGCTCTGTGCCCGAGTCAGCGAGTGGGCGTTCTGGCGACATGGGCCCTCCTTCTAGCGCCAAAAATGATAGTGGCTTTTCTGGGGCTTGCCAAGTGGGTGCGTCCCGTCTTCAAATGTGCTGAGCAAGCCTTTGCTGGTCCAGGCCCGTGTGCGCTAGGCCGCCCGCTTCGCAATCACTTCGGCACAGAGTGGAGCTCGCCCGGATGAGTGGCGATTCAGGGCTCGGCGTGGGAGGTCTGATGCTGGAGTGGGGAAGCCCGGGTGAAGAAGGGGTCGTCCCGTTGGGGTCGGCCGCTGGTTCCTGCAAGGAGGTCGGGTCGGGTAGGTTCCCGACGTGACCCCTCCGACGATCAAGTTAGTTCGGTAGTTGGTTTTGCGATCCCCCTGCTCCGTGGTGGTGCAGGAGTTTTTATAGTGGGTGCTGTGGATTGTTCGTACCTGATGACCTTACCGCATTTATGACTCACCATGCTGCCGCACCCTTTACCATGCCGCCGCACCTCTCGCCATGCCTGCCGTCCAGGTGGTGAGGCGTGCGCCGGCAGGGGGGTGCCGACCTTACCTGTGTCAGGTCGGCTGTACGACAACTGGGGTCCTCCGTACAACCGATCGGCCAGCTACGCCGAGTTGGCCACGTCGGCGGGCCGGATGTCCGAAGGTGCGATGACTTGGCAGCCAGGTCGGCATTTGTCATCTCACTCAGCATATAGTTCACCATCTCGATGCTGTTCTCCGAGCTCTCCTGCGGCGCTGCGGTCGCAAAGCCGGCTGGATTATTCGCCTGCAGCAATCAAAGTGAGATCTGTGTGCGTATGGTGGTGGGCTCATCTACCTCTTTATCCATTATATATGATGATGATGATGATGATAGGAGTGAGCTGACTTCTATCAGGCCTGGCTGGTGCACATGGACAAAGGGTAGCAGTACAGGAAGACCGCAGCAAGGGGGGGGAGGGGGGGGGGGGGGCTATGAGTCAAAGAAAGGTTTTACTTTACCGAAGGAAAGAAACCATGCATGAGCAAAGGAAGGAGGAAGAAGAAGAAGACAAGGTGGAGACAGTGAGAGCAGGAAGAGAAGGAAGGAGGGAGGAGCATCTCGAGTTATAGGGCTCACGTAAGTGGGTTGGAGGAGCCTTGTGGTGCATGCATTAATGGTAGCTAAGATGAATTCCACCTCTTTGCGCCTCTGTTTATTTATGCAGTTCACATGTTGCAGGCTCTCTTCCACCCCTTTTTACCTGCCACTTTATCTTCTGGATTGTGAAGTTTGAGGTCAATCCACATACACTTGGACTGGAGATTAGTAGTCATTGCCTTCCCGAGTCTCATCCGCGTGCTGTGTGCCTTCCGCTTCAGCTTTGGATACCAAATGGCTTATCGTTGTTATATGGAAGAAGGCCAAGTTTGAATTCACCAACTCGGTTTGTCACTGCATGCAATAACAGCAGGCTGTAGAGTTGGCAAACTGATGTCAATTCAAGTGAGAGAGAGAGAGAGAGAGAGAGAGAGAGAGAGAGATTAAATTAACATGCCAAGTGGAGTGGAAGAAAGTGGAAGTCTTGTGCCTGTGTCAGAAGTGAAGTTTATCACCTATATTTATTATATATATCAATAACTTGCCCAACATAGCAGTTCAATTACATGACAACTGTTTTATAACATTTAGAGAGAGAGAAAGAGAGCATTTCTCATCCAAAAATTTTGTAGGAAAATGTTCTGAAAGACCTAAGCAGATACACAGACAGACTGGGCATTCAGCTTACAAAAGAAAAGACAGAGTCAATTCGGCATCACTGCTGCCTCAAATCTTGTATATTTGTCGGACAATAATGTAATGGAAAAAAAGGAATACATAGAAAAAGCGCCTTTCTCATCACATCACAAATGTTTGTAGATGCATACAAAAGATAAGAACACCAGTTTCTGTATGGTATGCAGTCATTCCATATCAGTACATACCCTTGAAGACAGGATTTGTTCTGCAGATGCTGGCTCCGTATTCCTGGTACTCTGCCTTGGAGTGGCAAGCCTACACCAGAAGGAAGCTTCCGTATTAAATCCCCGCACAGAATAAATGTCTTCGAGTATTAACTTTATGAGAAAGACCAATCTCATACTGCATGTCATGGTTGACTGGTGAAACTACAACCTTATTTATTCATGACTACATACTGAAACGAATGATTTCATATACACAATGCAAAGATGTAAATATTTAAGTCATTTCTTCGACAATTTTCGCTGGTTAAATGTCTATGAAGATTGGGTAGAGTTCAGAATTTACATCGTAAAATTCAGGCGTCGATGCAAGCACAGAACCTCCAAACCAAACTGCATATCTCTGAAAAGGATGACTGACGACATTGACTTCAATGGGTTGAGACTAATAGTCAAAAGCCAATAGAAAAATCAGACCTTGTTGACATAAGCAGGCGAAAAGAGGATTCATTAGACTGCTTACTTTTACATCATCATTGAGTCGGGCATTGGATGTTACCACCCGCGCATCCGCTATCCTTTTTAAATCTCGTTGCAATCTTCTATGGAATTCCTTAAACATTGTTGATCCCCCAGATAACACTATATTCTAAGGCAGTACGAAGGAGAACGTATCAGAGCTAGAAAACCTGTAAATTAAATTGTAGAGACATAGGTGATTTTGATGCTTACCTTATATAAAGCCCTTCTGGTATCAATTGGTGATAACTGAATGCATTTGTCCACGATAGCAGGTAAAGGAGTGGTAAAACTATCATTGTAAATCTCAGGATGGAAGAAGATCTGCACATACAAAACACCTATTTCTTAAAACAAGACAGAGCGATAGGACAGCATATGCTTAACGGGATTATACTCTGTTACCTCGACTTTAGAGATAATGTGATTTAGGAATGTTATTAGTACATTAGGATTTTAGTTTACGGAATTCTGGTCCATTTAAATGAAATTTTGAGGGACTACAATTTTTTTTAAGAAAGAAAGGTTGCCTTATAATATTTACTTCTTCTCAGTTAGGATATTGCTTAAGACGCCAAAAATATAAAGGGACAAACAGCTTGTCTTGTTTGCAAAAACAATAAATAATTGATGCTTTCATTTTCCTTGTGCCTCTTTTATTATTACTCGTTCCTTTACCCCGTCTTACTATTTACCATCTTTAGTATCTTGTGTCTTTGTCTAAGAATATTTTTTAATTCTTTATTCTTATTGTTTACCTATTCTCTGTATAACTGCCAAATTATCTGAAAAGCAAGTTTTGCGGGTCCTTTCTTGATTGAGGTAGTTATCTATTTCGAGATCTGAAAATCTTACAATGATTATATCACCTCTGCACCAACTTTGACATTATCTGAACTCTGAAGAACAAATGACATGCTTTGATACCATACCTAAAAATTATCAACTGTTTGGAAATGGACCAATAACATGGTTGTAATCATAATTTGATAATCTGAAAGAACTAAAAACTGTCAGTTCATATCATTTCATGGAAGATCCATGAAATGGTACAAACCATTTTTTAAAAAATGAAAAATTAGGATTGAAAATAAGATAGACGAGGCAAAGTATTGACAAAATTTTGGTTCGAATCGAAATCGAACCAAGCCGAAATGGCCCAACGGTTCATTGGTTACAAACCGAACTGGAACCAGCCCCGGCCAATTCGGTTTTGGTTCTAATTCGAACCGTCGATTCCGTAATTTTAATTTTTTATTCAGAAATAAAATTATAAATTTCTTTAATTTTTTATTAAAAATAATAAAAAAATTGATAGTTTGAACCGGAACCACCAATTCTGATTCCAAAACCGGTCCTTGTCGATTTGATTCCAATTCCTGGTTTTGGGGAACCGGAACCATGGCCAGGGCTACATTTGGTCAACTTGTTCAATAAAAAAGCTAATTTGATATTGTTTGAATTGTAAAGACAAGATAATAAATTATACCTCAGGACCAAGAAACCGCTCATATCCAACATCACAAGAGTATCGTGCTCGGGTCTTTGGTTTAATACCAATCCATTGCTTTGTATATTTACTAGGCTCCTTGTCATGCTTATTGAACTCCTAAAATCATAAAACAAAATAATCAATTGCTGACAACAAGTAATACAACAATTATTAGAATTTCTTATCGCTAAATCTATTTCCACAGGTTACATTATAATTAAGACATTAAAATTATTTCATTTGTTCAATTTTATACTTACAAAACTCTTTGTTTGTTTTAATCCAAGTACATATAGTTCTTTTTTTTGTTCTATTTGGGGGGTGTTAGGACTATTGACATGACTGACACTACCATTTGTGGATACTAACAAATAAAATTTAACATAACTAATCACTGATGACCTAGTCCTCACTTGAGGAAAGAAAAAGGTTCATTCATAATTTGCTGCTCTTCCTCACCAATCTTTCTACAGTAGGTTTTGGTACAAGATAATCTTTAGCTGATCCACTATCAAGTTCTATCAAAATAATAGGCTTATGAATGATCAGTGAGTAGTGGCGAGTCTACTCCATTTGGCAATTCTCTATGTAGCTGGCTTATCATTCAATAAAGATTACTACATTCATGAAGTGACATTTATAAAAAGAAATGGCACCACAGGAGAAAAAATTTACATGAAGCATAAAAAACCAGTAGTTTAACTACCTTAGCTTCTATCATGCATTAGCTAGTAAATTAAGGAGTAAATTACCTTGACAATGTCTGAACAAGTGTAGCAATATGTTTCTTTGATCTTCCTTGCTGATTCAAAGGAATCTTCTGGTGGTATATGCTCTCCCCTTTCCTACAGGGATCATGGTAGCTAATCATGAATAGCAAGTCAAATGCCATAACATATGCTTTTTAAACAGCATTGTGTCCTTTTTCATCCCCAACTTCAAAACTGAAGATTCGAAAAACTTGGAATCTAAAAACGTACATGAATGACATAATAGAAAATCCTTGCCTATGGGGTTCAGTCCTTGAATGATAGTTAAAATTTTAACAAAGCATGCATGTGATAATTCATATTAAAAAAAAAATTAGTTGATAATTTTGGGATTTAGAATGCAGTTTCAGATTATTTCTAGAAAGAAGCTTTTTTTTTTTACTTTTTTTCTAAAAAATATAGATCTAGATATCTTTCTCCACTCAGCAGCTTAAGACTTCTGTAGCCTTATCTTTTGTCAACTCAAGCTAGGTTGCATGTCAAACTTAAGATTAGTCAACATCTCAGTTCAAGCTCAAGACAGCCATACTTCTCTACTCTGCACCATTGCACCTACATCATCAACCATAGGTGCAATGGTTGATGATGTAGGGATTTAGAATGCAGTTTCAGATTATTTCTAGAAAGAAGCTTTTTTTTATTTTTTCTAAAAAATATAGATCTAAGATATCTTTCTCCACTCACCAGCTTAAGACTTTCGTATCCTTATCTCTTGTCAACTCAAGCTAGGTTGCATGCCAAACTTAAGATTAGTCAACACCTCAGTTCAAGCTCAAGACAGCCATAAGTCTCTACTCTGCACCATTGCACCTACTTCATCAACCATAGGTCCACGAAAACTCTCCCTTATCCTCTATCCTCTACTCCAAAACAGGGTCATTTTTACTGTGTTCTAGATATCTCTGCCTCCATCCCAACAAAAAGTTCTCACTCTCTCCCGACATATCCTTATCTGCATGTTTCTTCCACATTACCATCCCTCTCCATCCTTTTCCCACAGTTTTCTGTCACTCAGTTCCATGACTTGAAACTGTTTCAGAACTGAAGGATAATGTTAATGATCAACAGATCAAGGCATGCCAAGGGCTTTTCTTGTTTCAAACCAAACTTCAAGATGTGATAAGATGAGGAACATCAAGGAGTACTGGATAAAAGTCTAAAAGTTTCTCTTCATAACCTACGGAACTTGTCAAGACACTAATAACACCTACCTATTATATATCATCATTTGTCTTAGTTAAAACTCAGCCATAACGCCCTACCACCAACGGATCAAGAAGAATCATTTTTCTTTGGAGTGAAAGAAACCAAAATGCCAGAGGTTAAATCATAACATCCCAAGGAAGCATGGGCTCTAGTACTCAAGGTGTGAGTCGGTTGACCTCCAAAAGGACATCATTACAGGAACACTGTACATGTTAAGATCCATCCAAATTCCCAACTATGTTCAAACCTGCTTGGTTAATGCAATTCCCAATGCTTCCATATTTCGCTATCACTGGGTAACTCTTGCCTCCTATGCCATCCTTTTGATACAAATAGGATGATATATATTAAAACCAATAAAATAGGTCATGCATATCTAGCTTAGCCAACCAAGAAATATCGGTATCATTTAATTGACAAATGCCTATGACAACAAGGATGTCAAGAAAACAATAAATATAAAAAAGCAAAAGGACAACTTGAAGACCAATCAACAAGATGGTGTTCACATATTTGACAAGATATGTAATGTAAATGAACCTATAAGTTCTAATTTTCCCAAGGATTTCAGCTCAACAAGTTCTATTCTAAAAAAAATGAATCTTCAACTCTAACCCATCACACAGATTAGAGAATTCCTTGCTCAAAAGTCATGCACAACAAATCACTAGGTAATATGTTGTATTCTAGCTTCCCTTTTCTCAAATGCTAGAGCATCTCTCCATAATAAGGGCAGGGGTTTGATACTCATCTTCTGCAAACCATGCATTTCTCAAAGTTATGGTGGATAATGCCCCTCCATGGGGCTTTGTGGGCTTAAATTAACTCGAATTGATCTTGTGCCCTACTCATGGTCCAGGATGACTTACAGCTTGATGACCAGTGTGAGGGCCTGGTATCCATTCCAATAAAACAGAACATGTCGGGTTACTTAGAAAGCATAATAGGTGTAAAATCATTGTTTTCTACCTTCATAAGTTGCTGAATAAACTGGGTAACATCCTTGCCAGCAATAGGTATTGATCGGATACTACTGCCTATTACATAACCATCTGCAACTGGGACAACATGTGTAGCTCCATCTCCAACATCAACCACAACTCCCGTCATTTGACACTGAAAATTATACAGGTCAACATAAACATCATAAGGTAAATGATAATGCTGAGTATTTTGAACTGCATGACTGTATATTTTCTCAAAAGTTACTTTAATGGGAAAAACTCAATTAAACACAGTGTGTGAAAAGTTATATACAACTTCATCTATGAAAAGAATAATATAAATAGGTCCCCAAATGGAATAATGGATGCAGAATATAAACATAAACAAACAACTTGAATTGACATGAGAAAATTATTCTGTCATCGCAGATTATACATGATCAAATGATATTCCTACAAAAAAAGTCATCTAGTAAGAGATGTAAGTTCCAAAAGAAACTATGTCCATAGTGCTAAGTGACTTATTAGAAATTACTTTAGTCAGCATAATACTCAAGACTAGGTAGTCTTCATTCTGATACAGTGTATTCTTTGTTCCAACCCACATTTGCAGTACTTCTATCTAATAGGCACAAAATGTGGTCTTATAGTACCCTAAGAAGAACAGTAACACATTAACATGCATGTTAGATAAATATAGATTGATAAATCTACCACAACAAACTCCATTGACCTGTTCCAAGATTATTGTTGTCTAGTTCCAGTCAAAAAAGGAGGTTACAATCAACATAAACATTTTTGTATATATTAGGTGAAAACTATGCTATTGTTACTTGTAATAGTTTTTCGTCAAGAGAACATTTCAAGTTCAAACTGCATAAGCATGCAGATACTTTGTTCAACACAAGCACAAACTCAATATTTGGTTCCCAAATATTAGCACACTGTGTCAGATTAATCCCATACCTCCAGTATCAATATTACCTGTCCCTCAAACTTTTTTTTTTTGCAAAAGGTAAGTCATGAAGACGGGATCAAACCCAGGACCTTATGATACATTGTCAAAGTTTTTATCAACTAAGCTTCTTCTTAGGAGTTCCTCAAACTTGCAATAACTAGTTAGAGCTTTCTTAGGTAAATCAGACTATAATAATTTGCTCAAGTTGCTTTCTTAAAGTACTGACATAAAATAAGTAATTATGAGTTCAAAACAGGAAAAATACCCTAATCATCATAGAAATGCATAAAACTCCTACACCATCAACATTAGGAACGCAATATATTTCTCTGTGGAACAATTTCTTAAATTAGATTTAAAAACACAAACTGGAAGTTGAGCTACATAACAGAAGATTTAGATCTGACTTAAAATATGTATCACAAATGACAAAATAGGCCTCCACTTGTTCTTATTCCATTATTATTCCTCACCTGCTCCTAGCGGAAGAGACTTATCCATCTTATGATTCTGCTTTATCTTGTAAAGTAGATAACACCTACCTTTGAAGTTGTGTAACCAGCAGCAAGGGCTAGGACAGGCTGAACTGCTATATACAATCCAGGAATATTAAATGTCTCAAACATGATTTCCCCTGTATACTCACGACTCTCAGGAGTGGTAAGCGGACTCTCAGTCAGAAGAAAATAGTGATCTTCTGGGTCACAACGTAAATAATTGAAGATGCATTGTTGCCAAAATCTTTCCATTGCATCCCAATTCTCCACCTGCAAAAAGGGCACTGTAAGATTGAAGGAATCTCCAAGGAACACAAAATTGCAACGTACTGCTTGTCATTATCATACCTGACCACGATGAATAGGGTAACTAAGACCATATGTTGTACTAGAGCGAGAATATATTAGAGCTTCTTCTCCGATTGCAAAATCAAGATCAGCCATTACATTTGCACTGTGCTGTGCAAGCCAATTTCCTTTACTGATACTCTTGGATTGATTTGAAAAAGACTCATTGACAGCAACCACAGTAGGGATGATGAAAGAAGGTTCAACATTGCCAGCAAATCCCATTTTTGTGTACCTAAGAAAAAGTAAAGCATATCATGGAAGCAGAAATATAACCACAAGTACTCGTAACTGACAGCAATCAAATGAAAGATTATCAAAGATTATTTATTAGCCGTTTACTATAATTAAAAAATTGCCAGAAGAAAGCATAATTTTGCAGGAAAAATTCATAGCAAGGCTAATTTGTCAATACCTAAGCTTGTAAAGAGGCATTCCATTAGACATGGATGGAAAACCCAGGTTCAGGTTCAGCCAGTAATGTGATCCTAAAATTTCCCCATCTCCTGGTCACTGAACTAGCATTGTCACGGAAGATGAAACCTTGGGTCCAAGGTCTCTCTGCTTAAAAAATAAGGACCCAATCACTTTATTGACTTCAGATAGAATGGTCATGAATTGTGTATAGCTCACCAAACTACTAGTTTAGGAAGAGGAATTAGGATTTAATTATATAAAGATGATACTGCTCCATCCTACTTTCTGAATATTATGATCATGATAATCTTTTTTGGATGAAACCACATTAAAACAATAATTTCTCAATTACTCAATCATTTAACTTATTTTAATGTATCATATTCCTAATTTAATAGTCCAAAAACAGTGTACTTATGATATGTCTTTCAAACATGATGAGATATTCCTAATTTAATAGTCCGAAAATAGCCTTCAGTCAGTCCAATTTCAAATCTTCATGACAATAACCTATGGTTTTCCTTATACTCTTCATCTGTTGGACCTCTGGCATTTCTTCTCTGTTAAAGGCTTTTTGTGTTTCACTTCACCAATAATTAAACATTCTTCGGTGTTGTCGATTTCCTTCCAACTTTAGGCAACATCCATTAGAGAATGTTTGGTACCAACCGGACTTCCAAAAGCCCACAACCTTATCTTGTCCATCCAACAGATTACACACAGAAAAGACTGCACATACCCCTTATTACATCCCAGTATAGAACCACAGCCATATCATAATCTTGACAATTCGACCAAACAATCCGGTATCTGTTCTTAGACACACCCTGAGATGTCCTTCCACATATCACCTCAACCTCGCTATTCCAAAACTTTTCCACCTTTTTAAACATTTCCTAGCCGACACCAAATTCACTTCGGGATCGGAACTCAAAGTCTCCAACAACAGCTCATCGACCAACTTTCACCTCAAGTTTCCGATTTCGCACGCAATCGAGGATCAAACCCACATAACAAGAAGCATATATATGCAATCAAAATTGCAGGAAGCAGAGAGCGGAGTCAAAAGAGTGACGCCATCAGTACCCGGAGCCGTTGTCGATGACCACCGCGGGCCGAGAGGCAGCGTCCATCCGGATGCTTCGGGGCGGATCTATCGGCGAGATCCAAGGAGCGGTGACGCCGGGGGCAACCGCTCATGGTATTGGCGCCGTCGGGTGCGGCGCTATCGGGGATCCCGGGCCGAGAACGAGGAGGCGGAGGAAGGCGATGGCGTGAATCCCAGCGGCTCAACGCGAATCCACCGTCGCCCGTCTTCCGACACGTAGCGAGCGAGCTCTCGATGGCGACGCCAAGTATATTGGCCGTAGATGCCTTCGGCCTGAAGCATTCCGGTCCTCTCGTTGTGTACTCCGCACTGCTGTCGGCGGCGGTAGTTTTGACGTCATCGTCGCGTTCAAATCAATTTTTATTTTGTTTGTAGTAAAATGAATTAGAAAACATTTATTTACTACCGAACATATTTTTAAATCCGTAAAAAAGGATTAAATTTTGATTAACTTCCCACCCCAAGTTTTTAATTTTATCTTTTTTTAAGATAATACTATACCCAATCTTCATCTTTTTTTTATGATCATCTTCAATTTCAACTTCATTGACATCGATAAATCATTTAAAACTATAAATAATGAGAAAATGGAAATCATGTCGGAAAGAAGAGCGACAAGAACATAGGAGGTTATGACAAAGGTTTCATGACAATTAGTTTAGAACATTACATGAACAAATCTCATAGGTAAAGACGATGATAACATAAAGGGATGAAAGCGATAGAATAAATTGATGCTGCAATAAAAAAAAAAATGTTATTATGGTAGGGAAAGCTTAAAGGTTTATTTTCTTTTTTATTGAAAATTTTGTTCAAAATCCAAATACTTGTAAACACTATAAATATATTTATTTTAAATTAAATCATATAGATAAATTATTTTAATTGGTCACGCAGAACCGGTTCTGTATAGCGTAGTTTCGGAGACCGGTCTGACTCGGGCTCGGTCCGAGTCGACTCGTATTAGTACAAAGGCACTATCCTTCGGTCGTCCGAATCGAGGGGCAGAAGAAAGCGGCGGCGATCGGCAAAGGAGCACGAGACGATGGTGCGGGTGGCGACGTACTTCGCGTTGAGCTTCGGCGCCTTCCTCTTCTGGCAGTCCATGGCCAAGGCCCACGTCTGGATGGCTCTCCATCACGACGAAAAGGTCTCCCCTTTCCCCTTTCTCTTCCTCTCTCGTTTCATTGTAGTTGGATCTGTGATCGAGAAACTCATGTGGGGAATGGTGACCAAAACCTTAGGGTTAGATTCGATAAATATGATCTCTCGTGGTATGGATGGAGCACCAAACATCTCTTGCCCTATCTGCTCATATTTAGACCCAGTACTGCTATTTAGGTATTTCCAGCAAGACCGTGCGAGAAGAAACTTTGTGTTACTGTGCCTTGCAAACCTTCATGGCTTTCTTCTGAAATCACAATTTGATTAATGGATTCTGTTTTTGCTTAGACTTTCTTCTGCACAAAGTCGCATTTTTTTCCCCACCTAGTGATTAATAGTTCTTGAGTTCCTTGATTTCTTAGAGATTTGTTTTACTGATGTCGAAGTTACCAATAGCAAACAAGTATTAGATCTTCTCTTATAGAATTCACTGATAGGGCAGGATCTCTCAGCATTTGATAAACCAAGGTAATTATACTACTACTCGCACATTGGAGGGGGAAATTGGTCTATTTTCTGGCATACAAGATCTTATGTATATCATTTATCCAACATTAGAGGGCTTTCATGTTTAGACGGCAATGTTCTCCATTTTTGTGACTGACTACAGGAAGCAAGGCAGTGGACCTTCATAGTTTTAGTGCATGATTGTCTTTGTCTCTTTCCATTCTATGTACACTATGACAATAGGGCCAATATAGAATCTTTTTGAGTTTTGACTAACTTACTGTTTTCAATGATGTTTCACTCTTTGTCCTCTGGGCATTGTGGAGCTTGGTATCATGTTAATCATATTGTTCCTGTGGTTATTTAAAGGATAGATTTGTTGATGTGAAGTGTTACAATTTTATGAGTTAGTGTTGTTTGAATGGTCAAACATTTTACTAGAAAATTCAGTCTCTGAATCTACTAACCTTTGAGGCATCGATAAAAGTCCATGTTGAAGTTACCTCTGTTGGGTGCATTTTCACTTGCTGAATCGCGTGGTCTGTTGTCTTGAATTTTATGCCACTGTATATGCATGATTACACCATTATTGCAATAAGAAAAATTGGGCATATACCTATGCTTCATTTTTTTGTTAATTCTTCAAAAGCACTCTCAGTTTAAAATATTGACTTCTACCAGATTGTTGTTTACCATTAATGATACATGCATTTAGATATCTGCATGAGATTGTGAGTGCCTATCTAGCTATTAAAGGGGTGCATAACCAAGCTTTAAACCAAAGGCCTTCTGAATTATATTTGCTTCTCTTTGTTCATCGAGCTTTTTTGAATTCTAAATTTATGAAGTACTCTTCACTATACTTTGTTAATTTGAACATAAATGTTAATTATAAGATTTATTTCTCTTTTCGTAATTCATGTATAGTGGACGCTAATAGGCTGATACTATCATGAATACTTCGATAGGAGATTCCATCATCCTTTTTTTATTTGGGATGAGTGTATATTTTCTTTTTCTCTTCATTTAACTTGGTTTTGTCAATGTGTAGTCATAAACAACAAAAGTGGAATATTGAGTTTTTGAGGATGAAATTTACTTTTGTAGATGCAACTTATCAAAATTGAATTCAAACTATTTATTGTGAAATGCAGGGCTGAAGGGATTTAATAATCTTACCAATGTTTAAAAAGGCTTCTGTCACATGTACTGTGTGGCTGATACTTTGGCTGTACATTAGTAACATGGGACATAGATACAGCGAGAGACTCCCCACATATTGGAAATCATGCCACTTGATGAGTTGCATTCTTGTTTTAGTGAGATAACTTCTGTTTGCTGTAAGCCACAAAGTTTTATATTTGTCAAGGTTCAATTCACTAAAAAAAGTGCAAACTAGATGCTTAGTGTTTGCTTGTAGACTATCTCTAAATCAATAGAAAATCAAAATAAACCTGATGCTCCTTCATTCCTCATTTGAAGGAGTAATCTATCTAGCTTTGCCTTCAAAAGGTTCATCCATCATTTGATTTGATTGATGGATGACTTATCGTAATTTGTTTCAAAGATGTTTTGGGAGAGAGGCTTCTATGTTCTGTTACTTTTTTTAAAATCATTTCCTTAATCTATTTTTAGGACTTAAAATTTTGACAACTTTTTGCAACATTTTAGTATTTTGGCATGTTCTTTCAAGTTCCTACTATATTTTCTAATGCTTATTCATGCCTTTTCATACCAAGATCAGAAGTTATAACTTTTATAATTAGGAAATGGATTAGGTGTCTAGCTCAAGTGGCCTATTAGTAACCTGGCTTAGGAATTCTGTTCACGTTGACTAGGGTAGTAGGATGTTAGGATCATGGAAATTGGTATGCGTGATTCTGAAACTTCTGGTAGCATTTCGTGGCTTTAATTCCCTTTTCTTTCTTCCAGCTGGAGAGATTAGAGAGGGAAATGGAGATTAAGCGACTCAGAGAAGAGCTACTGGCACAAGCCAGACAGATGGAGTAACCTGTGCAATCTTTGTTACTACTGCCTGAAATGCTTGATTCATAGGTGAATTTCGGCTTGCTAACGCTGAGGTTTCACAGAAAAAACAATTTCTTCTTTCCATTTTACGCTATTAATAAATAAGCTAGGAGTTGACATTTCGAACTTCCCCTCTTTATCATGTATTATTTTATATGGTTTTTCCTTGGATTCTCAAAGTTTGCTTGATGTTATAATAATCTGAATCCCATGAAAGTGCTCTTATTGAATTGTGTTGAAGAAAAAGCAGATGCTGTTTAATGCATTTCGGCCATCAATTCTTACTATGTTTGATCTTTAATGCAAGTCTTCTGTGATTCTATGCTGCATGAGGATATATAATTATGACAGCATGTGTAGCAGCAATTGAAATCATGTTCCGCGCTGCTTGTGCATTTGGTTCCTTAATTCCTTTTTGTCTTTGTGCAGACAGCATAAGCATGATGTTTGGTTCAAATGTAAGTAAGGTCTCATGACCAATCATCAGCTACCAAAACCATAACATTCTTTGTGTTTGCCTAAATTGTAGCTTTATCTGCAGCAACTGGGTTGAGATCACATTCTTAGTGTATTGTTGTAGCTTCCCTTGCAAATGAAATGGCAAGAAGCTCAAGATATGTTCAAGTTGCATCAGCCTTTAGTTTGAACTATGTTGATCAAGAAGGACAAGAATTCATACAAGAAAACCTGAACTTTTCTTTCTGAGTGGATTATCTTTGAGATGGGTAAATTTTCTTGTGCTTAATACTCTGTTATATCATCAAGGCATCTGAGATTCAATGAAACCAGCAGATGTAACAGCATCATTCAGTTTAATCAATTCAATTGCAAGAACAAATAGTTTCTTTTCTCAGATTTCTTTCTTGTCCACCCTACTAAGTATATTCTTGAACCATTCTCTTATTGTCTCTGGTGCATCTGTTCCATGTATTCCCAAGTTTTCTCCAAAATAAAATTATGCTTCAACTGTATTCATTTTTCAAGGTTTTCTCTTGAACAAAAAACATAAATTCATCCAGTAAGAGGGCTCTCAAAACTTGTTTTAATAAAAGAATAGAGAACAAGTGACCCCCTAGTAAGCAATTGGCTGGCATTTGAAATCATATTCTTCTACTTATGTGCAGCCAAAACAATGAGGATGACTGTAGTTCAATAGAACAAGAATCAAGTCAAGAATACCCTACCCTGTCATACAAGAATTGCAACAAATGATGACAGAAACTTGTTTCATGGGGAGAAAATAATTGTTGTTTGGTCTTTCTCTATGTGGTTTGTTATAGTTTGTGGAACTCATCAAACATGCTAACAACCATTGAGAAACTCCAAAGCCTTCTCATGACTGATGAGATAAAAAGTACATGAATATCCATCATACATAAAGTATCAACTGCTTATGATACTTACCAGTTTGACTTATTGAAGTACTAGTAACACTAGAAACTGCATGCTTTATTATAAACAAGCTCAGCAATCCATCCTTACCTTTGACATAGTAAAAGAGAAACCTTGGTTGGTGCTCACATCAACCATAGCATCTGATAGGGTGATGGCACCCTTTTCTTGCAGATTGCTTCAGTCCTCTTCCACCACCTTTCTCTAGATATTGCTGATGGTACTCTTCTGCTCTGTAAAATCTCTTTGCTGGTACAATCTCTGTCACAATCTTGTCTTTGATCTCCTTCTGTTTCAGTTCCATAGATTCCCTTGCCAATATAGCTTGTGCCTCACTGTAGTAGTAGATCCCCGATCGATACTGCGTGCCGATATCATTTCCCTGCACAACATCATACATATGTGCACTTAGTCCTCGGGAAAATTATGTTGTAAGGTTAGGTTAGAGCTGGAAAAGACAACAGAAGGAAAGATCAATTAAAGGTTCCTTGTGCTTGCCAATATATGATTGACCTCCAAATCTATACAACCATCACGGATTGCCAATAAATGGTGATCTGAATCCTGAAGAATGCGCCCCCCCCCCAACCCCCCGAAGGAGTAGCAGCAGCCTAAGATTGATTGGTCAACGAATTGACCCGTTCTTTTTGACCAAGTCAATTCGATCTTAACAGTTACATCTATAGCCACAAACACATGTATCATAAAACAAAAATATCGGTTGAATTATGTCGAACCAATTATAAATATAAAGTTGATAATGGATCATATTACAGAAATCTTGATGGTTGGGGGAGAAAAAGAAATTTGTCATATAAGATGTTGAAGCCCGATTATTGATAAGTCAATCAAATGCTCTAACACCAATTTAGGTTTTTTGATATAAAATTTCTTGATCGAAGTCTTGAACTCAAACCAAGGTAAGTGTAGATTGTATATCATCGTCAATTAATCTCAAAACATACAAAGAAGAAACAAATCATGAAACCACGGATGCACGCAAGCATTGAAATCACAAACAGATGGCGGCGAGGGGCTAAAAACGTGGACGCACCTGGCGATTGAGGGTGGTAGGGTCATGACGAGACCAGAAGAGGGCGAGGAGGGCGGGGTAGGGGCAGGCGGCGGGGTCGAAGTGGACGCGGACGACCTCGGCGTGGCCGGTGTCGCCGCGGCAGACGGCCTTGTAGGTGGGATCGGGGAGGTGGCCCTGCGAGTACCCCACCTCGGTCTTCACCACCCCTTCCAGGCGCTGGAAGGCCAGTTCCAGCCCCCAGAAGCACCCCGCTGCAAATTGCGCCAGGTGGAGGCCGGGCTGTGCCGGCGAGTCTAGATCCGATGCCAGAGCCGGGTTCGCACCCTCCGCCGTCGCCGCTGCCATTCTGGCCTTCTCCAGTGTCGAAGGCGAGGACTGTTGTCAATCAATCCTCCATGGAATATTTATATGATGGCGGATTGCTATCGTTCATCTCGGTCAGTGGATATACTGGCAATGACAGGAAGAAAGGAGAGATCACAATTATGTAATGCTATGGCCCATTATTATTCTCAACAATGAATATAATCTAAGCATGGTAAGACTGCACATATATTAAATCTTCACAAATACTATATTTTTATTTTGCACTTATCCCAGACAACTATTTTTATTATGATGATTTCTATCTAGATCAGACAAATTTCCATGTATCAACTGATCACGTAGCTTGGAGCAATCGAAGCAGGACTGATGGCAATGCATGGGCGTCAAGTAAGAGCTGAACAAAACGTACAGCGTGTGTGGCGAGGTGTTGGTTGGTCCAAAGAAAAGTTGGCATCAGAAACCTCTCACAAAATTCTGCAGGTTGCATTGGGTACTCAGCATCAAGAAAAGAGATCCAGGGTGTAGGAATTAACTTGGAGTCAGCTAAGAGAGCCTTGAGGAAAGATTGTGGAGCAGCATTTACATTGTGTCCCTATATCAAGATTAATCCATCAACACCATATACACAAATTTCCATTCTTGTCAGCAGAAGCTAGTGTGTTCCCCGTCCCATTCCATGAGCACGACAGGACTGGCGAAGAATGCCCTTTTAAAACGCTTAGCATGTTATCCTTTACCCTTGACCATATGTAGATGAATCCATCAGCCGATCCAGCTGCAACACAGTTCTCATCGCCACTGATACAAGACCTGCTCCAATTAGATGCAACTCGGTTTCCATTGGCTTTGAACGTCCCGCACACTTCCAGTGTTCTCAAGTCGAATAAGTTATGCAGGTTATCCCTGCCGCTTGTCAGCACCAAGTTACCACTTCGCGATACACAGATCGATGTCACTGCCTGGGAATGAGCAGCTACTTCACTTACAGCTTTTCCCATTCTGCTGTCCCATATTCGCAGGTTTCCATCTACATGACCAGAGCAGAAGGTCAGTCCATCCGTGTTGCAGGAAAGGGCATTGCAGTTGCTCTGGAAGATGATGGTATTGGTGCAGTAGCCTTTCACTGGATCCCAGACCTTCATGGTGTGATCATAAGCAGCACTCACTACATTGCGGCTGGAAGCTTTGCTCGTGTCGACCGCGCATACTTTGTTGGTATGGCCGGTGAGAGTGTGCTGTACCCGACCAGAACTAGTTTGCCATACGTACAGGTTGTTGGAGCTGCTAGCGGCGATGATAGCTCTGTTGTCATGTGTAATTGCAAGATCAAGTACTGACCCAAGGCAACCATGAAGAGTTGAACTCAGTGTCCCAGATCTTGTATCCCAAACCTTGACTGTTCGGTCCTGACCGCCACTAATCAACATATCTGAGTTGTATTGGAACAGAATGGATCCACATCCACCATCATGGGCTTGAATAGTATGCCTGCAAGAAGATGGAATTGCTGATTCCACATGGTCCACGTATCCTGGTTCCCTTTGGCGAACCACCCCATCACCTTGTTGCCATGGAATATGTTCTGAGCTGGATGCCTTTAACTGTTGCATCAGCTCGTCGTACAGCGAATTAGCCTGCAACCATGAAAAATGAAATTAAAGGTTGAAGATAGCAACCTAGAACCTCTCCTTGCACCTCACAAGGATTTCGTTCACAATCTCAATTGCCTAGACTTAACCCTCCCATATCGTAAGACTTGTTGATAATTAGTCATTAATCGAAGCAATTATGCAGATGTGCAAAATGATAGAATAAATAAGAATATTCAAGAATCATTAGGTCTATAACCCTGCGAAAGAATTAAAATTATAGAACTGTTTCAGATGATGTACTACATACAGATGTCCAAAGGATACCTACAGATGTCATGCATATACAAGGTGAATTGATTAGGATTTATTGGTGGAAGGATAATTAATCCATATAACCATCCAAAAAATTTGAAAATTATGGCTTGCTTGTTATTATCGTAATACTTATGGAAAAGCTAGACACATAAGTTGATCAACTAAGATATTAACACAAGAAAATATATTAAAATATTAACACAAAAGACATTAGCCCAATTAACATATATAGATATATAAAAAACCCCTAATAACAATTTTGATATACAATCTACATTAACACAAAACAAAGATATTATGCCTCGCATAGGCATAGTATTTAATTAGATATTTGAGAAAGGTATATCTGCGAAAAACAAATCCTATCGATACGAAGTAGACAACCATTCATAAGGCTGGTAATGCAAATGACACTCAAAAGGAACAAAAGGTTCCTCTAGTGCAAGCAATCATCCCTCAAAGAATGTAAAGTACCTCATTCAGCTTTTCTGCAGTATTCATCTTCTCCAGCATCCAACGATCAATTAAATCCTTGTTCTCAGTTTCGGCTTTTTTCAACTTCAATCTAGTCTCCTCATGTTGCACTTTAAGTGACTGGCTTTCACTCATTAACAAATCCAAGGCTTTTGTCTTTTCATCGAGATCCTGCTTAAGTTGTAGGTTTTCTTCCCTGAATTTTTTGGTTTTATGAGGTGAATATTAATTTTACTTTGCACAATGAAGAGGCATTTAATTAAACATGTAAGATACCAGATGTATAAAAGGAAACCTTGCTTGAGAGATGTCATATTGCAAATTCCTGATCAATTCTTCTTTCTCTTGAACAAGAGCTTTAGATGTTCTGCACTCTGCAACTTCTACCACAAGCTGTTCAGACAACTGTGCATGAACTTTGTAACAGTGTTGCAACTCCACTTCAAGGTTTTCAACTTTTTCCTTCCACTCTAATCCCTGCTAGAGATTAATGCCTCACAATACAAGATACTCAATGAAGAAAGAAAAACAAGATTGCCATCAAAGAATTTTTTTTTCTTCAAGTCATCAACCACTGAATAGCCAACTTAGTGTAACATAGCAATCAAACAAGTGTCATTTAAAATTAAATTCAATATGCTAGGTAGGACCAAGATTCGTCACCTCGTACCATGCCTACAAACCGAGCTCAGCTTAATATGGTACGGTACAAGTATACCAAGCAGTACACCAAAGCGAGCCACATATATATATATAAGAAATTTTAAAAAAAAAGAAAAAAAAAGGTGATGTCATTTCGTTTCTTCCCCCTCATGGGGAGAAGAAACCGAGGTTTCTCCGCTCGGTTTCTTCTCCCCACACGGGGAGAATAAACCTTTCTTCCACGCGAAGCCTCAATGACGTCACCGAGGCTTCTTCTCCCTCGTTGCCTTAGACGGGGAGGAGGCGACATCTCAACAAGGGAGGGCGGCAATGGATCAGGATTGTCGAGGGAAAGCGAAGCTCTCCGGATCCCTAGGTTCTCCGTCTTCGTCTCTCTCTTTTTCTCCCGCTTCTTCCCCGGCTAATACCAGGCCATGCGATGACGATCAAAATCGACTGTTACCGATCGATTTCGACCAGTAATGGGGTGGAAACAGCCCCAATCGACGGTACCGGCCGGTAGCGGGCAGTTCGTGTACTGATCTGCTAACGGACTAGTATGTACCGCCAGTACTGGGCGGTATCACTCGAAATGGCAGACCTTGGATAGGACCTCATCAAGAATAATAGAATGGGTACAAAATCAGATCAAGAATTCATCGGTAGTGCTGGTAGAGATTATCTCAGGAATATTGAATAATCTTATTAATTCTAATCTTATTTCCCAATGAATGTTGAGATGTTAATGCAAACTGACCATAACATCCAGTTGGGACACTAATGACTTGTAAAAATATTATATCCCAATGTCTAACCATAAAGCAGTGCGCTTCCTAACCTCATCCTCCATCCTCCCCCCTCCTCCTCCTCCTGACTCTCTCCAGTTCGAACCAACCAGTTATGGAAGATGTGAATATTGATATAAGCCCCTCAACAGACATCACAAAGATCAAGATGCCTATTCTAAGCTCATTCTCTGAAAGGTTGAGATTGAGGTTGGTGGAGGTCAATCTCTATAAGGATTGCATTGGGGATATGATTTATGATGGATGGAGAGGTTAATGCAGTGATACAAGATGACAGGAGTTTTTCTCGAAGATGAAAAAGAGATGAGGAAGCATGTGAGGTACTTAAGACAAACGCCTTCAATGAACAAGCAGGTGATGGAGCTGCAATGCCAAGAGATGTGCCATGCGAAACTATTGTAGCCACATCTAAATCTTTTGAACCTTAAGTAGGTCAACCTGGGAAGCATCTCATTAACTAAGCATCAGATACCTACCTATAGCCAAGAGATGTGCCATGCGAAACTATTGTAGCCACATCTAAATCTTTTGAACCTTAAGTAGGTCAACCTGGGAGGCATCACATTAACTAAACATCAGCTACCTATAGCCTAGAAACTAAGCAATTTGAAGAGTTCGTGTATGGTATCAAGATCAAGAATACAATCACTTCTTGGTTTCAGAATTTGCCATTTTTAGGACAAAAATCAAACACCCTTTGTGCATACATACTTCGATTACACGGAGTTCACATGCATCTATAGTTAATGCTGGTTATGATCTCATCGTTCAAATCCATATGAAGAGCCAAAACTAACAAGGGTTATCAACTAACAAACCACAAAAGGGCCGTCACTACAATGAAAAGGGTTATCGATGCCAACCGAAGGTACCTGGGCAACAATGGGCCTGGAGAGGGCCTTAATAGCCGTAGCGTGGGCGCCTTCCTCGAGCAAATGCCGCTTCCGGAGGGCTCTGATGGCGCGCTTGATCGCCGCCCTCCCGACCTCGTCCCGGCTCCTGGAGATCGGAAAAATACTTGCAAAAAACAGAACTCTAGCAAACAAAGAGCTACCGAACGGCTTGCGGTTTGCTTACATCTCTCCCAGGCTAAGCTTCGAAAGAAAAATCTCGGAGGTTTGGGGCGTCGCTTCCTCGATTTCTTCCTTGTCGTGTTCTTCCCGCCGAGCCAATGCGTAGAAAGCTGCGCCAGAAGGGAGCGAGGCGAGGCGGAGGTTTCTTGATGACCACGGGTTTGACTTACAAACCCCAGCCCAACCGAACCGGCCCAATCAAACCCTCATCCAAGCCCAAATTCTGGGTTCGATCTGCTCGACCGCTTCCTCAAACCCGACTAATAACAATTACAATTACAATATATATATATATATATATATATATATATATATATATATAAAGTCAATAGATGCACCAACAAAGGTCAAAATTGCCAGCTCAAAATGTAATGACTTCATTTTCCTCACTAAACGTGTGAGTTTTCGTGAAGGTCGGGTTGGAAGTCAACAAGCCGAGTAGGTTTCTACGATACTTTCCACAAAAGTCATACAAAGGTTCACACCAGTCTCATGGGATCAAATTAACAAGCTTTATTGTTCTGATTGCTAATCTATTTGAATAGGCATTAATATTGCGATTAGTAAGACGACTGTCTCTGATAGTTTAAGTTCGGTAAGATAATAAATTATTAGGTTGGTTATCTCGTTTGAATGGATAGTGATATTAATGGCATATGGTTTAAATAAGCTTAAAACAATTAGCGATTAGTATGAATTGTCATAGCGGAAGGGAACTGCTACACCGTTGACGGTGACTTCAACCACCCTTCCGCGGCCGTCCGATGGAACTCGCAAGGTCGCCGTTGACCCGTCAAACACTACTGAAACAAAAGGTGACCCGAGATATCTACGCGTCCCCGCCGGTTGACGCGTCAACGGACCCACAGGAGGAGGAGGGCCCACGTCTATTGCTTTAAGCGATGGCGGGGGCGAAGAAGCATGTAGATTCGACGTGCCTTCCTTTGACCACATAAGACTTTGCGTACTCGGTCAAATCTTGACTTCATGTGCTCGCTTTGGTCTTGCGTCTCATCTCATCCGTCCGATTTCTGAGGACCAGCAGCCGCCACCGTTCTGCATCCGGGCCCATCACCCGTAGTTTCCACGTCACTTATCCCATTTATTCCACCACTTCGCTCCAGTACACGGCTCATCGACCCAGCGCGATGGCGGGACCATCCCTCCCAATTCGACCATTCTTCCTCCTCCTCCTCCTCCTCCTCCTCGCTTCCATCTCTGCCGTCAGTTCCTTCGACGGCTCAGGCCCCCTCCTCCGAGTGCTCTCTGACCTCGGCCTAGCTACCCGGGGGCTCGACCACCCTTGTCGCCACCCTGGCGTCAAGTGCGATGCCGGCGGCGCCGCCGTCCGCGTCTCACTCCCCTCCCACCGCCTCACCGGCTCCCTCTCCGCGGCCGTCGGCAGCCTCCAGTCCCTCCGCCAGCTTGATCTTTCCGACAACGGCCTCGCCGGCTCCCTCCCCCTCGAGCTGGCCCTGTGCCGCGCCCTCCGCGTCCTCGACCTCCGCCGCAACCGCATCTCCGGGTACGTCCCCCGCGAGATCTCCACACTTGCCGACCTCCGCGTCCTCGACCTTTCCGATAACCGCCTCTCGGGTGACCTCTCCTTCCTCGCTTTCCTCCCTAACCTCGAGCGCCTTTCCCTGTCCAACAACCTCTTCTCTGGCCGCGTTCCCGTGTCCCTCTCTGCCTCGAAGAAGCTTCGCTTCCTCGACTTCTCCGGCAACGTCGGCCTCTTCCGGGGCGACCTCCCTTCTCGGCCGCCTTCTCGTCTCGCTCTCCGCCGGAGTCTTATCCCGAAGCGATATGTTTTAGCCGAGACCACCAACCCAGGGAATCACAACTCCACCCGTGCCAAGAATTCAACCACCAGCACACCAGCTCTCGCTCCATCCTCATCAACAACGAACTCTTCCTCGTCGGGGCACCACCGCCACCACAGTCGCAAGCGCAACGTTAGGAGCTGGATCGTGGGGTTAATCACCGGCTCGATCTTGGGCATCGTCTCCGGGGCCGTCCTCTCCCTGCTCTTCCGGCTGTTGTTGAACTACATCCGCGGGAGGTACAAGAACCCTGGCGGCCCTTCCATCTTCAGCGCCAAGCACATCAGAGGCGCCGAGGATCTGGCCTTCCTGGAAAAAGACGACGGGCTCGCCGCCCTGGAGATCATCGGCCGGGGCGGGTGCGGCGAGGTCTACAAGGCCCAGCTCCCCGCTGACCCCAGGAAGCCGGACCAGCCGGGCACGGTCATCGCCATCAAGAAGATCATAAAGCACAATCCCAACGGCGGCGAGCCGACCTCCGACGAGGAGAGCCGGATGCTGGACAAGTGGATGCGGCAGATCCGATCGGAGATCCAGACCGTGGGCCACATCCGCCACCGCAACCTGCTGCCGCTGCTGGCCCACATGATCCGCCCCGACTGCCACTACCTCATCTACGAGTACATGAAGAACGGCAGCCTCGAGGCGGCGATCCGCCAGGTGCGCGACGGCGAGCGGGAGCTCGACTGGCTGACGAGGTACCGGGTGGCCCTCGGCGTCGCTTCCGGCCTCGAATACCTCCATGTCCACCACAGGCCCCAGATCATCCACCGCGACCTCAAGCCGGCCAACATACTGCTGGACGACGACATGGAGGCGCGGATCGCGGACTTCGGGCTGGCCAAGGAGATGCCGGACACCAACACCCACATGACAGCCTCCAATGCGGCAGGGACGCTGGGCTACATCGCGCCGGAGTACGCGCAGACGCTGCGGTTGACGGCCAAGTGCGACATCTACAGCTTCGGGGTGATCCTGGCGGTGCTGGTGGTGGGGAGAATGCCGTCTGACAACTTCTTTCAGGACACCGACGAGATCAGCCTGGTGCGGTGGCTGAGGAACGTGATGAACTCGGTGAACCCGGTGGCTGCCGCCGTGGATCCCAAACTACTGGGGAACGGGTACGAGGAGCAGATGCTGCTGGTGCTACGGATCGCCATCTTCTGCTCCATGGACGACCCCAAGGAGCGGCCCAACAGCAAGGAGGTGAGGACGATGCTGGCGCAGATAAAACACTAACAGCCAAACCGGTGCAGTAAATTTCCAGATATGTTGTGGTGAGTGAGGTCTCAGTTGTTTGCATGCATGCAGATCATGTAGCTTTATCCACGTAAATTTAGAAAGAAACACTTATCACCATCTGCTATGAGGTGAATATTCCTGATATTTTTCTTTTTGCTGGAAATAAGAAATCAAATCTAAATTCCACCTATCACTGATCGATCAGTGTTCGGCAGCCTACTTAAGAAGCACAATTATTCTTCGGCAATTATAACACAACATGTGTGAGCAACACAAATTTATAGTACAGCAGAGGATTGTAAAAAATGAAGCTATGCTTTAGTCCTTTAAAAACAACTATTGCCTTAAAAGGGGCTAATTAACAAGGAATAATTTATAATTAATTTTCTCATCAATTTCTGTCTTCAGTTTGTAATACCTTGGTATGCTTGATCCTTACTGATCGGTACATTCGGTATAATTCAATACCTTAATGTACTATATGTTGATACGATCAATATAACTCGATATAACTTGGTACATATCATATCAATATGGGTTGCAAACCTTGTACTATAGTATGATACAAATTAACCTGTCAAATGATCAATCACAATCACAACAACCATCTTAGTTCTTGGTCGCCACTATGCACAAAGCTTGTGAAAGAAAAAGTGCAATCCATAACCCACAATAAAAGCAGCCAGTTGGTCATGTTTATAACAGTTCTAATCCTAAATTTAGGAAGTGTAGCTATAATTATATGACCTGGCAAGCCATCTTCAGAGTTTTCAGGTGCTGTTCTCCGAGCTCCATGCAGGGCACTGAACTCAAATGAGGAAAGAGGGCTGTGTATCCTTAAAAAGTCTCTACCTGTGTGTGATGCTACTCTTAGAAAGTCTGAACCTGCATCATTACTGGTAAAAAAAAAACTTAAACTGCTGTTAGTTTCTGTATAGAAATAAAATACAGTAGCACATTAATTCCTAACAGGAACAGGCATGTATCCAGTTAGGTTTTGTGATTATTATACTATTTGTTTCATTCAGTTAAATATGAATTAATTTAATCCAAAGGATAAAATTATTTGACTAATTTACTTTACTTGTGTTTGGTACTGGTATTGTTCTATAATCAATTCAGAAAGTTGGTGTCATGCACAAACTAAAACTAAGAAAAAAGATAATGATGGTGAACATAGAACAATAGTAAAAGCATAAATTAATTGCTCCAAACATATTTGTCATGTTAGGGACAATATTACCAGGACACTAAAAAAGGATAATCATGGCGATCAACGAAGTGATAGTACAAGCATATATTTATTGCTCCATACATATTTGTCATGCAAGGGAATTCCTATCTTTTCTACAGTCATCAGGATATAGTTGTTCTACCTGCACAAATTGAGATCGATGCTGCTTAAATATCTGGTCATTTACTTCCCTGCTGCTTCTGATGATCTTGAACCACTGGCTACCAGGATTGCAAGTTCCATCTAGGCTTAGGCACTTGCATCGATTTGTCATGATAGTACCGTTGTCATCGATGTCCAAGCACACGTTGTTGCCATTGTTAGTGAGATTGGATGAAATATGCATCTTGGAGCTGGATATCAGATCCCATTTTGCAGTGGAGACCTTGCAACCGACTCCCAGCTTTGCTGGTTTGCTCACACCTTCAGGTTGCAAGCAATATTTGGTGCCTTTTAGCACTAGATTTTTCTGTCTGGTGTAGCTCCAGGCACTTGATTCTGCACATTGGCCCAACTGAAGCTGCTTGAGTTGAGAATTTGTCACAATGCAAAGTCCAGTTGACGGATGGAAAATCATGTTATATGGTGAACTTTTAGGGAGACCAGGACCTGCATCATAAAAGAAAGAAGTTGTTGCTGTTAACACATTCAGCATCGCTCTAAAGTAGCTGCATTTTGCAAAGATGTTCACAATCATAACCCACTATTAATTCGGTCTTTACTGGTTAAGCGACTCATGGACCAGGTAAGTGTTTACCTTGAAAGGGAGATTGTATGGCAGAAAGTCTCTGAATAAAGCTGGAATTTCTAGCCTTGCACCAGTCCCAACTCAGAGCTCCATATGTCTCATCTAGTCCTAGTTGCCCTTCTCTAATATAATAACTTCCTTGCAATGCCCAAAGAGCCCAATCTATATCCTTTTCAGCCGCAAAACTCAGAAAGCAGCTGAGGAAATGGTTGTCAGCCTCGTTTACTCCTCTTTGATCGATCCCAAACTCAGATAGGAACAAGGGCCACCCTTGCTCTAATAAGAACCCTCCTTTTCTCGTGATGTTACCAATCACCATTGCACAAACTTCATTAGGATTTTGACTCCCCCAGTCACCTCCATCTGAGAATCCATACCAATGGTACTCAAAAACAAGCTTCTTGGTGAAACTTAAATTCACTTGTTTTTCAGACAGGAAGCTGAGGTCTTTGTCATAATCTAGACCTGATAGTATGACAAGAATGTCCGGGTTTGCTGAATGTACGATCTCTGCACCTCTTTGCATGTACCTAAGTTTCGATAAGGAAGAAGAACATGGTTCTTTCTTAAACATTATGATTTCCTCAAAGAATAGACTTATTAGAATTCTTTACCTGTACCAGAGGCTAACGTTTTGCTTTGGCCCTCTGAGCTCATTCCTCAAGCTCATGCCAACCACACTTGCTGAGCTGTTGAACATTGTTGCCATCATTTCCAGACCTCTCAACCATTCATCAGTGTCAAAATACTTGTCCCCAAAGAAGCCATTATCATCATACTTGCTGCAACACCAGCCTGGCTTACTTATCTGGTTGTCCAGTATCACCATGAGGCTGTTGCTGGCTAGATTCGAGACAACAGCCTGTTGCACTTTTCTTAATTTAAATTTAATGTGGAGGAAAACACTCGAAAATTGATTTTGAGGGAACAACTTTTGTAAAATGTACAGCATGAAGTACATGTCTTTAGAGTGATTAATGCACAGAGTTCTGTAACATAAACAGCTATAATGTAAGCACAAGATTTAGAAGTTGAACTGTAAGGATACTAGGAAACATAAGGTAGTTTACATGAGCCGTAACTATATAGACCCTAATTTGTGCACTTAAAAGTGTTTAAGTTGCCAAAGCTGCCAAATCTAATTGAGTAAAGTTCTCACTGAAAATTTATAAGTTCCAATATTAGCCTAAATGGATTCTTCATTTTTTGAAACAGCCAAAAAATCGTCATCTTGGTGTAAGGATCTGAAAGTTCAGAATCCATTTTTTGGTAACAAAATATTGACTACAGTTTCAAGCTGATAACATCACAACACTGCCAATATTTTTACAAGATGTGACTGTAATGTTCAGAGGTTCCCATTATCAACCACTAATGACACACAGTTGATATGCAGAAATTTCTAATTATTATTATACCGGCAGAATAATACGATTATTAGCCATTCAGGAAATGGAAATGGTGCTTAAATTCAGATCTTCCCAGCTACTGAGATGGCATGGGACTAACCAAAGAGGAAAAATTGTTGTTCATGAAATTAAGTTACAGGTCTCTTAAATATTTTCTCTTCCAAATCAAGAGAAAAAGAAAAAAATAAGTGATCCACATGCAATCAAGCTGTCAGGATTTATCTGAACTGTGCTTACTAACCTGCATTAATCCTATCAAGGATCAAACAGTGATAAGAAACATTTTGTATGCCTATTTTCGCTTCCGAGTCAAAAATTTACTAAACTGAAGTGGTTTCATATCTTAAAGAGCGAGAGAGAGGAGTAATTATAGTAGGGCCAGAAGCATATCTTCTACTTGGAGCAGACATTTCCCATCCAACCTTGAAAAAGAAATATAAGCTCCCTTGTTTCAGGAGCTTATGGGAATAAAGAAGGATAATTTATTGAAAGAAAGACAAATCTAGCATTAATGCTAACCTATCAAAACTAATCTGGGGGAAAACCAGCATCAAACACGCAACAGGTGGCTCGATTATTGAGGGAAGCGCATGAATCTAACCAAAGTTGAGCTTGGCTGACCTGGAAGGCCTGGACGAGGGTGAGGTCAAGCAGGCCGGGGTTGTTGACCCGGACGCCGGCGGCCGACTCCGCGAGGCCGAGCCGCTCCAGCGACTGCCGGACGGTGAGCGACCCGAACGAGGAGTCGGTGAGCAGGTAGAGAGGCCAGGTGAGCCTGACGCAGTTGAACCCCATGGCGGCCACGCTCTTGGAGATCGCGTCCAGGGGCTGCTTGCTCAGCCCCTCGGCCACCGCCGGTTCCAGGTGGGCCGCCCAGTTCACGCACGCCAGCTTCACCCGCCGTCCGTCATCGTCGACGACCCATCTCGAGCTCGTCGAAAGGGGGAGCGCGATGGGCGCGGGCGATGCGGTGGTGGCGAAGAGGAAGAGGAGAAAGAGTAGGGAGGGAGTCATGGCGATTGTTGAGCGGGTGATCGCCATTTTGCTCGAGTTCTTGGATCAGCACATCGAGGAAGGGATCGGGTGGAAGCAACAGCACAGGTTGATTCCAAGGAATGGATGACATTGATGTTTCAGCGGGAGTAGGACCGGTTTCCATAGCCAATAATAATAAAATAAAGCGCTTAATAATAATAAAATAAAGCGCTTAATATTTAGAAACTTTTTTTTTCTTTTTCTTTTACTATGGATAACTCTTATATTTTTTTTAAAAAAATAATAAAATATTTATTTTATTATTTACAACCCCTCTCCCCACCTATTTTTTTTATTTTTTTAGATCATATGCGATCGTTATTTCTGCATCCTACCACCGGTACAATACTTTGTCATCGATCACCACCCTCCAACCCTATGTTTATCATCGATCATTGTCATTAGCTTACGATCCTCGTCGATCACCATCACCTAACCTATGCTTTGACTCGTGGCCCTCTCGATATTATATTTCTTTGAGGACTTTCGAGAAGAAATAAGATGAGAGAATAGTTTTAAGATATTATTTTTTTAAAAAAATAAGATTATAAATAGTAAAGCAAGATTGTAAATAATAATCTCCTAAATAAAAATAATAATTCTAGAAAAAACTCCTAATTATTTTAAGAAATTATCACAACGAGTTCTCATTTTCAAAAAATTTTAAAGATCACCTCTTCCTTTGTAAAATATAATATCGTCGCTAGTCTACTCAATCCACGACTCTCTCACCCTCGACTTATTGTTCCCATCAACCCCTTGCGGCTTTCATATGCCCCTATTTTTTATTCGTTGTATTCCTCAAGATAAAGTGATAATCTATAAGAATTTTTAAGATATGATCATATAACACTTTTAACTATTGAAGGGTTTAATAGGACAAACGTTGAATAACTAGAAACCTGCTTTATAATTTTAGATATGCTGCTCATGATATATGTAAATCTTCAGATAAATCTCTTGAAGAGATAGCATATATCTGTAGGTTCAGAATCCTTAGATGTTTTTATTAACTTTAAAATGATGAACCATTTACCACTTTTCTGATTCATATCCATTTAAAATTTGATCGAGAGATTAGAGTATCTCTAACGCTCAAAACCTTAACATCTATTTATACGCAAATTAATGTCGGGGAGGCGGAGAGAGCCAAAGGAGGAGGCAGACGAAGGAGCATCTCCGCATGCTCAGGTCTCTCATGCCCTGCTCATACGTTCAAAGGGTACGAACGCCACCTACTCGTCTTCCTCGGTTCCTGCTCCGGGGGGGATCAAGCATCCATCATCGGAGGAGCCATCGAGTTCGTGAGGGAGTTGGAGCAACTCCTGCAATGCTCGGAGTCCCAAAAGAGAAGAAGGCCCTTCGGAGGCGGTGGTGAAGCTCCAAGGTCAGCGATGGACGCCCCACCCCTCCCCCTTCCCCATCGCCGACCAAGTCAAGCTCCCTCGACATGGACTCCGGCGGAGTACAAGTCCTGCCTCGCCGACATCGAGGTCAGGCTTCTGGGCTTCGACGCCATGATCAAGATCCTCTCTCGTCGCTGGCCAGGGAAGCTCATCGAGGACCTACAGTTCGCCATCCTCGACGCCAACATCACCAAGTCGTGTCCTCTACTCCTTCAACGCAAGGTAAACACTATCGGTTCATCGCTCTTCCTCGAGTTCACATCTCCCCATGACATGTTTGTTGGCATATGTACGTAAACCAAGTTACACCACACAATAAAGAAGCATGCATGTGTTTATGTTGGGGGTATGGAGCAGTCGTTATCCGGCGACCAGAAGAGCCATTGTTTCCGGGATATCATGTCAGGGTGAGGGTTTCGAAGGAAACAGAAACCACGGGTGGACTTTGGAGGTCAAATATGGGTTGACTTGCCAAGGATGGCTTTGTTGGTATTAGGGTGGTTGGCCAGATAAGGTCAGCAGGGCAGGGCAGGGCATGACATGGGAGAGGACTTCGTCCCACACATATGATTCCTGGAGATCGAGATTTGTCTTCCACCTACATGCATGGGAACTGAGTTTGATGATTGACTTCATTGATGTAAATATTGCTTTTTTTTTTTTTTTTATTACACAGATGAGCAAGAGACTAATGGTGACAGTATGGAGTTCGAAGCTTCGTTGATGATATTAAATACTGAAAAGTTTAAAAATAAAAGGTCAAGAAAAGAGATTTAAATAGGGTTTCGATACGATCATTAGGAGTAAAAACAGATGAATAATTAATATATCTATTTTTAATGTGTGTATATATATATATATATATATATATATATTGTCATGTGGCAACCTCTCATTGGCTCCAAAACCCTAATTAAATCCCTTTTCTCAGCCTCCTAAGTTCATGTACATACGTAATATATCTCACAATCTGTATACAATCGTATACAAATAAAAAGACTATTGAATACTAGAAAGGCCAAGAAACGATACTTAAGTAGGGTTTTGGAGCCATCATATGATGGCATAAATGAGTTGTCATGTGGTGGCCTCTTATTGGCTCCAAAACTTTATTTAAATCCCTTTTCTCAACCTATTATATATATATATATATCGTTCACTGCCTACATTTATGTACATGTAGAATAGATCCTATTTTATAGTATAAAAATTAAAAAAAAAAACTATTGAATCCTAGAAAGCGTGAAAACTAGAATGGAGCAAAGTAAACAATGTGTAAACGACAGAGAAAAAGGATTTAATTAGAGTTTTGGGGCCGTCAAATGATGGCATAAATGAGTTATTCGAATCATAAGAGTAAAAATAAATGAATAATTAATATATCTAAATTTTTTTCAAGATGTATATTGTCTTGTGACAGCCTCTTATTGGCTCCAAAAACATATTTAAATCCCTTTTTTCAACCTCATTCATATCGTTCATCGTACTCCTCATTTCCTCAATCTATATACATTCATTCATGTACATGTCCAATAGATCTCACACACAATAGTATAAAAGCAAAATAACTTTTGAATACTGAAAAAAATACGAAAACTAGAAAAGAGTACAATGAATGATGTGTAAAAGACTGAGAAATTTAGTATTTGAATCATAAGGAGTAAAAAACAGATGAATAACTAATATATATAATAATTTTTCAAGATGTATATTACCAGTGGCAATCTCTAAAACCCTATTTAAATCCCTTTTTTTCAATCTCGTACACATCGTTTCACTTCTCAATTTTCGAACTTTTCAATCGAGGTAGATCCTCCTACATTTGTGTACATGTAGAATAATAGATCTCACGATCCACACACAATAGTATAAAAATAAAAATAAAAAGCCATTGAATACTAGAAGGCCCGAAAATTAGAAAAGAATACAGAAAACAATACATAAAAGGTAGAGAAAAAGATTTAAATATGGTTTTGGAGCCGATGGCATAAATGAGTATTCGGATAATAACAAATAAAAATAGATAAATAATTGATATATCTAAACATTTTTAAGATCTTCACGATATAGTGTGATTTGGATAAAGATAAAAAAATTTAAAAATTTAAATTTCTATTCAAAGCTAGATCTGAAGCCAATTTCAATATATCATCAACAGAAAGATAAAGTAAAATGAATTTGTGGAGATTACAGTAAAATTCAATATATCATTTATTTACTGTAAGAAGATATGTCACAAAATTCATTTTACTTTACCTTTTTGTTTTTGTTGATGATATATTGATTTACGTGGGCTGCATGTATGCTGCCATGTGGCAGTCTCTTATTGACTTTAAATCTTATTTAAATCTCTTTTCTTAATCTTTTACGTATCGTTTATTGCACTACTTTTCGATTTAAAATTTTTAATTTTTATAATTCTTCTGTTTTGGTTCTGTCATACCATTACTCTGTATTCCTGTTCCAACATATTGCACAGTTTTAAATTTTTGATAATTAAAATTATTTTAAATTTAATTAGCTCTCCTATCTTATATCTTCTTTAATAACATTTGATTTTTTTTTCTTCTTCTTTTCTTATTTTTTTTTAACAAAATAGTACTATAACAGTTATTTCTCATCATATCATAACCATGCTATTGGATATAAAAACACAAATGGCAATCCACCTCTTTCTGTTCCTCAGTTTTCATAGATGGCTTTAGGATTTATGGAATTCTTAACTGGTGATTTAATTTTTTTTAAAAAGTGGAAATATAATGTTTGTTCATGTCAAGACAAAATAAAAGAATTCTAATTTATATTATCATTCATACAAAGAGATTCCAGCAAACCACTCCTCAGCACCTATCATAATACCGTCGTCAAAGCCATCCCTGGCAAGTCAACCCATGTTTGACATCCAAAGTCCACCCATGTTCTCTGTCTCCCTCGAAACCCTCACCCTGACATGCTGTCCCGGAAACAGTGGCTGTTCTGGTGGCCGGACGACGACTGTTCCGTACCCACAACATAAACAAATGCATGCATGCATGCATGCTTCTTTATTGTATAATGTAAATTGGTTTACGTACATATGCCAACGACATCTGTAGGATACAAACAATTACTACAATTTCTTCCTTTTTATATGAGCACTTTTCTTGCTCTTCATCTTGCCATGAATCTATTTATCAGACTGTGTTGGCGTCGATGAAGCTTAGGATCTGTTGGACCGAGTTTGCGATGTCCTCCGCAGTGCATCTGGTCTCGCTTGCAATCTGTCATGGGAGATGTGAGCTCGAGCGGAAGAGGAGAGGAGGAAGGGAGATGAACCGAGCGTGCTTACCTTGACGTTGAAGGAGTAGAGGACGGTTTGCTCGATGGTGGTGATGTTGGTGTGGAGGATGGCGAACTGTAGGTCCTCGAGAGCGGCGATGGTCTTGATGAGCTGCCCTGGCCGGCGACGAGAGAGGATCTTGATCATGGCGTCGAAGCCCAGAAGCCTGACCTCGATGTCGGCGAGGCAGGACTTGCTCTCCGCCGTCTCCTCGAGGAGGCCGCCGCCGCCGCTGGGGTCGATGTCGAGGAGCTTGACTTGGTCGGCGTTGGGGAAGGGGAGTGGTGGATAAAAGGGCTGCTGCTGGTTGGGCAGGGGAGGGGCGTCCATCGCTGATCTTGGAGCTTCAACACCGCCGAAGAGCCTTCGTCTCTTTTGGGACTCCAGGCATTGCAGGAGTTGCTCCAACTCCCTCACGAATTCGATGGCTCCTCCGATGATGGATGCTTGATCTCCCTGGACGACACCAAAGGGACAGGAACTGTAGTGTGTGCCACCGCTATCTGCTACTGGAGCGAGGAAGACGAGTAGGTGGCGTTCGTACCCTTTGAACGTATGAGCCGGGCATGAGAGACCTGAGCACGCGGAGATGCTCGTTCATCTGCCTCCTCCGGTTGCGTTCCACCGCGATGTGCGTCATCCTTTGGCTCTCCACCTCCTCGCTCGTCTTCAACGCCCTCGGCCTCTTCCGCCGGTTCTTGGCCTCCACGACACCTGCTGCAGCCTTATCGGTTTGGCCCACAAGGTGGAGGTGTTGCACCGACGAGGCGTTCTCCGAGGACCGGGCCTTCTTTTCTCCATCCTCCTCCGCCAGCATCCCGGCCCTGTGCTCCAAGCTCGTTCCGCCAAACCTGTCTTCCCCGGCACCGACGACCAGCGGGGGCGGAAGAAGCGGCAGGTGGGAGGAGGGGGAGGCGGAGGCCATCAAAGCGTCGTCGTGCAGCTTGTCGCCCAGCATCTGGAACTTGAGGAAGTAGTTCTCCTCCTCGGACGCCTTGGATTGGTGAAGTGCGAGCTTCGGCCCCAGCTCCGCGAACTGCATGACGTCCGCGAAGCTGAGCTTGTCGAAGGAGATCTGGGTCTGGGGGGCGGGATTGCTCAGCATATAGTTCACCATCTCGATGCTGTTCTCCGAGCTCTCCTGCGGCGCTGCGGTCGCAAAGCCGGCTGGATTGTTCGCCTGCAGCAATCAAAGTGAGGCCCGAAGAGAGACAAAGAAGCAAAGATACAAAAGGAGAGATCTGTGTGCGTATGGTGGTGGGCTCATCTACCTCTTTATCCATTATATATGATGATGATAGGAGTGAGCTGACTTCTATCAGGCCTGGCTGGTGCACATGGACAAAGGGTAGCAGTACAGGAAGACCGCAGCAAGGGGGGGGAGGGGGGGGGGGGGGGGGGCTATGAGTCAAAGAAAGGTTTTACTTTACCGAAGGAAAGAAACCATGCATGAGCAAAGGAAGGAGGAAGAAGAAGAAGACAAGGTGGAGACAGTGAGAGCAGGAAGAGAAGGAAGGAGGAGCATCTCGAGTTATAGGGCTCACGTAAGTGGGTTGGAGGAGCCTTGTGGTGCATGCATTAATGGTAGCTAAGATGAATTCCACCTCTTTGCGCCTCTGTTTATTTATGCAGTTCACATGTTGCAGGCTCTCTTCCACCCCTTTTTACCTGCCACTTTATCTTCTGGATTGTGAAGTTTGAGGTCAATCCACATACACTTGGACTGGAGATTAGTAGTCATTGCCACCGATGGAACTCCTTCATATTATTCATTCAGTCATTCATTTATTATTATTATTATTTATAAAGATAAGTGTATAAGTCCGGATTTGATGATATTAGGTATGATCAAAATATTCATTAATGTATCATCTAAAAATTTATCAGATAAGATTTCCAGCTCATACTACTTGATAAATGAGTTTGATATAGCATCCTCCATATAATGTTTTTAGGTATTATTATTATTATTGTTGTTGTTGTTGTTATTATTATTATTTATTACTTGAAAGTCTGATAGAAATTATTCATGTGTATGAGATGCATATAGAAGAATTAAGAGCATAATCTCATATTATTATATTAAAAATCGAAGGAGTCTGATACATATATTTGGTCTGTCACAGAATGTAGAATTGATGTTTAATTTGATATATAAATTATTAGACTCAGAAAACCAAATAATAAATCTTTCCTCCATTGCCTCTATTATTTCCATATATATATATATAGCACACATTGCTAAAGAAAGTGATTGGCATAGCCCATCTGATATCATACTTAAATCAATCTTGTTTTGGAATAAATGCTGTGCCTCCAAAAATAATGAAAAGATTCACTTCGTAGTATACATAGTTGCCTAATTACAAGCATATATTAAATATCTGAATTCCACACCATAGAGCAAGCACACAATGCTCCTAATTAAATAGCATCATAGATAAAGTTGTCATAAGACATCACTTTGTCATCACCGTTGGATAAAAATGATCTTGATGATCGCTGACCACCCTGCGTTGACTGCGGTGCCTCTGATGTCCGTGAGAAGTTACAGCGAAAACAGAGATCCGGTGGAGCCCAGCTGACGGTCAAATCACATCACATTCCACTGTGACTCCAGCTCACCCCGTTAGAAGCGGAGTTGTGTGTTCCGGACGGAGGACGTTGGGATCCCATCCATCTCTCGTTTTAACTTACGGAATAGGGGGTACCCCATGGAACCCGTCTATCTATTGCATCTTACCGTCCGTCGGGTGGTCCCCACGGTCTGCATTCTGGAGAGGATCCGCTGATGTCCCTCAAAACAAACAAACGAGCGCAGTTACGTATACGCTTTGGGCTGTGTGCAAAACATATATAACTAAACTATATATTTCTACATTGCAAATTACAAGTCAAGCATTTCAGCAGAGTCACAAACAACAAAACTGATGATAAGAAAATTTCAGTTTCGGCTGATGTACTTCTTCACATCATCAGTTGGTTTGAACTTTAATTTCTTCTCATCAGTTTTGCTGTTTGTGACTCTGCCCACAAATGTTTGACTTGTAATTTGTAATGTAGAAATAAATTGTTATATATTTTTTCACACAGTCCAAATCATATCTATAACTGCATATCTTTACTTCTTAGAATCCATGCAACTTTTTATTAGTGTAAATCTTTAGTGTCCATTGAATAGGTATAGTTCGTTCCTTGTGTCTATTGAGTGAGTACGATTAGTTTTGACTCATGTGTGTTAGCTTGATTGTACCAGTCTTGATTGAGAGAGATGATGCTTGGTTGGACGGAATCGAGAATTGGTGTATGCGCCTTGAGTCGATCACCGATTCCTGCAAGAAGACATTGTCGGGTGGGGGTCCCGATGTGGTCCCTCTGAAGATTAAGTTAAAGGTTGGTTTGAAAGTTTGCGATCCCTCTGCTCCGTTGGGGAGTAGAAGCTTTTATACTGGACATTAAAGGTCGTTCGTATCTGACACCATTAATGTCTTTGTTTCTTACCATACCGTCATATGCCCCCATGCCGTCTGTGGTCTTAGCAGCATGGTGCATGTTTCGCTTGCTGCAGCTGTGACGAGTCGATCTTATCTACGCTAAGTCAATTGTACCAGCATCGAATCCGTCATATCTGTGTCAGGTTAGCCATGTTGAACGCCTAGTTATCCAAGAGTGAGGGGACGTGGTAACCAGACCAATATTTGCTATATCATCCCCCCCGGAGGACCTTCTCGAGGCTCCTGGTTAGGCCGCTGAAGATAAGATCTTGCATCGGGTTACTGATTTGTTGAGGTGTTTAACTGATCTTGTCATGGGAATTGAGTTGGGCGAGCAAGGTAGTTCAGGAGCTTTGCTGGCTGAGTGGGAAAACTCAGGAACTGAACTGGCCGAGCAGGGTAGCTCAGAAGTCAGACTAACCGAGCAAGTCAGCTCAGAAACTGGACTGGCCGAGTAAGGTAACTTGGGAACTGAACTGGCCGAGTAGGGTGGCTCGGAAGTCGGATTGACCGAGTAAGGCAACTCGGGAACTGAACTGGCCGAGCAAGGCAACTCGAAAACTGAACTGGCCGAGCAGGGTAGCTCGAAAGTTGAACTGGCCGAGCAGGTCAGCTTGAAAACTAGACTGGCCGAGTAAGGCAACTCGGGAACTGAACTGGCCGAGCAGTGTGGCTCAGAAGTCAAACTAGTCGAGTAGGTAAGCTCGAAAATTGGACTGGCCGAGTAAGGCAACTCGGGAACTGAACTGGCCGAGCAGGGCTGCTCGAAAACTGAACTGGCCGAGCAGGGTGGCTCGAAAGTTGAACTGGCCGAGCAGATCAACTCGAAAACTAGACTAGCAAGTGGGGCAACTCGGGAACTGAACTAGCCGAGCAGGGTGGCTCGGAAGTCAAACCGGCCGACCAAGTCAGCTCGAAAACTAGACTGGCAAGTGGGGCAACTCGGGAGCTAAACTAGCCGAGCAGGGTGGCTCGAAAGTCAAACTGGCCGAATAGGTCAGCTCAGAAACTAGACTGGCTGAGTGGGGTAACTCGGGAACCGAACTGGACGAGTAGGATAGCTCGAAAACTGAACTAGTCGAGCAGGGTAGCTCAGAAATTGGATTAGCCGAGCAGGTCAGCTCAGAAATTGGACTAGCTGAGCAGGGCGGCTCGAAAACTAAACTGGAGATTTAGCCAAAAGGATGAACTCAGGTACAAATCATGAAGATTTGGCCGAGAGGGTGAGCTTGGGCACAAGTCTTGGAGACTTGGTCGAGAGGGTGAACTCGGGCACAAATTATGGAGATTTGGCCGAGAGGGTGAACTCGGGTGCAAATCCTAGAGATTTGGCCGAGAGTATGAACTCGGGCACAAATCATAGGGATTTGACCGAGAGGGTGAACGCATGCATAAATCTTGGAGATTTGGCTGAGAGGGTGAACTCGGGCGTAAATTATAGGGATTTGGTCGAGAGGGTGAACGCAGGCATAAATCCTGGAGATTTGGCCGAGAGGGTGAACTCGGGCACAAATCATACGGATTTGGTCAAGAGGGTGAACGCATGCATAAATCTTGGAGATTTGGCCGAGAGGGTGAATTCAGGCACAAGTCTTAGAGACTTGACCGAGAGAGTTAACTCGGACACAAATCTTGGAGACTTGGTTGAGAGGGTGAACTCGAGCACAAATCATAGAGATTTGGCCGAGAGGGTAAACTCGGGCACAAATCATAAAGATTTGGCTGAGTTGTTCGACAAAAACCCTCCCTTTTCTTTTTCTTTTTTTAATTAATGCGCTGGCTTGATAGAATATTAATGCGATAGGTCATTTCAAGGCGAGTTATTACCTTGCCTCGGGAAGCTGAACTGATGTTTTTTGACTCTATAAGTTTCCTGCTTCGCCATTGAGACCTCACTTCTCCTTGGGTCCACATCTTTTGGTTCCTCGCGGGTCATCTCTTTAGTCGGTCTTTGCGAATAGGTCGGGATGACCTCCTCGGATTCCTCTAGCAATGCTAGTGTTGTCCCTTCCGTTGGGTCGGGAGGGACGAGTCTGGTAGAACCCGAGGCTAGCTCCTCGGGGGTGTCTTTTGGGCCTTCGTCATCGATCGACGCGAGGGTCCTTAGGGATTTGGAGGTCATGAAAGTGGGTCATGACCTTGACACAACGGTGACCGAGGGGTCGCTTGCTGCCATAAGGGAATGATACAACATCCCGGTTGAGTACGGGTTGCATGTCCTACTCCCTGGGTAGCGTCCATATAGCTCGGACGCGCCCAGGGTATGCATCTCGGTTGATTCTTTGGAGGTCGGACTCTAGTTTCCCCTTCATTCTACCATCGAAGAGTGTCTCAGGTGGTGAGAAATTTCCCCGAGTAAAGTGGCACTCAACTCGTGGCACTACCTTATAGTGTTTTTGGGTGAGTGTCGAGAGGCTGGGGTCATCCCGACTCGAAACTTGTTCATGACATGCTTTCACCTCTGCAAGAGCCGTGACAGCTACTATCTCACTGCCTGTGTTATCTTTAAGGTTAGCGGGGCTCCTTCTAATAACAAGGGTTGGAAGACACACTACCTTTTTGTCAGTGGTTTTAACTGGGGGTTCAGACTCGACTGGTTGACACGTCTAATCAGTAATATTCCCCTATACTTATACGAGAAGGAATCCATCCTGGTCGACAGACTGAAGGAAATTCTTTCCTCTTCTCGCGCAATTAAGGAGATGATCGAGCTTTGGATGGTCGAGGTGGGGCTCAGCCCGACCTCTAGGGGTAGTACTTTTATTTTTATTTTTTGCTACTCTAACTTTTGAGGTTATCTTTCTAACCTGAGGGTCGAGATGCAGACCTGATGGATCTTAGTGATCTGTGCGGAATGTCAAAGGTGTCTGGCTGGAAACCTCCTGCAACTTGTGCTGTTGTGCCTGCTCGAGAGGTCAGTGGAACTCCATCGAATAAAGCTCCGAGGTCTTCTTCCAAGAGGCCATATGATGGGTCAACCCCACAATCCGATGATCCTACCCGAAAGTATAAAAAGGTGAAGGTATTATCGAGAAGGCATAAGTCCCACCGTGATGAAGGGGGGTCTCGGTCACATTCGAAAGGTAAAGAACCGACGAGGTCGGTTGAAGAGCTCGAGGCACTGGAGGAGTCAGCCGAAGAAATCGTGGCACCGATCTTCCGTTGCCTGAAATCCATGGACCTGTGCGGAACATCGATTCGGAAGGACGACGAGGGGTACTACACCGTTTATATGTCTGATCTGGCTCTGCAAGACATAGATAAAGAGTCACGGGCGAGGTGGGAGCCGCTAATGAATTTGACCAAGATCTGGGACGACTCGAGGTCCGCAAAGGAGTTAGAAAAGGGACTTCTACATCCGTAGTTGGCGAGGGAGTTGTACATGCTCCCATTCGAGGTGCTCCTCGCCCGAGCTGCCAAGGAGATGGTCCTGGTAAGTACTCTCTCATCTCGGCCTTTCAGGTTGTTCCTTGATGCTGTCTTGACAACCATCATTTTATGCAGAGCCACCACGTCCAAATGACATTGTTCGACCGTGTCCATGATGCAGGTCGGTTGATCACGTTCATGGGCTACCATATCACCAATCTCTAACAAGAGATTGATGCTCTGAAGTCGTGAGGAGGTCCAGAAGCTGTGGCCGCGGTCGAGGAACGGGCGACCGAGCTAGAAAATGAACTTGAGAAGATAAAGCATGAGTGAGATGAAGCACTCTAGCAGCTCGAGACTTCCGACAAAGAACTTAACGAAGCCCGAGGTGGCTTCTCTGACGCCCGGAGGGAGCTAAAGGAGGCATGGGTCAAGGCTCATAGAGCAGACGATGATGACCTGCTGAAGTCGGTGAAGGAATTGGAGAGGGTGTAGGCCGAGTTGCCGAGACGGGCGATCGACGACTACAAGGGCTCGGTCGGCTTCAAAGAAGGTCTGAAGAGAATGAGCCGTGTCTCGTATGAATATGGATATCGTGTTGCTCTGGCCCGTTTCCGCACTCTTCATCCGAATTCGGAGATGGAGGAGAACCCTTTCACCATTCAGTCGGAGGATGATTCGGTGTCGATGGAGAGGCAATAGACCTTCGATGACTTCGATCTGCCCGAGTCGTGACTCGATCTCCTTTCTGACTTTTTTTTTATAGGTCGGGTTGCGTTGTTTAACTTGATTGCCTGCCCAATTTTGACATCCGGGTCGAGTGAAGCCTTATTTTGTAACTGACCTCTTTTGTAAGCAAAGACATTTTATTAATGTGATCGTAACTTTCCTTCTCTCAAGTTCACTAAACAGATTATGCGTAAAATTTTTGAAGGTTCGATATGTGCCACATTCTGGGCAGCAATCATCCTTCCATAGTCGCCAAGGTGCATGTCCCTTCTCGGATAACGTCCACGACGCGGTAGGGACCTTCCCAATTCGCTGCCAACTTTCCTCGAGACCAGGTTGGATCCCTGACCTCGATTTTCCGCAACACTAGGTCGCCCGACTTAATAGACCGAGGATGCACCCTGCGATTATAGAGCTTGGCGACAGCTTTTTTGTAGGCTAATGTTCTCAGATGGGCCTCGACCCATTTTTCTTCCACGAGGTCGAGATTTTCACACAATTGCTTGCTGGAGGCCTCGTCATCGTGCATCTTGACCCAAAGCTCGGGTAGACCACTTTGGGAGAGAGTATCGCCTCGGTTCCGAAGGCCAGACTAAAAGGTGATTCTCCTGTCGGGGCTTTCGGGGTTGTTCTCGATGCCCATAGTATGCTCGGGAGCTCTTCGGCCCAAGTTCTTTGAACCCTGGAAACCCTTTTTTTAACCCATCGAGGATGGCTCGATTTGTTACTTTCAGCAAGTCCGTTGGCTTGGGAGTGAGCGACCGAGCTAAACTTTAGCTGGATTCGGTAGCTTTGGCAAAAGGCCTTAAACTTTGCATTGTTAAATTATGTTCCATTATCGGTAATGATAACTCTAGGGAGGCCAAATCTGGTGATAAAATTATTTCACACAAACCCTTCGACCTGCTTTTCGGTAATAGAGGCCAATGGTTCCGCTTCAAGCCACTTTGTGAAGTAATCAACCCCCACTATAAGAAACCTGTGCTACCCCGAGGCTGGAGGAAAGGGACCAAGAAGGTCCATTCCCCATTGAGCAAATGGCCAGGCACAGTCCGCGGTTGCGAGCGATGTCATCGACTGATGCTGGATCTGTGCATATTTTTGGCATTGCTCATAGTTTTGCACGTAAGCTTGAGCATCCTTGATCAATAATAACCCTGCCTGAGGATTTTGTGTGATAGGGTGTGGGCGCCAATATGTTCTCCACATATTCCTTTGTGAACCTTGGCTAAGGTGGTGTGCGCTTCGACCGGGTGTAAGCATCGAAGCAAAGGTCGACTAAAACCACACTGATAGAGATGGCCATTAATAGTGCAGTACCATGATTCAACCCTTTTAATTTGTCGGGCCGTTGCTTTGTCTTCGGGGAGGGTTCCATCTTTCTTGAAGCGAAGGATTTCATTGATCCAGCTCTCGCCTTCTTCTGTCACAGACACATGAGCTGAGCTGATAGATGACCTGGGAATCTTAGCTACTCCCCATGGCTGCATGTCGGTCCTATGGGAGGACGCTAGCTGGGCAAGGGCATCGGCCTGTGAATTCTCAGCTCGAGATACTTTGGCGATGGTGCAGCACTGAAATTGGTTAATTAGCCGTCGGGCTTTGGCTACGTACTTGATCATTGATTCCTCCCAGGCCTCAAAGTTACCATTAATCTGCCCTGCAACAAGCTGTGAATTAGTAAATATTTTAATATCTTCTATGTAGAGCTCGATAGCTATCTTTAGCCCAAACAACAATGCTTCATATTCGGTTTCGTTGTTTGTGGCTTTAAATTCTAATTGAAGGGTGTGCTTATAAATGTGATTGGAGGGATCTCTGAGCACCACCCCTACCCCTCCTCTTTCTGAGTTGGCCGACCTATCGATGTGCAGCGTCCATGCAAGGTTTGAGTTCGCCCGACCTTTCTAGATTGTGAGCTCTAAAATGAAGTCTGCTATTGCTTGACCCTTGATCGTCATTCTTGCCAAGTACTCGATGTCGAATTCTCCTAGCTCTACTGACTATTTGAGCATTCGGCCTGTAACATCAAATTTTGAAAAGATCTATCGTAACGGTTGGTCAGTTATCACCTTGATAGGGTGCACCTGAAAGTATGGTCTTAGCTTTCTTGATGCTAGGATCAACGCCAAGGCTAGTCTTTCGATGGGGGGGTAACGGAGCTTGGACCGACCAAGACATGGCTTGTGTAGTAGACTGGTTTTTATCCTTCCTTGCTGAGTTTCATCAAGATAGAGCTGACTACTACGTCTGATGTTGCTTTCTTGATGTTAGGATCAATGCCAAGGCTAGTCTTTCGATGGGGGGGTAACGGAGCTTGGGACCGGCCAAGACATGACTTGCGTAGTAGACTGGTTTTTATCCTTCCTTGCTGAGTTTCACCAAGACAGAGCTAACTGCTACGTCTGATGTTGCTAGAAACAAGCCAAGGGGCTCTCCAACCTCCACCGATGCCAGCTGGGGTAGATGCGCGAGATGCTCCTTCAGCTGGTGGGATGCCACTTCACATTCTGGGGTCTATTCGAAGTTTATGGCCGACTTCAATGTTCGGAAGAAAGATAGGCTCTTATTTTCAGCATGGGAAATGAACCGACTTAATGCTGCTAGCCTGCCGGTGAGTCGTTGCACCTCTTTAATTGTTTGGGGAGATTGCATCTTTAGTATCACTTTTACCATATCGGGGTTCGCATCGATTCCTCATTGATGTATAACGAAGCCCAAAAATTTTCTAGATGTAATGCTAAAGGTGCACTTAGTTGGGTTAAGGCACATCCCGTGCTTCCTTAGCGTCTGAAACGTCTCGGCTAGGTCCGAAAGGTGGGCCTCAGCCTTTTGGCTTTTGACTATCATGTTATCTACATAGATTTTCATGTTTATCCCGACCTGATCCTTGAATAAACGATTCACCAACCGTTGGTAAGTGGCTCCAGCGTTTTTCAATCCGAATGGCATAACCTTGTAGTAGTAGGTGCCATGGTGAGTGATAAAGGCTATGTTCGTTGTATCTTTTGGAGCCATTTGGATCTGGTTGTATCCCGAGAAAGCATCCATGAAGGAGAACATCTTATGTCCTAATGTGGCATCGAGCAGCTGGTCTATTCTTGGAAGCATATAACAGTCTTTTGGGCATCTCCTGATTGAGATCAGTATAATCAACACACATACATCAATTTTTCATTAGTTTTTTTGACAAGTACAACATTGGACAACTAGGTTGAATATCTAACTTCTTCGATAAACTTGGCATCTAACAACTGAGCGACTTCATCTTCTATAGCTTTCTATTGCTCGAGAGCGAACCTTCCGGGGTGTTGCTTCACAGGGCGGGTGCCGGGTGTGATATTGAGGTGGTGCTGAGCAATTTCTGGGTAGACCCCCGGCATATCCCTCGGAGACCAAGCAAAAATGTTTGCATTTCTCCCAAGGAATTCCACCAATTGAATTCTTTGTTCTTTCGAGAGTCCCGAGCCGACCTTTACCGTCTTGTCTGGTCGTGTCAGGTCGAGGGGCACTTCTAATGCTTGCTCTTCCGGCTCAGGATCCTGGGTGTTCCTGTCGGGTCTCCGAGGGCCTGCATTAGTTGTTGGGACTTTGAGTCTTTTGGGCAATGTTGTTGCCGTCATGTAACATGGCCTGGATTCACGTGGGTCACTTTTCACTTCTCCTACTCCCGCTCTAGTCAGGAACATTCTGTGGTATGTGGAGACGATCGCCTTTAATCAGTTGAGGGTTGGTTGTTTGATAATCACATTGTACGCCGATGAGAATCCACCACTATAAACGTCACCATCAATGTTTTGGACTTCGGCTCCTCTCCAAATGTGATAGAAAGTGTAGTTGCTCCTAAAGGGGAGACAAAATCTCCCGTGAACCCTGTCAAAGCAGACGTCATGGAAACGAGATCTTTGTCAGTCAATCCCAACTTTTGGAAAGCATTAAGGTACATAATGTCGACTGAACTTCCCATGTTGATCATGACGCTTTTCACACAGGCGTTTGCCATTCGAGTCGAGATCACCAAAGTGTCGTCATGGTCGGGGTATTCTTCGTCTTCCGACCCAAGGGCGATGCTGGAGTGGCCATCATGTTTCGGTCTCTTGCCCACTGTTGTTCGTGTGAGGCTTTGCATGCTAAAGAGCTATCACCATCAGAGACTGGCCCAATGATATGACGTCGATCTGCTTTTCAACCGGCCCCTTTGGACGAGGTGATGAATCCCTAGGGGGTCGGTTGTCGGGGTGGTCATGGACATAGCGACGCAAATGTCCTTGTCGAATGAGGTCTTCGATTTGATTCTGTAAGTCATGATACTCCTCTGTGTCATGACCATACTCCCTATGGAAATGACAGTATCTTCTTTTATCGCGCCTTTCTGACTGTGTCTTCATTGGGTTGGGAGTTTTTAGGAGCCCTTTCTCCCGAATCTGAAGGAAAATTTCTGTTCAGGTTGAGTTGAGGGGTATCGATGGCGGTCTCGGCGACAGCATATCCGGCCTGTCGGCCCTTCTTTTGGGGGATCCCAAGGGCTGTCCTCGGGATTGTTTAGCTCGAGGCCATTTCGACTTGTCTCGCTTGCCAGCCACCAATGCTTCAGTAGCTATGTATTGATGCGCTCGTTGTAGCATTTCGGATACCGTCACGGGTGGTTGCTCGATCAATGTCCAAAAAAACCTTGATGGCTTAAGCCTCATCAGGAATGCCTGAATTGCAAGGGAAGGGTGCACATCGGGCACTCCGTAAACTTGCGAAGTGAATCACCCAACAAACTGGGCAAGAGATTCTTTATTTCCTTGAGCCAATCTGAGGAGTGATGCAGCAATGGGTTTTGGGCATGCGCTCGCTAAGAAATTTAACTCAAACTCTTTTTCTAATGAATCAAACGAAGAGATTAAAGAGGGTTTGAGTCGGCTATACCATATTCTGGCCGATCCCTTTAGGGTGGTTGGGAAGGCTTGACACATCAACACGTCAGATGTGTCATAAATGGCCATTTGAGCCTGGAATGTTACTACGTGTTTGGTCGGGTTGCAGCTGCCGTCATAGAGTTCAAGAGGGGACAACTGAAGTTAGCCGATAGGAGCTTGTCTTGTATCTCGGGCGTGAACAAGGAGCCACCTTTTGTGCTCTCCTCGAACTCCTCCTTGGATTTAAAGAATTCCTTCTGAACTTCATCCAATCGCTGATGGACTTGACGCACTTGTTCACTCAACGAATCTGTGGAGTTGGAAGAGAGAATGTCCAAGTCGGGACTCGCCTGAGCGAAATCTCGAGAATGGCACCACGACCGTACGGGTATGGTGGCCGGGGAATATGATCGAACTTCAGCTGTCGGGTGTTATGGTCCTTCCATGTCGGGTTGATCTTCTCGAATCGGGGCCACAGGAGATTCCACCCAGAGGGGTGCTAGCTGGGAGGTCGGATGTTGGGAGATTATTGATTGTATGAGCTGAGGCAAATATGACACAATGGTCTGCACCATTCCAGCTAATGCCTGAACCTGTTGAGTAAGATCGAGGAAAGCCTTTGTGGTGACGATAGGCAGTCCAAGGTTCACCATAGGTGGAGAGAACCCCAAGTCGGTCAGCATCCTCCAATAGCGGTTCGGGGTAGGTGCCGACGCAATAACCTCCTTCACTCGGGGAAATGGGTTTGATTCCCTGAGATGCTCCGCATTACCGTTGCTCAGTGGGCGCTCTTGCAACATGGGCTCTCCTTCTAGCGCCAAAGTATTAATGCAAATCTTTAGTGTCCGCCGAGTAGGCACGGTCCGTGCCTCCATGTCTGCTAAGTGAGCATGGTTGGTTCTGGCCCGTGTGCGCTTGCTTGCCCGAGGTCAGTCTTGGCCGGGAGAGATGATACTTGGTTGGACGGAGAGGCCTCCAGGTTTGGATCGAGTCGAGAATTGGTGTATGCGCCTCGAGTCGGTCACCAGTTCGTACAAGAAGTCATTGTCGGGTGGGGGTCCTGACGTGGCCCCTCCGAAGATTAAGTTAGGGGTTGGTTTGAAAGTTTACGATCCCCTTGCTCTATTGGGTTAAGTTAGGGGTTGGATTGAAAGTTTACGATCCCCCTGCTCTATTGGGGAGCATGAGCTTTTATATTGGACATTAAAAGTCGTTCGTACCTGAGACCATCAATGTCCCTGTTGCTTATCATACCATCGTACACCCCCATGCCATATGTGGTCTTGGTAATACGATGCATGTTTTGCCTGCTGTAATTGTGACGGATCGATCTTACTTGTGTCAGGTCGGTCATACCAATGCTGAATTCGTCATGTCTGTGTCAGATCAACTATATTGTGTCAGATTCGATGATATTGAAATAAATTTTCATTTATTTTAATGGTTTGTTCCTTTTGCAGATTGCTGCTGATTTATCTTTACTACAAATGCATCTTTTGATGAATCCACAAGTCAAGAGGACACTTTTCTTGAGTTTTAATGAAGTTTATGCAGATTCTGCTGCATTCAAACTTTGTTTTTTGAATTTCCTGCTATTTGTGAAGAAAATATAGGTGGTAGAAATCAAATCAACTTTATTCGTAGATTTATCATACTATAATTTCTTTTGACAAATTAAATGGTGGAAAACATCTGTTATTTACTCAGACTTGTAACAGTTTGATTATTACGATCCCTCCATATTCCAAAATGCCAAGAGAACCCCATAATAAATCCTATATATATATATATAGTATACATTGCTAAAGAAAGATGAACAGGCATAGCCCATCTGAGATGATATTTAATCAATCTTGTTTCGGAATATATGCTGTGCCTCTAAAAATAATGAAAAGATTCACTTCGTTGCTAAGAATAATGAAAGCCTCTTGTATATACTTGCCAAATTACAAGCATATTAAATATCTGAATTCGACACCGTAGAGCACACGATGCTCTTAATTAAATAGCATCATAGATAAGTGTCATAAGGCATCGCTGGTCATCACCGTTCGATAAAAAACGCTCTTGATGATCGTTGACTCCCCTGAGTTGACTGTTGTGCCTCTGATGTCCGCCGGTCCATGAGAAGTCCAAGATACCATGCATCAAAAACAGTGAAAAGAGAGATCCCGGTGGAGCCCAGATGGCCATCAAATCACATGCCACTGTGACTCCAGCTCACCCCAGTCGGTCCGATTCATCATCAAGCGGAGTTGTGTTCCGGACGGAAGGCGTCGGATCCCATCCATCTCTCGTTTCAATTTACGTAATAGGGTAGTACCATCGAACCCGTCAATTTATTGGGTCTTACCGTCCGTCGAGTGGACCCCACGGTGCTGCTTTGAATTACCCATGATGCTTTCTGGAGAGGATCCGAGACCGAACTCAGTTCTGACAACGGCAGATTTAAACCGACCTAACCCTCGTCAAACGCCACTTGCGCTTCTTCTCCCCTCCCGGCACCTCTGCTCGCTCCTCGTTCCGCGAAGAGCTCACCCTTCTCTCCCGTCGTCATCGTCGTCGCCTCCGTTTGCTACCCAATCCGAAAGCCATAAGGGAGGCGATCCGAAACTTCTTGGCTCCGTGCGACGAGGAACCTGAGGACCCGCCCGCCATGGATTCCGCGAGCTTTGCCGAGGTTCTCCGCTCCGCGCTCAGCCACATTCCGGAGGAGCGCATGGCCGCTGAGGATCTCCTCAATAAGGTGAATTACCTGCCCTTCCGCTGATATTGATGTATCGACCGGTGGTCATTTGGTGATCGTGATCGGTCTCTGCTGTTCTTGATGAGCTGGATTACTGTGCGATCGTGGGCGATTGTGTTCTTGTTTCGTATCTGTTATCTCTGCTGCTATTTTGATTTGGTACAGACGTGGATTTAAGATTCTTAGGGACCTTATAGATTTAAGATTCTATTCACTTCTTGATCGATTGTTGATAATCGAATCCAAGTTTTTTGGAGTCCTGCACTGCACTCGGGTTTCAGGTGGCACTCGCACGCAATCGCTAGACTGCAATTGGACTAGTGGTTTTGCCGGCAGCATCGTGGGAGATTGTGTTCTTGGTCCGTGTCTGTTCTCTCTGCTGCTATTTTGATTTGGTACAGACGTAGGTTTGAGATTCTTATGGACCTTATGGCTTCTATTACGGTGTACTATATACTATTTCATTTGTTCTTTGATTGTTGATCATCGAATGAAAGTTTGTCGGTGTCCTGCATTGCACTCGGGTTGCAGGGGGCAGTCGCACGCAATTGCTAGAAAGCAATCTGACTAGTGATTTTGCCCTCAGCAGAGCTCACTGGTGGCGAAGGTCCATGTAAACAATCCAAAATAGGGTTTAAAGCTTCTCGTTCTTGTTCTCAGAGGAATCTTGGTCTACTAATTTGGAAAGAACAATTACTTTCGTTTGAGAAATTTGCCTATCAGCTGCTTTTGTGTATGATTTCTTGTTTTCTCTTGACGGTATATAAATCTTTTAAAGTATATATTAAATGTTTTTTTTTTTTTTTTTTTTACTTTCTCCAACATGTTTGTTTAGCAAGGTGCTGTCTCTTCACACATATGCCTTCTTTTCTGTGATCTAATCATGCGTCGGTATAGTCTTTGTCCTTCTTGTATGATATGGAATTTTCCGTTCACTACTTCTTTGTTTGTATTGCTCATGCTTGCCAATTAGACCAGGATGTGGGTATGACCGATACTTTTGTAGCAATGAGGCTTATTGAATGTCATTCCATTAAGCAAATGATACAAAGGACATAAAAAGGATGGACCAGGAAAAACAGTAATACAGAGTACAACATTACTTAAACCAACCACAAAAAAAATAATTTGTAAAATATTTCCAAGGCATATTAATTCTCCAAGAATAAAACCACTAGAAAATGTATCCATTAGATCAAGAGGCTGAAGAGCCTGTTGCAAAAAGATCTTGTTCCTTGCTCTCCACATCATCCAGCAAGTAGTCAGAATAACACTTTGGAATGTTGGGGTAGTAGCCCCATATGATTTGCAAATGTATCATGCATTTTGCTGACTTTAGTAGCCTTTAGATAAAAATCGGACAATCTTCACAAGATGATCATCAAGGATTAAATGGAAGGCAAATGTATCATGCATTTTGCTGACTTTAGTAGCCTTTAGATAAAAATCGGACAATCTTCACAAGTTCATCATTAAGGATTTAATGGAAGGCATCAACACCGATAGTTGGATATGATGCCAATGTTTTGAGGGAATCCAGCCTTTAAGGAAGAGAAGGTCAACAATATGAATTCTTCTGAGTCCCCTGGCCTGTAACAAATGGAAACTGTAGTTCCAACTTATTTTGTTGAATGATTAGAAATCAAGCTTGTTGATGAGCTCCTCCCGGTTACATTTTAAATAATGATAAATTCTTTGATCAGCAGTAAAAAACATAAAACTAAGATGTTTCGTTAACCTATAAAAGTAGTTCTATATTTCCATAAATTCTAACCATTTACAATAACCCATTACTGTTCCCTTTTGGGAATCACATATTGTTCAAAGGTCTTCTTTTACATGTTTAGTTTTGTTTTATTCCTTTGTTGTTGTAAAAGCTACTAAGATCTTTCTAGCCAGGTATGCAGTTTGGAATCTTACCACCCACATTACGCGGACTGCTCACTATCGAGCGGTACCCTTGACCTAGCCCCGTATCATCCACTCGGTTACCGCCCGAAATAGGTTAGTAATGGTCGATTGTGATCATCACTACTCGCCATCGTGTCACGAACAGTCGTTCTGTGAACCGTTTGTCACTTTTTTTGTGCTTGTACAAATGTTGGGCAACCTGTTTTGCCTTGGTTTTGAGTGATTTTGCCTAGGAATTGTGAGCATAAACAATCTGTCAGGCTGCAGAACGATCGCTCGCTGCGCAGAGCCAGAACAGGCCAAAACTGCCCAGTTTTGGGTCGTTTTCGCGTGCTGCGACGACCGAACCGAGCGGAGGAAAACGTTAGCCATCTCAGCCCTCTGGAACCCCTCGAGTGGTACAAGGCTAGATGGGGCTTCGGGATATTAGTCGGGCGTGAGCACTCAAAGAAATTGAAGTGTTTTGCGTTCGACACCCTTGGGAACCGTCGTTTGTGGATTTGCGACCGTTCTTATAGCCATCCAAAGTCCTGTTTTGCTCTCTTTCTCTCTTTTTCTACTGCACACAAGGTGTTCGACAAATTGTTTGTAAGAGCTGCCCTCTTGGCGAGATGTCGGGACTTGTCCGTCGCTTGTATTCAGAACTAATCAACTTCTCTTTTTGGAGGTCCTTCGGGACCCACACGAGGTTGCAATTGGGCTGAACCTTTGCGGGCAAATACGCTTCGGCGTTTCATGACTTAGACAATTCCAGCTAAGTCTATAAGTTTGTCGCAAGGGTGCCACACTGTCACGAACAGACGTCGCTCAACCGCAACATCTTCACTCCGTGAACCGTTCGTTGCTTTTTCTTGCTTGTACATATGTTTGGCAGCTTGTTTTGCCTTGAGTTTATGTGCTTTTACCTAAGAAATGTGAGCGAAAGTAGTGTAGAAGGCTGCAGAACGGTCGTTCGCTGCACAGAGCCAAAACAGCCCTGTTTTTGGGTCTTTTTCGTGTGCCACGGCAACCTTTCTGAGCGGTGCGAAATGTCAGCCATTTCAGCACCTTGGAAACCCCCGGGTGACACCGGGCTGGATGGGGCTCCGAGTATACGTCGGGCGTAGGCGTTCATCAGCAATTGAACTTGACTTGCGTCCGATACCTTGGGAACCGTCGTTTGCGGACTTGCGACCGTTCCTACAACCCTCCAAAGTCATATTTCGCTCTCTCTCTCTTTTCTCAGCTGCACTCAAGGTGTTCGACAAATTGCTTGTACTGCTTTCCGCTTAGCGAGACGCTGGGAAGTGTCCGTCGCTCGCTTCCAAGCTAATCAACTTCTTCTTTGCAGGTCCTACGGGACCTTAAGAGGTTGTCAGAGGGCTGACCCTGTGCGGACAGATAACGCTTTGGGCGTTCCACGACTTAGGCAATTTCAGCTAAGTCTTCGGGAGGGCCGCACGGCTTAGGCAAATTCAGCTAAGCCCGTGACAGTGTGGTATCAGAGCAGGCAAGCAATTCATACGAACAGCGAAGAAGATTCGCAATTTCGCCATGGTGAGACATCGTGGCGAATCGAGCAATATGGGGCAAGCAGGACCCTTGTTCCAAGCAGCCGCTGGTGGGTTGCAAGTGCAAACTCGCTCGCAAACTGCGGGAGCCGCTCATGAGGAGCGCGGCAGTGAACAAGACGAGCATGAAGTTGGGTATTCTCCACGCGGGGAGGAGGCGCCATCTGGAGCGCCAACCGGGAAGAAGGGCTACAGAGAGAGACTTACACTGGCGGAAACTCGCCTCGATGTTCTTGAAGCGAGCATGGAGGAACTCTACCAAGGCCAAGGAAGGCTACTTGGAGTAGAGAGCTCGCAAGAAGAAGCTGAAACTCGGATCGAGAATGTTGAATCCATGATTGATTAACTGACAGAGGACACCAAGGATTCCGTACGACATCTGCATGAAGTTATGGCGGAACTCACGACAAAGGTGGTGGTGTTAACAAGGACTCTTGATGCGGGAGGGAACAACACCCGCGCTGCCTCACCACAACACTTCAGAGCACCGGAGCCGCAGTACTATGGAGGTGCTAGGGATGCCAAAGAGCTTGAAAATTTCTTGTTCGACATGGAACAATATTTTCGTGCTACAAAGCTCGATTCTGAAGAAACCAAAGTTGCTATAGCAACAATGTATCTGAATGGGGATGCAAAACTTTGGTGGCGGACCCGTTGGGAAGAGATCCAACAAGGCCGATGTCGAGTGGATACATGGGGTGACTTGAAGCAAGAGTTGAGAACTCAGTTCTTGCCCGAGAACACAGAGTTCGTCGCAAGAAGGAAACTGTGACAACTCCGCCAAAGTACAACAATCCGAGACTATGTGAAACAATTTTCAGCACTGATGCTGAATATTCGGGACATGTCTGAGAAAGACAAGCTATTCAACTTCCTCGATGGCTTGAAGCCATGGGCACAACAAGAACTACATCGGAGGAATGTCACCGACGTAGTCGGGGCAATTGCAGCCGCGGAAAGGCTGACTGACTTTGTTTCTTCGGAGGATTCGAGAAAGAAGAAGCACTCTTCGGGAAATCGCCCATCTAAATACTCTCGAGCAAAGGAGTATGGGGGCGAGCAAAAGAAGAAGAATTTCCACAAGGGACCGGGCTCAAGAGGTAGAGTCTCAAAGTCTAGTGGATGCTTCTTGTGTGGAGGACCACACAAAGTGAGGGAGTGCCCACAAAAACAGGCACTCAATGCTCTAACGACATCGGTTCTATCCCGTAAGTCAGACAAGGGCAAAGCTATCGCCCTTAGTTCGAGCAGTTCTGACTCTAGTAGTGACAGTGAGGCGTCGCAAGGACCCAGGATGGGAGCAATGCGTTTGTTGAATGCGTTGCGGGGTCAAGTGGGGGAGAACACAAAGGCAAAGCCACTGAAAGCAGGAAACAACGAGTTGATGTATGTGGACATCAAACTTAATGGCCGAACAACCCATGCAATGGTGGACACGGGCGTGACCCACAATTTTATTGCCGATCGCGAAGCTAAGCGACTGGGATTACTCTTGGAGAAGAGCCCAAGTTGGATGAAGGCAGTGAACTCGGAGGCCAAGCGGATCTCCGGACAAGCAAAAGGGATCCCCATCAAGATCGGGACATGGAGCGGGAGCACAAACTTGATGGCAATGCCACTAGACGACTTCCAAGTGATTCTCGGAATGGAGTTTATGCACGCAGCGAAGTTGGTGCCAGTACCGTTCCTGAACTTCTTGTGTCTAATGGGAGGTGACGATCCCTGCATGGTTCCAGTTTCTCGGGGAGGAACCAAGGACCTACAACAAATATCGGCTTTACAATTGAAGAAAGGGGTACGAAAGGGTGAATCTACCTTTGTAGCGGCTATGATGCTAGAGACACCTGATGGAGAGGCCATTCAGGAACCTACTACTGTGGCGAACATCCTGAAGGAGTTCTCGGATATGATGCCAACAGAGTTGCCGAAAACTCTACCACCACGCAGAGGCGTGGATCATCGGATTGAGCTGGAGCCGGGAATTAAGCCTCCAGCGAGACCACCATACCGCATGGCCCCTCCAGAGTTGGCGGAATTGAGGAAGCAGTTAGATGAACTGCTAAGCGGTGGTCTCATCCGCAGTTCAAAAGCACCTTTCGGAGCTCCAGTCTTCTTTCAGAAGAAGCAAGATGGGAGTCTCCGATTATGCATCGATTATCGAGCCCTTAACAAGATGACGGTGAAGAACAAGTACCCTATCCCGCTCATCGCGGACTTGTTCAATCAATTGGGCAAGGCAAAGTACTTCTCCAAACTCGACCTTCGGTCGGGGTATTGGCAGGTGCGCATTGCAGAAGGTGATGAGGCAAAGACTACCTGTGTGACCAGGTATGGAGCATTCGAGTTCTTGGTGATGCCTTTCGGCTTAACCAACGCTCCGGCCACATTCTGCACTCTAATGAACCAGCTGTTCAAGGAGTATCTGGACCAGTTTGTGATCATCTACTTAGACGATATCGTCGTCTATAGCCAAACACTTGAGGAGCATGTCAGACACCCCCGAACAATTTTCAAAGTTCTCATGGAGAACACCTTGTTCGTGAAGAGGGAAAAGTGCTATTTCGCCCAAACGAAGATTTTGTTCTTGGGGCATCGAATCAGCAGTGGTTCCATCCGAATGGACCAGTCTAAGGTGCAAGCTGTGGCGGATTGGCGAACACCAAAGAAGGTGCCAGAGTTGAGATCTTTCCTGGGGTTCGTCAACTATTATCGGCGCTTCATAGTGGGGTATTCGAAGCGCGCAGCTCCGTTGACGGAGTTGCTAAAGAAGGAGCAGTCCTGGAGATGGTCGGACAAATGTGAGGTGGCATTTCAAGACCTAAAGACTGCTGTGTTGGAGGAACCTGTACTCAGATTGCCAGACTATGGAAAGTCATTTGAAGTCCATACAGATGCTTCTGATTTTGCTATTGAAGGAGTTCTTATGCAGGAGGGTCATCCGGTGGCCTACGAGAGTCGCAAGCTCAACGAGATCGAGTGGCGATATCCTGTGCATGAGAAGGAGATGACAGCAGTGGTCCACTGTCTACGAGTGTGGCGACACTACCTTCTGGGAGCACCATTTGTGCTAAGGACAGATAATGTCGCATTGAGTTATTTCCAAACTCAAAAGAAACTCTCCCCAAAGCAAGCACGATGGCAGGACTTCTTGGCTGAGTTCGACATGGTAATGGAGTACAAGCCCGGAAAAGCAAATGTCGTGGCCGATGCATTGAGTCGGAAAGTGGAGCTAGTGAATGCTATACAGTTGGAGGGCGGAGGCCAAGCAAGTCAATTGCGCTCCAACTTCCTTTCCAGGATCAGGGATGGACTGCACCGAGATCCTCAGGCAGTAACTCTGATGCAACTCATCAAAGAGGGCAAGGCACGACGATTTTGGGTCCAGGAGGGACTCATCTATTCCAAGGGGAACAGAGTTTATGTTCCGTGAGTGGATAACTTAAGGCGTGAACTCCTGAAAGAGTGTCACGATTCCCTTTGGGCTGGGCATCCGGGTATCCACCGAACAATGGCTCTCGTGGAGAGGGCCTTCTATTGGCCGAAGATGGGGACAGATGTGGAGGAATATGTTCGAACATGCCTTACTTGTCAACAGGATAAGGTAGAGCAACAGAAGCTAGTGGGACTTTTGGAGCCGCTGCCCGTACCAGAAAGGCCATGGGAGAGCATTTCCCTGGACTTCATATCAAGCTTACCCGCAGTAGGGGGACTTGGATCGATACTCGTGGTAGTTGATCGGTTTTCGAAGTATGCAACATTCATTGCTGCACCCCTACATTGCTCAACGGAGGAGGCGGCTAAGTTGATGATAAAGAATGTGGTGAAGTTTTGGGGAGTCCCACACAACATCATTAGTGATCGAGATTCTCGGTTCTTGGGACGATTCTGGACCGAGTTGTTGGGATCTAAATTATACTTCTCCACAAGCCTCCACCCCCAAACGGATGACCAAACAGAAAGAATCAACTCGCTTTTGGAGCGATATCTGCGGCACTACGTAAGTGCCAACCAACGAGATTGGGTGAAGCTGTTGGACATAGCCCAATTCTCCTATAACTTGCAGTGGAGCTCTGCATCCAACAAGAGCCCCTTTGAGATTATTACGGGACAACAACCATCAACTCCTCACACCCTGGTTATTGGCTATACAGGGAGTAGCCCATCAGCCTATCACTTTGCAAAGGAATGGCATCGCAATGCAGATATTGCGCGGGCTTACTTGGAGAAGACGGCCAAGAAGATGAAAAAGTGGGCAGACTTGGGGAGGCGACCACAAGAGTTTAAAGTGGGCGACATGGTGTTGGTGAAGCTCCAACCAGCATCACTCCAGTTCTTTAGGCACAGAGTGCATAAAGGATTGATGCGCAAATATGAAGGGCCTTTCCCAATCATCAGCAGGGTAGGCAATGTCTCATACAAGTTGCAACTGCCTGCATGGTTCAGAATTCATAACATCTTCCATGCGAGCAACTTGAAAGCCTACCACTCTGATCCGCAAGATGATTATCGAAATGTTCCAACTCGACTACCCCCCACCAGAGCCTCTTATGAGAAGCGAGTTGAAACTATTATGGCGGATCGCAAGATAAAGCTACCCAATGGAGCACACCAAATTGAGTACTTGGTGAAGTGGCAAAAGCTTCCTCAAACAGAAGCCAGTTGGGAGCCAGAAGATGCCCTACGACATGAAGAAGCTCGCGTCAAAGCCTACCAACAAGCGTCGACGAGGGCGTCGACAGTTTAAGTGGGGGAGAATGTCACGAACGGACGTCGCTCAACCGCAACATCTTCACTCCGTGAACCGTTCGTTGCTTTTTCTTGCTTGTACATATGTTTGACAGCTTGTTTTGCCTTGAGTTTATGTGCTTTTACCTAAGAAATGTGAGCGAAAGTAGTGTAGAAGGCTGCAGAACGGTCGTTCGCTGCACAGAGCCAAAACAGCCCAAAATAGCCCTGTTTTTGGGTCTTTTTTGTGTGTCACGGCAACCTTTCTGAGCGGTGCGAAATGTCAGCCATTTCAGCACCTTGGAACCCCCTAGGTGGCACCGGGCTGGATGGGGCTCCGGGTATACGTCGGGCGTAGGCGTTCATCAGCAATTGAACTTGACTTGCGTCCGATACCTTGGGAACCGTCGTTTGCGGACTTGCGACCGTTCCTACAACCCTCCAAAGTCCTATTTCGCTCTCTCTCTCTTTTCTCAGCTGCACTCAAGGTGTTCGACGAATTGCTTGTATAGCTTTCCGCTTAGCGAGACGTCGGGAAGTGTCCGTCGCTCGCTTCCAAGCTAATCAACTTTTTCTTTGCAGGTCCTACGGGACCTTAAGAGGTTGTCAGAGGGCTGACCCTGTGCGGACAGATAACGCTTTGGGCGTTCCACGACTTAGGCAATTTCAGCTAAGTCTTCGGGAGGGCCGCAAGGGTGCCGCACGGCTTAGGCAAATTCAGCTAAGCCCGTGACAACACGGTTAAGGCAAATTCCGCTAAGTCCGTGACATTGTGGTATCAGAGCAGGCAAGCAATTCGAACAAACAAGCGATGAGGATTCGCAATCTCGCCATGGCGAAGCACCGTGGTGAATCGAGCAAGATGGGGCAAGCCGGACCTTTGCCCTAAACAGTCGCAAGTGGGCTGCAAGTGCAAACTCGCTCGCAAACTGCTGGAGCGCTCATGAGGAGCGTGGCAGTGAACATGACGAGCATGAAGTTGGGTACTCTCCGCGAGCGGAGAAAGCACAATCTGGTGCACCAACTGGGAAAAGGAGCTACAAGGAGAGACTTTCAACGGTGGAAACCCGCCTCGATGTTCTTGAAGCGAGGTTGGAGGAACTCTATCAAGGCCAAGGAAGACTCCTTGGGGTAGAGAGCTCGCAAGAAGAAGCTGAATCTCGGATCGACAGGGTTGAGTCCCTGGTCGACCGACTGATGGAGGATACTAAAGACTCCATAAGACATCTACATGAAGTTGTGGCGGAACTCACGGCCAAAGTGATGTTGCTCATTAGTACTCTTAATGCGGGAGGGAACAATACCCGCACTGCACCGCCACAAAGCTTCAGAGCATCAGAGCCGCATTGCTACGGGGGCGCTAGAGATGCCAAAGAACTCGAGAATTTCCTGTTCAACATGGAACAATATTTTCGTGCTACGGGACCCGATTCGGAGGAAACCAAAGTTTCGATAGCAACCGTGTATTTGAATGGAGACGCAAAACTTTGGTGGCGAACCCGTTGGGAAGAGATCCAACAAGGCCGATGTCGAGTGGATACGTAGGAAGACTTGAAACGCGAGTTGAGAACACGGTTTCTGCCCGAGAACACTGAGTTCGTAGCAAGAAGGAAACTGAGACAACTCCGCCAAAGTACTAGCATCCGAGACTATGTGAAGCAATTTTCGGCACTGATGTTGGATATATAAGACATGTCTGAAACAGACAACCTATTCAGTTTCCTCGATGGCTTAAAGCCATGGGCATAACAAGAACTAAATTGGAGGAATGTCACCGACGTGGTCGGGGCAATTGCAGCCGCGGAAAGGCTAACTGATTTCGTTTCTTCGGAAGACTTAGGAAAGAAGAAAAAATCCTCAGGAAATCGCCCACAAAATACTCTCGTGCAAAGGAGTCTGGGGGCGAACAAAAGTAAAGGAGCTTCCACAAGAGACCGAGCTCAAAAGGCAAAGCCCGAAATCGGGCGGATGCTTCTTGTGCGGAGGACCGTACATGGTGAGGGAGTGCCCGCAGAAGTAGGCACTCCTACAAGTCAGATAAGGGCAAAGCCGTCGCCCTTAGTACGAGCAGTTCGGAATCTAGCAGCAACGACGAGGAGTCGCAAGGACCCCGAATGGGAGCGATGCGTATGTTGAATGCATTACGGGGTCAAGTGGGGGAGAGAACAAAGACAAAGGCACAAAAGGCGGCAAGTAGCGAGCTGATGTATGTGGACATCAAGCTTAATGGCTGAACAATCCTTGCAATGGTGGACACTGGAGCCACCTACAATTTTATTGCCGATCGTGAAGCAAAGCGACTTTGACTTGTCTTGGGGAAGAACCCAAGTCGCATGAAGGCTGTGAATTCGGAGGCCAAGCAGATCTCCGGATTAACAAAGGGAGTTCCTATCAAGATTGGAACGTGGAGTGGGTGCACAAATATGATGGCGGTGCCATTGGACAACTTCCAAGTGATTGTTAGAATGGAGTTTATGCACGCGGTGAAGTTAATGCCGATGCCGTTCCTAAACTCTTTATGTCTGATGGGAGGCGACGACCCTTGTGTAGTTCTAGTTTCCCGAGGAAGAACAAAGGACCCACAACAAATATCGGCATTACAATTGAAGAAAGGGGTATGGAAAGGTGAATTAACTTTCGTGGCTGCTGTGTAGCTGGAGCCACTTGACGGGGAGGCCATTCACGAACCTGCTATGGTGGCAAACATCCTGAAGGAGTTCATAGACGTCATGCCACCCGAGTTGCAAAAGACTCTACCACCACGCAGAGGCGTGGATCATAACATTGAGTTGGAGCCGGGAGTTAAGCCTCCGGCGAGACCACCCTACTGCATGGCACCTCCAGAGTTAGCAAAACTGATGAAGCAGTTAGATGAACTACTAAGCGGTGGTCTTATCCGCAGTTCAAAGGCACCATTCGGAGCTCCAGTTCTCTTCCAGAAGAAACAAGATAGGAGCCTCCAATTATATGTTGATTATCGAGCCCTGAACAAAGTAACGGTGAAGAACAAATATCCTATTCCGCTCATCGCGGATTTATTCGATCAACCGGGCAAGACCAAGTATTTCTCCAAACTCGACCTCCGGTCAGGGCATTGGCAAGTGCGTATTGCAGAAGGTGATGAGGCGAAGATTGCCTGTGTAACTAGGTATGGAGCGTTCGAGTTTCTGGTGATGCCTTTTGGTTTAACCAACGCTCCAGCCACATTCTGTACTCTGATGAACCATCTTTTCAAAGAGTATTTAGTCAAGTTTGTGGTTGTCTACCTGGACGATATCGTCGTTTATAGCCAGACGCTCGAGGAGCACATTGAACACCTTCGGACAATCTTCAGAGTTCTCAGGGAGAACACCTTGTTTGTGAAGAGGGAGAAGTGCTACTTTGCACAGACAGAAATTCTGTTCTTGGGACATCTAATCGGCGGTGGTTTCATTCGGATGGACGTGTCAAAGGTGCAAGCTGTGGCAAAATGGCGAACACCAAAGGGATATTCGAAGCACGCAGCTCCACTGATGGAGTTGCTAAAGAAGGAGCAGTCTTGGAGATGGTCTGACAAGTGTGAAGCGGCTTTCCAAGATCTAAAGATTGCTATGTTGGAGGAACCAGTACTCAGATTACCAGACTACGAGAAGCCTTTTGAAGTCCATACCGATGCTTCAGACTTCGCTATTGGGGGAGTACTTATGCAAGAAGGTCATCTAATGGCCTATAAGAGTCGCAAGCTCAATGAGACCGAGCGGCGATATCCAGTGCATGAGAAAGAGATGACAGCGGTGGTCCACTGTTTACGAGTCCGACGACACTACCTTTTGGGAGCACCATTCGTGCTAAGGACGGACAATGTCGCATTGAGTTACTTCCAGACTCAAAAGAAACTCTCCCCGAAATAGGCAAGATGGCAGGACTTCTTGGCCGAATTCGACATGGTAATGGAGTACAAGCCCGGAAAGACAAATGTCGTGGTCGATGCATTGAGCTGGAAAGTGGAACTGGTGAATGCTATACAGTTGGAGGGCGGAGGCCAAGCAAGTCAGTTGCACTCCAACTTTCTTTCCAAGATCAGGGATGGACTGCACAATGATCCTCAAGCAGTAACCCTGATACAACTCATTAAAGAGGGCAAGGCGCGACGATTTTGGGTCCAGGAGGGACTCCTATACACTAAAGGGAATAGAGTTTTTGTCCCGCGAGTGGACAACTTGAGGCGTGAACTCTTGAGAGAGTGTCACGATTCCCTTTGGGTCGGACATCCGAGCACTCATCGGACAATGGCTCTCCTGGAGAGGGCATTTTATTGGCAAAAAATGGGGACAGATGTGGAGGATTATGTTCGTACATGCCTTACGTTCCAACAAGATAAGGTGGAGCAGCGAAAGCCAGTAGGACTTTTGGAGCCACTGCCGGTATCAGAAAGACTATAAGAGAGCATTTCCTTGGACTTCATATCAAGCTTGCCCACAGTAGGGGGACTGGGATCGATACTTGTAGTTGTCGATCGGTTTTCAAAGTATGCAACGTTTATTGCTGCACCCATACATTGTTCAGCAGAAGAGGTGACCAAGTTGATGATGAAGAATGTGGTGAAGTATTGGGGAGTTCCACACAATATCATTAGTAATCGAGATTCTCGGTTCTTGGGACGATTCTGGACCGAGCTATTCAAGCTGTTAGGATCGAAGTTATACTTCTCCACAAGCCTCCATCCCAAGACTGATGGTCAAACCGAAAGAATTAACTCACTGTTAGAACAGTACATCCGACACTATGTGAGTGCTAATCAACGAGATTAGGTGAAGCTGTTAGACATAACCCAGTTCTCCTATAACTTGCAGCGGAGCTCTGCATCCAACAAGAGCCCCTTCGAGATTATCACAGGACAACAACCGTCAACCCTTCACACATTAGCCATTGGATATACGGGGAGTAATCCGTCAGCATATCATTTTGCAAAAGAATGACATCGAAATGCCGATATTGCACGGGCCTACTTGGAGAAGGCGACTAAAAAGATGAAGAAGTGGGCAGACTTGGGAAGGCGACCCCAGGAATTTAAAATTGGCGACTTGGTGTTGGTGAAGCTCCAACCAACATCACTCCAGTTCTTTAGGCACAAAATGCACAAAGGATTGGTACGCAAGTATGAAGTGCCTTTCCTAATCATTAGTCGAGTAGGCAACGTCTCCTACAAGTTGCAGCTGCCAACATAGTTCAAAATTCACAACGTCTTCCATGCAAGCAACTTGAAAGCCTACCATTCAGATTCGTAAAACGCCTCACGAAATATTTCAACTCGACTACCCCCAATCAGGGCCTCTTACGAAAAGCGAGTTGAGACAATTCTGGTGGATCGCAAGACTAAGCTACCCAACGGAGCGGAGCAAACTGAATACTTGGTGAAGTGGCAAAAACTTTCCCGAACTGAAGCCAGTTGGGAGCCAGAGGACGCCCTACGACATGAAGAACACTGCGTTAAAGCCTATCAACAAGCGTCGACAAGTTAGGTGGGGGAGAATGTCACGAACGGTCGTTCCGTGAATCGTTCGTCGCTTTTTTTGTACTTGTACAAATGTTGGGTAGCCTGTTTTGCCTTGGTTTTGGGTGATTTTGCCTAGGAATTATGAGCATAAACAGTCTGTCAGGCTGCAGAACGGTCGCTCGTTCCTAGGAGCCAGAACAAGCCAAAACTGCCCAGTTTTGGGTCATTTTCGCGTGCTGCAACGACCGAACCGAGCGGAGGAAAACGTCAGTCATCTCAGCCCTCTGGAACCCCTCGGGTGGCATAGGGCTAGATGGGGCTTCGGGATATTAGTCGGGCGTGAGCACTCAAAGAAATTGAATTGTTTTGCGTTTGACACCCTTGGGAACCGTCGTTTGTGGACTTGCGACCGTTCTTACAGCCTTCCAAAGTCCTGTTTCGCTCTCTTTCTCTCTTTTTCTGTTGCACACAAGGTGTTCGATGAATTGCTTGCAAGAGCTGCCCTCTTGGCGAGACGTCGGACTTGTCCGTCGCTCGTGTTCAAAACTTATCAACTTCTCTTTTTGGAGGCCCTTCGGGACCCGCACGAGGTTGCAATTGGGCTGACCCTTTGCAGGCAAATACGCTTGGCGTTTCATGACTTAGGCAATTCCAACTAAGTCTACAAGTTTGTCGTGAGGGTGCCACACGACTTAGGCAAATTCCGCTAAGTCCGTGACAATCGGGCGGTATCAGCCTGGCAGCAGTGAGGTTGACTGTGGCGAGGGAAGAATAAGCAAGGAAGAAGAAATAGAAAGAGGGAGAAGAAGATGGAGAACCTTGGAGACGGTGAGGCGGCAGCTTGGCTTCTTCTTCGCCGAGGGCCGAAGACATCTACGGCTGGAGAACCTCAGAACGGCACCACGGATGAGGAGAACCTTACGAGACAATGACTTCTTCACCGTGGGCTTCTCGTCGCCTTCTCCTCGTCTGAGGTGACGAGGAAAAGAGGAGGATGCCTTAGCGATGTTGCAAAGGCTTCTCCTCATCCGTGCCAGGAGAAAAAAAAGAGAGGTGGCATCGCCTCTTTTTTTAAAGTTTTATGTTATATATATATATATATGTTGGTGTGGTACCAAATTTTGTGAAACCTGCTTTCTAGTATCTTTCTAGCAAATCTATCTTATCCATTATTATGGTTGATCATTGGTTTCCTGCATAAGTGCCATTTATTTATTCTTCAAAGTTTCACAATTTTAAATAATCGTATTTCTCCCTCAGATCTAGTTGATGAATATCCTGATAAAGTTAAACTGACATTGGTTCCTAAGATGATATAATCGTATCTTTCTAGTCTACCTTTGCCTTTCAAAAAGTTAAGACTGATATAACCGTCTGGTCATTTAACTTCTAATTGGTGAATTGTAGATGACATGAGATGTCAAATATGTTATTTTACTCATTTACTGACATTGGTTCCTAAGATGCTGTTTGCAGCTGCACTTGCCATAATAAAGTATCATATTAAACCCAACCACTAAGCTGCAATAATTACAATGTTGACTTATTGTCCGTTCAGTTCTGGCCCAATTAATTAGCTGAAAAACACAAAATTTAAACAAGTTAACTATGTAAATTCTGGTCCAATTTAATTAGTTGGAACACCATAACTAAGTTTAAATAACTTAGTTATGGGCTTTTGCATTTTCATCATTCTCCTTCATTTCAAGCATTCAAATACTGTCTGCCAAACAATCATTCATCTGTTTGTTGATCCAGATACAAGGTCGAAAGACAAGATTAAGCATAACACAAGAGGAAGTCCCATGCAAGATATTTCTTTTTCTTATTCTTGCCTTTGTATGTAGTTTCATTTGCTGTGACAAATTCAAAATTTCATTTCAACTGCGACAGTATACACCACAGCATTTGGTGAACTTACTGCACATCATAGGAGATGGCACTGATGATATGGCTGTGCGTCAAGTGGCCAGCATTCATTTCAAAAATTTTGTGGCTAAAAACTGGTCACCTCATGAAGCTGGTATGAATGACAAAACCGAGGTCAAAACTCATACAACTTGACTTTATGCCAAACAATAACACTTTTATTGTCCTTTCCAGGGGAGCCTCCAATGATACCAGAGAATGCTAAGATAATGATCCGAGATAATATTCTTACTTTTGTTGCTCAAGTTCCTCCTTTGTTGAGGTATATCAATTATAGATTTGGCTGTGATTTTTTCACCTCAGACACCTTTAGAGACTTCTTCTACTGGAAAATTTATCTTCCATGGGGCAACTTTTGTTTACCTATGCATGGTTCTGAGTTTCTTTTTTTTATCTTTGCAAAGTTATATTTTTCCTTGGTGCACGTCCAATTATTTCTTTTGTATGCAACTTTCTGAGGACAATTTTCTAATTTCTCATATTCCAAATTCTTATAGAAGTATATGAGTATCTTTTAATAGTTCAATGATTAAGTTACAACTTAGTAAGGTACATATGTAATTTGATGCTGCTAAAAGTTGTGCTTATGCAATTTTCTCTTTTCATGTATAATTTAACTTTTTAATTATTCAGATATATATATTTCTGTAGTGCTTCATAAATCCAGTAGTCAGCTCATGTTTCTGTTCTGATTAGATGCTTTTATCTACCCCAGGCAGTCCACTGTTTTCTTTTGCATTTCTTTGTTGCTTCTTCAGATAGGTGTTGCTTTTAAACTTCTACACTCATTAAAATCTTTTCCATGCCTATTACAGTACTCGTCTCTACTCCTTTCTATTACATCTTGGTTTGATTGTACTATGGTTCGCTTTATCGGTCCATACTAGTATACCGATCAAATATCGGTACGGTACGTATCGAACTATATTAAGACATATTTAGCGTACTGACACATGTTACATGGAAGGGTACTCATATACCTCTCACACTAGTCCCCTATTAGACGAGGACATACTACCCGTACTGAGCAGCAAGGTTTTCCTTACCAAGCGGTAAGACCCGTACCACCTGATACATACCGGTCCGGCAACTGACCGGTACGTGGACTGGCTGCTACCGGGCGGTAGCACTAGGATCGGCTGTCGATGGTCGATTTCCGTCGTCGATGGTCGATTTCCGCCATCTGCAGTCGATTTAAAGAGAAATCGACCGTCAGCGGTCGATTGAGGAAGAAAAAGGAAAGAAGAAGAGGAAAAGAAGAAGAAGAAGAAGAAGAAGAAGAAGAAGAAGAAGAGGAGGAGGAGGAGGAGAAGTACCTCGCGCTGCCCTAGCGGCGACTCCGCCCGTGAGCTGTCGCGGCCCGCGCTGCCCTAGCATCGTCGCCGCCCGCGGGTTTCGCCCACGGGTTCTTTTCTCCCCACGCGGGGAGAGAATTCGAGGCGGCGTCGCCCCTTTTTATTTTTTCAATATATTTAATATTATATAATATAATATTATATTATAAAAATATTATAATATATTTAATATACCGGGCGATACGCACTGTGCATACCGCCCGGTACCGGTACCGATAAAATATCGGCACACCGGTATGGACCAGTATATCAATCCTTGCTGAGCAGTATGCTACAGTATGGTGAACCTTGAATCTAACTACATTGATAGGCTAACACTTTTCTTTATGATTAATGAGGTTCTTTTATTATAAAGTTGCCACTTTCCTCTCAAGTCTGCATAGGTTTTTTTAAAGGCTACAGAAGAGAGTTAGGTCATTTAACTGCAGTAGCTCAGATAAAAATTTTTTGCAGACTGAACTAGCTGTAATTGGGTTGTTAAAGGCCTTAATAAGGGTGTCTTGCCATGTCAATGATTACTTCTGTTGTTTTTCCCGCCTTGCATCATAAATTTTTGTATTGAGTACCCAATTATCTAAAATGTGGATTATTGCAAGTTCAACTGTACTATCATGGTATACATTTAATCTAGTAGTAAACATTTGCAAAGTTCCATGTTGATTTGTTCAACATTCATGTATATTGGATACTTTTGTTCTATAAGAACATTTCTTAAAAGTTCTTTATACTATTGCTTGGCATGTAAAGCATATATATATCTATGTATATATGTATATATATATATATATAATGACCAGTAATATTGTTTTTGACATTCATGTTTGCGTCACACAGAGTACAACTTGGAGAATGTATGAAAACTATCATCCAATATGATTATCCTGAACAGTGGCCAGGTCTTCTTGACTGGATTAAGCACAAGTTATCAGATCAGCAAATATTTGCAGCTTTATATGTATTGAGGGTTTTGTCTAGGAAATACAAGTAAGTATATCTGCTGATGAAGGAATGGTACTTAATTGGCCTTTTCACCTTTTATCCATATATATCTTAATTGGTTTGTTCATTGCAATTTGGTAAAGTTCAACCTTGTGATTCAATATTCCAAGTTCAGTCCTACAAATGAGGTAAGGATTTTAGTACTAAACGGCAAAGATTGCTCTTTTGTTGAAGCACTAAGGCGGCTGATAATTAGCATGCCCATGTTGTTGTTATGGTATATATAGACTGTTAGGCAGATTATATTCGAATGCACTAGATGCATGCTGCTGGGGAGAGAGCATTAAAAACCCTAGCTAGATCATGTTAAAGCATTTGGAGATGTGATCATCCAGTTTGGCTGGCGTCCAGGTTAGTTCAATGTAGAAAAGCTACTAACAACATGCAGATTGGAGGCTTTGACAAAAAAAGAGAAAAGAAAAGAGCACTGATGTCAAACATCAGATACCTAATGGGTGGGCCTCTCTACCTGCCTTCATATCCAGGCCTTAGCCATAGGTTCCTACTTATTATCCCATATAACTTCCAAAAGTTATCCATTTTTTTTTTGAGTGAATGGTTCTTAAGCCAGTTAACTAGTCCACTTATAGTCATATCTATGACATAAGTTAGTTAATCTTGGTGCAAATTGTCATTTGCCACTTGAGACCCTCTTTATTGTTTATGTTGGGGGTTGGTTGGTCTCTGTATGTTTATGGTTATCAGTAGCATACATGGGAATGCCACTATGAAAGAAAAGCCTTGTTGAGCTAGCAGGGTTGTGCAATTTCTTTTCCTCTAGTTTTCTTAATCTTTGCATACTTTATACTCTTATCCTACCTTGTAGGTTTTCTTCTACCCTCCTTCTGTAGTTATGGCAGACCAGTGGTAATTTATTTCTGATCTCTGTTGTAGTCCTCCATGGGAAACCTATGGTGGTTTGCAATTTGTACTAGTTTCTTGTTGGTGTTTCTTTAATCTGTGTATCTTTATTCTTTTCCTACCTTCTAATCCTACATCTGTCTTCCTGCAGTTACAAAGATTTGCTTTAATTTTTGCTGGTTTCTGTTATGGCTATCAATAGGAAAATTTAGCAGTTTGTAATGCTGAATTTTTTAGCAGTATAATTAGCAATATTGAAAAGAAATCTTCATAATCCAGAAACGACAAATGGCTGATTGTGTCACAAACAGTTTACTCAAATAGTCTTTACACTTAGGTGCCTGTCAAGGATTTGCAAGAGAAGGTTTTGCGGCTTCCATTGTTTTGTGGAGCATCTAAGTTTCTTAATGAAATAAGAGCATCTTTAGTAGGCAGGTAGGCACTCGGTCTTCTGTTTATTAATTTTATTTGGTTATTCTTTTATATTCTACCTAGTTCTCCCCTTCTGTTTTTCTGCAGTTAAAGCAGATTAACAGTAGCTGGGAATTTCAATGATCTCTGTTCTGTTAGTTGGAATTTCTAAAGTAACATCGCAAAAGACTACAAGGTTAATTGTGGAAATTTGAAGATGGAAGATTCCTAATGTAACAGAAGGTGTCATGTTTTGTTGAGTGATCGTATCAAGGGCTTTATACTTTTAATCAGCCATGCATTACACCTGGCTGCATTTTCATGGTCTCATTTTCCTTTGCAAGATACTTACTGCTGTTTGTACATTCTTGTCAATTGTCCACCTTAAACAAGAGTTTTGGTTTTTTGGAGCATGTAATGGGGTTCTATTATGATGATGAATTTTTTTTGGTTGCTCTTATTTTCATTTGCATTAATATCAAACAATACTAATTTATTTCAGTTGTTATTTAACTTTCTTAGATTTTTGATAAGTTGACTGTTTGTTTTTGTTGCTCTTTACCTTAAGGTTAAAGTCTGATGAGGAGCGAACACCACTTCATCTCATTGTTGATGAGACATTTCCTCTTGTATTGAACAAATTTACCAAACTTGTTCAGATTGTCAACCCCGCAATTGAAGTAGCTGATCTTATCAAGCTCATATGCAAAATATTCTGGTCATCTATATATGTATGTTTGTCTAGTAAAACAAATCCAGTTTCTTTTTTAATTTCTACTGTTTTTTAAATTTTTCCTTGGTTTAAAATTCCTTTTCAGTTGGAGATCCCACAAAAGCTATTTGATCTAAATATATTCAGTGAATGGATGTTCCGATTCTTGAATCTACTGGAGAGACCTGTTCCTTTAGAAGGTCAACCGTCTGATCTTGATCTCAGAAAATCTTGGGGTTGGTGGACAGTCAAGAAGTGGACAATTCAGATATTAAATCATTTGTATACTAGGTGAAGTTATTCTATTATTGAGATGTGAAACATGATCTTTCTATCATATTCTGCTTATTGATATGTCAAGAATTTTGCTAACAGGTTTGGAGATGTCAAGCTTCTGAACAAGCCAGAGAACAAAGCATTTGCTCAGAAGTTTCAGAGTTATGGTGGCAAAATTTTGGAATGCCACCTACAATCGCTCAATATTATTCGTACAGGTGGTTATCTTCCTGATAGGGTTATCAACCTTGTCCTTCAATATATCAACAGCAGGTTTGTCTTGGTTTGATCTCCCTAGTTTCTTCTTGTTTCAATCTAGCTGATCACCCAGTTGTATAAACTATTTCTCCATTGTAATATTTTATAATCCATATCATGTACAAATTGTAATTCGTAGATTCAAGTCTTCAGCTATCTTTAAACATCATCTATTTTCTTTTCGTTCTTTTCTTGTTTTTAGATCATTGAGTTATAAGCTAAGATACTCAATTACATAATAGAGGTTAGTGGTGTTGTTCTGCAAGTAAGTTACTGAATTCTGAGGGTAGAAGTATTTGGGAAACTTAGTTGACCTCTTTCGAGTTGAAAATTACAAAAGGTCAACAAGTGGTGTCTAAGTAGAATGACAGGAAGAATTGGGTAGTATCTCAGTTGCAACAATAACTGTGTGCCAATTTAACAAGTTAACAAAAAATATAGGCAGATTGAAGATGCATTCAAATACAACTAAGATATGCATCAAAAGACAACTAAGATATTCATTGAAATACAACTAAGATATAGAGAAAAGTCCCCTGCTTGGCTCATTTTGAATGTGCTGTGCCTCATTCAGAAGATAACTTGATCTACAAAATAGGTAATGTTACATTTTATATTCACGGAACGGAAAAAAAGTTTCATGAAATGTTTTCGTGACTCATAATTGGAATAACTCAGTAAGCACTAATTCTACCATCCGAGAGATATAAGACTCTTTGAATTGTCTAGTGTACATGTGCCACAATGACTGCAGACTGCTGTTTGTGTAAATGCTGGTAGTTCATTTTTCGGTTTCTTGACTTCCTGTACAATATTTTCCCAGCATGCAAAGTTATTTAATTCCACAACATTATATATTCCTGCTGATTTTGGTTTTGTTGCCGTTTCAAGTGTGTGATTGCATAGTTTAGTGGTGACAAACTTGTCTACTTGAGTTTATGTACTGGCTCAGTTGCATTAATGCTCTGCAGTATTTCAAAGAATGACATGAATCATCAATTACTGGAGCCACAGCTTGACATTGTCCTTTTTGAGATTGTCTTTCCTCTGATGTGTTTCAATGACAATGATCATAAGTTATGGACTGAAGATCCACGTGAATATGTCAGAAAGGGCTACGGTGAGCTTAGACTTAGTGTTGTTCTAAAACATGACATTCCATTAGTTGTGCTTTCTGGAATGAGAGCTTTGACATTAATTGTCAGCATATAAATTCTTCTTCCCAGATATTTACAGTCCTCGAACTTCAGCCATGGATTTTGTGAATGAATTGGTAAGGAAGCATGGGAAAGGGAACTTACAGAAGTTCATTCAGTTCATCAAGGAGATTTTCAGGAGGTTTAACTCATATGCTCTTTATATTAGGAAGTTGCTTCCATGGAGATTTTGGAATGAAGATATTTTTCTTACATACTATATGTAATTATTTCAGATATGATGAGGCACCCGTTGAGCTTAAACCATGTTATCAAAAAGACGGTGCTCTTCTGGCTATTGGAGCAGTGAGTGATAAACTTATGCAGTCTGAATCTTATAAGTCAGGACTTGAATCCATGTTAGTGCGGCATGTTCTTCCTGACTTCTCAAGTCATGTTGGCCACCTCAGAGAAAAGGTTACACTTCTTTTCCAATTAAATTAATTTCTGTGCTTGGCATGTAGCTTATCTGTCTTCTTTTTCTGACTGTATAAGCTCTATTATTTGTCACTAGCAAGAATGTAATTGTACCAATCAAATATATCAGGCATGGTTAGAATCATGGTTTCAAATCTCAGCCATAACGGTCATTAATGGTTGGTAAACACTGGATCGACCAAGTATTGTATCCGAATTTATAGCCTGATAATGGTACAATACATTTTTTTAAATTTTTTATCAGTTTATTCGATCATAATGCATGATATAAGTTCATATACTGTTTCAACGGCAAAATAGGTTAAGAAACCAATACCACACATATAGTTAAATCCTTGACCTGGCTGTTGCCTTCATTCTCATGCTGTGCAACATTGGGTTGGATTTTGCATAATTAGAAAAAGACTGATATTTATTTTAATTGGAACTGCAACATGATCAATTACATATACTAATTTGTTTTCCAGTGCACAGAGTTCTCTTTAATCATTAGATTTGCAAGCATCTCAAAGATTGAAAGTGCAACCAATCTCTTGAACTTTCTTTGGGTATGGGTACTAAGTTTTTTGTCAGCGGGCTAAAAATTGAATCCCATGGCATGATTCATGGCTTTTAATTGTCAATATTTTAGTGTAGAATTGTGTACCAGATTTATCATAGTCGCCACATATTGAGGCATAATATATGATGAAGGTGAAATTTTTTTATTCTAGCTTTCTCCTGAAAGTGCTCTGTGCATAACTACTTAGCCAGATAGAATAGCACCTTTGTTAATTAGTTGGTCAACTATTTGTTCATTTATGCATATACTGTGTATTTAGAAGAATTAATTTTTGCTGAGGGTGTTTAGCTGGGGTCTCTGCAGTGTAAGGAGTAAATGCATCGCAGCCTTAAAGAGTAGGCCAGTACAAGTTGGTTTATTTAGATTAACTTATCATGGTAACAAGGTTTGTTCCAAGTCTGTGTCTTCTAGTTGCTTTTATCACATGGGTTAGTGGATGAAACATGGATTACAAAAGCATCCCATAAGTGTTCCTGGAAATGAAACGAGCACCACAAATTTACACCTTCCATCAAAAGCCATGCTGTTTGTGTTCGCAGTTGTTTAGAAAGGTTAACTTTTAGAATATAATTTTTGGTACTTTTCTGTTCTCTTTGTGAGTCCAGAAAACTTAACCTTCAGAATTTCCTTTAATATTCCTCGAACTTGTAAAAATGATGATAGTTGTATCATATAAGCTGGGTAGTTAAGAGAGGAATTGGTAGTTCTGATGTTACTGAAAATGAAAGGTGTTAAGAGGAATCTAAGAGGAGAGTGAAGAGGCTGGATAGCTAGGATTCACTTGAAAGTTGAAACGAGGATCTCCTGGCTCAAGATTTGCCCAACCATCCTTTTAAAAAGATGAGATGTAATTCGTATCGGGGATAGACTTATCTGAGAAGTAGCTCGATATCGTACATACTGACTGGTGTTGGTTGGTCCTGTACTCGGGATAGATCATCATGCTTTAGGTCAGAGGTTACTCATGTCCAATTTCATATTTCAGGGTCAGAGGTACTTAGGTAGGTTTCTCTGTCCACTTCCAAGATACAGAATGACTGCATTAATACATTCTGGTCCAGTGAGTATTTTGCATCGCATAAACTGACAACGGTTAAGTAAATTTGGTATGGAAACTGAATTTTAGGTGCAAATGGTATTTTGGCATGCATCCTTATGTGGAGAAACAAACAATAAAGAGCCACTCAGCCAAGAAAGAGCATTGTGTTGTTCTTGCATTTCAATTTGAGACTAATAGTTCATTCTTCAAAACAGAACATAGGAAAAACATAGCCTCCTCTCTTTAGCAAATATTTTCCTTTGTGATATTTCTCTAGAACAACTAAACTGACCACTTATCACTAGTTACAAGATGCAATGATTGATGATGGGGATTCAATAGCAAAATGAAGTACCAAGAGAAACGATGTAAGATAATGGAAAAATATAGCTAAAAAATCAAGAGCTTAAAAAGAAAAAGAATGTGTCATCAGACCCAAAAGTTGGATATGAAGGTGTTGCTGGAACTATGTCATGGCCGATGAGTCAGCACGACACGGTTCAGCCTACATGCGCAAGATTGACTCAATTGGGTTCGGAGCTCCGAGAAGTTGGAGGAGGTGACTGGATTTGCGACGTAGTGGCCCCAGGAGTCCTCGAGCTAACCGTGTTGATTTAAAGGAGACTTGTAAGAAGGCTCGTGTCGGGGGTGTGAGCCCGACCAAGTCCCTCTGATGGCTAAGTTAGCACTTTGACTGAGATTCCGATCGGGTCTCGGAAGATCTCGAACAGTTTTTCTTTAGGGAGCAAAAGTTCTTTTTCTTCAGAGAGAGAGAGAGAGAGCTCATCCTCTTTAACTATAGTAGGGGATATTTATACCTGTCAGGCGGAGGGGGCTCGTACCGCGACATTCAATGAGCTCGGCACCTTTAACTTGAATTGGGGTACGACTCTGTGCCAAACGACGCCTTTGCTGATATCTGGGGCCTCAATCGACGAGGTCGACGATCGTGGGTACGACCCCTGAGTAACCGACACATTCTTCGGTCTGACGTGGCTGGGCTATCAGGCCACCGAGGTGGTTGTCCGGGCTGATTGGTCGGGACGACGTGGCCGCCCACGTGGTTCTCAAACTATTGGGACGACCACCTATGTGGACTTTAGGTCGTCATGGTCGGGCCAGGCTAAAGAGCCCAATATTTGCCCTATCATTCTCCCTCCCCCTCAAAGGGAAGGCTCCACGAGATGCTTGTAGAGGGGCTCTGGGGAGGGCTTTTACTACTATGGATCGTTGGTTCTTCCCGGGGTTGGCATGGGCTATTTGACTGGAGTCGGTTTGGGGCTAGGCCAGTGTATGTTAGCTTGGACCAAAAACTCGTCGTAGCTGGTGGGGATTGAAAGCCTGTTGTAGCTGGTCGGGACTGAAAACTCTTGGAGCCGGTCAGGACTGAAAGCTTTTAGAGCTGGTTGGGACTGAAGGCCCTTGGTTAGGACTGAGAGCCCTTGGAGCTGGTCAGGATTGAAAGCTCTTGGAGCTGGTTGAAATTGAAAACCCTTAATTAGGACTGAAGACCCTTTGTTGGGACTGAGAGCCCTTGGAGCTGGTCGGGACTGAAAGCCCTTAGAGCTGGTCAGGACTGAAAGCACTTAACCGGGGCTGAAGGCCCTTGGTTGGGACTGAAAACCCTTGGTTGGGACTGAGAACCCTTGGAGCTGGTAGGGACTAAAAGCCCTTAACTGGGACTGAATGCCTTTTGTTGGGACTAAAAGCCCTTGGTTGGGACTAAGAGCCCTTAGAGCTGGTCGGGACTGAAAACCCTTAATTGGGACTGAAAGCCCTTGGTTGGGAGCTGAAGTCGGGGTCTGGTTAGGAAGCGGTGGCGGTGGTGGTGGCCGAACATCGGGCAGGAGAGCTACAGTTCGAGTTTGATCGGCTGAGGGTTGAACTCGAGACCTTTGAGTAATGTCGTAAGGACCTCGAACAAAAGGTCAATAGTCAATACTATCCGCGTCGGACTGCAGGAAGCCCGAGATGACCGAGCCAGACTAGAGGAAAAGGTCTTGTCCTTGACTGAAGTGGCGACACTTCTAAAGTCGGAGCTGAAGGCTGAAGGCCCGAAGGCGATTACCAAATACAAGGCTTATGGGGGTTTTTAATCTGGCCTGGAGAAGATAGGGTGGGTAAGTTATGAATTCGGGTACCGAGTAGCGGTCGAGCGCTTTCGGGCGAAGTACCCGGATTCGACTATCGAAGAGAACCCGTTCACTGAGCACCCCAAAGATGAAAATATGAAGATGGATCTCTGCCAACCCTTTGATGATAGCACCACCCCCAAGAAGTGAATTTTGATTTTGTAATGCCTTTTGTTGGGCTCTAAATTTTGATATTATCGGTTGCCCGACCACTGATGTAATTTTTTGCTATGGATCAACGAAACTTTTGTTTCATTTTTCGATTGATTGTCCGACCTTGTCGTTCGGGCGTGACATTGAATTCCTTACTCTAGAGGAATTTCGTTCTAGTACGTTTCCACATTTATCATTTTTCGATTGATTGTCTGACCTTGTCGTTCGGGCATGACTTCGAATTCCTTACTCTAGAGGAATTTCGTTCTGTCGTACTAGACGTAGAACTTCTTCAAGTTTGAAGAAGTTCATTGTGGCTAGGGTGTAGGTCCCGTCTCGGATGGTGCGAACGATTCGGTCCGGTCCTTCCCATTTTGGGGCTAGCTTGCCTCGAGTGTGCCCCAGATTGTTGACCTCAGCTTTCTTGAGGACGAGGTCACCGTCGCCAATGGATCAAGGTCAGATCCACTTATTGTAGAGCCGAGCGACCCCCTTTCAGTATGCAAGTGCACGTAGATGGGCCTCGGTCCTTACTTCTTCGATGAGGTCGAGGTTCTCCTTGAGGCCCACCTTCGACGCCTCTGGCTTGAAGTGCTCGACTCGAAGGGTAGGAAAGACTACTTCGGGCGGTAAGACGACTTCGGTTCCGAAGGCTAGGCTGTAGGGGGATTCTCCCGTCGGCAACTTTGGGGTCGTTCGTAGTTCCTACACTATACTTGGGAGCTCTTCGACCCAGGTGCCTTGAGCTCCAGTGACTCTCCTCTTCAAGCCCTTGAGGATGGCACAGTTAGTAACCTCAGCTAACCCATTAGCCTGCGGGTGAGTGATGAGTTGAACTTCAATTGTATTCGGTAGCTCTAGCAAAATGTTCTGAACTTTGAGTTATTGAATTGTGTCCCGTTGTCGGTAATTATGGTCCTCGAGATGCCAAACCTTGTGATGATATTTCTCTAGACGAAACCTTCAACCTGCTTCTCCACGATCGAGGCTAGGGGTTCGGCCTCGACCCATTTGGTGAAGTAATCAACCCCGACGACTAAGAATTTCCGTTGTCCCGAGGCTGAACGTCGGCCATGGCGTCTACTCATATGGTCGACCAATAGTACTCGAGGCGGAGGATTTTGAACGCCAAAGTGCAGCCTCCGATGTGTTCACCACATATTCCTTCATGGACTTCGGCCAACACCTTCTCAGCCTCGGTTGTCGATAAGCATCTGAGCAGCGATCGGCTGAAGGCTCTTCGATAAAGGCATCCACCGATTTTGTAGTACCAAGCCTTAGTTCTCCTAACTCGTCGAGCGACCGCTTTATCAGTTGGCAACGTTGCGTCCCTTTTGTAGCGAAGTATCTCCTCCATCCAGCCGGGGCTAATTCCAGTCGTGGTCACCTCAGCCGTGGGGATAGTTGGCTTATGGAGCCTAGCGACTTCTAATAGACATTCTCTTGACGTCCGTGCTAAAGCGCATTTTGCTAATGTGTCTGCTTGGGAGTTGTCGACACGAGGAATTTGTGAAATAGTGAAGTGTTTGAATGTGCTGGAGAGACGTCTTACGCAGAGTAGATCTCTTATTCCGAATGACCCTGGCTAGGGATATTTCTTTGCGGGTGCATCATATACGCATCGGAAATTAAAACAAAAATTCGATTTCCCACACAAATCAAATCGTCGTGCAAAAGATTGGGGTCACGAGAAAAAAATGTAAAACCGAAAAACCAAATCATGTGTGAGAGATTGGTTAACTAGGGAGATCATATATCCCTGTATTCTAGATCCGGATGAAGAGGATGAAGGAGGTCAAGCGTCCTCCTCTCTAGCGGTTTCGACATGATGGATTTTCGCAGCGAAACTCCTCCAATTTGAACTCGTAACTCTTGCGCAGAGGGGGGAGAGGAGAATAGGAGGGGGAGGCCAAAACTGCAGCCTATCAACCATGAGTCTCCCCTCCTATTTATAGAGAGCCACCAAAAACCCTAGGGCTCATGTCTTAATGGGCATTGGATCTCTATCCAATAACCCACTAACCTTGCATTATTGGATCTCTATCTAATAATCTCTTTAGATCTCTAATTGGGCCTTAAGCAAGGAGCCCATCAGTATAGAGTTTCATCTAATGAGAATAGAGGCTAATTGGATCTCCATCGAATCCTCTATTCGTTGAAGCATCCACCATATGTGTATGACCCTCTATGCCCGATACTGAGTTGGCCGTGAGTCGCCCATCAGAACTCCTTTTGATATAGTGAATTATTATCCCCATAATAATTCACTTGACGCATCGACTATGGATGTACTAGGCCACTACGCCATAGTCTCCAGACGATACAGGGGGGATCAAATCAATCGGACCTGTCTGTCCACAGTTATCGTGTATCTATAATCCCTCATCCAACTAATATCCCAAAGATCGTATATTGGACATAGTACTGTCAGGTCACAAACAAAATCAGTTTGTCTTGCTCTAATCAGATTCTACCGGAGAACTCTTTCTCTCTCAATTCGAATGATCCTGGCCAGGGATTTGTTTGAGCAAGCACATATGAGATATTCCTTTCATGATACCGAGAGTGGATGATCCAATTAGCGGAGTCTCGCTGTGCAGAGTGGACATGGTACTGTTAGGTCACATACGGAATCAGTTTGTCTTGCTCTAATCGGATTCTACCGGAGAACTCTTTCTCTCTCAATCCGAATGACCCTGGCCAGAGATTTGTCTAAGCAAACACATATAGGATATTCCTCTCATATAGGCTGCAGCTTTGGCCTCCCCCTCCTATTCTCCTCCCCCCCTCTGCGCAAGAGTTGCGAGTTCAGATTGGAGGAGTCTCGCTACAGAGATCCATTGTGTGGATACCGCTAAAGAGGAGGACGCTTGACCTTCTTCATCTTCTCCATCCGAATCTGGAATACAAGGATATACGATCTTCCTAGGTAAAATCAATCTCTCACATATCGCGGTTTTTCGGTTTTTGCGTTTTTATTGCGACCCCAATCTTTTGCACGACAATTTGATCTGCGTGGGAAACTGGTTTTATTTTGATTTCCGCTGCGCATGTGATGCTCCAGTTGAGGTTTCCCAACAGTTAGGTTCTTGGGCCTCAAAATTCCCATTAACTTGGCCGGTGACCAATTGGGAGTCGATGAATACTATGATGTGCTCGACTTGGAGCTCAGTCGCCAGGCGCAAACCGAACAGGAGCGCCTTATATTCAGCTTCATTGTTGGTGGCTTTGAACTTGAGCCGAAGTGCATGCTCTTGTGCCCATCTAGAGGGGTCCCTTAGCACAAGTCCCGCTCATCTTACTGCAATCGCCGATCCATCGACGTGAAGTGTCCAGGTCGACTCCGGCTGGTTGGAGGAGCCGGGGGAGGTTAGTTCTGAGACGAAGTTGGCCACTGCTTTGGCTTTAATGGCAGTCCTCGGGGTATATTGCAGGTCGAATTTATTGAGCTCCACCGACCATTTCAGTATTCGTCCTACAACATCAAATTTAGAAATGACTTGTCGTAGGGGTTGATCGGTTATTACCCTGATCGTATGAGCTTGGAAATATGGTCGTAGCTTCCTCGCTGCAAGGATTAGGGCGAATCTGTCATGCCCCCCGAATTATATCACATTCGAGAGGTCTGACTCTGTCTTAAAATTAATAATATTATCAACAACACAATCCATCCAGGATCCAAACAAACATTTAAGGATACTAGAAAAATATGCAAAGTCATTCAATCAATTTTGTAGAAACCTGTGCAGATTATAATCTCTTCACATTCTCCTAATGAATCACAAAACCGAACCAAAACAAATGCAACTATATATAATTTTACATTCATAAAATCCACCAATACGATAAAATCTATATGACTTTAAAAACAACCATATACCACCACTTTATATGTTAAACAACAAGTTTAACATTCGAGATCTCAAACAAGGGGGTACTCTTAAGACCATTACCTAGGTACCCCACTCTAAAATATGTCTACAACTTTACTTTAAACACCAGGTATACACATTCAACGATAACATATTATCTAATAAAGATTTAGCCCAAAAACTTCTTGCTTTCTCATTGCTTTAATCACGTATCAAGTATTTCGATAAATGTCAAGCTAACCTGGAGAAGATTAGATAGCAATAGAGTGAGCTAAAAAAAAGCCCATCAAGTATCAAACAGGTTCAAGGCAAGGAAAGATGTTTACAAATTGAACCTGATATAAGAATGCAAAGTAGGAAATACAAAAGTTTTCACATATAGCATCAAATTTGATTCAAAACCACAAGGTTCATCTCGCCCGAAGTATACGTTAAACCGTAAGAATTTGAGAAATGTAATTGAAGCATATATGTCAATCGCATTTTGGTATGTCTTAATGATATATGAAGTTTTAGGAGTATATTAATAACACATGAGGCACTTTTGAACATGTCAAGAGAACAAATAACAAACTTAATCTCGTATATCACATTTGAAGTTGGATGTATATCATTCCTATCCAAAGCATAGTAGGAAACATATAAGCAATACATTGGTTAACATGTCAAATAAACTATAGAGGGTGAAATGAGACCATAAACATAATGTGGATCATCCATCACTGAAGGACCACCATACATAAGTCTCCCACGTCTGGGAGCTCCATCCACCCACGTTTGCGTGAAGTCATAGGGGGTTAGCAGAGCATCGCGGGCTCTAAACATAAACTTTACCATTTCTGGCAAAGGTTCACATTATCCCACAAACACCAGAGTACAAAGGGACATGAGCAATGAATTTGACATATAACGAAAGCACATGCAGAACAATGAATCATGCATGCATCATATGAACAAATATGAGGTAAAAATCGATTAATACTTAACATATATTGATGTGTGAGGGAATAAAAAACAAGAGCATCAGAGAATTCAGTTTTAAAATGAATAAAGCAAGTAGAGGCAAAATCAATACGATTCCTATTCTGGCATAATTCAGAAGACAAATTACAAAGTTATTTAGATAGTCAAATATGCTTCAAATTACTAAAAAAAAAATGTTGTTGGAAAGATAAATCAATCTAGTTTCAAATGAAATAAGTTTAATACAAATTAGAAGTCTCTACAAAAAGTTACAGATGATTTGGCAGCCAAAGATAAGGAATTAGGATCCCTGTTTTACAGAATCTGTAAGGTCTAACAAAATAGAAATTTCGACAATCATTTGAACTCCAAATCTTTCAATCCTGGTATCAAATGAAAGATTTATAAGCCTATTTTCTAATGAATCAAGTTTTATATAAATCAGGGACTCCAACAGGAAGATATAAGCAATATAGTGATGAAAGGTCAGGAGCTACAGACTATGTTTTACAGATTTCCTATGCTCAATTGAAATTAACGTTTGGGCTAGCAAATAAACACCAAATTCTTCAAACTCAATCTATTTTTGAAGAAACTAAGTTTTGTCCAAATCAGAGGTCTGTCTAAAAGTTACAACAAGAAGAAGGCATACATGTCATAATCTCAAAAATATTATAGATTTACACTTAGGCAGCCAACAAAAAGATTTCGGATTTGTTCCAAATTTTCTTCATAAATCAAGGCAAAAACAAAGATAAATTTCAGTAGGAGGAAGATAAAACACTTTAAACAAGGTAGTGACACATGTCCTCACCATGTTTTCTTTATTTTTTATTTTTTAACTTAATATGAATCTTTCACAGTTTATTTCATATTTTTAAGATTCACATTTAGGTCCCTAGCAATCAACTTTCAATATAAAATTATTTAATCAAAAGAATTAATAAACAAATCCTCAAATTTATAAATAAGTCCTCATAAATAATTTAAAATATATCATTATAAATATTTCATAAATGAGAAATATTACACTCTCCCCCCCTTAAAATAAAAATTTATCGCTCCTCGGGGGGTAGCGCTCCTTGGGGCTGCTTTTGTACCGTAGTTCAGCCATAAGCTTTACGAGCTGAGGAGCTATCACCTCTTGAGGCTGGCCCACCAACTATAACGTCGATTTGTTTCTCTACCGAACCCTTCGGGTGAAGCGAAGGCTCTCGCGACTTTCTTATGTACCAATTGAGGTGGCCCTGGCGGATGAGTTCTTTAATCTGATTTTTGAGGTCGTAGCATTCTTTTGTATCATGGCAATAGTCCCAATGGAAGCAGTTGTAACGCCCTCTATCGTGTTCCTCAAGTTGGGGCTGCATCGGATTGGGTGTTTTGAGGAGACCTTTTTCACGAATTTGGAGAAAAATTTCAGTCCGGGTAGAGTTAAGGGGGGTGTTTGGGGGCCTCGGGATGACCAGCTCGGTCCTTTCCATCCTTCTTCTCGGGGTCCCGAGGGTGGACCTCGCGAAGAATCGACGCGATGTCTCTTCTGGTCCTCACGCTTGCCCGCAACTAGCGCTTCGGCGATGATGTATTGGTTAGCCCTTTGTAAGATCTCGGGGACTATTGCAGGTGGCCGTTCGACCAACGACCAAAAGAAGCAGGATGGTTGTAGCCCGATCAGAAATGGCTAGATCACAAGAGATAGATAGAAGTCGGGCATCCCCTGGTTTCGATCGTGAATCAGGCGACGTACTGTGCCAATGGCTCGTCCTCCTTCTGACTCATCCCGAGGAGGGATACACCAGTTGGTCTCGGTCGTTTGCTGGCGAGGAAGTTCAGTTCGAACTCTTTGGCGAGCTGGTCGAAGGAACAGATTGAAGAGGGCTTCAGCCAACTATACCACATCCGGGCGGGTCCTTGCAGGGTCGTTGGGGAAGCTCGACACATTATGGCATCTGATGTTCCATACAGCGCCATCTGACCCCTGAACGCAGCTACGTGTTCCATTGGGTCGGAGCTGCCATCGTACGCCTCCAGCAATGGAAGCCGAAGGTGTTGCAGAATCGGCTTGTCTTGTACCTCTGATATGAAGGGGGATCTGCCCGTGGAACTTTCTCTGAGTTCTTCCTTTGACCTAACGAATTCTTTCTGGACCATTTATCCTTTGATTTACCAGGAGCAATTGTGCCTGTAAAGAGTCGGTAGGATCGGAGGAGAGAGTCTAGGTCGGGCATGCTATGGATCGAGGCACTATGAGTGGGTGTGCGTCGCCCCATTGCGTCACCAATTGGTGCTGGATTGTGTTCGGAAGGGGGCCGAGGAGGGTCATCGCTGAGGGGCTGCATGGCTGAGGGTTGTCCTTCCGAAGATAATAATGCCCCGGGTGGGGCTACGGGAGTCGGTTGATGCTGGAAACTCAACTGCTGCGTAAGCTAAGGGATGTAGGGGATGATCATTTGGATCATCCCAGTTGTGGCCTGTACTTGGTGGGTAAGATCGAGAAAGGCTTCGGGTCACCACTAAACTCCTGGGGTTGGACGGGGTGGGGGGGGGGGGTGTAAGTCCAAATCGTTGAATAAGCGCCAGTAACGCCCCGGGGTGTGAGTGACTGGATTCCTGTCGCTAAGGAGAGAAAAATAGGTCGCCGGAGCCGCTCTGGGGGCTTATTTTGTTGCCGGTGGGGCGTCTTCCCTGAGGTTGTTGGGCACTATGCGTTCCTGGGACATCAAGCCCTCCTTCTAGCGCCAAAATGTTGCTAGAACTTATGTCGTGGCCGATGAGCTAGCACAACACGGTTCGACCTACATGCGCAGGATCGACTCAACTAGGTTCGGAGCTCAGGGAAGTTGGAGGAGGTGACTGGATCTACGACGTAGTGGCCCCAGGAGTCCTCGAGCCAGCCGTGTTGATTTAAAGGAGACCTGCAAGAAGACCCGTATCGGGGGTGTGGGCCCGACCAAGTCCCTCCGATGGCTAAGTTAGCACTTTGACTGAGATTCTGATCGGGTGTCAGAAGATCCCGAACGTTTTTTCTTTAGGGAGCAAAAGTTCTTTTTTCTTCAGAGAGAGAGAGAGAGATCCTCCTCTTTGACTATAGTAGGGGATATTTATACCTGTCAGGTGGAGAGAGAGAGAGATCCTCCTCACACCGCGACATTCAATGAGCTCGGCGCCTTCAAGCAGAACTTGTGGTGCGGCCCTGCGTCGAACGACGCCTTCGCTGATATCTGGGGCCTCGATCGGCAAGGTCGGCAACCGTGGGTACGACCCCTGAGTAATCGGCACGTTCTCCGGTTTGACGCGTCCGGGCTGTCAGGTCACCGAGGTGGTTGTCCAGACTGACATGTTAGGGCTGACTGGTCGGGACGATGTGATCGCCCACTGGCTCTTAAATTACCAGGACGACCTCCTACATGGACTTCGGGCCGTCGTGGTCGGGCCAGGCTGACGAGCGTATCAGAAGGTTAACTAAATCAGGAATTATTACAGATGCAGGCATATGGGGTAGAAAATGCTTTGTTTAAAAGAAACGTAGGTGCTTGATTTTATTGAGGATTTTGGAATAGGTGGCTTGCCAAACATGAGGGTATTCAGGTAGAAATTCTTTTCTCCTACTTGCTGAGTTGATTGATTATTGTACTGATTTTTTTATCTTAATGAAACTTTAATTTAATCTAAAAGCTTTCTTGAGTGACATGTACCAAGATTTATTGACTTAAATTCAACTACTGCTCAAGTCAACTTGGCCAAGTTTGGATTTGGCTTTATGAGTTTCTGAGCTGTGTCAAATATTAGTGTTTCATCATTCATGAATAGTGATGACTGAAATGCATAAACTTATAAAATTGGTCACATTAGAAGCACAACTTTCTCAAATAAATCAGATATACAATTTCCTTTTTTTTTCCATACTCTGCACTTCTGCAGCTGCTTTACAAAATACCATTTTATGATTTTTTTAATGTAATTGGTTTTTATACTTGTAGAATTAAATCAAGCTTCTTGATTACAAATTAATTTGAATGCATTTGAATTTATGGAATTCTTTAATGGAGTATTAGGCAGCATGGGTTGCTGGAAAATATGCACACATCAACTTCTCTGAGCAGAAAATTTTTCGGGAAATCTTTCACTGTGTTATTTCTGGAATGCGGGATCCAGATCTTCCTGTGCGCGTCAAGTCAGTCTTTGCATTACGCTCTTTTACTGAAGCTTGCCAAGGCATGCAAATGTTGGACTATATGTCTCTATGTTGGTACTTTCTTGATATTTCACATGAAGTAACTTAGAATTATGCTCTTAATACAGATCTAAATGAAATCCGACCAATTCTTCCTCAATTACTAAATGGTATGTAGTAATAGTTATGTTTGGCTTAGTATTGTTGTACTCTATTCTTTTTAAGATGTCCCAATTGTTACATGTAGAGTTCTTCAAACTTGTGAATGAGGTTGAGAATGAGGACCTTGCCGTCACTCTTGAGACCATTGTAAACAAGTTTGGTGTGGAAATTGCTCCACATGTGAGCGACTTGTGCCAGAATTTGGTATAATTTTTGTGTTATTATATGTTACTTTATAGTCTTCAGTCTTCACTTATATTTTATTTTGATTCCTTGATATGAAATCTTAGAATATCTTTGCATAGGCTGCTGCATTTTGGAAGTGCCTCGGTGCATCCAAAGAAGCTGAAGAAGCTGATGATTCAGATGCTTTAGCTGCTGCCCGTTGTTTGGATGCCATAAGCAGAATCATTAAATCCATTAACGGGCTTCCCCATCATTTTGTACAAATAGAGCCCATTTTACTACCTATAATGCGGAGAATGCTGACTGCAGATGGTCAAGGTAGCTACTTTTTCAATCTTGGTCGAATGTATATTAATAAATGGAAATTTAATATGTGTACCAACATATGCATCCATGTTTGTATGTACTTGTGATGTTTATTTAAAGAGTTATCTACAGAAGCCCAATGCATAATGCAACTTTATCATTACATAGACAAACATGTTTCTATGACTCAAGGAAAAACATGATTTATGCATTTGTTCTATGTGTTCAAAGTCTTAATTAGTTATTAATCCTCAGTTTGAGATCAACATAGGTTATCCTGTAAGAAAATTGAAACCAAAAGTGTGTTTTTAAATCATTTTAATAGAAACACAATTAAATGAATGCGGAAACTTAAATTGCGTACCTTCAACCATTGTTGTTGAAGATTTCAGCCATGATTTATTTCAGTATTTTGGCACTTCTCGGTTCTGAATTCTCACTTTAGATGGTGTAAGGAATCCTTCTACTTTAGATTAAGCCAACGGACCAAAACACACATATATATAGGCGTTCTCCCACCAAGAACATTTATTATCATCAATTCGTAACGTTCAAGAATTAATTCAAGACCAAAATGTTTGGACCATAATTAAGAATTTTAATTATCATGAATGAAGAAATTTAACAATAACCGTTACATTCATAATGAATAAAAACTGAAATATTTAAACCATAATCAATAAAAATATTAATAGCAATAAATAAAAATTTAATAAAAAGAAAACGGTTATATTCTCTCACTTGATCCATACATATAACTTAATGACTTAAGTTAATCTTATCGAACAATATTCTTAAAAAACAAATACATGAATTATAGCGATAAGTCCTCTTAGAGCGAGCATTATCTTCCATGTATCACAATGTATTTGGTTTCTTAAGAATTAATCTTAATATGGTAACATCACTTAATGAATAAACCCTATGTTTATTCTTAGTCCATATAAATATATTTTCTCAAATTAATGTGCACATGAATATGAGAAAATATCATAATATATAAGAGTTTCAATATAATTACAAAGTGGAATAAGGTCTCATTTTCTCTACATGATCCTTGAATTTTAGAGGTGGCATACCTTTAGTCAAAGGATCAGCAATCATCAATTCAGTGCTAATATACTCAATGACTACATTAATTATGGCTAAATAATTAATGTCGATATGTTTACTTTGACTTCCTTTTTATTGTTGTTAGCCATAAAGACAGCAGTTGAATTGTCATAGAAAATTCTTAATGGCCTAGAAATAGAATCCATTATTCTAAGTCCGGAAATGAAACTCTTAAGCCATACACCATGCGAAGTAGCCTTAAAACAGGAGACAAACTCAGCTTCCATGGTAGAAGTAGCAGTCATAGTCTGCTTGACACTTCTCTAAGAAATAGCTCTACCAGCCATTATGAAAATGTATCCTAATGTAGATTTACGAGAATCAACACAACCGGCAAAGTCTGAATCTGAGTAGCCAATCACATCGAGTTTGTCTGTCTGTCTATACATAAGCATGTAATCTTTGGTTCCTTAAAGATACATTATCACCTTCTTTGCAGCTCTCCAGTGGTCTATACCTAGATTACTCTGATATCGCCCAAACATCCCCACAACAAATGCTATATCAGGTCTAGTACAGCCTGAGTATACATAAGGCTTCCTATGGCAGAAGCATATATGATGTTTTTCATTGATTCTCTCTCAAGACCGTTCTTTGGGTATTGGTTCAAATTGAACCTTTCATAGGAGCAACACTTGGTGAACAATCCTTCATTTGAAATCTTTCTAAAAGCTTATTGATATAGGTTTCTTGTGATAGACCTAAAATACCTCGAGGTCGATCTCCATGGATCTTAATGCCAATGACATAAGATGCTTTACCCATATCCTTCATATCAAAATTTTTAGAAAGGAATTATTTCACCTCATGCAGCAAACCCTTATCATTGGTTGTAAGCAAAATATCATCTACGTATAAAACAAGAAAACTTTTACTCTCACTAACCTTTTAGTATATACCGTGATCTATGGGATTTTCAACAAAACTGAATGAAGAAATTAGTTCATGGAATTTAAAATACCATTGACAGGAGGCTTGTTTTAAATCGTATATAGATTTTTTAAGCTTACAAACCAAGTCCTCACCAACACTAGAGGAGAAACCTTCAGGTTGTTTCATATAAACCTCCTCCTCTAGATCTCCATTAAGAAACGTTGTTTTCACATCTACTTGTTGCAACTCAATGTCAAAATGAGTAACTAATGCCAAAATGATACGAAGAGAATCTTTCTTAGATACAGGAGCGAATGTCTTTGTATAATCGATTCCTTCTTTTTTAGTAAAAATCCCTTTGCAACAAGTCTTGCCTTGTATCTCTCAATGTTACCAAATGAATCTTTCTTGGTCTTGAAGACCCATTTACAACCCTAATGACCTTTGCCCCATTAGGCAACTCTACAAGATCTCAGACTCCATTGCTCTTCATGGAATTCATCTCCTCCTTCATGACATCATGCCATAAGTTTTGACACTTTGCAACTTATGGCCTGTGAAAAGGTTTCAGGATCATTTTCAGCTCCGATATTATAGTCAGTTTCTTGTAGATATATAACATAATCACTAGGAATTGTTGATCTTTTATTTCTAATAGATCTTCTTAATGTTGTACCAACGTCTCCTTAGGAAACTTGTGGTTCAACTTGTTATAATTCTTAAATTGTTTGATCTATTAGAATACTATCAACAACTTATGAAATATGTATGATTGGTTGTTCAGCACTAGTTTGAACTTGAGGAGTGCTATGAACTATAATCAATCTATCATTCGATGTGAAAGGTTGAGTTCCTATATGATCTCATGTGCAGAAACTATGTTCCTGAACTGATCGCTGCCACTGATCATGTCATCTTCAAGAAATTTAGCGTTCCTTGATTCTACAATCCTAGTTGTGAGAGATGGAGCATAAAACCTATAACCTTTGGACTTTTCGACATATGCAATGAAATGCCACAAATAGTCCTCAGGTCTAGTTTCTTCTCTTGTTGATTATATATCCTAACCTTAGACGGATATCCCCAAATGTGCATATATCGTAAACTCGGTTTCTAACCTTTCGATAATTCAAATAGTGTCTTTGGGACAGCCTTGGTTGGAACTCGATTTAATATATACACAGTCGTCTTTAGTGCTTCAGTCCACAAGAATTTAGGAAGATTGAAGTTGCTAAGCATACTCCACACCATGTCCAATAATATTTGGTTTCTTCTTTTTGCAACACCATCCTGGTCTGGAGAACCAGACATAGTGTATTGGGCAATAATCTCATGTTCTTGAAGAAACTTAGCAAAATGACCAGGTATTTGTCCAGTCTCAGTATATCTATCATAATATTCTCCACTTCTATCTGATCTCACAATTTTAATTTGCTTGCCACACTGGTTCTCAACTTCGGCCTTAAAAACTTTAAAGGCATCCAATGCTTCGTCTTTGTTATGAAGCAAATAGATATACATATATCGTGAGTAATCATCTATAAAAGAGATGAAGTATTTCTGACCATGTATGTTTATGTCTGGACAACATATATCATCAGTATGAATGATTTCTAATATGTCTGAACTCCTATTAGCACTTTTCTTGGATTTATTGGTCTGCTTTCCTTTAATACAGTCCGCACAATTCTTAAAATCAGAAAAATCAAGAGTACTAAGTATCCCATCATTATCTAATCTCTTAATTCTCTCTATGGAGATATATCATAATCTCCGGTGCCATAAGATAGAGGAGTCTTCATTAATATTGCACCTTTTAGTGCCAGAATGAATATGCATTGAACTATAAGTGTCTTTATTTTGTAAGAGAATTTGATAAAGACCATCAGACAAAATACCATTCCCAACACAATCAGATTTCTATAATAAACTAAATGATATGTTTTGAAAATGAAAGGAATATCTAAATGGTACGAGTCTGGAAACAGAAATCAAGTACCGTGAGAAACTTGGGACATGAAAGGTCATTTTCAATTCTAAAATAAAACTACTACTCAAGGTTAAAATGCATGTTCCAATTGCCTCCACATGTGAGTCCATCTTATTGTCTGATAAGATGTTTTGCTCACTTCCCACTGGTTAGGTTTTGCATACCCTACAAAGAGTTTGCATTATATATTGTTGAGAATCAATTCACCAGGTGTTAATATTAACATTAACCATATTAGATTTATAGGAAATAAACAAGGTTGTTTTACCTTTCTTTTCAAGCCATTGTTAGAATTTCATGCATTCCTTCTTCATGTGTCCTTTCTTTTTTACAGAAGAAATACTTTGCTTCTTTCTTGATATCAGCTTTGGGTGGTATTTCATTATTAGAGTGTTTGCTAGTGTCTTTAGCAATAGCCTTTAGCAACTCTTCGTCAATAGCCTTTAGCAACTCTTGGACATTATTATGATGATCAACAGAACCACGTATACTAGCAGTTATTTTAGTCTTAATAAACATCACACTGAGCCGATTGGATTGCTCCCATTGCTCATATAGTGCGATCTCAGTTGGAGTGCTAGTATTTGTGATTACAAGTGGTTCGTCCTTCCTAATAGCATAATCAATATTCATTCACCCTAAATGGAGGAGAATTCTCTCTTTCTATATCTTATAGTTATCATCCTTAAGTTTAGGAATGTCACATCGGATATCAGAGAAATTGATGATTTGAGAAACTGCATAAAATCCAAAATGCTTATGTCAAAATTTAAGGCTTAAAAGTCTAAATTGGATGTCTTACTAATGTAATACATACTAAAAATGAATCTCATGACATAAAAATTGCATGTGGGCTAAATTTTTAATTCAAATAGATTCAAATGATTTTTATAATAAAACCATCAAAATTATATTCCAATTCATAATCCCTGTGGGTAAATTATGAAAATAATTTGATATTTTATCCTGATTAATTATATAAATATAATAAAAGATCCTGTGGGACAACAGTTATTATATTAAATATAATCAATCACAATATTATGTCTAATTCTTTATGTGATCCTAATTTATATATAATTTTAATTAATTAAGGATACTGTGGCTAATCCCTAATTAATTAAGATTATATTGATCACTAGATATTTTATTCATATAAACTTGACTCATAAGCATGAATTAACATAACAAAATATTCATGTTGAATATAAGCATTATTAATTACAATGCATCATTTCGCAAGAAGTTTTTGAAAATCTAATATTATCATGATTTTCAATATCTAATGCATCAAAAATTCAAAAGAGAAATCGAAATCAAACCATATTTAATGGTATAAAAATGAAATCTTCTCCATATAAAGGCAGAGGTTAATCTCTGTCTGATACCAAATGTAAGAAAATTGAAACCAAAAGTGTGTTTCTAAACTAATTTAATAGAAACACAATTAAATTAATGTGGAAACTTAAATTGCGTACCTCCAGTCATTGTTGTTGAAGATTTCAGTAACGATTTCTTTTAGTATTTTGACACTTCTCGGCTCTGAATTCTCACTTTAGATGGTGTAGGAAATCCTTCAACTTGAGATTGAGCTAAGGGACCAAAACACACATATATATAGGCGTTCTCCCATCAAGAACGTTTATTACCATCAATTCGTAACGTTCAAGAATTAATTCAAGACTGAAACGTTTGGACCATAATTAAGAATTTTAATTGTCATGAATGAAAAAAATTTAACAATAATAATGAATAAAAACTGAAATATTTAAACCATAATCAATAAAAATATTAATGGCAATAAATAAAAATTTAATTAAAAAGAAAACGGTTACATATCCATCTATTATGTTCAATGGCTATCCTTCTAATAGGCAAATGATTGGTTAGTTGAAATCTTAACCCTAGTCCATGAAAGGTATCTTTGATCATCTTGTCAGCCCTCTGTCAGGTCCAAATGTTAAATTTAAAAAATCCACTATGAATATAATAGGGCTCAAAAGTTTAATATTATCCGATGTCTATCGGTATTATTGTATTTTCTTATGATTGCTGACAAGGTTTTCCTCTATATTTGAGGCTTATCAATTTCAGGTCATATCGGTACACGTAAGTAGTTCACGTCATCCCATATCAGGTTACATATTTCATGCCAAAACTTATATGTTTGTTTTTCCTTGACACTTCCATATTTGTGCATGGTTCAATTTCTTCTCGGTGCATTTTTTCTTGGCCTTGTTATTCAGTATCCTCAATAATTTTTTGGTCCTTAAACATGTGCTATGTGTTACACGTTTATTAGATTTTTGTAAGTGTAAAATTTAGTTTAAATATTATGTTCAAGGATTTAAGGTTTGTGATTCTGATTGTGTTGCTTATTTGGTTATCTAATATGTGATTTCATGTTGCAAGTTTAGCTTACTGTTGCTACCTTTGCTAGATGCTCCCAACGATTCTCATTTTCTGATAATGTTCATGTTTCACAGTTTTTTTTGTAGAAGTATTGGAAATTGTTTCCCATATGACATTTTATGCGCCAACAATCTCATTGGATATGTGGGGTCTTTGGCCTTTAATTATAGAAGCACTTGGAGACTGGGCTTTGGAGTTCTTCAAGTGTAAGTTGACAAATACATGCTAATTTTTATGTTTTTTTGATATTGTCAACAATCGATTCAGTGAATGCTTTGACTATATATATCATGTTTCTTTGCATATTATTAACACCAGCTTTATGCTATATCATTCATGTTCTTGCAGTTTGATTGAGGTATACATGTAGACTACCCTGAAAATTTTCTTCTGAGGTTGTGTACATATCTGTTTCTTGTATGGACAAAAACAGAGAGAGGGATTTTTTGTTTTTTTTTGGTTTTTGGGAGGAGAGGGGGGAGGGTGGTGGGGAGGGGAGGGGAGGATGTCGATGGTCCATATCATAATTCAAAGGAGCCATGAATGTATCATTTAATTACAAAATTTGTGTCATAATTCAAAATGTCTCATTAATCTCAGTTTTCTTTAGGTCTTTTACATTTGCATATAGAATCTGATAATGTTATATTTGGCCTAAATGTAGATATACTGGTTCCCTTGCACAACTACATATCCAGGAGTACTGCTCATTTCCTAAGTTGCAAAGATCCAAACTACCAGCAAAACCTGTCGGAAGTACTTTCAAAAGTAAGGGAAGTGGTTTCATTCAGTTCTTTATTAAATTGGTCAAAGCATATGCCTAGCATTTTTGCATCTTCTTAGCAATTGGAATTGTTATTAATGCTCAGTTGGAATAAATGCTAATGATGCAAAGGTTGTGATTGTTGATGTATTTTGTGGTGATAAACCTTTTTGTTAATACAATGTGCAGATCATGTCAGATACAAAGATGGAAGATGGTGACATTGAGCCTGCTCCTAAGCTGATTCAAATAGTATTCCAAAATTGTAAAGGCCAAGTAGATCACTGGGTTGAGCCTTATTTGAGCATTACCATTAATCGATTGCATAGAGCAGAGAAGCCACACTTAATATGTCTCTTGTTGCTAGTGGTGAGAGTTCCTGTATCATGTATCAAAGATCAGTACTTTCCTTCATCCTGTGTTTAATACAAAGGTTATCATATGCATTTTCAATGAACTGATGAAACAAGTCATGTTAGAATTTTTTGTTGTGATCAAGTAGGTTTGATAGGATGATTTCATGTTCTTAACGGATCTGGAATTGATGTGTACTCGTTCTGTTTAGAAAATTAATGAGAACATCAACTTCGTACTTTTTTTTTTTTGGAATTTAATCATGTAAGGGTTTTCTTTGCAAGAGCAATTTAGGAATTGTTGCCTAGTTTGTTCCTGATTAACGAGTCTGATTAAAATAGTGGTGTTGGTTTGAAATTAAATTTCTTATCATCAGTTTTGTTGTTTGTAACTTTGTTAAAATGTTTGACTTCTAATTTGTAATGCTGAAATATATAGTTATATATTTTGCACAGAGTCCAAAGCATATCTATAACTGCACTCATAGGACAAGGTGAGTTTGCTTTGAGGGAAGACTGTGAAATACATCAGAGGAAACAATGATAAGGATTTTATGGTCGCTGAATTTATTTGTGATGTTGGCCTTCACAGAAGTCGGCTGCAGTGTGCATCTGTGTTATTGCCTACATTGGTCCTCCCCAAAATTTGCATTGTTATGAGCCTCATGCATTGGGCTCCATCTTTTGTACCAATGTGGATTTTACAACATGCACAGAAGTATCCAAAGACTTTCATATTCCAAGTTGACTGCCAACTACGTTTTACTTATTCATGTGCCTCCAATTGAAACATATCTTAAAGTTTGCCTTGGTGCCACTAATGTGTCCTCAGCTTACTCAAATTGAATTGTCTTGATACTTCTAAGAATCTATGTGCCTCTCCATTTCATCAATTATCTTGGACTCCTGTATTGCTACTTCTTAGAATCCATGCGAGTTTCCATTTTAACGGTTTGTCCCTTTGCAGATTGCTGATTCTCTTTACTACAATGCATCTTTGACTCTTGGAATATTAAATAAGCTCGAGGTTGCTTCAAATATTTTCGATCTCTGGTCCAAGATGATTCAACAAGTGAAAATGAATGGCACACTGGCAAACTTTAGAAGGTAATTCTTTTTCTCCTCTATCATGTCATTTTCCATCGATACCATAGTTTTAATTCCTTACATTAACTGTAGGCAACATGAGAAAAAGGTCCTTTGCTTGGGATTATCTTCACTTGTTGGCCTGCCTGCGGACCAATTGCCTGATGAAGAATTAGCAAACGTCTTTAAAGCAACACTCAAGCTTCTAGATTCGTATAAGAATCAAATTAGAGGTGATACATCCTTTTGCATTGTGTTGCATAATGTGGCATTGCTTATTCTTATTCTCTCATATGAACAACTCCAAATAGCAGATTCTCTCATGTGAACTACTCCAAGTATCATTATCAAAACATATAACTAGACAAAGACACACATACAATTCGTTTTTTAAAATTATTGTCTTCAATGATGATGGGTCATACAGGTTAGTGTACCGTCTGATATACAGGTGCATTCTGGTTTGATAGGCTATCATAATGAATGAACATTATTTTCTTTTATTAGTAATACAAGAATCATTCTCTTGTTTTTTTCCCATCATTGTACTGCCTTTCTTTTATTTGTCTTAATATTTATTTTAATTTAATTTATTATAAAAATCAGCCAAATCCTTTCGTATTTTGGTTGATTCTAGCTGATTCCAGCCAATGTCTAGCTATAGGGCCAAGAAATCTGTCAAAATCAAACTGATTTGGGACGATACTGATATTGGTGTATCATGTTGGAACTGACCGATCCCTGATCTGTGAGCTATATATATATATATATATATATAATTCGTTACTTTAACTATCATCCACTCTTCCTTTTAATATAATCAACAAGATGTGCAATTAAAAAAAAAAAACATTGTCATTGGTATGCTGAGTTTTGTTGTTTGATTAAAATCAATCTTTTTGCTTGGACAAAAGCTGAGGAGCAAATAGATGCTATTCATGGTATAAATGACTTTCACTCTGATGAGGAAGACATGGATGAAGAAGATTTTGACAAAGAAGTGGGAGATGATGATGAAGCTCACAGTCTAAAGCTTCAGAAATTGGCAGCGGAGGTTAGTAGATGAATATAAAATCTTTATCAGCAGCCTAAGTTATTTCCTTATCCTAGCAATCCACAAGTCAAGAGGACACTTTTCTTGAGTTTTAATGAAGTTTTTGCAGATTCTGCTGGATTTATAGTTTTTTTTTTCTTTTAATCTGAAACAAAGCCTCTCACCAAAAGGGATTGGCATGTATTTTAGCCCATGATGTGGGCTCTTCTATTTAATATTAGTTCAATCCTTTTTTTTTGTCTGTAGCTTTCTTTTCTATTTTATATATCACTAGATAATCTTGTTTGGTCCAACTATGAATTGTTATCTTTTTGTGGCAGCAACATTATTTTATCCCTACTTATCTATGTTGGAATCAGGTGGAAGGATATCAGTCAGTTGATGAGGATGATGAGACTGATGACGATTCCAGTGAGGATGAATACATAGAGTCACCAATTGATGAAGTTGACCCTTTCATTTACTTTGTAGAAACTGTGGAAGGTAAACATTTGCTGTTTCTGTTTTCTGAGTTTGTAATTCTCCATTTTGAACATACCTGACACATGACTATTCTTCTCAGCTGTGCGAGACTCAGATCCTGCTAGGTATCAGAGCTTGATGCGGACCATGGACTTCGACTATGACAAACTCGCAAGAGGCATTTATCAATATGCTGAGCAGAGGATAACAGAAACTATGAAAGAATAGATGGGAGAGGCAGCACTTGTGTGATCTGAAAAAATAGAAAAGGTTGAAGTTGTTTTCCTGTGTTTAATTGCCCGTGTCCGTCCTAAACGCAGGAAGAATCTGACATAGGTTGCATCGTGTCATATATCATCATCATCATCCTGGAATTAGTAGAGCCATTCTGCCTGAGGTATTTTTTTTGTCAGAGCTTTATTGGCTCTTAACCACTTTTTTGCTTCTCCTATAATAGGCAAAAACCAGATAGCAGATGCTATGTTACCACCTCATTATGTTGGTTTTGCTTTCATCTTTTTTTCCTTGTTTTTCTCATTAGCCTACAAAATTTATTTATTGGACAAGAATGCTATCATTTCTCCATGTACAAAGAGTCTATGTTATGCCAAAAGAATGGGATTGCGAATAAACAATGCATAGGTTTATACCAAGGAACATTTTGTTCATTCAATTGTCTATCAAGAAATGGTGCTATGTGGACCAATGTGATTCCTTGTGAGTTAATATTTTTGATTGTGTGATTTGCACATTTTGCTTCTCATCCTAAGCAGAGGTAAATAAGATGTATGTATTCTTGTGCAGCTCAATGAGTGATAAAAGATGTTTTTGGACAGAAGCAACTGCTTATAAATCCAATTGGGATGCTGAAACTGCTGTGCTTCCCAGGTGAGACCATATCACATCTGATTCATAGGCTGATCCTTAAAATGTAGTTTTCCTAATGCTGCTTCCACCCAAAGTTACAGAGGTTGTACGAAATCGTATATTAGGAAAGATTACTTTGATATGTTTGAATTAACAGAGGAGAGTATAATGGTCTCTCTACCAACAGTTGGATTGATCCAAAATGACCTCATTCCTGCATGCATGCTTCTCATCCTGATAAGAACTCTCGATTCAATCAGACCCTTTGAGATGTCGATAGATATGGCTGCTACCCGTACTTTTTTTTTTTATCTATGTCAGTCAAAATAGAGTTGGATATGTTCCTCACGTCGTCAACCGCTCGCTGCATGAATCCCCGTCCTTCACAGTAATCCCTCTTCCGATCGCCCCCCTAAGCTTCGAACAAGGTTTCATCAAAGTCCATGCTGTCCTTTTGCACCTCTTCCTCCCACTCCCAATGCGACACGTCCTGTACTCGAACAGGCCTCGGTACCCTCTGCGATCTCATCAGTCGACGGACGGGGAACCGAGCTGCTCGGTGTCCACTGCTTCCGATGCCGGAAAAGTGGCACCCATCTTCCGCTCGTGGCTGCAGGACGTTTTGCAGAGATAGCTAAAAAGGCACGAAACAATGGCATCCGCAAGATGATAGGTGCGGAGAATGGAGAGCATTGCCTCGCTCCATGTGAGGTGGGGACGTTGCTGCCACTTTCCTGTCCCCGGGAGGGTGACAACTGCGGCCTCTCTTCTGTGTGTCGTATGCCGACATGGAGTATCACACCCAATGCAACCCTACCTACCCGCAAGCATGGAGAGATGAACACTGCACGACCGACGGCGACTGCGATGTGAATGCTGCTGTGTCGATAATATAATGCATCGGTTCATGGTTTGGGACAAGCCTTCTCCTTTCCTAAACCCCGGGAAGCTTGGCATACCGCTACAGCAGCGGCACCGTAAGCACGATGCACCCACCGCCAATGGGAGAAGAGAGAGAGAGAGAGAGAGAGTACAGCCTCGGCATGCCGCCAGCGAAGTCCCAGGTGCAGGCTCTACCCTCCCTCTTCTTCTATTGGACTGTGATGCAAGTCATCTCTTCCTGTTTCTTCCAGGCATGGTGTCATCTACCTTAAACATGAACCCTACACACATCACATGAGGAAGTGCAAGAACTCTAATTGACATACGATATCGCAAATATTTACCTACCTGTCACGTCCCCACGTCCTTAGACGATTAGGTCTCCAACGTGACCGATCTAACACAACGGAGCCCACCTGATGCAGGCATGGAGGAGTCAGCGATCGTACGATCGACCTGACATAGGTAAGGTCGACTCGCCACAATCGTAGCAGGCAAAACGTGTACCATATTGCGATGACCACATATGATGTGGAGGAGTACGATAGCATGGTAAGCAACATGGGCATTAAATATTTGAGATACAGACGACCTTTAACGCTTAGTATAAAAGCTCTTGCACTTTACGGAGCAAGGGGATCGCAAATCAACAATCAAACTGACTTAACCATCGGAGGGGTCACGTCGGGAACCCCACCCGACTCGACCTTCTTGCAGGAATTCACGACCGACCCGAGCCACAGGCGAAAATTTCTGACCCGAGCTCCAAGGCATCAGCCGTCGACCTTCCGAGTTGAACCCGAGGGCTCTTTCCACCCAATCATGCTCCACCTCCTCTCCGTTCGAGATGACTGTGGACGAGCTAACACACCCGGGCCAGAACCAACCATGCCCACTCAGCAGACATGAAGGCACAGACCGCGCCTACCGGACAGGCACAAAGATTTTCCACAAATACCATCAGATAAGATTAACTTTATTTTTGGACCTACATCTTCCTTTTACTTGTCTTTTTTTGGTTCATTTCAAGATCCTACACCAATCGAGATAGTAACATAAATATGGAGGCAATCTATTTTATGCAAAATAACTACACACAGAGATAGTAAGCAATTGGAGAATTAATTTGGCTCAAACAAAGTATATATACACACAGATAGAATTGTGTTGGTTTCTTTTCTCTTGAATTAATTTGTTTGTATCAAGCTATGAATTAGAGAATATTTTATCATGCCTAATATGACAAATCAAAAATTAATTTGCTTTTGTTATTATATATATATATATATATATATATATATATATATATATATATATATAAAGGATAATAACAAAAGTATAAAGGATAATAACAAAAGTAAATTATTTTTTATTTAACAAGTCTTTTGTTTAACCTCAAGAACAAGGTAATAATAGGTCATGACTCTCCAACACTCAATCAATATAGGCCACCAAGAGGAATTAAAATCTCAAGAATGAGAGGTGCATAAGATGTAAAGTTTCGTTAAGAGGGACAAAAAAACTTGAGATTTATGAAACCCAACACATGCACAAAATATCAGTATAAAGAATTAAACCTTTGATAATATTTAACCATAAAAATGTAGTAATCATAACCATGATGATAATAATATAAAAAATAATATATTATATTTTTTTATTTTCTTATCTAAATACTTATTGGCAACATGGTTATAAGGATTCATATTTGAGTTTTCTTTATGGATATTAACAATAGAAAGATCACATAAACTATAAACACACTGCAATTTTTAAGGACAAAAATTGTCATTCTAAATCTTAATGGAGACCCAAAGAAACCAAGATATCAATAGACGTTAATACCCTCAATGAAGTGTGAGCATTGAATCATTGTTAGGGGTATTAAGGTAAACATACACGCTATCACGAGACAAAAGAGGATTCACAGGTCCGGCGGTGCTTCGACCCGTGCCGTGCGTCGCCGTCGCTTCGCGTTCTCCCCATGTTGAGGGGGGTCGTCCGGCGGCAGCCCTCGCCCTTAGGCGGCTTCAGCCTCCAGCAGTTGCGGTGGGCGCGTCCCGGCATGTCACGCGTCCCGCCGCTGGGCAAGAAGGGCGTGGAGGGGAAGTCGGAGTGGTGGGCGGTGGACGGGGAGATGCATGAGATCGGCGAGCACGTTCCTCACCGCGAGCGGTTTGTCATCCCGAGGGACAACCTCCCCAACAAGCGCCGCAAGCAGATGCGGGAGCAGTTCATGCGTCGCACGCGTCTCGTCCTCAAGGAATCGGTAATGCCCCTTCCCACCTACCTGTTCTTGTGGATATCATTACTGACTCCAAAGGGAAGACGAGAAAATTAGCTATTATGTGGTCGTTAGAAAGACCGAGTTTTTATCGAGGCTTTCGTAGTCCTGTTGTTTTGTAAACCTTTCAGAGACAAATCGACAAACAATAAGTAAGCATAAACAGAAACATAGTGTTTTTGTTCATCATACATGCTTGTTTGGAGGATGCCATCTTTGTATAATTATATGAATAGTTAAATCTCACCTTGTGCGGTCATTAAGAAGCGGCCGCTGTATATTGCCTGCGATCCTGCAATCGTTCGCTGAAAGCAATTTAGGTTCCAGAATGGATCGCGTGTCCTGGGGAAAAGGAATTGTTTATTAGAGGCTCTCATTAAGTTGATGCATCTCTTGCAATACATGTAACAGAGTTGATTAATTTATTAGCTTGTTACCTTTGCTTCTTTGAATTGATAAAGGTTCATTACACATTCTTCTGTTGGAATCTTATCCTTTTGTTCTGACCTATTATGTTCAGTTGACCTTTGAACCTATTGAGCAAGTCTTACAAAATGTGCTTCTATATTTATTTTCGCCTACATTTGTATGTGAAATTTCTGGTATTGATAGCATATCTCGTATTACTTGTGAGGGTGTGATGTTGGATATTTACCTGATTTCGTTGGTTTAGCCTAGCAGATATTCACTTTAAGAGAACAAGAGAAGTGCTTCACTATTACTAATAAGTTCATTTGTACCACTTTCATCTTTGTGCTTATAGAAGATCTTAATATTAAATTGGTTTTTTAAGAATCATGACCATAAGATCATTGGCTGAAATATTGTCCGTAAGTTAGTTACTCTAAGCATTAATGCCAATCGTTGTAAGCTTCTACTGATATAAACTGTTGTCATTTATTTTTTGTGATAGAACCCCACAGGATTCTATCGATGCTCTGATACCAATTGATAGAACCCTAGGGTTCTATCGTAGAGGAAGAAGGTGGAAAAACAGAGATAATCGATCTCTTCAAGGGGATCAGGCTTCCTAGATCACTTCGAGGGGATCTGTCTCCTAGGGTTTTGTCTTTTGACTAAAACCAATACTTCATTGATTCCTCATAAAGAGTTCACAGCCTTATTTATAGGCCTCTACCAAGAGTCCTTCTAGGCTTGGACTCAGAGGCCCACTAAATTTATACTCTTAACTAATTGATAAACTCATAACTGAAAATAATAACTGACTCCATCCTAACCGAAGATAAAAACCAACTCATAACTGACTCGATTGGGCTCACCCGACTCATAACTGACTCCGACTGAATAGACTAACACGACTCAGCTTGAATTAATTACGAACAGATGGACCTGACTTGGCTAGGATCCTAACATACCCGCCCACTTCAAATCAGTCTTGTCCTCAAGGCTGAGCAGTATCAGATTTTGGGAGCACTTCAATATTTGCCACGAATCACAACTCTTTGATCGATTAAGTAGGGTCTCCATTTGGTGTAAGCACTGGTTTGGTCTTCTCGTTCAATTGCCATCGTAGTATTCTAAAGAACCCTTTTCATCTGATGGTTAGTGGTAGTACCATGTCTTCTTTTTTAGGATCGCGACTTCAAAGTCTTCCTGGGGCATCAAAAAAAAATCATCAAGTAGTTGTTTTACCTTTGAGCACCTATTATCACAAATTAGGATTCGTCCGTTAGCAATCTTGTCTTCGAATTTGGCGCAGCCTTCGTGATCGGACTCCACATTGTCAATTTTTTATTCCTCTTTAGTTGGTTCAATCATTAGAAGTTTGTCACAGCCTTCATGATTGGACTCCACACTGTCAGTTTTTTATTCCTCTTTAGTTGGCTCGATCTTCAGAAGCTGCTCTTGTTTGCGATCGTTTTCATTGACCACTTTGAAGTCCTCCTTTGTTGATTTTTCCTGTCTATAGGAGTTTTTGTTTCAGTGAGTGTCCGCATTGATTTTTCCTTCATGTACGCTAGCGAATGATATGACTGCTATCATGGTGCAGGGATGGCGAGCTTTAACTTCGCATCGAATCTCGGGATTAAGTCCGTCAATAAATTTTTTCACCAACTGTATCTCGGACCAATCTCGTGTTTGGTTTGACAGGTGCTTAAATCTGCTCTAGTACTCTTGTACTGTGGAAGTCTGACGGATTTTAGCGAGTTGTCCATTATGTTCTTGTACTCCGACAGTCTGAAGCGAATCAAGAGCTCTCTCTTGAACTGTCCCTACGAAGGGACTCCGTGATAGATCTCGTACAAATCATACCATTAGATTGCATCACCTTCGAGTTGAGTGAAAGCTATCTCCACCATGGATTCCTCCGGAGTCCTGTGAAAATGAAAAAACTTTTCAACACGTGAGATACAGCCGATTGGGTCTCCATCTTCCTATCTGGGAAACTCCTTACATGGGTATCCTGTGTCTTGCCCTTATCATACTTTTCAAATCAACTTCCTTTGAATTCACGGAGGAGTTCTTGCAATTTGTCTTCTATGCGGGCCTCAGAAGCTTTAAACCTTGTGTCTAGTGCATCATCCATAGCCATTGCATCAGCAACTTCGTATTTGTTGTGGCTGCAAAGGAAGTGAGTGCCTGTGGGAGTGAGGGATGGTTGAAAAGGAAGATGGTGGCAGCGGCAGAAGCGGCTGTGGAATTGCAGCGAGAAGCAGCGCGACAGGGAAGGAAAGGGACAGTAGCGGTCGGCGGCTGTGTGGCTGCAGGTGGTGATGTCGGCAACCGGTGGCTGCGGTGATATTCCTTCTTGCTCGAGATGTTGACAGCAAGGAGGGAAGGGGCAGTGGCTGCAACAAGATGGTAGGGGAGGTAGAATGTTGCTGGCGGTTGATAGAAGCAGAGGAGTGGGAAGCTTGGAACTGGAACCGAGTGGGAAGCTTGGTAGCAATCCGATTTCTCCCTGCCAAAGGTAACCTTTCGCGATCAAACACGACCGCGAAGTCCTTCCAAGAAGTTTTGTCCGATTAAATTGACTCCATCGTTCTTCACCACAGAAAGGCTACTATTGTCCCCGAGTGATCTCTCGGCTGAGTGCTGAGGGTCGTGGACGCCGATGGAGACAACTGGGAGGGAAAGGGGGATCGGGAGAGTACCGCCCCTTTACTTCCTTGATCTCACCACCATAAAGAAAGCCACGATGGCAATGGGAAGGAGCGACTGCAGATTGAGGGCGCGGACGACTGCAGATTCGTGGTGATCTGCAACAGGGAGAGGAGTTGTTGAGTAGATCATTAGCGAGGAACCACCAGAGCAGAGCAGCGGCTTGGTGCGGGTGAGGCAGCAGCCGAGGAGATGGCAGCGGCGGTTTGCAGCGGCCGCTGAAGAGGAGGGGAGGGTGGGATTGAGGAAGGCGCGACGGGTGGCAGCGGCAAGGAGCGACCGGTGTTGCAAGAGGGCAGCGCCGGTGGCAGGGGAGGAAGAGAGGTAGCCGACGATAGATGAGGAGAAAGGAGGGGAAGGTAGTCGGCTTCAATGTTCTTTTTCTTCTCTCCTTTCCCTTTTTTTTTTTTTTTTTGATGAACGCTGCAGTGAGGATGATTGCAGCAAGGTGGCAGGGGAGGTAGTTGGAGATGAGAAGAGGTGGTGCGGAAGACGGCGACGACGATGATAGCAAGGGCGATGGTGAGGAATCACAACAGAAACGCCGAGGATCGCCGCTCTGATACCAATTGATAGAACTCCACAGGATTCTATCGATGCTCTGATACCAATTGATAGAACCCTAGGGTTCTATCGTAGAGGAAGGTGGAAAAGCAGGGATAATAGATCTCTTCGAGGGAATCGGGTCTCTTAGATCATTCGAGGGGATCTGCCTCCTACGGTTTTGCCTTTTGGTTAAAACTAATATTTTTCATTGAGTCATCATAAAAGAGTTTACAGCTTTATTTATAGGGCTCTGTCAAGAGTCCTTCTAGGCTTGGACTCAGAGTCCCACTAAACTTGGACTTCTAACTAACTAATAAACTCATAATTGAAAATAATAACTGACTTCATCCTAACCGAAGATAAAAATCAACTCATAACTGACTCGATTGGGCTCACCCGACCCATAACCGACTCTGATTGAACAAACTAACACGACTCAGCTCGAATTAATTACGAATAGATGGACCTGACTTGGCTAGGGTCCTAACATTTGGGTACATGTTTGCTGGTAATATTACAGAGTTCTCAGAATGTTGAAACTTTCTATTAATAACATTGCTAAATACTTGCTTTTTGAGTTGTGTATAGACATGCCTTTACATGTTCAAATATACAGGTTCTACTTCCTAACTTGGTCCTCTGTTTCCTCTTATATTGCAAACAATTTTAAGTGAATTATGCTTGCAATAATCATGTCACACAATTTGAAGTTGCTAAGTCCAATTATCTTATAGGAGCATGAACCTTGGTGTAAAAAGTATATGGAATTATATCAAGAGCTTAGGGAGAACTGGGAAAGGCTTTACTGGGATGAAGGCTATATGAAAAAGATTGCACAAGATCATGCCAACTATGAATCTGCTGAAGATGATGATTTGGACTTTTCACCATACAGGTATAGATATTAGAGATCTATCTACAAAGTATGCTTTCTACATGAGAACTATATAATGAGATTCTTACATTTTAGTTGGGACTGGAATAAGTTACACCTTTTTTTGGACCATGCTCTCTCTCTCTCTCTTTCGCCAGTTTAGTTGACAGTCATGGTTAATTCATAAATAAAAAAATAATTGATAATAATGGGTCACTTCTATTGTCTTTCTTTTTCTAACATCTTCTACATATGTAATAATGTGGAGGGCTAATGCTCGTAGGCAGTTACAGTTATTCCGTGGCATATTTCTACAATATCTGAAGTATATGATTCTGGTCAAAGTGTTAGTCATTTCTAAATTTGAATGATCATAACTTTAAAAAACTAGTTCAGTTTACGTACTTCATCTTGTTGTTGCAGGCAAAGACAATCACATGCTGAGCTAAATAAGGTACTGCTATGGTAACTTTTGGAGTTCTTGCTACAGTATGCTTTTGTGATGTTTCTTTTTGAAGTTTGCTGGTGGATGATTTTTTATAGTTCTTGCAACCATTTTTAGCATGTATAAGTATCCAGCTTAGCAACATCATAATATCGTTAGAAGAGATTAGAGCTGAAGTAGATATGAGCAAGGAGCATGATGCTCTTTAAAAGTTCCATCGAGTTGTTTAAGGATTTCAGGCCGAAAGCTGATAGTATGCATATCTTGACCATTTGTATTGAAATGATTATTTTGATTGATACATTATACTTGATTCAGCATGTCAAAGAATCCATAGTGCATCAGTTTTACTTTAATAAGAATCATCATGACTTTCTTTTCAATTGTCTTTTATTTAGATGTAATTTTAAAGTAATCCATATTTTTCAAATGGACGTTTTTGGTGTTTGAACCATTTAATTTCTGCTGAAACCATCTTATTCTAGGTGAAGTTTGCTCAATTGGCTTGGATACAAATGACCAATTACAAAACTTATCTGCCTCAACCGAAACCTTAATTGCTATACACTCATGACACGCCCCATCTTATTATTCTCCAGATAGGCTGATTGCCAAATGCCTTTCCTGAAATCTGTCTTCTGAATCATCTCCATTGTATTTCTTATCTTATGTTCAGTAGTTTATCTGCTGCTTACCTGTTGTAATTTTCTTATCTGATTTGTATAATTTGTTTAGAAAAATCACTTACGCTATCTTTTGCTGAAAGCAGCCGGTACAATGAGTTATAATTTTGAACACCCTGAAGTATAATTAGTCATTAATTAAATGTTTTGATGATGGCATTTTCTTATGACCTAGTATCTCTTCTAGATAAGGATGAAGGTAGAGATCACTCTTTGTAGCCATATTAGATGACTTTGAATAACATATCAATCATGATGGAAATGAAATCAACATCATCTGTAAGCCATTGAGGAAATGATTCATTTAAGAAAATAAGTCTGATTTCTGTATGATATTTTTTCCTGCTTTAATGTTTATGGAAACCTGACATATATGGCTACTTCTAATTTATACTTTAGGCATTTAATGCCTCTGTTTAACTTGAATTCTTGAATTCCCAGAATTTTTTTGCAACAAACTTTTCCCTCATCTGTTTATAAAGAGATTTTGTTTGATCAACACTTTATTGTATCCTTAGGTGCATAAAAAATTGGCTAGAGGTGAACAAATGCATATTTCTCTTTCTTTCTTGAGGATTTGATATTGATTATATTTTTTAAAAAAGAGTTCCAAATGATAGGAGCACATCTTTCCACTGCAAGCTAGGCTTCATTTTTCACATGGGCTTTTTCTAGTATCCTGTGACTTGGTGGTAAAATATAGGGTTTACTCTTCTGAATGCAGGAACAAGGAAATGAAACACGGCAAAGAGTTAGCCAAGTACGTGATAAATTTGAATATGACAGAGAAAGAAGAATGAGGGACAGAGGTTGGTCCTTTTCTTGGATTTCTCTAGCTTTTCTTTTTGTGAGGCCCTATGCACCTTATTATCTACACTATCTTGTTTGTTTATAAATGGATTTAGTGGAAAAAAATTGATGTCTATTACAGTGTCTGATTGCCCTTGCTCATGCAACTGGAACTTAAATCCTTGACGACACATGATATGATTTATGCTACTTCATTTCCAGGAATGATGATTTTATGTCTTTTTTATCAGCATCAGAATTTCTTTAAGGTTACATAGAGTGAGGGCCGATGCATTTAGAGAAAAAGACATCTGTATTTGTGATGATGACAAAATTTGTAGCAAAGAAATATGCTGATTCTTGGTTTCTTTTTTGTATTTCAATTTGCTTTTCCTAAGTTTTCATGTAAGATTCACCTTTGCTAAGGCATGTAGCTTGCTTCATGCCTAGGCTCAAGAAAACCTTAGACCTCAGGCTGTATCCTTTAACAACATTTAAAGTATTTGATGAATTGAGTCTACATGATACAGTGGTCCAGCCAGTTACTGAGAGTACTGGGTTGCCTCTCCAACCAAACTATAGTAAAAATCGCATTCCTAGGATATCATCTTAGCCAGATGGCTTTTGTAAGCTAGTCTTTTTCTCTGCTAGTGTCATTTTTCCCCTTTTAACAAGTGTACAATCTATATTAATTCGCAACAGAACTGGACTTTAGAACTAACAAGGGTTAGTTTGGGTTTTCAACTGATGTTCATAGACAAACTACTTGAACTAGTATAAATGTTGAAGACTCAACGACCATGGTATATGATTCTTCTCCACATCAGAACATTTATTCGTAGCATTGGCCACCCATGATATTTAATAATATTTGGAACTCTTTATGTAATTGAAATTCCATGGACATCTTTCAGTTCTTTCTTGTGGTCTCTGACACCTTTCCTAAATCATGCAGCATTTGCTCCTATGAATATGGATGATGGTTTTAACTTCCAAGATCCAAGTTCAAGGGTTCGGCGGGTTCGGCCATCCAATGCCAAGAAGTTCTTCCCTAAGCCTTTCAGAGACTGAGCGATTGGCACTTAATGGGTGGTGTTTCTCAAGGTTCCTTGTGTTCACAGTTTCAGCTTCTGACAAGTGAAAAAAGCAGTTTTTCTTACGGCAATCATGGATGCTTCTAGTTAAATTCAGCTACAAAAATGAAGGTGAAAATTCATGGAACTCTTCACTGCTTGAAGCAACATCCTTGGATCTAATTCCTCTACTTGGATAGAGGATGATGTAACTGTTGTAACTGTTATCCAGCTTGGTCGGGCTGCTTCTACGAAACTGACTTTTAAGTTTGCAAGCCCTACTGTCATCTTTTTCGCTATTTTACTAAACATGAGAAATAGTAGCCTGCTATGTGTCTCTTTCTTTCTGGCAACTACTCTTAGATTCTAGAAAAGCAATATTTAGATCTAGTGAAAATAAAAGGAAAATGTGATGCTTATCAGAATTTGCTAAATTTTGCAGCACAGTTATTTAATTCAATTTGTTTTATTCTAGCTTGTCAGTTCCTTTATCATCTACATCACTTGGAACTACATTAATTACTAGGTGGTATTATATTGTACAGACTACAAATGTCTAGTTCTAGCAAGTTGAACTACATTAATTACTAGGTGGTGGACATCAAGTTGTTTTATTCTAGCTCATCAGTTCCTGTATCTTTGACATCAATTAGATGGTAAGTATCTGAGTTTTTGAGTTGACATTTTTCTTTTATATTGCAAAAGTATTTCTTTCTAGCAAAGTCAACTACACTAATTACATGTAGCATCATACGTCAAGTGTATTAACCTCTCTCTAACTTATTCCAAGTTGAGAGCTTACTGATTTCAGGTTCTAATATGCAGGTTTTCTAAGGAGCAGACAAGATGTTGGATTGAGTCTGATGTAGCACTTTAGTCATTGAGATATTGGATTTTGGTGCAATTGAGGTAGCAAAAATATCAATCTCATCATCATTCTCAAGAAGAAAAAGGAGTTCATGACAATGAAACAACAATGTTAAATCTTATATGATCTCAGTTACATTGGTTTTGAAAATCTTGTATCAGCATTTTTTTTTTTTTTTTGTCTTCTCTTTTACTTTATGGAAATTTGGTTTCAGTCTTTGGAGAGTGGGAAGGACTAATGGTACCATATCACCACAGCCTTTTGGAGACATCAAACAGCTCCTTGTCTAACTCTTCCCTCTTCTTCTTCTTCCACCTCCCAACCTGCTGATGAAAGCTCAAGGACATGTAAGACTCTGCACCTTGTTTCAATGGGGTTTTTTTTTGTTTTTTTAAATGCCAATTTGAATGATACCAGAGATTAATACTACTAGATTAGCTCTATGCTTCAACAAGTGTGGCAGCTTTGTGAGATCAATTCATATAGATTTCAAGCAGAACAACAAAGTCTACCAATACCACCTCTCCACACTACTGAAACAAGGAAGGAAACATGCAAGAACAGTGCTGCAAACACTACTTCTTCACCCTCACTACATTACTTCTACATCCTCTCTCTCTCTCTCTCTCTCTCTCTCTCTCTCTCTCTCTCTCTCTCTCTCTCTTTGTCAAGCAATGCAGTTGAGCCCCATGCATCCTGACACCAAGCTCCACAGCAGCATCTTCTGCAATCAATGTTAGAACACAACACTCACTAAGCTTTGGTAGGCTGTCACAGAAGAACACAAGCAAAAAAAAAAAAAAGGGAGTTGGCTAACCCTCTCGGGCTTCTGGTGGAGGAGCTCAGGTGGAATCTTGTACAAGTCCTCGTCCACAGCCTTGGGAGCTCTGCCTCCCCTTGCTGTGGTCTGAGCTGCCACATCACACACCCTCCTCCCCTGCTTCTCTCCTCCTCTCTTCACCTTGTCAACCACAGATCAGTGAAGGAAGACCTTTGAGATCCTACAACTCGATGCAAAGTGTTTGTTACCTGCTGGCAACATTTTAACAATATATAAAGAACCTTTCTCTGGTGATGTTGATGATGAGCTGGTCTCACTGACATCCGCTGATCATCCCAGCGATCCCAGTCCCCAAATGCTGGATTGTGGTGCCTCTTCATCATCATCATCATCATCTCCTACAACCAGAAAACAGCACCACCATCGCACACCAGTAGTGGTGCTTATAAAGAAGAAGTGAGAGAGAAAGAGAGAGAGAGAGAGAGAGGAAGCAGTGGACAAGAAAGCAGCAGAGAGAGGAGGTCGGTTATTGTCAATGGCACAGGGAAGAAGGCAGCCAACTCGTCGTCACCGAGGACACACAGTTCTCATACTCTGCTTTATGGCTTCCATTCCCAAAGCCATCATCGTTAGGTTGGTTCCTTTAATGCCTCCACCACGCTTGGGATCGCCGGGTCCATCAGGTGTTGACGCCTGAGCCAAAGGAAAGCTTTGCTCTGCAGCTTTGAAAGAATGCCAAAGCTTACTGGTCTCCATCTTCATCTCTTTCCGGTCTGTCTTTTTGTCCTTCGGGTTGTGTCGAAACCGAGAGACCTTGCTTGCTTCTACTGGGACTCCATTGCAGTTTTCGTGGGATCAATTGGGCAAACAACGGCAGTGGGAATGCTGCAGGGCTTGGATTAGGAGAAGGATGGGAAGCTTTTACTGTCAGTGTTCCGTTCTTAGCTATTAACATTCCATTATACACATCTTTATTTCATAGGTTAAAGATGATGATTTGGCATTCAAATGGTGGCCTTCAGCCTTTAAATGAGTTCACAATGCCATAATAATACCAAAGCCAGAGATCTCTTCTACGTCTGAGCTATCATGTCATTGATCATTTTGTCTACTGAGATGATTTAGAAAAAGGGATGGCGAAAAGGCTATATGATCAACTTAACTAAAATTCGAGCAACTTTTAGTTGGGTTTGGAAATTAGTTTAGTAGAAAAATTAGGTGCATAAAGATGTTGGATAAGATAGAATGCAATGGTATTATATTTAATGTCTTTCTGCATTTGGGCAGGAATAATTGGCTGAGCGTTTTTGGATGCTGAGGTCATTTACGAAAATTGAAGGATTTTTCTGATAGATCGCACAAAAAAGGAGAAAGCCATGTAAGAAGGATCCTTTTTTATTATGTAGAAAGATGGGGACTTTTTTGGATACTCGCATCCCTTATGAGGAAACTCTTTTCAGGTCATTTATGATAATTAAAAGGGTGTTTCTGATAGATTGCATATAAGAAGGGTCCTTTTTTGTTATGTGTTAATACAGGGACGTATTTGATAAAGAGCCCAAATCTACTGTCGAATCTATTACAAGCCACCGAAATCACAGCTCACGCACACTCTACAGTACAAAGTTCATGTGGTGAGTCAAACGCACTCACTGGGAGGAGGAACGGAGGAGACGAGGTTGGGGCGCGGCAATGGAGGAGGGGGAGGACGGGGAGCAGTACCTGTTCAAGATCGTCATCATCGGCGACTCGGCGGTGGGGAAGTCCAACCTCCTCTCCCGCTACGCCCGCAACGAGTTCAACCTTCACTCCAAGGCCACCATCGGCGTGGAGTTCCAGACCCAGAGCGTGGTCATCGACGGCAAGGAGGTGAAGGCCCAGATCTGGGACACCGCTGGCCAGGAGCGCTTCCGGGCCGTCACCTCCGCCTACTACCGCGGCGCCGTCGGCGCGCTCGTCGTCTACGACATCTCCCGCCGCACCACCTTCGACAGCGTCCCCCGCTGGCTCCAGGAGCTCGAAAGTATGTGTACCCACAGATGATCTTTTTGACCATTGCTTATGCTTTCCATCTGTTTTTTTTTCTTATCTCCCCCTCGATCGATCTCGCCTAAAAGTTGGATCTTTTTGTCCTCCGTGGTAGATCTGACTTCTTGCCTTCGCTTTATTTCATTAATAGAATGACGAAAGGCTAAATCAATTGATGTTATCTCATCGAAATTGGGTCTTTTTTTCTACCCCTTTCTTCGTTAGATCTCATAAATTTCTTCTATTTCACTTCTTGCTGTTCTGTGTAGTTTAATGCTTGCAAAAGGGGATCATAAGAACATCTGGTGCTTTGGGCAGCTCTATGATACTTTCTTGAATGAAATCTTATAATTGGAGAAAGTTAAAATAAGTTCCAAGTCATGGATGGTCTACTCAGCAATATACCTGAAGACCTGCCATAGAGTAACAGTGGAATTGGTATAGGGATCAGACTTTGAAGATTTGTTGCTTGAATTGGATAATTGTGTTGATTGAATAGTACTGTAAATTATTCAAAGAAATTCTTTCAATACCCATATTTTCTCTTAAAAAAAGAAACTATCTACATACAGTGTTTGTCGATACCGTCTTAATCATGCCCGTATCTTTCCCATCATTATCGGGTCAGCTGGAGGAGGACACCTCAGGTTAAGAAGTCTCTATGAATGCCGTGCACAATATCTAATCGATGTCTATCTATGGAAACACGAAGATATCAGGAGATGATGCTAATTTTTAGCCAAAGAAAAATTTAATCAAGAAAGTGGGATTAACAAAATTTGATGCTGGATTCCATAGTTGAGCATTGAGCAAGCTTGTTTTAGACTTTTAGTAATATTGAAATTCCTCATTTTTTGGATGACATTTAAATGGACATGGATGTAACTATAGCCTTAGTTTTCTGTTTCGGCAGCCAATTATTGTGAGAACTATACTACTTTGGGTATGAGCTAAAACTGTCATATAATCATTGTGAACATCGTTATTAGGCCTTTTTTGTTTTTATTATTGTCATTTTAGGATTGAAGTTCATACAGGACACCATAGTGGATGACCTAAAGGGCAAGTAAAACATCTGACAGTGCTTTGCGGTCATTTAGGATAAAACTGTGCAATGATGAAGACTAATATCATGCACTATGCAAATGCATTGAATTTAAAGTTTGTGTGACTGAGCATAAAGTTTGTCGGTATCTATCTCAATGTACTGATGATAGGAAAGCTTAGGAGCCACATTAGGTAATGAGGATAGCTTCTTTCTTTATTATTATTTCAATATTGGCTAATAATTAGAAGTGAGCTACTATTATAAATTGGAAACACACTTACTTCTTACAGAAAGTCAATAACGGCCAACTAAGCCGAGATGAACAAACCACTGAGAAGGCAATATAGGATCAGTCAACAGAAGAGGAATAGAGGATTGCCAATATAAATAAGTTCCACAAACTAGTACTCTATTACTAAAAGAAGGTGAGGGACTAAAAACGCCATGTAGATCGGCCTTACAGAAACTGAAAACGATATTCAGATTAGACTAGTTTTATTGCAGTTTAATTGACCGAAAAACAACAACTTATTGACTTATTGCAGAACTCCACGTAGATTAGTCTGACTCAAAGTTAAAGTCTGTATCTTTCATACTTTATTTTCCTTGCACCTCATTGCTCACTCTGCATCAATTGATTAAGAGGGCTTTCTAACTGATAGTGAATTCTGGTAATTAGTCCAATGTGTCTGTGTTATCAAGAGGAAGGTCACTACTGGTATTTCTTGTTATGTTAATGTAAAATGTATCTTCTTCATCATGTGATAATTTTTTATGCTCATCTTTGTGTTACTTGTAAATGTGTTTTTGCCTATGCCTGTCAATGGGTGATTGTATTAATAATTAGCAGCCTCTGCATTTTTGAAACCCACCACATTTTATTTTTAGGAAACTCAATCAAGCTTTGTTTATATGCAGATACCAATATACTTTTCTTAGTTATTATCTCCTTTGCATCCAGTTACTGTCTTCATTTTTGCTTACTGAATGATGTTATTATAATTTCTCTAAGAACCATAATGTATGTAGGATTTAAGTGAAACACTTAGATAATACGTAAAAAATCTCATTAATTTGTTCTCATCTCTATGTTTCTGAGGACTTAACTTGCAACTTTCATATGTGTCAATCAGCAGCTCATGAATCCTGCCACAAAATTATCTTACCGAGATGGTGTGAACTAAAAGGTTTTGTTCAGGCTACTATATGTCTGTGTAGCTCAAACTTCAAACTGATATAAACTGAGAATTTATATGTCAGATTTTATTGGTTATTTGAAATAAACAATCAGGAAAGTTACAGGTTTGCGATCGAAATTGGTTGACCAAAAACTAAATTGAGACCAAGATTATGTAATCATAGATATGCTATTATATTAGCTTCTCATTGTTTTTTCAGCAGCTTTGCTGGTGCCTTTCCAGGTTCATATGCATGTGTTCTTTAGCATGTTAGATGATTGATATTATCCTATGAAATGCCATATCTTTATGTACTGTGGTCGAACATAATGCAGCACATTCTGATACAACTGTTGCGAAGATGCTGGTTGGCAACAAATGTGATCTGGACAACATCAGAAATATATCTGTTGAAGAAGGAAAAAGCCTTGCAGAAGCTGAAGGGCTGTTTTTTGTCGAGACCTCGGCTCTAGATTCTACGAACGTGAAGAAGGCATTTGAGATTGTCATCAGGGAGATTTATAACAATGTTAGCAGGAAGGTCCTCAACTCTGATTCCCACAAATCAGAACTGTCTCTCAACAGGGTGAGCCTTACCAGCAATGGGAACGATGAGACCAAGCAGACTTCCAACAAGAGGTGCTGCTGAAATTTTTTCTGTTAGTCCAGCAAATAAGACAACGAATCAAGAAATTTCTCGGTCGCCTAATTCTATGTCAGAGGGTGGTTTTTGTTTATCATGTTAGTGAGAGCTGTTCGTTTTTAGGTTGCTCATAAGTCATCAAGGAGCCAATATCGACATACGTCTGAACAAGCATGTAGTATTCATCGTTTTATTGTGGTTCCGACATTATAGGGTTCTGATAATGGAGTGGTGTAAGAAAATTTGTTATACATAACATTGCTTTAATACATTAGAAGTTTGAAAGACATTCATTTGTTTCTGTTCTTGAAAGCCTTTATGTACCTTTTTCTTCTTCTTGTTGATTTGACATGGTAGACATGGAAGGCTTGCAAATTGCATGTAACCTTTGGCAACAGGAACAGGGTGAGATTTAGCTGGTACTAATATTTTTCCTAACAATTTCCAACCTTTGTATTCTGCTATTAATCATTACTATCACCAAAGCCTGGGCAGAAATGGACAGTGGTAGAACATGTTCTTTGTGAGTTATTCCTTCTCAGTTTCCTTCTTGGAACTACAGTGGCCTGGCTACCCTTTAGGAAGATATCTTCTCAGGTTACTGGTCTGCATCCCATAATAATGATCTAAAACCATCCTAATCATCAACCAGTACCTTAATCATCTATTAACTGACCAAAACTTTCATACTTCAATTTAATGTTCTTTTAGTTGTTCCCAAATCATGGAGACAACAACCATTTTTTGTGGCATCCAGGTTAATTGGGTGTGGAATGAGAAAAGATTACTCTCTCAGTTGGTTGACAGGGATGTTTGATCACTTCATGTATTTGGATTTAGACAGCTCAACCATGATATAGACCACCACCACATGAAGAAGAAATAGATTTATTATGAGGGGATGTGAATGCTTCACCAAAATCCAATTGTATGTTGGCCAGCATAGTCTGATTACTGAATCATGATCTGCATTGAGATTGAGATTAAGACTCAAAAGTCCAATCCAGTCTTCTGGTTTCCTGAAGCTCCTTAAGAACTACTAAAGACAAATTTGATACCAAGTTGATATCATTCCCTTGTTGCTTTGGTTATTAATTAGCTTTGTAGAGGCAATGCAGATACCTTTCCTACATATTTCCTCCAGGTTTAGAAGAGTTCATCATGTCCAAAAGATGAACTCAAAGATTCAAGAATATGGTAAAAGGAGCAAAGTGGTGATGAAACTAACAGACCAAGGTAATTGATTTGCCTGTTTAATTTCGAACCGAAGATCCTAAACTCTTTAGAGAGAAAAATATTGATCAACTTTTATCGAAGGCTATGTATGACAAATGATGTTGCAACCACCAACAAGTTTGATTATAATGCTTCGATGTGCGGGCGCAGTTCGGCAAAGTAGGTCCATGATCATGAGTAATACATCTAGGTGCAGAATTAGGGAAGAAGAAGAGAGGACAAAAGGAAAATAAAAAAGCAGCAAGAGGGTGGCATGAGCAGTCCAAATCCATGTTTGTCAAGACAAGCAAATTTGAGCTTCATCTGTTCTGAATGGTTGGTTAGGAAGATTTGGAGATTTCAGCTGGTAAGGATGGTTGGTGAAGCCAATGATACCTCACAGCCTGTGCTCTGATTTGGATCATGATCATGAGGTTTATGTCTGCATTTGGAAGCAACAGAGCAGTGAAATCAGTCATACTCCAGCAAGCAAAAAACAGAAACCAGGTAAAGAGGATGAACAGTGTGACCTCAAGAAACAAAGATGACAGCCATGATGGCTGCTTCCACCAGACACCATGTCTTGTTTATGTTTTACAAATCACCATTGGACTTGAGATGAATGAATTGTTGATGGCTACAACTAATCAGACAGGAAGAGAGAGAGCAGACTTCCAAAGGATTACAGTGCTGGAAGGAATCTAAACCACCATGGCCATGGCCTCCAGCTAAATTGCTACTCTATGACCTCAAGAAACAAAGATGACAGCCATGATGGCTGCTTCCACCAGACACCATGTCTTGTTTATGTTTTACAAATCACCATTGGACTTGAGATGAATGAATTGTTGATGGCTACAACTAATCATCAGACAGGAAGAGAGAGAGAGAGAGAGAGAGAGAGCAGACTTCCAAAGGATTACAGTGCTGGAAGGAATCTAAACCACCATGGCCATGGCCTCCAGCTAAATTGCTACTCTCTTGTATGATGGATGATCTGTAAAGCCTTGGTGATCCGACTTTGTGACAAGGGTTGTCTCCTCGATTGGTCCTTGTCAAATTCAAGTTTGCCAACCTAGTCAATCAATCTGATGCCATTCCTTTCATTACAGCAATGCTGATAGCATTAACAATCAGGTAGCTGCCAAGAACATTGCCAGTGGTAGGTGGCTTACTTAGGTTGATAAGATACAAATTAGAGGTTGCAGATTCCACTCGGTTTATGGTTGACTCCAACTCAAATAGGTAGTACTACTTAAATATAGAGCATGAGAGAGGAGACATCTCATTTCATCTTCGAGAGTTGAATCAGTGCATCCATCTCTCTAAACCAAGCATCAATCAGTATTCTTGAAGATGGGACTCGAAAACTTTTTCGACAGATTACATACAGAAGTCCTCTAATTTACTATCAAATCATATGGATCATAAGCAATGTTCATGCAAGCTTGTCCCTGAATTCAGCCTGCAACATCATGACCTCTCCCCTGAATCATTCCGAGTTCATGGTGTGACCAGGTCGAGCGATTCACTCCGCGAGCGAGCTTTGGAGGGAGAAGGCGGTCGCCTGGCTCTGCGCAAACCCCATCCGAACAGCATACTGGAGATCATCCTCCCACGGATGCCCGAGCTGCAGAAGACCAGCATTGATTCAATCGGACACTCGATCTTTATACACATTTGGTTCAATTCAGCATCTTTACCTGAGAGGTCGCATCTGTGAATCCATCTAGCGGCGGTCGGTGCAGGGAGGAACTCATCGGTGGGTTTATGGTTGCGACGCTCTGCAGAGGTTGCTGAGCATATGAGAATGCAGTGCTCGACATGTCTACTGGATAGATTTGCTGTGGCAACGGAATAGGGTAAGCCTGATGCAAATTGGACAGAGATGAGGTGAAGGATGGGAGAGAAATCAATCGCCTTACATCTTTTGGGAGGAAGTCTAGCTGAGGATTCAAGGTGGCCAGCTCCGTCGATAAGAACTGAAACCAGAGGATTGAAGTTTGAGGTGAGCTACAATTTAGCTTTGAAAGCTTTAATGCCTATAAGTCTATACCTCGACTTGGCGCTGCAACGACTGCACGTAGCCGATGATCTGATCCAGCTTAAGAGCTTTGCCGGTGATCTACATTTCAAGGCATCAAGATTACACTTTTTGGATCAAGAACCGATGTGTTGCAGCACCAAACTACAGATCAGTGAGCTGACCTTATTGCAGCCCGGCACGAGATCTTGCAGCAGCTTCATCCTCTCGCTAATCTTCTCTCTTCTGACCTGGTAAATTGGGAGGGTGAAGATTGCAAAGGCAAACTGGAAATTAGGAAGCTGATATCAGATGAGGGGTGTTCTTTGCTTTACCCTCTCGGCGAGGCTGTGGCTGTCAGTGGCTTGCCCTCTTCTTGCCCTGACATGGATATAGTCCTTGGGAGGCTCTGCTCGCTTGGCATTGGTCTCTGTTCCTTGTTCATGACCGGCATCACAGTTCTGCTCGGTCTTCGGCTTCGCTGCTGCATCCTTGCCAGCTCTATTGGTTTCAGCTGGTCTGCATCTCTTTGCATCCGAATTGTCCTCCTCGGTGGACTGCAGTAGAGGAATTTTCATGCTTTTTAAGGTTCGCAAAGAGATCTATGAACTAAATTGGATGAGATATTGGTGCAGCAATCGATCCGAGGCATACCTTGGGATGATTCATATTGGAGGATGAGAAAGATGGCATCTTTCCTTTGGATTTCCGCTTCCTCGCGTTGATCTTTGCATCCAATGCCGACGATGCCTCCTGGCCATTACCGAGCCCCATTTCGTCCGGCGTCGAAGCTCCCGATGCCCTGCCACCGAACTTGGACCGCATCTCCATCTCCAAACTTTCTGGGTCCGTCACCGGGACACGCTTCCCGTCGTCCGGAATTCCCATCTGCGGCCCGTCGGCTGCCTTCAGAGACTGGCTGCTCGAGACCCTCGACAGCTTCCCTGCCTCTGGGAACCCAAATTGGCCCCTGAGCAAGCCGTAACTCTTCGCCGGATCCGAGGTGGATGGCGCGAATTGCGCTGCCGCCATTTGATTGCTTGGCATCACTCCTCCCCTGCCCTGCTGCCGGTGATCCGTCACGGAAAGGTTGAGCTTTGGGGGGGAGCTCAGAGGCGCGCTGTAACAGGACACGTTAGCACTGTGGTACAGCGATGTCGGGGGGAAAGCCCCGGCGTCACAGACGCTTCCGAGCTGGCCAAAGAGCTCGTGGATGACGACGCTGTCGTTAACGGTCGGCGGATTGGAGGACAGCGATGAGACGAGAGAACCGAGGGACGACCCGGACTGGACGTTGTGGTGCATCAGCTGCTCCCAGCCGAGGTTGAGGAAGGTCGGCGGCAATCGGTCGTCGGCGGCGCCGCCTGAGTTCATCTCAGGCGGCATCGTCACGTCAGGCGACTGCCAGTTCACGCCGAAAAATCGCTCCTTTTCCATTCCTGAGGGCGAAGGCTGCAGCGAAAAGCGCGAAAAAGAGGCAAAGATCGGATTTTTAAGGCAAGGTTGGGAAGAAGAACCAAGAATGCGAGGGTAGTAGTAGTAGTAGTAGTAGTAGTAGTAATAGTAGTAGTAGTAGAAGAAGAAGAAGAAGAAGAAGAGAGACGAGAGGGAGAAAGGTGGAGTCGTTGAGCTTTATGTATATATATAGAGAGAGAAATGGGGAGGTTGAGAGAGCGCAATGGACGGAGGGGATGCCGAGCTTTGAACGCAAGAGTCGGTGTATGCCCCGCTACTAATGGATACTTTTAATGGTAATTACCTTAGCTTAGCTTCGGGGAAAGAGAGAGAAGTGGAAAAGAACTGTCCGAGGGGCTTCAACTTCCTTCTTTCCTTGTCCAATACAATAACTAGATGTAGAGAGAGTGAGGGACATATAAGTTGAGAAGTCTTTTAGAAAACTCTCTTGGGTTTTTGGTCAGAGTTCTTAATTTAACAAGAGGTAAGTGATTAGCAGCATTATATTCCTTGTAATTTATATGAGAGAGAGAGAGAGAGAGAATGAGAGAGAAGAAGCCTTTGAGATTAAAAATCTCTTGGGTTTCACTTTTCAAATGTTTGGGTGATAGTTCTTAGCTTAACAAAGTGTTAAAGCTTAGAAAATTCTAAACCAACATTTCATTTCTTGCAATTTCTATAAGAGAGAGAGAGAACAGAGTGTGAAACCTTAGAAAATTCTAAACCAACATTTCATTTCTTGCAATTTCTAAAAGAGAGAGAGAGAGAGAGAGAAAGATAAATTAGAAGTTTTTTAAGGATAATATCCTAAGAGCAATAAATTGTTCTTAACTTATCAAAGGGTGAAAGATCAACATACGAGAATTTGTAGAATGAGATCTTTGATTCTTTAAATATCCATGATTACCATATAGTAACATAACAGTATTCAGATTCTTTCTTTCATCTGAAAGAAAGAAAAAAAAAAAAAGGATGTTAATGTTGTCTTAGGTGAGATCTTTTCTATTTCATGCTCATGAAAATAGATAAATTAGATTATCAATTTACTTCTTTGGTTAAAAGAAAACCAATTCATAATTTAATTGAACATGATAAAATTTATGTCTCCTTAGGGAATGAAATATCTGCTAAAGATTTTTAGCTACTCATTGTGATTGCATTGGCTTGGTGATTGAATTAGAGATCCAGTTTAGTCATGATTAGAAGACATAGTTCTCAAAGATTTAAATATATTTTTTTTATAAACTCTTGGTTGGTACTAAATCAATCAAGTATGATAAATCAATAGTGCTCTTGGAGTCCCTGCAAGCTGCATGGCAGCATTTCAATGAGCTGGAACATTGACAATGGTGTGATGTTGACCTTAAGGAGATCTGAGATGAGCCTAAAAAATGTTGGAATCCCACATTTAGTAATGTCAAACCTATTAACAATGCTTTCTCACTTTATGATCCATCCATCATCCTTGGATCCCATGTCTAACACTAATGCTTCTCATGTTCTTTCTTTTTATTTCCTGGTCTCAATATATTATTCACACAGAATAAAGAATTTTTCTTGTCAGTAAAATGAGATTAAAGTTCCCTTGAATGCATTTACATTCACTAAAAGAATCTAAAATCACATTTACATTTGTGGGTATGCATGAACTCTATTATCAGCTGTAATCTCATTTACAAGTTATTAATATGCTGTCAGTGACTACATCTTCAGCAACCTAAAAAATAAAATAAAATTATTCACAATTATAAAACTATTGTTTCCATGAAAGACACTGTTGCAGATGCATTTTCTGTAGCTGAAAACCAGTGTTTATCATTTCTGAAACACTCTTTCTCTCATCAAAAAATAAAATAAACCAGTTTTTGATTTGTTTCTTTTAATTGTTTTCTTGAAAGAAAGAAGAACCCAATAAAGAAGCAACTTTTGTTCCTGCAAATATCTCAGTTGTTGAAGATAGTTGGTGGCTTCAAGTCTTGCTTAACTTTAGGAATCAAATTCAATCACCTGTTGTCATCCAATCAAAAAAAAAAAAAAAAAAAGCTTGTTGTTAAAAAGCTACAAAATTATTTCCCAAAGGGAAACAGTGTAATGCAAATATGAGCAATGATATGACTAGAATTGTATTACAATCATCAGAATGACTCTGTACAACTGATACATCAATATGAGCAGAACAGCCTCTTCATTAAGATCACAAAAAAAAAAAATAAAGTCCATGCTTCCATTGATCTTACTAATCTGTGCCAGAGGAGGCATCCATGAAACATCAAGATGTGTTGACACAAGAAAAAGAAATATTAGGTGTTTCTTTCACCTAACCTTACTGTTCATTGGTAACTTAGTCTATGACCAATGTCTTTGTGTTGATGTCCACAATCACATGGCAGAGGAGGCAAAGATGAACATATATTTTGATTTGATTGGAGGTGGACTTCCACCAATCCCTTTCTCCCCCACCTCTTACCCCAAGGCATTAAAATATAGCATAGTTCAATGCATACATACCCACCTACATGCCACCCTAAGCCATTGATTAGGGGAACTACTCAAAACCAAGTTGAAATATGGAGGAACTCTTGGCTTCTTCTCTTCCAGCAACAATCATTGGAGTCACAGGAAGAGATGGGCATTGTGAGGGGGGGTAAGAAGTTGAAGCAAGTTGGAATCATCAAATGTTACTTATATGAAGGAGGGGTTAGGGGGATTCAAGAAAAGCTGCCTTATGCTCAGGTAAAATCAATCATTCAAGATTTGAACACAGAGAAGTGATAAAAAAAAATTTATCACTCTCATTCCAAGTGAAGAACATTCATTGAGAGATCATAAAATCCATGTAATTTATGAAGAGCATGTCAAAGTTGTGAAGAGCATAGACTTCCTAAGTGGAACTTCCTACTTGTAAGCTCAGAAGAATGATTCTTTGCTGTTTAGGTTGTGATTCACATCACAGAATCTACTCACTGAATTCATTATGTTATGAGACTTTGGTAAGATAGGCAGCATTCTGATTTCCTCGACAGCTCTGTGGAATGTACTGCAGTCAACTTGACTCACCTACACACTTGCAGGCCGGTTAAAGCTGTGCAAATCTCATCCATGTTAATGAACGGTGACAGTGTGTTGCTGCTGCTATCTCGGAGTAGCTCATAACTCTCCAAGCCTCGGATCTCCTTCCAGTCAACTATATAGTTAGATTCTATCTTCCAGTTACAGGTAATCAACTCATGGCTTCTTCCCTTTTCATTGATTTCCAAGGACTACCATCAAGATCACAATCCAACTCCTAAACCCAAAGCATGGATTCGTATGGGGTTTACTTCTCTGTGTCATCGGTCACACCAAACAGAGACCAACATGCATCAAATTCCTTCACTTGCAGTCGAGCTTCAAAGTTGCTTCTGTTGCCCTGTATGTATGTCTCAGTAACTCTCATTTACAGAGAGAGAGAGAGAGAGAGAGAGAGAGAGAGAGAGAAGCTTGATATGGCCTTCTTCTTCCTCGGCAAAAACAAGGCACACATTGGAGCCCCAAATCCTCCACAGCGGCGGCTCTAAGACGATAACAGGGGGGGATGCGTTTGAGCCACTCCGATGCCGAATCTAATTCGAAAATAATTATTAATATTGTTTGGTCCCCCAAAGTTTCTGCCCCAAATCGTTCCATCCTACGTGGCTCTATGACGAGCCTAATCTGTGGTCGGCCACGTAGCCTTGGGTACCCGTGAACGTTGGTACGTGTTTCCAGAGAGCCCCAAGATGAAAGATGGTGGGACCCACAGGAAAATATTAGTTCCGTTCTTTACCGCTGTAACGATTGGCCCTATCGGTGGGCCTCTTGTGGGACCCGCGGGAAGAAAACCCCCGAAACGATGCCGTCGGTCGACCCAACGGCCGACACGATTCACCAAATACGGATTCGATTGCAAGGCAAAGGAGCCTCCGTTCGGTCGATTTCTTCCCCATCTCCGCCAAAGGCGGCATCTTGCCCTAGGATTTGAGAGCCGCAGCGGGCCCATGACCGATAGAATCGCGTCGGCCGCCGAATGGATGGATCCTCCGACAGCGACGACGACGACGACGAGGGGCCGGAGGACCCTGCGTCGAAGCCTGTCGGCCCTTCCGAGTGCATCGCCCTGCGCCTTGGTTACCGTGACCGAGGATTCCGATAGCCGCAAGACCCTCACCCGGACCCGGAGGAGGTCGGGGTTGGGGACCTGCGCCTTGACCCATGCCGTGCCCTAGCGCCGGAGCTACACGATCCATGTCGATCGCGACGGGAAATCGATCTTGGCGAACGACATGCAAGATTTCCAGTATCTCATGGAAAACGTATTTGCGATCTTTTGGTTGTGCCTCGTCTGCCGTCAAATCGAGATCGCAGTGCAGAAATGGAGATCTCCGAGGAAACGTGTGCAGGCAAGTGAATCCCCAACTCCTCGATCGAACTGCTTGGCATCATATTTAAACAAAGATTTCTTTACTTGGATTCACATAAATCTTGGTACAGTTGGGATCAAATGCTTGATATTTTTATATGCCCATGACTTGGTCACACTCGACGATGATCTTACCAGTGGCATGGCCGTCCATGCTCTTTGCCCAGGCCTCCTCCGCCTTGCCCAGTGCGTATCTCGAGTCGATCGCCGTCTTAAGCTTCCCTCCCTTCACCAGCTCAACCAGGAACTGCAAGTCCTCCTTCGTCACCGCGGCGATCAGCGGCACCAGCTTCTTATTCGAGCAGGTCAATTGGTTCAGAGCAGAACGAAGGAACACCCCCGGCGTAGGATTGAGATCGACGACCTTCCCGTGAGCTGCGAGGTTGGGCTCCAAGCTGGACCACCCAACGCTGGAGGTGCAGTGCACGACGATGTCGTACTTCCTGCCCGAAGGGCTCTGCAAGCTCTTGCCTTCCGGGGTCTTGTAGTCAAGCACCTCATCTGCGCCCAGGCTCCTCACCAGCTCCATGTTCCGGGCGCCGCAGGTGGCGGTGACGTGGAGGTTTCCGAGCTTGGCGAGCTGGACGGCGAACGTCCCGACGCCGCCAGAGGCGGCAGTGACGAGGACGTTTGCTGGATCGCCGGTGCCGTCGAACTTGGTTGTGGCGTATCTCATCGCCTGTAGAGCACTACAGGCCGCTATAGGCAGACCCGCAGCGTCTGCGGCTGATACTTCAGGTGGAATGTGGACTGTACCGTTTACCGGTGCAACAGCGTACTCCGCGAGTCCACCTGCTTTCTGACAGTATATGCAGCTTAAAGGTTAACTCCAATAGCTCATTGGACATGAACAGAGAGAGAGAGAGAGAGAGAGAGATGCAAGCAATCCAAAGTCCACCACAGAACTAGAAGAAGAAGAACAACAACAACAACAACTCTTATATGATCATATGCATCAAGCAGTACAAAACTTTAAGTGATATGAACAGAGAAAGATGGCAAGATCAGAGATTTGACATGAACAGAGAGACGCAAAACTGTCCAAGGTCTCTACCTGATAATTATGCCAGTTAATTTCCAAGCATATGAACATAATCCAAGCCAGAAAAGAAGAAGAAGAAGAAGAAGAAGAAGAAGAAGAAGAAGGGCTTAGAGCTCTTACAAATCCAAGCCATGTGACCACCTTGTCTCCTGGCTTGAAGCCATCGACGCCAGGTCCAACCTCAACAACTTCTCCTGCAACATCCGATACTGTGGACCAAAACATTTGAAGGACTCAGTTTCTGATCCTCTACAACTAAAACAGGTAGCAGCAATTCAAGAGGATAAGATCTGCACAGGGAGAGAAGAAGCCTCGAGTGCAATCCATTGCGGATGTTGATGGAAGTGGGATGTGCACCTGGAACAAATGGAAACTTGGATGGCAGAAATGGCCGCATCATTCCCTTCTGGACTTTCCAGTCTGCTGGGTTGATACTTGCTGCTTCCACTCTCAGCAGCACCTCATCCTTCTTGGGTGAAGGAACCTGGATCTCAACATGCTGAAGCCAAAAAAAAAAAAAAAATGCAGCACTTCCATCAATCATGTCGCTTACATGAAGCCCCCAATCTAAAAAATCTTACAGACGATGGCTGGTAACAGAGACATGCCGGATTTGTGGTGGAAACCATCAAATCTTCTTTAGACAGAGTCAATACCCTACCTTAAATCTTCTTCACGCTCCACTCTACCTTTGACCATGAGGTGAAGCAAACAACCGTTCTAGTATCAGAGGAAAAGCTTCAGGTGCAGTATTGCAACCGAGATTCTATGGCATGTACATATAGGCTCAGTTCAGCTTCCTCAGAAGAGCATGGACGCAAACAAACCCACCGGTATCAGAGGAAAGGTTTCAGGTGCAGTATTGCCACCGAGATTCTATGGCATGCACATATATCCTCGGAAGAGCATGGATCTATTTCTTGAAGCCAAAGGAAACGCAATCGAGAGAAAAGGGTGAAGAGGAGAGAGCATCGGGAAGAAGAGAAGATGGTACCTGGAGAGCGGCGGCGCCACCGCCGTAGCCGGCGTATTGCACGGCGCGGATGGTTCTTGCGGCCATGGCAGGAGGAAAGCCGGGCGGAGGTTGATGGGGCGTTACCTTGCGGTAGGCGGAGATATTTGTAGCGGCTGAGCGCGCGTCGAAATGACCAAACTACCCTCCCGGTCCACGTAAGTTCGCACGTCAGCCTGACCAAAGAGCAGGACCGGACGGCTTGGCGTGGTCTGCCGCCCACGTGGCAGATTGGCCCGCCTTCCTGTGCGTAACGCTCACGTCTCGTTTCACACGCGATTCTGCGTACGCGTCCGCCTCGACCACCCGAGCAACGTCACGTGAGGTCGTCCCCACGTGGGACCCGCCCTCGCCGCGGAAGGGTAAACGGACCGTTAGACGTCATAGTGCTCACTTACTCTCCTAACATAAGCCATTCCTGCTTCGATTCAGGAGACTTAATGCACGTCTGAGTTCATTAAGGAGAGTGACATGTCAACATAATATGGCGTATGATTTGAGCTGTCTACTCTCATAACAAATCGGGAGTAGGTGAAATGATGACATTTGTCTGCAATCATCTCGATTGATTGGGGGGGTTGACCAGTCAAAATTGATTCCTCATTATCTATAGAAAATAATAAATAAAATCACTTAATTCAAAGTTGTGATTGTTGGAAGACAGTGAGACATGAAATGGTCAAACCTCCATCGGAGTCCGAGAAAATAAACTTGTTTTAAGTTTTGGATCACTCTATTATTTTATTTTATATATGACATCATTGACCAGTTTGATTCATATTAATCTTTTTTTTTTTTAATTTTAACATGGAACAATAGTCAAAGTTTATATCTAAGATGAAAATGAAAGAAAAGTAAAAAAAAAACAATATTATTGATATTTAAAAAAATCGATGCTATATATTGATTCTTATTTTTTTTGGCTCGACAAAACTCATAACATTTGTGCTTATAGTATAATTACCGAATTCGTGATAAGGTTGAGTTGGACCGACAAAACTCTTAACCTTGTGATTGAGATTATAATTCTTTTTTACTAACTTTGGCCTACCTCAAATTTAGATCCCAAAAAACATGGTGTTTGATTGACTTGGTGATAGATTTATGTGGTTGAAAGTATATAAATCAAACTAAATAAGCTCACATCATGAGATCAAGATGGATTATGTTGGGTTAGAAAAAGGTCCAGTGGTAGGCCTAAGTTGAGATCTCTCAGCCATCGATTTATGTAATAAAAATGAGTTAGCAGGTAAATGTAGAATGCAAATGGTAATACAGTTTTAATATGTGGTGTTTTATTATATGTGATACGGTAAAAAATAGATGGACTTGTCACACGTCACATCCTAAGCTGATTCAGTACGATTTCAATCGACATCCGGTGCAAGTACGATCGATCAAGCATAGGTATGACCGACCTGGCGTAGTAGCACAATCAATCTTGACTTGTCACACACCACATCCTAAGCTGATTCAGTACGATTTCAATTGACACCTGGTGCAAGTACGATCGATCAGGCACAGGTATGGTCGACCTGGCGTATCACGGCCAGCCTGGTATAGGTATGGTTGACCCAGTGCAACATGGTCAGTTCGGTGTAACACGATCGACCTAGCGTAGGTATGGTCGATCTGGCACAAGTACGGTCGACCTTACGTAGGTATGGTCGACCTACCGTAAGAGCAACGCAAACCTCGCAAACGACTTCACCAAGTACAAATGCAAGTTCGACAAGAACCTTTGAACCCTATGGGGACGTACTACATTACAATAAAGGATATCAACGACATTATAGATATCAGGTACGGACGACCTCCAATATGTAGGTATAAATGCTACCTCTGAAGCTATGAAGATGGACTTTTTCTCTCCTTTTGAACGTTCTCAAGATACTCTATCTAAATTGTATCTCGGTCGGGGGCACTAACTTGATCGTTGGAGGGGCCACATCAAACACCCCACCCCGACGTAGCCTTTGTGCAGTAACCTTCAACCGACCCGAGGTGAATCCTAAAGCATATGCTATCGAGTTCCACTCCTCTCTCCTTCTGAAAGTTGATATGGACGGGCTTACGCACACGGGTGGAACCTAACTGTGATTACTCAACGAACACGACATAAAGTTTCGCAACAATATGCATGCCATGTAAAGGAGTTCGTAAATGGAACGACAAGTGAAGAAGATTCATCTCCTATAACCAAGCTAAGATTCCCATTCTTCAAATTAGAGAGAATTAACCAATATAATTATACGCTTAATAATGCTGATGCCAACTTAAATCTTGTCCTTTTCTTTGAACAACTTGTAATTCTCTTTCTTAGTTATCCATACACCTAACAAGAGAATACAAAATTAATAGACCAAACTTGGAATTATATTATCAAACTCAATTATTGTGATCGAGATAAATAACAATTGTCTTTTGGATCTTTCCAAAACAAAAAATAGAGAGAGAAATAAGTGTCTTGGCCTATGTTTCTAGTGAACATGTTTTTTTTTTTTTCCTTGCTTTTTGTTGAACTCGGTTTATGACTTAAAGCTTTCTTTCGCGCTTCTAACGAAGAATTAAAAACCATAGGATACTTAGAGAGGAGCACGAAATTTGAGTTTCGGATCTAACTCTTTTCGGGTAAGCTGATTTTTACGAATCTACAGGTTTGACTAAGAGTTGGAGAATTTGTTTTTTTTTTTTTATTAGAAGAGTTCTTTTTCTGTCTGCAGAATAATAAATATATATCGTGTTCTTTTAGAACTTTTAGATCTTAATAATATATATATTTTTTTTTTGGGATGAAAAGTTAATACTGCAAAGTCCCAACACATAAGAGGCTCTTAGTCTCTCTATGAATACAATGTTATAGGCAAAGCTTTCTTCTCTTACCAAACCAAACATCTCAACCATCATCAAGCCTTCTCCAAGATGTACTCTACAGCATCCCTGCAGTTGCTCCATATGCTCTCACCTATGGCGACCAACACCTGCAGCACCCCGTCGAACACCTGCGTGAAGGCGTCGGCCGATGCGTCGAGCGCGCTCCTGCTCGTCGCCAGTAGCTCCGCAACCGCCGATACAGTGAGCCGGAGAGCCCCGACCACGACACTCGTAAGAACTTCCAGCAAGCTCGAGACGAAGGACATCACCACATCCCTGACGAGCTCCAGCGCCCACTGCAGCGCCCACCCGACGAGGCAGCGGGCAAGCTCGACCGCGTTGTTGCAGGCTTCTCCGAGGACCTTGAACAGGCTGACGAAGGTCATCAGGGAAGCAGTTGCAGCTCTGAGGACAACACCACTTGCTAAGCTTGCCAGTGAACCAGTCGACCAGAGTACAAACTGCAGCAGAGGAAGTGCCATTGCCTGCTGCTCTATGGTGGTGGTGTAGATTACAAGGAGAACAACATGTTTCTTATACAAGACCACAGAGAGTTGAGAGTTTATTTAATTAGAGAAGAGACAAATGTTCTCTGTTTTGCTGACTACTATATTCAAATGTCACGCTGACTTGGTCTTAACTTGATGTAATGAGGGGAAAACTGCAAATTAAAACAATTATATTACAAGATAGAAGACTTTGGCTATTCTTGGTTACCTGAAATGTTATAATCAGCAGTCACTAGTTCATAGAGGAAACATGTCATCAAGAAAGATCATTGTAATCAAACTAAAAACCTTTACATAAAACACGAGCAAATATGTTAGTGCAATCTATTAGCAAGATAACAGGAAGAACTGAAAATATTAGAACAATCTTACAAAATACACCAGTATAGTGAACAAGTTACTTCTAAGAGAGTTCATTTTCCAAGAGAAAGAGGACAGCACATACTCACAATTAGAGATCCAGCAATTATACAACAAAAGAGAGAGAACTTTTGAGTTCTTTAACAGTTCTACCTCATTAGCACACAAAGCATCAAGTGAAGAATCATGGCAAGCATAAATATGTAGGGAAAAGCCTAAGTGCTATGTATGATGGTTCTTGTGTATGTAAAAGAGTAAAGAGAGGACAAGAGATGCTTTTAGACATGTCATGAGAACAGAATGATGTGATCTTCCATGACCTGGGAGAAATAGGCAATTGCAAATGCAATGAAGCCTTTGGATTCACTGTCAAGAAATTAGATACTAAAAGAAATGAGAAGATGACATAAGAGTTCATCAACCAGAGCAAAAATGAAGAACCAGACTCATATTTCAGAGAAGTGATACTGAACTATTTGCACAGAGAAACAAAAAGAAAGCATTGGAGGATGATTACAGAAAAAAACAGAGTAGAAATATTCTGATATTTCCAAGGCATGGTTCGTATAAAAGTAATACCATGTTGCTTTCTTACTACTACCAACAAAATTTATATATGGCACACAAGATTTAAGATGCAAGTTGTGATATATTACTGCCACTTGCATTATTAAACCAATAACATGTTACTGACAACAACTATTGGCATGGAATGAGTCTGACTATTCGAACAACATCCTAAACCAAGACACCAACAGTCCTTCGAAGCTACGCCAAGTTATCAGCTTCCGTACACTGAATAAACAAATAATATAACCTAATCATTCAATTGATGAGCAGCTTGAAGGTACACAATCCAGAGAGGAGACAAAATCATATGACCGATCTCATCACAAGAGAAAATAATCACAAAATAAGAATGAACAGAGATGGTAGTTATTAGCGTCAATATATGGATTTAGGGTAAGAATTGAGAAAGTATTGAAGTTCTTCATCATGACAAATTGTTACCCAAAACACACATACATTACAAAGCCAACTCACAGCCCACAATATACATGTCTATTTCAGCAGTGATAAGCATAAGGAATGTAAGAATAACTGGGCATTCAAATAGATTTAACATGTGTTATTTCTATTATACTATCGATATCAGTTTATTGTAATCCAATGGATATGATGAATCATGCCTTATCCATACCAAGCATGCCAACCGCCAACGATGTCAGCTTAACATATCCTTCCAACATAATGCCACTGCCAACACCAACAGGTAGTGTTCTTCCATGAGACACACTACAGAAGCATTGTTTTTACTTTTGTTCGGCTAATGTTGGCTATTTAATCTCCCATGCTGATCCAATAAGCCTTTGGTAAACCTTGCTAGAGTAATGCTACTAAGGATACCAAACACTCAACAAAATCAAAATACCTAAATTCCATATTATTTTGTATTCTGATCTATCCATCTTCCCTCGACTCTTCCATCTTCTGAATAGTGTGGTTATAAAAACACAGACTTATCATTGACTAAAGCACCTTACTTATCAAAAGAAATTTAGGTGTAGGAGGTGAATGCATGCTTGATTTCCTCATCAACATAACTAATTACCAGATAGCCCATGAATATTTGCAACATTGAAGTTCAATCCATCCTTGCTTCAGAGCATACCAGTATACAACATTGACACTGATAATATCAGACAGTTGCTATGAAAAACAAAAACTTAATTTGCATGGACCTCCAAGCACATCTTAAGCCAGGTTGGACAAATTTAAGCAAGTTTTCAAATATTTGAATCAAGATACGCTATCCTTAGCATTCAGCCATGAAAGGTCACTTTAAGGAACACTCTTTTTTTTTCATATAGGTAGCATAGTAGGAGTCTGAACGACTGGTAGATAAGTAGAATGTCAATCAATTTCCTTTAACCAACACATTTATTATCCATTCCTCCTTCAAATTCATATCTCTTTTAAGGCTTTTATCCTTGATCGCACCAATTCTACTGAAAGATGGGCATCTTCATCTCTAAAACTGTGATATATTTCTTCTTCTTTTTCTTAAAACAACTTTTCTCATGGAAATTTCTCATTATGTATCTAATATTGTGTGAATGTTCCCAATATTGCCCTTGTATTAAGAACAAGAAAACTGTAGAACAAGCCTAAAGTAGATTTCGCAAGATATAGAACACAGACCCGAGCTTCTCAGTGGAAGTACTCCAGCTTGACAGCAGATGAGGATCTTATCAGATGTAAGCACATTATACATCTTATCAGATGTAAGCATCCATGGACAACAGACAGGCATATTTATAGTATTTAGTGTTAAATTCTTTGCAAAGTACACACATGGTGGTTAAACATGCATGCCTCTTAGGAGAAGCCATCAAAAAGGAGATTCGAATCTGCTTCATTTCTGTAAGTTAGGTGGTATATATGCTGTTTTATTAAGGTTAGGATTTCAAATATACTCTTGTATTAAAAAAAACACTTGTTAATTGGCTGGTCCCAATCCTATTGAGAATGAATCTTTATTTTTTAAATACAAACAAGAAACCAGGATGATATTTTTTTAAAAAAGAAAACCTTCTGAAACAATTTAGACTTTAGGGCTAGAATTCAATTTTGTGGTGTGATAATAACTATGACAACTTTAGTACAATCTGTGAGAATTAGAACATATTGGGTCATTGCTCTAAGTTAACCACATCAGGCCTATATTTAGGAAAATCCAAATGCAGCCGAAGCTGAATAGCAAGTTTCTAGAATCACAATCTTAACTAATTTTTCCTTTCTTAATTATCAAATTAAAGTAACTGATGAGTCAAAGCTTACTTTTGGTTCATTACAGTGATAAAAAATAATCTCCTAAACATACTATTACCAAGAGTCAGTAGCATATGCCACCTATAAGACAAAGTTGTAATAACTACCAACCACGTTATTTACAGCATTGTAAAAATAAAAATCCTTTGTGTCTGCCCAAAATATTTAGCTGAGCCATACAAAAGTGAACCAACAAGTCTCAGAGATGCAGTTCCAGTGTGAACTAAATAATCAGTAATATAATGACCCTAGCAAAAAGCATTTTTATACTCTCTTCTTTGATCAAAGCAACCAAAACTAAATAAAGAGTCGTGATAACAGAAAAGCCAATATGAAAATAACAAGAAAGCATAGGATGATTAAATTGCAAATACAAAATCATGAGAATCTAGATAGGCTAGCAATGTCTATTCGTCACACTTTGATGCACAACTATCATAAACAAAAAATTGTTCTTTGCAGGCAGATCTCAGCAGATGCACCTGTTATTTAACAATAAAATTGTACCTAAAAATTGCAGTAAGATAACAACAACCAGAAGACATGGTTCCAAATCAACTTATTACCACCAATACATCAAACCAAATTGCCTCAATTAAGGATGCCTGCACCAGTTTTGCTCTGCCTTGCGATCTTGGACCACTCAGTGTGGAATGATCCTGGGCGATCAACTCGCTCATAGGTGTGTGCCCCGAAGTAATCCCTCTGTGCCTGCACCAGGTTTGCAGGCAGCCTTGCCCGGCGATAAGTGTCGAAATATGCAAGGCTGGCACACATACCTGGCGTGCTGATTCCAGCTTCAATTGCAAGTCCTACAACCCTCCGCCATGCTGCCTGCCTCTGCACCATCTCCCTTGCAAATTCAGGGTCCACAATCAGGTTCGCAAGTCCCCGATTTCGCTCATAAGCCTTCTTAATCCTGTCCAAAAACCTCGCCCTTATAATGCACCCTCCCTTCCAAATCCTTGCAAGCTCCCCGAGATTGAGATTCCATCCCTTCTCAGCACTCTTAGCTCTGAGCAAGTTCATACCTTGAGCGTAACTACAGATCTTGGAGGCGTAGAGAGCCTGCCGGACGTCATCAATTAGGCGTTTCTTGTCGAGAGACCGGCTGCTGATAAAGTCACCGGTGACGATCCCAGCTTGGTCAAGAGCCTTGGCGGCAGCTTCTCTCTCATCCTTGAGGCCACTAAGGTACCGGCAGTCGAGAGAGGCCGCAATGGTCGGGGCAGCAACTGAAAGCTCAGCTGCCTGCTGGACTGTCCACTTGCCAGTCCCCTTCATCCCGGTCTTGTCCAGGATCTTGTCAACAAGCTCCCCATCACCATGCTCATCGCGAACTCCAAATATGTCGGCAGTGATCTCGATGAGGAAGCTCTCAAGCTCGCCACGGTTCCATTCGGCAAAGGTCTGCGCAAGCTCAGCATTAGACAGCCCACCAACATTCCTGAGCACGTCGTAGGCCTCAGAGATGAGCTGCATGTCACCGTACTCGATGCCATTATGGACCATCTTGACGAAGTTACCAGCACCGCCCTCACCGACAAAGGTGACGCAGGGCCCGTCGTCCACCTGGGCAGCGACGCGGGTGAGAATGTCTTCGACGTTCTGATAGGCTTGGAGGGACCCGCCGGGCATGAGGGAGGGGCCGTTCCGGGCGCCGTCCTCGCCGCCGGAGACGCCCATGCCTAGGTAGAGGATCCCGCGGGCGGCGGACTCGCGGATCCGGCGCTCGGTGTTCTCGTACCACTCGTTGCCGCCATCGATGATGGCGTCGCCGGGCTCCATGAAGTGGGACAGGGCAGCGATGGTCTGGTCGACGGGTGCGCCGGCCTTGACGAGGATGATGACGGAGCGGGGGCGGCGGAGAGAGAGAACAAAGTCCTGGGCGGAGCGGTGGCCGGACAGGGGGAGGCCGCCCTCGGTGGCGGCACGGGCGACGGTCTCGTCGACCTTGGAGGCGGTGCGGTTGTAGACGGAAATGGGAAATCCCTTCTCGGCGATGTTGAGGGCGAGGTTCTGGCCCATCACAGCCAGTCCTGCCAGCCCGATCCGCGACAGCACGGCCGACTCCACCGCCATCTCCTCCTCCTTCGAGGGTTCCTTCTAGGGTTCGAGGGGTGCGAGGACAAGGAGAAGCGGCTGGGTGAGTGGAGCACGGAAGTGGGACGTGCCGGACGTTGAAATAGCGGAAGGGCTTGGTCTCCGGTTCCCAATCCCCGGTGTCTCTTTAAGGGACATCCCTCCACCATATTTATTTTACAAATAAGTCCTTCACTAACATAAGTTAATGTTGGAACTTTTACATATATAAGCCTCTCATTTTATTTGTTTATTAGCACTATATTTCTTGGATTTCACGCACGGGAATCGCATCTTTGGCAAGTGAAACGCGTAATTACACGTCTTCGTAGGGGTGCAAATATAAATTATGCTTGAAGGGTTCTAAGAGAAATGCCGAATAAGTTCGGGGATCTTTTTATGAAACGAAAGGTCAAATATCTTTTCTCGCTTCTGCGGACTCGTCGAGGTAGCCAAAGGGCGGACGGTGTTCGGAAGGCTGGGATCCTCTCCAGCCACCGTACGCGTTTGGCCTTCATCCACCGTTGATATTTAGGTAGACCGTCGGGCCCGCGAAGAATGCCAGGATTCATACCGATGGATGGATGAGCGACGGGAACTCGAGATTCCAATTTAAAAGGATAGTTGGAGAGGATCCTCACCTAGCTTTTAGTGTTAGGTAGGAGCGAGCCGCCTTTGAGAAGACCAAGGGAAACTAGAAGACATCCACTCATCGCACCATAAGCCGATATCAAAGCCCACCTACCCAACAAGTGTGAGAACAACACAGTTTAAATCCATACAACACGCAATAGGGGCAGGTATCTTGAAACATCCCTAATCACAATAATAGATGTATGCATCAAGTCATAATCACCCACTATCTGTATCCGATACAATTTCGAATGCATCATTTTGAGTACCATAACAATAAGAAGTGAAATGTGAGAGGATCAAACACCTAAAACTATCCCCTTGCGTAGGCCTCCCGTTATCTACAAGTGAAATCGGTTACAGACTTCTGTAAGTCAACTCATTTTTTCTCACAACAGTTGAAACTCCACCACAGTTACCGTAATTTTCCCATACTCGAATGTGCAGAAGTTTCATCTGAGAACAGCACTCTGATAAATCGCAACAATTCGACCCTGGAGACTTTAGGAAATTGCAACCATGTAGTCAGGTAGTTCTCGGTCGTGCAGTGAAAACCCACTGAAAAAGAATAGCCATCCTTATTTAAGAAACCAGAAACCCGTGAAGCTTGAGTCACTGATCATCCGTGTGTCTGACGTTCTAAGATTTTATGTAGCTAACGGCTAATGGCCGTAAGTGTCAGATTAAAGCAAGTAGAAAGAATGGAAGGTTAGTCAACTGTTGGTCCTCGCAACTTGTTAGCAACATGCAGGAGATGGTTGATGTTCACAGTAGGATAATTTTGTAAAAGCTTGAGATTAGAAGTGAAATCACCAGCCAAGAGCCGCCTTCGAACAAATATTAACATAGCACAGCATATTCGGAGTAGGGTTTCCTGCAAAAGAATCCAGATGTATCTTTGAATTGTTTCAACAAACACAAATGGAGCAATTAAGTTGAGGTAGCAGAGATAGTGCCCCGAGTTACCTGAGGACCTTCTGGATCACTAAAAAGAGTATCCCAAATGCGAAGACAGTCACTAAATTTGAAATCTTGAGTCAGTAGTAGTGTAATCCATCTAAATGCGTAGAATTGAGGATTTACCTGAGTTTCCCACAAAAAACAGGTGGTGATCAAAAGGTTATGATAGAAAATCAAAATACAAGTCCGCTAGGACAGAAACATTAAAGCATCAACGATGAAGTATCTAGTCTGTTCTAGGAAATTTAAGACAGCCAAAAAATGATGGAAAGACCCATCATCAATTTGCAACTTAATGCATTTTACACTTTATACATACATATATATACAAGCCAAAATAATCAAACAGAAAAGTCTAATTACATGTAACACAAGCAGAAACATCGCAAACAATTGCTTCTGGAATTAATAGCTACAAGGTATCACAGTAGCCGTGGCAGTCATTGTTATACGTGTAGCACAACCTCAAATGAAGGTAAAAAACTTTCACCTTATTCAGGTTCCATTTTCTAAATTGCGTCATGTGAATGTATGCATGAATGACACACATCACTACATTCAATGTGCAGAATCTGTATGTGCATAATTTGTACAAAAGTGTTGATAAATAGATGAAATATAAAACAAAAGCACCATGTGATGCAAGAACAAAAGAGTTTTTGCAGGAAATAAGCATTAATAACATAACATCCAAAAGATCATTCAAAGCATCAATCTAGCAAATTTCATTGCCAATTTAAGTGTACATAAAGGGAATGGATCAGTAAGTAAAGACATGCGGTACCAGAAAACCCTACCAATCTACAACTACAATATGGTAAAGCACCAGTACACCATAAGTAAATCCTTGGGTCAAACCACAAAACACATTGTAATTTTAAACTACACATTTCTTGGCTCCCTCTCTGATATCTTGCAAGTGGAAATTAGGTATATGGCTCTGCTATAACTTTTAGGATCCTAAAAGATTAGGAAATCAATAAATTATCATGTAGGCTTCTTTTCCAATAAGACATCGTAACTGTTTGAGGATGTATTTCATTGAAGATGTTCAGATTATCGATAATAAAAGCACAAAAACAATAAAATCATTTTTCATCACTTATTTTTGAGTTATTTATTGGTAATAACCTTTTGCAATTGTCAATTACTGAATCGAGAATAAAAAGCAGTTCGTTTAAAAAACTACAGTTTCGCAGCAAGGAAGTCAAAAGAAAATTCAGATAATCTTCTAAGCAAAAAATATGTACTTAATAAAATCATGGAAAGCTTCGAAACTTGCAAAAGAAATCTCACTTTTGTTATGACTTCTAATTGACGCCAAAGCTCTTCATCATGCCTTTTTAAAAGTTGTGATAATTTTTCTATTGTTGAACGGATACCGACAAGGCTATTGTCAAGCTGCTTGCAAAAGTTGTCCCTGAACATGCTCAGTAACTCGACAAAGCAGAAAAATGTATCCACTTCAGCATGAGACTGCATCCATAATAATTAGCAATCGGTTAAAAGAGATTTTTTCAGAAAATAGAAACTGGAAAAATTAAGACAGGAAAGCATATTCAACAACAAGCTTCGTTCCCAGTTATACATCGCACAAATATTTTTCCACCAATAAGTACTCAATGAGGTTGAAACAAAACTTCACAAACATTTAACACATAATTCAACAAAAAGTCATCCAAGAGTTAATTTTGTACTTAAAGTTGCAAGAGACAGGAATCAGTCTGTTTCTAATTCCATTGGATAAGTCCATGAGTAATTTGATTCATACCATCTTCTTTTCAGTATCTTTCTTTCATCAAAATGAAAGTAAATAACCAGCAATAAGAAAATTGAAGATTGGTAAGTTGCATATGCTTCATGACACTGGCTTTAGCATCTTCCAGAAACTTCAACAAATTAATTGAATTACCTTGCTATTACCACTATCAGACAAGGATTAAACATCAATATCATGGCATTACCTATCAAGGGTTAAAAAAGTGAAGATACAACTGCAAAGAAGTGAAAACATTCGTGTAAATTATTCATCACATATAACATTATCCTTACAGCATTAGTTTCATCTGGGTCATTCCTGAATACATAGAACAGAGGTGCTAAAACTTCATTCATTCCCTGCACATATTTTACTCCAGGATTTAATTTTGCAAAGATAATAAGTATGCGCCTTAAAGCTTCCTGAAAAGACAAAAAAACAATAAAAAGCTCAGAGTTGAAGCAGATGCATCAAACTAACAGCTAAAATACCCGAATGACACTGAAATTACACAATCACCTGATTAGACTTTGCAAGATATGAGCCTCCACAAAAAAACTCCATATCTGGATGAGTACGTTTTACATCTCGATCTATCTGTTCCAGTATCTCTGCCTCCTGAGTGGCGTGGATTGTTAATTTGTTTGTATACGTCAGCACCGAGCAATGGACATATAACTTGCTAAAAAAAATGCAAATGCAGATACACCTATATGATTATGAGGACCTGACTTACTAGAAAATACAAGTACAGATAATACTCAAAAAGATCCAAGTACCCTAACTCTATCCAGATATGAATTATACTATGTGGTTCGAAACAATACATCACCAAGACTAATATGAAAGATGGATTAATTCTACTAACCAGTAATAGCCCAATTATAAAAAAGAAAAAATTAACAGTGATAGATACCTATGAATCCTGCATTGCATTATATTAAGGGAACACAGTCTCAAACTTCATGCCTTCACCTAGATCGTACTAATTTATTAAATGCCAAAGACAAGGTGCAAATAGATATATTTCTCCTTTTTATATATGATTAACCACACTTTCTGAAAAAACAGAAAACTGCTTTGCAATTTGTTGACCGTGCAACATAGGGGTGAACACCTAGTCATGGTGGAAAAGCCTTTCTTCAAGCACCATTACAATTCGTTTGCAACTAGAAAAGCTGGTTGTGCAACAAACTGGATAAAGGCTGTAATTCTTCATTTACTTGTAGATCAAAGTCAAACAAGGTATCCCAATTTCTGACAGAGAAATCACATGCCAAACTTGCTCAAAAATTGCTATTTGACCAATCAGTAACAATCTAAGGCTCACTATTACTAGGATGACTGAATGGGTATCTATCATCAGGCTTCCATTTTTCATTCAAAAATAAATGAAAGATAGAACAAGAGGCAAACCAACAAAATCAACATGAGAAGCATTGATAAGGCAAAAAATAAGAAATGAAAAGGTATTCTCAATAAGACTAAGTTTATAACTCGGCCATTTGTTCAACACAATTCCCACTTTGATTTAAAAAATAATACCTGGAAGTATTGGTTCCACACGCTACTCTTCGTAAGACTCAGAGGATGTTCCCCATGAATAATCTTTGACCTTGAAAGCAAGCCAGTACCTAGACAACTTAAGTCTTCATTCTTGGAACCAGCTGAACCTTCCATTCTACGGGTGATCTCCGACTGACTAGCAACAGAATATTTCAGCAAGACCAGAACATATTGGAATAAGCAAAAAAAAGAAGAAGAAAAAAGCTATACGAGTGGAATGTCAACTGTAACTTGTGGGTGGGTTCACAGGGTCCTAACAGATGAACAGTAGAATCCAATATCAAAACTGGTACCAGAACCCTCGAAAAACTTACGGGGTACAGTAGAAGCTCGTCCTTAAAAGTGTGATATTGAGTCTGCTTCTTTTCCAATTCATGTGCCCACAACGTGCGATCTAGTGGCAAATACCCCAACAATAGCTGTTAACTACAAAGAAAAAAACCAATAAATCCCCATATAATGGAAAAGAAATAGTAGTCAGATGTTCTTTATTGGAAAAATTACTATCAATTGTTGATGATTCCCCATGTTAAATGCAGATATACTACCTGTGCTACGACAAACTAAACAGATTACAGGTTATAATCAAGAAAAGGCTGAGCTGAAAGAAAAGGCAACGACAGTGGGTTAAAAAGAACTATAAAAGGAATCATTCAAGACCTTCCATGCTGTGGGACGAACGCCGTGCGGAATACCCTGAAACGCTAACCTCCGCAACTCCCCGAGATTGATGATCCTACTCGACAACTGAGAACCAAAGACGCTAAGTTCAATTAAATCCTAGGGGAAAATAAGAGAGAAACAATATCACAGCGAATCCATGTGACAGAACCCTAACCGTGATCTGGAAGTCGGCCAGGAGCTGGGACTCGCGGGATTCCTCCTCCGGCGAGGACCAAGACGGGCTCAGCTCGCCGGAATGGGCTCCGATCTCCGACCTCTGAGCCCCGGCGAGCCGCGGCCGGGAAGGGGATGGCTCAGGCCGCGACGGCGCCGGAGGAGGAGAAGATGGTTCCGGAGATAGGGTTATGGTCTCGTAGCGGGAGCTGCGGCGATCGTCGGAGAGATTGGAGGACCAAAGAGGGCTATTGAGCCACTCGGGCACGCCCTTCTTCTTCCCCACCATCCCTTCCGCCGTTTCCCCTCGCCCGCCTCCCGTTGCCACTTGCGCTCCTCTCGAAGACGTTTGCGGTGGCGAGCGGAGCCAACGGGCCCCGGGTTTTTGTTTATGAAGGTCCGTTATGGTAATATAACGGTAAACCCGAAATCGTTACGTGAATAGTACGTAACGGTTCTATATGTATGTATCAATCAAACATATCTCATCTATGTTTCCGTTATTTACGTGTAACGTAACGGGATTTTATTGTATCAGTCAACGTTTCGGAGTCAGGTTAATATTGCAGAGCCAATATAACGGTTGGAATATATTATAAACCGTCATAATCTCTATCTGCTACATTAGCTATAAGCCAAAAGGATTTAATTAGCTATATCAGGCATACAAATCTCTTTAGACAATTTTATCATTAATATTTGATGATTCGAGTTAATGACCTTTCTCATGCTTATGCTATTGTTTCTGTGCTATCACAAAATTAATTTGTTTTATCTATATAAAAAACATATTTATGTGTATATTCATAAAATAAATTAATATTTTTGTAACTTTATGTCGTCCACTAAGGAACTTTATGAAAAGATAATACAAAAGATGATATAAGTAAATTATCTAAAATTATCACCTAAATCTAAATTACCTATAATATTTATCGACATCTAGTTCAATGTAATGATATATCATCCATGAATAATTAATTTCTTTCTACTGATATCCCCTCGTACATATCGAATGTCATAGTTTAAGCAAGATTATATATATATATATATATATTAAATTTAATTATGATAATTATGCTATCATCATATCCGATATTAAGATAACTTTGATATCATATTTTAGTCATAACTCAACATGATGTGACAAGTGTTAAGCGAGAGTCTACTTATTTTATGTGGATGTAGATTTTAAGTGAATTTATCTATTTTAGTGTGATGTGATCTTGAGAAAAAAAGATTTTTGTACTATAAAATAATATGGAATATTAAATTATCTAAAAGCATATATGAGTTAAATTTTTTTATAGTTATTGTTAGATTTTATTTCGTGGATTGAGAGTTAGAAATGTATGATTCCACTCACATGCGTAGGATTGTTTGAGTTGGATTGGGAGACTTAAGGTGGCTTGGTCTGGATGTCGGGCTTTGCTCGGGTATAGCTCCTTGGGTCTGGAAGCTCACGGGTCCGACTTCGGTCCTCAGTCGAGTCATGCAAGAAGGCTTTCATCGGGGTGGTGTGTACCTCAACATGGCTCCTCTGATTGTTAAATGAGCTCTTTGAGTGTGGAAACTACAGTGAGGGTATTTATACTTGTAGGATAAAGGGAGGTTGTACTGAGGTGTTTAATGAGTACGACGCTTTCGGTTGACTTGCGAGTATGACTCTATGTGGGCCGCTGCCTTTGTCGGTTTCCGAGGCCTCATTCAACGAGATCGTCGACTAACAGTATGACCCATTGAGCAGGCGACTTGCGTGAAATGTCACCTATGCTTACCAACGTGGCTCGAGAGCCTTGGAGTGCCGACATGATTATTGGGTTGACGTGGTCAAGCTGATAAGACATGATTCTCGAGCGGACGTGATCGGGCCGAGCTGATGGGCTCAATATTTACCCTTTCAAAAGTGTTGTATGATATCATTGCATTTGATGTTGAAGTTAAATATCATGATAATGTTATCACTTTTTCATGATTATAATCATGATAATGTTACACCGAATCTAAGTAATCACGCATCGTAGTTCTTACATTAGTAAGCAACATAACTTATTTAGCTTAAATCATTAACCAACGCTATTAAATATCTTCAACATGAGACTAAATCGGGACGTTACATGTTTCAAAAATAATTTAAATTTAAAAAAAAAATAGATTTAGTTAACATATTAAATTAATTGGATTTTGGAGCTGAATGATTAAAATTCATATATTATCTACTCAATATTATTTTATTGCTAAATAATAAAGATAATAACTCTCTCTCTCTCTCTTCTTGAATGCCATCTCCTTGATCCATTTAAATCAAGTTTGGTACCCTTTAATCACATTTAAAATGTATTCGGATAATAATATAATTCGCTTAGATTCTAAATTGAGTGAAATTAATGTGTATCTCAACAATGATAGAAATTGAATGCTAATGATAGAAACTGCTAATGTCCCAAGCTATCAAATACTTTCGATGTGAGATTAAATCGGGACGTGGAACATAATTTAATTAAAAAATTATCAAGTTAGATTGAGTTAACCTATTAAATTAATTGGATTTGGAGCTGGATGGTTAAAATCATATATTACCTACTCGATATCATTTCGTTGCTAAATGATAACGATAATATTCTCTCTTTCTCTTTCTTTTAATGTGATATCTACTTGGCCCGTTTAAATCGGGTTTGGTGTCATTTAATCATATTTATAATATATTTAGATAATAACATAGTTCGTTTAAGTTCTAAATTGAGTGAAATTAATGTCTATCCCAAATAATTCTCATCCTTATCTACAACTCAGAAATCAATCAAACCTCTTTCTTGTTCTCTATATGTAGTATTTGGGAAGTCATAAAAAGGCATTCAATGTTAATGTCAACAATAATGTGAAAAGAAATATACATACAGCCAACAAAATCTATTTATCAACACATTTGAAAGATGGATATAATATTTGATTTTTCTCTCATTTTCCTTGTGAAATTAATTCGGGTACTGATATATTCGATCAGATTTGATATGATTTTTAGATAGAAATAATGGATTTGAATTCTGGATACTATTCAATATAAAAAAATAAGAAATCTTCAATAAAATGTACTTAAAGATCCGAAACCCGCGCCCACAGATCCGATAGAGCCCGAGTTGGTCTCCGATACGTCGTCCACGAATCGGACTCCAAACCGACTTGGGATCGTCACCTCATCAAAGGACCGTGGGCCCACTCTGATACTGTGGGCCCCGGAGCAAAAGGACCTCTTAGAGACGGGGTGTGGGGGACGAGTGTGGACACCTGTTGACGGTGACTCAGCCGTAACAACCACGAACCCTTCCGGGGTGCGCTGCGGCTGCTCCCCCGCCCCAAGTGTTGAGATTCCATTGGCTAGAGAGCTGGATGCCCCACGACGGACGACCAATAAGAATCTGCGAAGTAGCTTATTCACAGGCACCTCCGGCACATCGTACCGCATTCCCTTAAGTCGTTACGTGAAGTAGCATGTCGGTCGTGGATTCGTTCCATCCGAAACGCCGTATCCAAAATTAGAAAACGAATCCGCCACCTTACCGCAAACTGACTCTTGACTTCCAAACCCTCGGGTCGCGCTTTAAAGGAGGAGGAGGAGGAGGAGGAGGAGGAGGCGATCACTTCGATCCCATTGCGACCCCATCACCGGGATATTATGACCTTCCGATCGGCGGGGGACGATTGTGGCGAATACGTAGACATACCGTCGGTGGAGGACGACGACGGCGACGGCGACGGCGACGAGGAGTACGAGCGTAATCATGGTGCGGATGAAGTTGGAGATGGAAGATTGAGTGGCGTTCGAGATGAATCGTTCTTGGTCCCGCCCGCCAACTTCAACATGGTGGATAGGTGGATCTACCGCTCGGGGTTCCCCACCGCAGCCAATTTCCGTTTCTTGGAAGGGCTCAAGCTTCGATCCATCGTGTGAGTTTCTCGTGACTTTGAATTTCCCCGAATCTGAACTTTGTTTCCGTCGATGCGTACTCCCTTCTTTTTGTATTGGGGGTGAAGGGATTGGTGCGAATGCTGTGGGGATTTGGTCGCAGGTATTTGTGCCCCGAGCCGTACCCGGACGCTAATGCCGAGTTCGTTCGCTCCCATGGGATTCGTCTGTTCCAGTTCGGGATTGAAGGAAGCAAGGTAGAAATATTGTTTTTATTATTCTCTCTAAATTCTTTTGGAGATCAATTGACGAACGCCTTTCGTCGATTGCTCAAGACATCCATGTACTCTGGTTGTCGATTGCTCTAAATTCCCTCTTTTTAATCGTCATCAGGAGAATTTTATGTTAATGGTTATCAGGACTGTAGGAAAATTGTTTGAGAAGGTTTCAGTTTAAAAGTAGTATCCATTTGAATGTTAGTATTTTAATAGCATGGGTTTACCAACAATGAGAAAGTGGAAAGAATGGTCAGCACATGAGTTTTTCGTCCTTGGTGGATTTAAAATTGGAATCCAAACATGTCCCCCATACAACATTAAAGTTAACAATCTGAGGAATCTACTTGTGACGATAATTGTTTTAGAATCTTATGATATTTTGTATGTTTGTCAATGGTAGGTAAGGATACTTTTTTTATACTCCATGATCTTCAAGAATTGAATGAACCCATCTTGTGAAGTAGTTTCTTGATCGAGTGTAGTTAGCTACCTCACTCTTCTGGCATTTGTTGTTTTTTATGTCGAGCTCAGATACCTTTTGGCGTAAACTCTTCTCTTATCTCACTAGAAAGAAGAGCATTAGAGACAGCTATAACTTAACCTTAATAATCAGAATTTTACTGTAGAGATCATATTCATGGTTTTGTATGCTTTCAATGTGTCATATGGTTGTTGATGGCTTGATGCTGTTATTTTTTTAATATATTATTATCATTTTCTAAATCTATACTGTTGGTACATTCTGATTAATCGGTAAATCAAAGTAATAATCTTAATGGTGATCGTATTAGCAGTTTCATTGACATCACCATGATCATCACTTTTCTGTACCTTATGTGATAATATAACCTCTTTGATGATCACAAGCTAAATGTCACCAGTAGCCTTTTTTTTTTTAATATTTAGAACCTGCATTAGTGTTATTTACTTTTCATGGTGAAATATTCAGTCAACACACTTTTCTGCTGCGCTGACTATGTGTACCGATCTCTCTTATTAGTTAGATCAAACCTGTTTATTTTGCTTTTTGCCCTAAATCACATTTTGGCTATTTATTTTTTTTATGGAACCTGAGGAGTAGCACATCATGTTATTTGCAAAGTTCACTGTAATATCTGTTTCAGGTATTCATGTAGTCACAAGAAAGGTTCAACCTGACAAGCAAACAATAGAACTCGTGTGACATTGTTGAGTCATGAGTTTTGTATAGTTAGATCAATATCGCCCTTGTTTGTGCATGCGATTCTCTTAGAATTTTATTGCATTGCAAAAACCAGAACAACAACAAATTGGAAAAGCTAATATCCATAACTCCAACAGTTCTACTTCTTTTTTGTTTCATGTAACCAAGGTTTTCCCCTGCAGGAGTCTGTTGTGGCCTTGCCAAAAGATGCTATCATGAGGGCTCTTGCTGTCTTACTTGGTACACAAATATGCACAATTGGAACGTTGAATTCTCTTATTCAATCTATTTGTCTATTGTTGAAATAATTCCAGTTTCTTTGTCCCTGCAGATGTAAGGAATCATCCAATTCTGATTCACTGCAAAAGGGGGAAGGTAAAAGAATCACATTAAAGTGCGCCTTGGATTGCTAGTGAACTTACATTCTTTCATCTGCAAATGCTATTCCAGCACCGGACAGGGTGTCTTGTGGGCTGTTTCAGAAAGTTACAGAACTGGTGCCTCTCTTCTGTGTTTGAGGAGTATCGTCGCTTTGCTGCCACCAAAGCTCGACCATCAGATCTGAGTTTTATCAGTAAGTTCGACGTCTCATTCACGCTGCGTGTACTCAGTATCATCTACCGGTGCTATGGATGTGGTTCCCGCTTGCTTTACCAGGATAACAATAGCTCGTCATGACGAACAATCTCTCCTATTTCTTTCCTGTTTTTCTTATCATGTGGTTTTGTGGACGAAGTTGAACATTCTATTTGCAGATCTGCTCATGTACATTGTTGTCTTAGCAGAATACCAATAATCTCTTGACCCTACTTTTTAGGTGCCTGGGGAATTCTTCTCGCCTATTTGTTGTTGCTCTCAAAACTATCATCTGTTAAAACTTTATATGCCATCTTTTGTAACTTCATAGGATGAACAGCTTGGATGCATTTAGGGTCGAGATTAGCTGTTTGTGACATGCAATCCAAATGTTACTCACCCAAGAGATGCTGTTGACATTAAGGTAATAATACCAATTAAGCTGGAGAATAAAGAAACGGTTATGTTCTATAACTGTCGGTGTCAGATTCTTCCACCCACGCGTTCGGAGCTTGGCGCTTCCTCACGGTTCTTCTTCCGGCCCGCCCCCCCCCCCCCCCCCCCCCCCCCCTCACCGAGCTTTCCTCGGGTCCCACCGACTACCCGCCACAGAGGTGCAGCCTTTGGTGCGTCTCACGGTTCGCGTGCGCGTCGTCCATTTACACGGATCTTGAAGCAAATGGAAGGCGATCGGCGAAGACGGGTCACCGGTCGCGGTCTCCGCTTTCCCCCCCGCTTCGTTTCCTCTCCCTCTCGTATTGCACTTAGACATGGCACTGCCGATCCTATACCCCCATCCAACCGTTCGTCTTATCACAATTGAACGGACGACAGAAGCGTGCATCGTAACTCACAATCCTCCGCCAGTCAATTTAACGTCCCTGCGAAAGGAGGAGCTGCGACGTTTCGGTCACCTCAACGGTTTTGACTCACCGCTTCCCGGTCCGAGTCCACTCGGCTCGACTTGGACCAGTGGGAAGCGTTTCCCGCCCCATACCCCCTTCATTAATTGGTCGCGCCTCTCTTTCTTGCTTCCAGAGAAATCCAACCACTGCCGCCGCTCCGATCCGCCGTCGAGGTCCGTCCGGTACGTGTTCCCATTCAATACTCGCCTTTGTCGCATTTTAGATATGGAAACCCTATTCCACCAATCCACTCTCTGCTTTTGGTCCTGTTAGGGTTTGATGTGAACTGGATGTGCCTTGAATCGTTCTAATGCAGTCCTTAAGGGGTTTGGGATGGCTTTTCCCGTGGGACAAAGACCGAGTAGATGAAGAACCTGTTAATGTTCTATATGACGAAAGGATTTGGCGATTGAGGGTAAGACATGTGGTGTGCCATAATAACACTTTTCCATTCCATGGAGACATCAACCGTCAAGTTTGAATCAAGAAGAAACGGAATGTCTATTGTAGATTATAGATGCTAGGATTGGCTGTGGGATAAGCATATCGAGGGAGACGTTTGCGTTGCATCACTTGATCACAAATAGAGTGATTGAAATGGTTTACAAATTCCAAAAGATTTTAAATACGAGAATAGCTTATGAAGAAAGAGTTGCGCATTTGATTTACTGAATTTGCCTGAACCGCATCTGCATCAGGTCTCACCAAGGCAATTGTGACTATCTGCTTCTTTTATAGATCATTGCAATCTGTTAAAGCTTCTTTTCCAACATGAAATTCTGTTATGCCAATTCGAGTTTATCTTTGGTCTCACTTACATGTCAAAATGTCTTAAGCTTGAAGCATGAAATGCTAGTTTAGACAGAAAATATAAAGAGTCGCTGAGCCGAGTTGATGCTTCGTCATTGTTTAGGAATTACATACAGATGTTCTTTTGCTGATTTAGCTGCAACTTTATTTTCATGAGTGTTCTGGGAAAAGGCAAAAGAACAAAAAAAAAAAGTAAGTCTATGTGTTTTCTTCAGGAGTGGCATCTATAACTGTGGAAATTTAGATGTTTCACCGAGAAGCTGGTTGTTACCTACAAAAGTATAAAGAGAGCCCCAATCTTTACACCCCTGTTTGTGGTCCTTTTTGGGACATCACAAGAAAATAATTTAGGTGTCATGAACAATAATCTTCCATGGATGTTTGACTCATATCAGTAGCTTCACAAAGTTAGGGCATAAGCAGACATTAAATGTGTTAATTCTCTATTTGATGGCCAGTTGTTTGCAACATAGACGATAAGTTAGATCAAATTGACCCTTTAGAGGATGTCTTCTAGGGACTAGAAGGTTCTCATAATATATATTTTGATATCTTTTTGCTATGCACTCTATTCTCTTTAGCTTCTGAAATGAAGAGAGCACATCTTGTTAAAAATAAAGCAAACTGATTTTGCCATTTGAAATAATAGTGATAGCAAGCAAATAGAATCATGTTAAAGTAGAACGAGGGTGAAAGATTAAATTGTCTAGTGATATGGATACACATCATGTGGTGCATATCCAAGCGTAGAAATGTGGAAGATCTGAAATGACAAACAAAGAGATACAAAAGAAAAAAGAAGTGGAAAAAACATCATGTTCAGCTAAAAGCTGGCTGCATTTCAGTTGTTTGCACTATCAAGTATAACCCTACTACTAAAGGAGAGAATCCAGTGAAAGCATAGGAGTTGCATAAAAATTCTGTTTGCACTATTAGTCCTTCTAGTTTTTCCATCTCAGTTGTTATTCTATATTTAACAGTGAGGAAGTTTGGAGAGCTGCTATTGGTAAAATCAAGATTGGTGAGCTTCATCAGATGACATGTTGGATAAAGCAGAATTGAGTCAACGAAGTACTTGAAATTTTCTCAAGCTGAAGGTTCAACCCCTTATTTCCTACTAGTTCTAACCTTTATCAAAATGATAATGTGAATAGTCTCAGATAGCTTGTAAATTGACCTTTGAGGCTGTTTTTGCTGCCTCACATGGCAATGGGGTAAATCATCCCAATTTGGACTTCTATTCAAGCCCAATGGTTCGCCAAAAGGTAACATGAAACTAAATTTTCACTTATCACAATTGCTATTCCTGCATTTTCTTTTATGGACTTAAAGTTGGATTTAGGAATCTTCAAGGCTTAATTTATTTTTATGATGTAAGTGATGAGTTTTCTGTATAAAATAGTTGACATGAGTTTCATGCCTTCAGATCATGAGTAATTGCACAACTAGGAACAAATTATGTGAATTCTGGGACCAAATGGATTACATTCATATCTCATGTACTTGTTGATAATGTCTCAGAGCCCATGTTTTTTTTTTTGTGCTTGAAAATGTTTCCTGTGTATTAAAATAGGAAGCCATTGAACTGAAATTACTGAGACTGTTGTTTCCATGTATCAAGCTTTTAATATTTGGTGATAGCATAACTTCAGGAAAGAAAACTGTGAAATGTTATACTGCAAGAGTTTGAACCCCAGAAGATGCAGAGCAGGTTTATCAGTGTTTTAACAGGACTGTCTCCCTCAGTGAAGGCCCATCTCATTTCCCATCACATGGGTGGTGGGTACCCCTTCTACCAATGTCGCCATCTATTGATGGCAGAACAGTATGGAACTTGGTGTATCTATGCTGCAATGGCCCAGTCTTTCCCACTGTACTACAAACTATGCCTGTAGGTTCATAAATTAGATAAGGTTACCGCTGTATGGGCAAGCAACTTAATTGCTTTCAAGCTGATCTAAGTGGTGCAGATTGGCCTCTGTTCACTTTTACTTGGTCCACATACACTTTGGGGACAATATATAGGCCTTATGTAAATAATTGAGGCATACATAATCATCACTGAACACTGCCATTTCATGTCTAATTTGTTTTTTCTGCCATCAACTATGATTGCTAGCTAAATATCCTTTATTAGCTCTATCATCATCTTACCGCTCATAAATTGGGGTAGTCCTGGCAAACCATTCTGGTGATTCATTTCCTGAGTTTTCATGTGTCCTGTGCCCAACAACAGTACCACAGTGACCAGTATGAAGACAATGGTTGTGCATGCAGCATCCATTTGTGGTCCAGTGTGGGTGAATACTGCGTCATATTAAAAGCATATTATCTGCTTCTATGTTCAGCTCTGCATTTATTGTTTGGTTCAAAATCATTGTAGGTCTGCTTAGGGTTTTCAATGATTGGTGCAACCACAACATGAATTTAGCATTACACTCGCATTGGTAAAATAACTACTTTACATCTATTTCAAGCTTCTTCTATGCTACTGGATTAGTTCCTTCGAGATGCTCTTCTTTAAAAAGAAAGAGAAAGCTGGCAGAAATTTGTTGGTTAAGGCCTTAAGGGTCAACAATATCATTGCGGTTGCGGTTGTGATTTTTCTTATCCAGATCATTGCAATCATGTCATTTCTCACAGGTGGCCAGTTAAATGATTATGTTCCTGGTTTGCATGCAAAAGAAGGGATTATTGTTTAAAATTCTTTTAAAAATATTTAATACTTGTACCCTTATCATGGTTTGCAGATTTAATACATTGGTTGGCTAAACTAAAAGGTAAACAGATGACACTGAGTTGATGAATTAGCACCTTTAGTTCCCAGATTGTATAGCACGATTAGATGTAGTAGAGTTAAATCAACTAGACACTTCATTTTCAATCATTCAGGCTAGCCACATGTGAAACCAATCACTTTCCTACTGTTCTGGAGCATCATATGATGTATTGCAAGAACACTACCATTTGGTATTGTTGTTATCAACCTCTACTAATCCAAAGGATTGTAGATCAGACTTGAGGGCACCACCTTATGTTTAGATCCGTTTCCTTTTCTTCTTTTCCGGTTCTTTTGATCTGCATGGAGATGATGGTAATTGTTGTAAGCTTAATTTGTTCCTTCTTTATCAGGGAATGAACTTTTGGTGTTAAGATTATTCTTTTGTAACTTTTATGATAGGAGACTAAGGCGCAAAAATAATCTTTTCTATTAGAAATTAAATTTATGTATGTATCTCTTTTATATGTTTAGGAAGTAATGGGGCTGTAGCCAAGTTGCTGGCTCCAACTATTGAAGGATAACCTGTTTTTGTCATTGTAGAGCTTATTGCTAGGGTTTTATCCCTCCATGCTTTCTCCTTATCATACGGTGATAGTAGTTAGATGGTCGCATCAAGCTTCCCACGCACGCTTCCTTTGCTACGTTCTGTAATTGATTATGGAGGCATCACCACACACATATGAAGGAGACATCACTTTGGCCTAGAAATTTTTGTCGTTCAGTGTGAGTGAAGGATGATGAGCATGGACTTGCTTCCTACATCATCTCCCATTATGTGCCCAAAGGACAGCCCTAGTCTTTTGTGTCTTTTCACAGAACTAGTCTCCTGTGTTAAGTTTCATGAAACTGGAGTCTCTGTTTCATTTCAGTAGCAAACATATAACTGGAATCCCAAAAGAAAAATAATTAGAAGATGAAGCATGAAAATGCAAAGAGAACAGATGCTGACGTTTTTGGAAGAATGTAAAATGAAAAAGGTAGAAGCCAGTGGTAAATAAATTAGGTCTGGTTTTAGTGTGAGGGTTTTCTATGTGTCCTTATTCTACTGAGATTCCAGAGGTAATATATGTGTCCAACTATATATATATATATATATATATATATATATATATACAGTTTCTTTCTTTGTGTTGCTGCAAGGCTTTTTATCTTGTCACACAAACCAAACATAAATGATGTTCAATTCTGAAGTAGTTTCTTTTGATGACATACTTTACCTAAACATCTTTGATCTGCAGTGGCTCTCTCTCTCTCTCTCTCTCTCTTCCTTGGCTATATACCTCTTGGGAAAAGAGATTGAGAAAACTTCTTGCCTTTTGCTCTTGGCTGTTTTGTTGTGATGTGCAACTTCAGGAAGCACATCACATGTCGTATGAATCCTGAAAGGACCCTTGGATTTGTACATGCATACAATGCTGCTCCTGTTTGCCAACTTGTTGTCCCCTTTCATTAATTAAAAAGAATGCAGCAAAGCCCTTCCTCCTGTCTTAGAAGTTCCCCCATGTTGTGCCTTAAATCCCTCCCATATCTACCATCCTTTTGATTGTCTCACAGCCTTGTCTCTCACAGGTTAAAAAGTCCTCAGATTTGGTTTTGATAGATGAAGATTTTGATGCTCCATGATTGAAATTGAGTGCTTATTGGCCCCACTCATGTCTTCCTCTTTGAACATTGTTGTATGCCCACTATAAGCACTGGTCATTTTCTCTATATCTTATCAGTTGATCAGTGTCTTCATCACAGGTTTTTGCTTCTCTTCAGTTCAATACAGAAGCATCTGAGCATGCATGACTAGAAAGAAGTGTGAAATGATGCATCGGTGGACACTTATTTGGTGTTTTTGCCCACGCTGTAAGAAAATGCAGTCAGATGATTAAAAAGTACAAATGAATTTATGTTGTTGCTTATCAGCTTTTAGATGGATTATCGGAGGACTTTTGAAACTTGGAATGGTATCATAGTGGAAGGTCTAAGTTTTACATCTGATGCTATGTAGTGTGTAGTTTTCATATAGATCATGGTAGCTTTTACCTCAAAAATGAGAGAAGAAAAAGAAAATGATAGTAGTAGCAGTAGAGGGAAGTAAAAATTCCTAGATTATATATCTCTCTTTCCTAATTTTTTTCTTCTCTGAATTTTGCAGGACACCTCATTATGCTAGTCCCTACTGTTCCTGTCTTATTAAGAAAGCTATTTTCAAAAACTAGTGCCGAAGGATTCAACACTCGCTAGCATCATCCAAATTGCTGCCTAAATTATTGATAGAGGACAAAGTTCAGAAGGACCTCGTTGATGTCACCTCAGAAGGAATCCAAATTAATGTCAGTGGGCTCCAATGCCGCAGTTCTTCCAAGTGAAATATGGATGAGATGTAAAAAGGAACAGTGGGCTTCTCAGTTCTTTCTTCTGACGCACACCTGCTGTCTTCTTTTACCAACCAAAAGCTGAGCGCAGAAGGCCACATGAAATGTTGCTGAAAGGGAGAAGAAGCTGTAACAGCCCCATTCCTCATCATTCTCACACATAGGATTAGCTTGTAAAGGCTAGGGATCTTGGGGAGAACTTAGGCCACCACTTTGTTTTTTATTCCATGGCTTTGGGGGGGGGGGGGGGGGGGGGGGGGGGGGGGAAGAAGGAAGGTGGAGTTAGTCTGGAATCCTTATTCCTAAAATCCCAGAGGCATCAACTCTCTCTACCTTCGATGGAGGACAAAAGGCCTTTGTGGCCATGCATCACTTTTTTTGTTTCTGAAAGCCAGTGCCCACCACAGATGGTGGTGACATTTGCTTTTGCTAAAGAGGCTGAGGTATGGAGGGGAGTGCAGCTGTGTTGCTCCAACAACACTTTGCTGGCTAAAGCAGATCCTGCAACGAGGGAAACACACCAAGAACTTTCTTACGCTTTCTTTATACCAAATAGTGCAACATGCTCCCCTACTGGAAAGCCCTTTATGGGCACTGAAACTGCTGCAGGAGTGGGGAAAGATAAACCAGAAGCTTGTTCACCACTCTTCTGAGAATTCCTGTAGGTGCGCAACATCCTCTCTCTCTCTCTCTTTTTTTTTTTTTTTTTTTTTTTTGAGTTTATAGACAACTTTTTTTTTTTTTAATGTCAAAAGCAATCGGAAAAGCCTATGGAATAATAGGATTTCTGCTTGTTCTTTTTTATACCTGGAAAATTAACATGGGTGATTGCTTTTGAGTGCTTTAGGATCATGAGGTTAGTGAGCAGAAGCTATAACAACTGGGAACTTTTAATACTCCATCGTTGCTGCTATGACCGACCCACTTCCGGTGAGGCCAATCAAAGCACACTCTTGAGTCTGTCAATTCCTATGATTCCATGTGATTGCAGAATTGGAGTAGAAACCAACAAAAACTAGAATTTGAAGTTAACATTTTGATACTGATAAATTATCTTGGACACCCATCCTTGATTTATGATACATGTTAGTGAACCGTATCCCGTGACCGAGGTGGTAGCATGGCTCGATTCGGTTTGAGTGTACAAGTTCGTCCATGTGGATCGTCGGGTGTAGCTGGTGCCTAGTTTGGTCGATAGGCCGCCTCATATAGGAGTTCCCTCTGCTCTTTGGTCCTGCATAAAGACCTAAGTTAGGGGGAGAGTTGAGGGGGATTTTGAGTTTCAGAAGTCTGACCTTTGGCTTTGGCCTAAAAGTCGGATTTTATATCTTTTACGCAGGGTCATCCGTACGTAGCCTTTTTAATGGTTGTCGCTTTCTCGGTCGGCTTGGTCTACACTCAATGTGGCATGAAGCGTATTGCTCGGTGTTATACTATATGTCGTTGTCCATGCGGTGTCGTCTCTCGTGATCTCGAGCGGCTTGTATGACTCGAGAAGTTGACGTCGTGTCGCATGATCTCGGGTGACCTGTATGGCTCGACATCATATCATGTGTTGTTGCTAGTGTGGTGTCGTCTCTTGCGATCCCGAGCGACTTGTATGGCTCGGGAAGTCGACGTGGCTTGGGATGTTGAGCCACGAGAGTGACTTCATAAATTGTTCTGTTGTGACATTCCAATCATCCCATAATAGATAATTTTGTCATGCTCGGGATAGGTTATATTGATATTTTTATGGGATAATATATCTAACTAAAACAAGAACAAAAAAACTTTCTTACATTCTTTTTGTAGTCTTCCGCAAGGGCCCATAATAAGATCTTTAGATAAGAGACTGACAAATACAATAAAACAATAAAAAAAAAGATGTCGAAAAAAAAAAAGAACATTTAAATGTTGAAATGATAGGTTTTGTGTTTTACCGAGTCCAAAATAATAAAAGAAAGAGAGAGGAAAAATTCTCCCAATAAATAAATAATAAGCATACTATATATACTAGATATAGTCGGTCCTCCATGGCCAACGTTTCCAGAAGACCACGTTAACATAGAAGCACTCATCGGGGGAACGAACACCTGCACTGGGACACGTCGACGGATGCCGACAACATTCTCCCGCGATCGCCTTGATGTGATCCGACGGTCGACAGTGGTCGTGGAAAACGAAACTTGCACGGTCGGGGCGTTGCCACGTTATAGTAACAATAATAATAATAATAATAATAAGATGGAGAGAGAGAGAGAGAGAGAGGGGGGGGAGATGTTAACCAAGTAGAAACCGAAGGGTGGATGCTTGTGATCCCAACAGTGGTTAGTGTGAGATACGTACCGCCACCTTCACCTCCACTTGTCCGGGATTCAGAAGTTGGAAAGAGCACCACTCCGTCCGTCCCTTTCCGTGCCACCCCCTCTCCGTCCCTCTCTCACCGTCGTTGAGCCCAGAGGGAAACTGTAGAAAGAGGAACCTCTCCTGCATCATCATCTAAGCCAGGTTTGATGCATTATCCAATTCACTGTTCCACCACTTGCAATGATGCTAGCCTACCCCTCTCTCTCTCTCTCTCTCTCTCTCTCTCTCTCTCTCTCTCTCTCTCTCTCTGGGTCTATATCTACCCTCGTCCCTACCTCCATGTCAACTTACGTCCCCTACTCTCTCTCTCTCTTCCCATCCTATTCAATGCTCAATGATTGAGACCATGCAAGGCAATTTGATGGCCGGGAAGACCACATAGGCCCTCTGTTCCTGGCGTTGCAGTCCTGTGTGTCTTCGGCTCTCGAGATTTCTGCTTGGTGTTACCCTCGGGTTCATCACCTACCTACTTGTCCACTTGTTTTGCTACCCTCTTTTGAGATCCCACTGTTGCTCGATTCCATGGAACTCACACGGCTGTGATCTCTCTCTCTCTCTCTCTCTCTCTCTTTTCTGGGTTCTTGGAGCGTGGGAGTCTCTCTGTGTCTTCTTCTACTACCTTTGCCTGCGGTTTGCTCTTCCTCTTCTCTGGGAATCGACCGCTTTGCGTCGCCTTGCTCTTCTCGTCTTACCAGGAAAAGCCTCTTCGTGGATCGAGCTGGAAGAAGGGCGAGGAGAGAAGGCACCCCTGCTTCGATGGAATGAGACTACAAGATGCCTCCGTGGGACTTGGCAGAGCTGGAGCAGAGTGCGGAGCCCAGCATGGGCGCAGTGGTCGGGCCAAGCTGCAACCTTGGAAGAAGCCACGCTGAGGGAGCGGCCTGCTCCGTCGATCTGAAGCTCGGGGGCTCACCGGAGAAATGGAAGAGCCAATCCAAGACGACGACGACGACGACGACGGCGGTGGCGGTGTCGTCCTCCAGCCCATCGAAGAGGGCTCGAGCTCCGGGCGCCGGGAGCCACAACGCGGCGTGCTCGGTCGACGGCTGCAACTCTGATCTCAGAAGCTGCAGGGAGTATCACCGGCGCCACAAAGTCTGCGAAATCCACTCCAAGACTCCGATCGTCATGGTGGGCGGCGTGGAGCAGCGCTTCTGTCAGCAGTGCAGCAGGTACTAATCTAATGCTATATGGTAAAGCTCTCTCTCACTACATGCTTTGTTTCCTCATGGCCGACCCGGTCATCTTCTCGCCTCCGCTTCTGTGTGATGGTTAGAAGCATCAGCTTGTTTTCTTCTTTGGCTGCACATCTTTTAATTTGAGCAGTCTCCATAAGCTGCATCCCATGATTTCAAAGCTTCATGGAGCAGAGTTGCATGCTCTGGTCTTTTGTTTCTCTTCCTCTCCTACTTTCTGTTCTCTCACCTTATTTTCTAATCAATTCCCGCAAATCAACTCTGCATCTTTCATTTGGTGTTGCTCTATTTTGTCCAGATGTAGCTGACATAGGTCCACAACTCATTGCTTTTCCATTCTGAAGACCACTCTTCTCTCTTTTGGATTCTTCTTCTTCTTCTTCTTCTTCTTCTTTTACTTTGTTCCATTTGCTTATGGGGATTGTTCTTGTTTCCCTGTTGTTTCATCTTTCTGATTCCAGCAGTATGCTTTGCTCCTGATTTCTCTCTCTCTCTCTCTCTCTCTCTCTCTCTCCCTATATATATATATATATATATATATATATATATATAGTTCATCTTTTAGTAAATTTTTATTGATTTCAGCTCAGTAATCAACCTTGAGTCCAAGTATCCAACTTGAACATCTCAAGCTGTTCCAATGAAACATAACTTGATGCTATTTCTCTGTTGTGGAAATTGATTTCAGACATCTATACCTTGTTTCAGCATAAGCTTTGTCAAAGAAGTCATTCAGAAGTAGTATATGTCTCTCTTTGAGCAACTTTTGCCTGATGATGCTCATACTGCATGCAGCACTACAAAAAAAAAAAAACTCAACAAGGATAGGTCCTGACCTCCTTTCCATTCCATTTCTTCTTTGCTTTTTTGGCAAGCAGAATCAACTTAACTTCTTCTTCTTCCTTGAGTTTATGAATCTATCACTTGCTCTGGATTCTTTGGAGCAAAATAGGATCATAAAAGGGGGGAAAAATAGCATTCATTCAAATTTCAATCGTGACTCCATTGTCTTTCTTCTTCGTCCCGTCTCACTCATATAGTATCAGAATACTTCATCCACAAAAAAACCATTCCAATTCTTGTTCTTCATCTGTTTGATTGATTCCGTTTCCTCGCCGTCGGCACCACACGATCGGTGGGTTGATGATGCAAACAGGTTTCACTTGCTGATAGAGTTCGATGAGGTCAAACGAAGCTGCAGGAAACGCCTCGATGGACACAACCGGCGCAGAAGGAAGCCTCCACCAGAATCAGCTAATCCTGCTAACCTGTTTCCGATTCAACAAGGTATGAAACTTTCTTAGATTTCTCCACATTTTGGTCAACAACAAGACACCTGTTTTCTGAATCATTTTACCGGCCGGCTGTTTGGGAATCGGAGCACAGAACACGCACTGATGCCTTAATTATTAGGGTTCTAAAGGCATAGCTTGGGATGCAGGGACCAGGTTCTCAACATGTGCACACATATCCCAAGCTCCTCCGACAGAGCCCAACTGGTCTGCCATTGTTAAAGCCGAGAAAGATGCACTGTACACCCGTCACACCCCGCTGCGTCTCGTCGACGGCCAGCAACACTTTCCTGGATCCTTTTCTTGCAGCTATAAAGAAAGGAAGCAGTTCCCTTTCTTACAAGACGGCAAAGCTGTCTTCAGCAGAACGGCCGTAGAGGCATCAATGTGTCAGCCACTCCTCAACACCGTTCCCTCGGTAGAAAGCAGCGGCGGCAAGCTTTTCTCCGATGGGTTAACCCAAGCTCTCAACTCCGAGTGTGCTCTCTCTCTTCTGTCATCACCAGCTCAAGCTTCAAGCATTAGCGTTGACCACATGTTGCCTGCCAATAGGATTCCAGTGGGTCAGCCACTCGTTCCAACTCTTCAGTACTGCGGTCTCCACCCCTCCTATTCTGGTTCTCCAGCTTCAGGCGATGTCTTGCCAACGGACTTCTCTTGTTCAGGGGTTGAGGATGGGCAAGTAGGTGGAGTTCTGGTTTCTGATACCGATGCTGATCTCCATTGCCAGTGCCAGGGAATGTTTCAGATTGGTGGCGAGGGAGCCTCCCCATCTCTACACTTTTCTTGGCAGTAGTACTACTCCCTGCTGTAGATAGTATTAGTTCCTCGAGGGTTTGTACCGATTAAAACTTCTTTGTTCTGCTCTATCCAAGCATTGACGTTCTTCCTCACTTCAACATCTTTCTTTCCTCATGACAGCAATGGCAGTTTTTGATGTTTCTTCTTTTTTGGTGTTGGCTTTGAAGGCCAATATCCAAGCTCCCTCTTTCCTTTTTTTTTCTTTTTTGCTCCTTTATTGTCTCATTTTGGTATTTAAATTTCATATATATATATATATATATATATATATATATATATATATATCCAAATGCATCTTTTCTGGTATAGAAAATGTATTATTTGATAGACTTTTTTATGGATAGCATGCTGTTTCTAGAGTTCTGCCCTCTGCTTTTAAGTTTTCAAGTTGAACCATAGTTAATGGTCTGATTTATAGCTGATGTATTCACATATGTATCAATCTGAATCCCAAGTCATCATGATCTGATGAGGAACACAGTATTCAAAACATACCCAATCCCTTTCCCCCCTCATCAACCTCTGCTATGATTGTCCAGATACTGGTAGAATTCATCTTCCAGTGATTCCTCAGGCATCCAATTTTTTTTTTTTTTTTTTTGAATAGCTGCTTGAAAGATGATATTTACCATGGAAAGCACATCCCTCAATTCTGAAGTTAAATAAGCAAACGCAGGTGCTGAGAATTATTCAAAACTAGATCTGAAACAATCAAATTCCACAAGGTCAGCAGGTGAGAGGACCAACATCAGCTCTCTACAAAAAAAAAATGGTCAATCTTGAAAAGGTAGGAGATCAGGAAACAGTGTGTAGTACATGCCCAAGCTATTTCCTTCTATTATTTCAAGAACCAAAGAGAGTTGAAGGTTTAGCTACTGAAACAAACAATAGAAAAAGGAAGGCCAATTCATCCATCATCAGAGAACAACACTAACATTCATTGTTATGCATTCACCAGTGGGGCGGGGCGGGGCGGACCGGAAATCAAACTATCCCAAGTCTTTGATGACAACAGAATACACATCTAGTTTTTTTTTTCTTCTTTTTTTGCCACTGCTTATTGTACCTCCAGCGCCAACTAGACACTCTTCTTTCAAATAGAAATGTTGAGGGCAATTTTCATCTTCTCCACCTCTAAATAAACTGTGGAATACGGAAGAAACTCGGAGAAATGGCTCTGCATCAGATCATTAATGGCCACAGCTAGTTTTGGAATATCTAGTATTTCTTCGTGGGTCAGCTTTCGAACAAAACGAGCTGGGTTGCCAGCCCAAAGCTCGCCGGTTGGGATTCGACGACCGGGGGGAAGCACAGACCCGGCTTCAAGTATTGAATTGGTCTCGACCAGTGAGCCCTCCATGAGAATGGAGTGCTGACCAATTATACATTCCGGCTCAATTGTGCATGACCGAAGGAGACTGTAAGCACCAACAGTGACATATCTCTCGATGGATGTTTCAGCAGGAAGTCCTGACACAGAAACATGCTGGAGATGGGATTTCCATAAAAAACGTCAACCAATTCAACAATAAAGCAGAACCAGGATGAAGGCAACATAACAATGAACTGAAATCTGCATTCGATTGCCTCATTTCAAGAGAAACTAATAGTGATTTAGATTCTGCCAATCAAACATATGCAGGGATTTGCGAGATGTTTGCAATGTCCTTAACATTGTCGATTGAGGTATATCCACCAAATATACACTAGACCAGTATATACACCTCTTGGATCTTAATCTGATGAACACCCAGTCTGCAATGTGGGCTGAATTGATTTATATTTTCTATTCAATAAATTTAATTAGTTATGGAAGTTGGGTGCCATACAACGACATGTCATATATTTTTAATTTACTTTCCTAAATTGGTCAGGGAAAGGAAAAAGGAAGTCAAACAAAACAATGGAAGAGGTCAAAAATTAGGCTTGAATGAGTATTCTAGAGCTTGATTGAAGATTTCATCCACACAAACAGAAAATTGCCTGAAGAATCTACAAATAAGAAAGTCTATGCCAACCAAATATTTTGACAAAAAGGAAGATTATCTCATGAGAAAAGTGTTGAAACAAATCACCCTAAAAGAAACGTAAGATAATTTAACTAGGCTTGAACTCATGTCAAATTTTCTTACTGCAACAATAGCAATGTCCATAGTTATTTGAGCCTAGCTCCTGTATGGAGCTCATCCTATTCGAGCCTTTAAACAACAAAGCAAAATTTGTTAATAAGACAAATGACCATAGACGGGACCTATCATGCAAACCATTGAAGTATTACTACAATCAACTATAACAAGCCTTTGTTCCAGTATCTTGGGTCAGATACATGAATCCTTTGCCACTTGTCTCTCTCCTATACCAAATGTTATCATTTTTTTTCTGATTGAATCCTCTCTAGTCTTCTCGCTTATCCTACTGACAAGCTTGAATCAACCTTGCCTAACCTTATATTCCAGAATGCAGATCTTGTACAAACATCACAGAACCACCTTATGCAATTTCATTTTTCTTATCCTTAACTCTTCTATGTCATGCTAAATGCAACTTACCTGAGAGAAAGGATTTGGCTTTCTTTCATGCTTAGCCTCTGTCACAAAACAACAACATATAGTCCTACTTTGACCTTCGATCTTGGATGTTCAGATACCTTTGCCTTAGTCTCTTCATAGCACTAAGGTCAATACTTTAGTTCATTACCAGTGGCCAAACTTCCATGTACAGATCTTTTCTCAGGCAACATAGTCCCCAGCATCTCACTTATCAATCATAGATGGCCCTTGCAACTGCTGGTCAGGTTATCAAGCCATGTTTTAATACTTCAAACTTCAAACTGAACTGTTGCAACCTCAAATACATAATTTCCTTCTCTTACAGCACTAATTTTCTCAATTTTCTTCATTGGAAACAACCAACAGGATGTGACAATGAAAGGTAAGATTTGCTTTCATGCGATTTTTGTAACACAAGACGTCTACAAACCTAAAGCTTTTCTTCACCAAAATCCATCTTTCATTTAAGCAAGAAATTATTAGACTTCACAAACTATTATCATCATCTGATCCATTATTTTTAAGTATACACAAAACTATCCATGATGTGCATCCACAGGCCAATTACAACAAATATTTATGCCCACCAACACAAACCAGTGAGGCACAAAAGACCTTAAATTAGAAGAATTCCACCTTGATTATGGTTCTCAAACATGCTCAAGAGACCTTTGTTAGATTACAGCAAGGGGTTAACTAGAGACCTGAAAGTGCCAGAAGTCAGTATATCTGGGGGAGAGAGAACATATATATAGTTACATATACATATGTGATCTCTTTGTAAAAAAGGGTGGCCTATACATGAGGCTCCTGGCTCCCTCAATAAAAGATACGAAAAGGGTCAAGGAGTGCAGTCCTAGCTCTGCGAGCATATAGTCTGTCTTGATCACCAAAAGTTGCAAAAAAGACGATCTTAACGTAGCACCAAACATGCTTACATGATTAACAGAAAAATGATGAAGGAAAAGGATGGTGAAGTGCACAAGATTACCACAAACACAGGGTTTAGGAAGGGTCAATATATACAACTTTGGCATTGTAGGTGAAAAGAAACCCTATCATGTATGTTGCAAAATAGAAATTGAGGCATGACACCAAGGCTTGCCCTCAATAATATGTAAAGTGATCAGATAATTTTAGTTAGTTTCCAGAAGGTAGAATTTGGAAAACTTTGATTCTATAATGTCATATAGATTAATCAACCATTAATAGATGCTACCAATATAGATTAATCTAGGAGAACCCTCAGTTAAGTAAATGAAAGTAATATCTGAAATCTATAACCAGAAACCTTCATGTTATTTAAAGAGATGTATAAAGTTCCTCATTTAGCAACACACCTTTGAGCCCAATAAACATATTGTTGATGATTGTTCAGGGTGCAAAAAAGAAATTTCAAAATAGATCGCCTGGTTCAATTGGATATTCATATCCAATGTTAATTATACTTCACAAATCTAGCAGACCCACACCTAAGTTGTTGACTATTCCAAAACCCAACATAGAACAAATAGTCAAAAAACATCATCTCACCAACATCTGGAACCAAACTTTTCTAAATCGATGTTATAGATCTCCACGGTCGTGATGCATTCTAATAATAGCCCCCAAAAAAAAATCATCCGTTACGGGCAGAATTGCTTCCTAATTGGTGAAGAAATGAAACAATCATAGAGCATATGTCATCAACTCCGATAAAGCTCCACACAGTCGAAAGGATCAAACCTAAAAGTAATCAATCAGATAAGACAGACGGCATATTTAGATCGGGGGAATTAGGGGACCTGTGGGAGACTTCCAGGCAGCGTGGAGAACGCAGCGCTCCTGGACGTTGGAGCAGAAACCGACGGTGATCTTGTTCAGGTCGCCGCGGAGAACGGCGCCGTTCCAGACGGAGGCGCCGTCGCAGACGGTGACCTGCCCGGCAAGGACGACGTTGGGGGCCACGTATGCATCGACGGCAATCGTGGGGACCCACTGCCCCAGGGGAATGATCCGCCGCTGCCCCCTGTAGTCCCACTTCACGCGATCCGACGCCGTCTGCGGCGGAGGCGCCACTGCCGCCGCCTCCGCTGCGGTAGCCTCCGCGGAGAGAAGGCGGTGGAGCGGGATAAGGCGAGATCGAACGGCTAGGGTTCTTCGCGAGAGACGAGCGAGAGCCGCCGCCATTTCCAAGTCGTTCCACCGCAAGAGAGGAGAGAGAGGAGCGGAGAGGGGGGAGGCAAAGGCGGAGCAAGGAATAGCGCTCGTGTGAGGTGTAGAAGTGACGGGCTCCACACGTGCGTCATTTGAGCCGGACCGGTTTGATCGGCCCATTTTCTTTTTAATTGAAATGGGTGTGTCCATGGGCCGGCCCATTTACTGAATTCTCCCCGTCATCACCACCGCCGAGACGCCCATCATTTAAGAAGCCGATCCTGCAATTACCACCGCCTCTTCTTTGCACGTCGTCTCTCTTCACTGACGCCTGATATCCTAACCCTAACCAGCGGTCTCTCCTCGTCCCTTCCGATCTCGCCCGCCAATGGGGTCGGTCCTTTCGTCAGCAGCCAGTTTCTCGTCCCCATTGGACTCCCCGCCACAGCCCGGACGATGGCATTCTCCCGGACCCTCGATTTATCCAGTCTCATGAACCTCTTCGCTGACTTGATGACGTCGCAGCCCTGGCCCGATCTCAAGCAGTTGTTCGAGTTCTAGATCCGCTCACTGGACGCCTCCGGCAAGCCTAATAAGCCCGACGTCCATCTCTTCAATCACTACCTCAGGGCTAATCTGATGATGGGGAGCTGTTGGATCTTGTCGCTCAGATGCCCAACACGGCATCATATAACTTGGTGCTGAAGGCTATGTTTCAGGCGTAGGAGAGTGAGGCAGCGGAGAAGTTGGTTGACCGGTAATATATATTTTTTTGGGATAAAAATGCATGGTATTCTTCATTTTGTAATCATTTTTTGGGCAGTTCATTATTTTGTTAGGTCAGTTACATATTAAGTTTGGGTGGTTGATTCTAACAATGTAGATAAGTTGATAGAGAAACTTATGCATCTGCATAAGAAGTAATCTAAAAGGAAATGCCCGCCTCAGCAATAAATGGCCTATGAATTGGACATGGAAATTAAAAGTGATCATTGTTTGGCGTCCTATTGAAGAAAATGAGCCAGAGCTTATGTTTCCATCGGCAACGATTTGAACTTTAGATTTTTTCAATCTTCTTAACCAAGTTCAATTCCTCTTGTATGGTGCAACTAGACAATATTGAAATGCAGAGCATTTATGTTATAACATGTGGGGAAATTTTGGGATATTTAGACTGATGTACTGATATAAATTGATTCATCAGATTTGTAAATACAGAAAACAGATTGTATACTGTGGAGCCTGATCTTTAAACTTGGTAGCAAAGCTAATACTGTTGGTAAACCTTTTGCGGCAGTAAAGATACAGGTTTTCTATCTGTCTCTTCTCTCTATCTCTATTTTCTTATATCTTGTGACTGCATCCCTTAGTTCTACTTATATCTTGTCCCCACTAATCTCTTGGGGTATTGCACATGACAGACAAACAGACACAACCAAGGCCCTCATCATATGTGTAAATTTACTGATGGAGGTCCATACTTACAATCCTATGTAGTATAATGTTGTCACTATATCAATGAGAATTGGCAACTAGGTACAATTTGGGTCTTGATGGTTAAATTGGGAACTGATGTGACTCATTACAAGCTTGTAGGGATGTTTTTTAAATATTGAAATGGCAGGTAATTGTTCCATTGTCAATATCATATTTACTAATGCATTTGTATCTGCATTCTTAAGCTTTTTATATTCAGCAGGTGACCTGTTAACTTCTGACAGCAGAAATTGAATTTAGATCTTGCCATTTTTTTTGTAGCATGTAAATTTAATCCTTTGAAATTATTGTTTATTGATTGACTTCAGGATGCTGCAAACCCGCACTATGCCAGATGATGAATCATACGATTTGGTTGTAGGCCTTTTAATCCTATGAATGAGATAGATTCTGCCTTCAAGTATATCGATTTTACAATAAAGTCTGGTTATATGATATCAACAAATGTCTTTATGGATTGTGTACGGAGTTGTCTGAATGCTGGAAAGCTGGACATTCTGGCATCCATCATAGAGAAATGCAAGGTATTGACCAAGTTTTCCAAATATGTCTAATTAGTTATGTTCTGTCACTTATGGCCATTGACTGCCATAGTTTATACTGTTGCATTTTGGAGTCCCGATCCTTATCTTTCACAATGTAAAATAACATTTAATTGTTTCTGTTTTATCTTCATCTTTGGTTTTTATAATTTTGTTTTGGTTTTTCCTTCAGACAACAGATCAAAACAAAGCCTTATGCCCAAGCTAGAATTTGTGTAATTATATTGCACATGGTGCTTTGCAAGCAGATCATAGCAAATCGGTTTTCTCCTAGGAATTTCTGTCTCGATGGATTGCTCGTGGTGAAAACACTAGACCACCGGTACTTCTTTCAGTAGAGGAAGGCTTAGTTGTGGCACTGCACGTGTCGGACAACTCTACCGTTTTAGATGCTGCTTGGTCAATCTTGTGACGATCATTGCATCAAAAAAAGGCCCCAAGTCCAGAGACTTACCTTGCAAAGATATATGCACATGCATCACTAGGACAACTACAACATGCTGTTGCTACCCTCAATGAATTCGAAACTGTGTATGAGAATTCTGAAGTTGATCAGGAGCTCTTCTCTCCTTTTACATCTTTATACCCACTGGTTGTTGCTTGCTGCAAGAATGGCTTCTCAACTTTGAATTCAGTATGGCCGCAACTTATTTTAAATCAAATACCGTGCCCTTACATGTGGCATACATTTCACAAAGCAAGCATAATTATTTAATATGTACTGCTGGTACGCAATAGTTCATGATCTGGTGAGCCAGTAAGTCCGTAAGTTACACCTGAATAGAAAGGTTTCACTGTCTTGGTTCTGGCATTACTAGATTTATCTTCATCTTACAATTGAGTTGAGTTATATGGTGGTTTTCATCGAGTACTATGGCATTACAACTTTTGTCTTCATCTAACCATTGAGTTGAGTTATATTATGGTTTTCACTGGGGATTACAAAATTACATCTTTTGTCTTGATCTTACTATTGAGTTTTGGCCAACTGATTTAATTTAGTTTGTAGGCCATCAAAATTATATACTCTTAAAACATTAGTCATGCAATGCATACTGTTATTATTGGCAACAGTAGACGACCTTCTTGTTGTTCCTGAAAATACCATTCAGGTAGGTGTACATTCAGTTGGGAGAATTTGAGCCGTGCAGACCCCCTTTACAAGTCTGTTGCTGCTCTCAACTGTGTTATCTTAGGCCGTGCAAATATATGGGATCTTGTTCGAGCATATGAGACTTTTGAGGCCATCAGTGAAAAGATCGGAAGGACACCTGATGTTCATTCTTATAATGCTTTGATGTGTGCACTTGGAATCTTTTGATTCCTTTGTGATTGTCATTGTTCCTCTTTTATGTTTGAGGAAATTAAGAAATGTTCATTTGGCAGACCACTGAAGTTTGCAAAGTTGGGCGTGAAACCAAATGCAGCAACATATTCATTGCTTGTTGATGCTCAAATTGTCATTCGAGATTCAAAAGCCAATCTGTCAGTAATCGGTGATATGGTGTGACCCATCTTTTCATACTCTACTGACTGTTCTGTGTTAATTTGTACTTCAATAAGGTAATGACAATTTGGTCTTTGGATTATTGCTTATCTTTCAGGTTGAGGCAGGTTTACTCCTTCAAAGGAAACACTGAAAAAGGTCCAAAGATGCTATTCACGAGAATTATATTTTGATGGTGATTTAGGGTACAATCTCTTGCTCAAAGATTCAAGTATAAAATGGGTGGTGAATTGCATAGGGAGATGCTTATCCTTCACTCTTCCAGATCTAGAATCATGCAGTGGTTGCTTGAGCAGTTTATGTCAGCATCAACTTCATAAGCTTAATCTTTCTATACTCATCTTTGTTGCTGGCAGATCTTTTGTGACAGCTGCTTGTGTATTAGCTCAAGTGCAGAATTATAACTTGCATTTCTTTTGAATTTACCAGGTTACTCTCTGGGCACATTTCTTGGCTGGTTGAGGAAAAGACAGCATGTAAATTTCTTGCTTGTAATTTATTTTTACTGAAAAGGGAAAAAGTGGGATCATCAACCAGCTTGTTATCAATATGTTTCCTTCATTCGATTCCCTTTCAACTTTAATAAGCTTTATTGTCTCATAATAAGGTTTTTAACTTGCAGGATCATATTGGAGTTAGCCGCACTTTGTTTTCCTTTTATTTTTATGGATTTAGACAAATCCATTTTTATTTAAATCATCAATCACCATGTGAGAGAGATGGTGCATCAGAAGCAAATAGATTGAACTTGGTCAGAGAACTCTCAGCTTATTGTCATAGCTTGTTACAATGCCTTTAGTTGGATGGGCGTCTATCACTGCCTCGGTAAATGGGCCCAGTTGGTGCTGGTGGATCACAATGAGCTGCTTTCTTTCTTCCCTATTGTAGCTCAATGGGGAGAGCCCAAGCCGAAAAAGAAAAGGTATTCTAACTTATCACAAACTTAATTTGGATTTTTATTTTCTATGCATAGCCATTCTAAACTTGGTCAGTGGTTATTTTAATTTGATTCAAGTGAATTAGGTAGGCATAAATTCAACTTCTTGACCTCAGAAGTAATTATCTATTTAGTTCTTCAATTAAAAAAATCGGGGTTATTAATTGTTATTTCATTTGATGCCCAATTATTAACGGACATTATGTAAGTTTTAATTTCATTACCAAATGTAGCACGCTGTTTATGTAACTGGGCAAATGGGGAACTCCAATGACCCAAATCCTCATGAGAAAGCCCTGGTAGCAATCTCAATAACTTCCTGCATTCCAAAAGGACAGGTTCGGTCACTTTCCAATTATGCCGTAATTAGAACTTTACCAACTCCCTCTTTCATTTGGAAATGTCAACCTTTGAGGATCTCATTTCTCATGATTGACTGCTGACAGCTGCCACCGCCAAGAAAATGAATTGAGTCCACTGTGTTGCTTTTGGAACGGCAATTGAAGGTGGAAGGGAGAGTGTACTCTTACTCATTCCACCACAAGCGGTCTCTCCGAGGCACACTTCACTGTCTCGTTGGTAAGTGACTCATTCCCTTTCCCAACAATAAACTACATATGCCAAGTGATCTTATAGCATCTCTCTCCTGTCTCCACAGTACACAAAAAGACAAGGATCTCTTGAGGTAATCCAGGAACATTCCAACGAGGGGATGTTGATGGGAACAGAGCCATGCGGAGGAGCGTGACGTGATACGAACTAAATGCTTCCACTGGCTGCAGAATTCATGGGGACACGCTGTGCTTCCTCTTGTCAGCTGCTTGGCAACAGGTCTTGGCCACCACAGCAACCTTGAAACTGGGATTCGGATATGGTTATGAGTTTGAGGTTTGTTTTCTTATGCTCTACTTAACAGGACGCAGCTTTCTATGTTGATGTGCCTCTCTTGCTTTGGGACTCTTTGGGACGCAAGGACCAGTAATGTTGGGCCACTATTTAAGTGCTTTTTTTGGGGACGCCCAGAATCCCATTACCCAATGAGAAAAAAAGTGTGTGCATCAATTTTGCAAGTGTTTTGTTTCATATAGCCTTGCTTTATATATATAGCTTCATCATGCATGCCTTTATCCAATCAACAACATTGCTTCTTGGTTTTTGCTATGTTGTCATGCCCAAAGCAAAAAAGTAGGTGCACTAAATAAATCTTAGCTAATTTTTTTTCTCGTGCAAAGTCAACATGATTTTTGACCTTTTTGTCTGATAGACAGTCTACCTTTTAATTGCTTTAGTGGGGAGGAGAATAATGGAATGTATATATTATTTTCATGAAACAAAAACGAAATCTGTCATCCTACAAAGCACACGGATTCATAAGATCTGGTAGAATTAAGTTAGATTTGAATTTATAAATTTACAAATAGTACCTATCGATACATCCAGTTTTAGGTTCTAATAAGGTTGGTTTCTCATATATTAGTCTTCATCACATTTAGATGCTTAATTTTAAATCCCTTCTGGATTTTATGATATTTATGTTTTATAATATTTCCCCCCTCCTATGATGGTTTTTAGAAATTTGCTCGGAGCAATTGTTACATTTTTTATTTAAAAATTTGCAATATTTATCAATCAGCATACAAGTATATGCAATTTACATAATTCATAATAATTAACATCACCCAATCAAATAAATCAATTGTTTTCTCTGTAACAAAATAACATCTGACTGAAGCAGTTCGAGTCGTCGAAAAATATTTTTATTTTATTTTTAATCAAATTTCCCCAAATTCCTGACAATTTTTTCGATTTTTCGATAGTTTAATATGCGTCCACATTTATCTCTCGCAGGTTCGACATGTGTCAAGTTCCGATTGGTCCCCTCGGATGAACGCATAGGGAAGCTAATGCCAGAGACCGGCTCTCCTTTCGAGGTCTCCGGCTCGGTCATGAGTCGGCTCGTAATCCGAACCATTGCCTTGGACCCGAGCCGACGTCTTCACCCGTTGAATTTTTCGCCACACCTCTCTCTCTCTCTCTCTCTCTAACTTTATCTTCTGACGCAAATAAACCACCTCACTTGCAAGAGAGAGAGAGAGAGAGAGAGAGAGAGAGCGAGAGATCGCCTCCCCATTCCTTGCGGAACCCTAACTCCGAGTCCCGATTGGAGCACGGAACAACCATAACTCTGTTTTGGACACGACCGAGCGAGCCCACCGCCATTTCTGCTCGCCCCCGCCTCCGTCTAACCGCGTTAGGTCGAAGCACCCGAGAGGGAGATTCCCGATTTTCCCGCCAGCGAGTCGGTTTTCGCCGGCGCCCGCGGACCCATCCGTCCGTCGATCTGTTTCTCTGCGCTGCTGTAGGTGCTGGATTTTTCCTTATTATTAGGTTTGGACTTATCGGTCGAAATGGGAAAGTCCGCGCAGTCGTCGTTGATTTGGGGAGGGATGTGGAGGGTAGCTTTGGTGGGTCTTTTCTTAGTAAGAGTCGAGACTTGGTTTGGGGTGTCTGGAGTTGGGTCGATGCGGAGCTGCCGTTCTAGAATTTTTTTGGTGGGTCTTTGGTTGTCTACCTCTTCCAATGGTTTCTGGTTGAGTGAGAAAGAAGCCTTCAGTTTTCGTAGTTAGATTCAGAATTTATTGCAATTTAGGTTTTCTTATGTTGTTTAGCTTCCTCTTGTTTGTGCTCATGCGGTTGTTGGTGTTGTCATGCAGCTATGCTACTGCAAAAGCTAAATGTTATTGCTGCAGTAAAGTCGTCAATCGCCTAGGTTACTTTTCATTGTCAGTGTTATCCGAGTTATTAGTTTCCAGATTGAGATACGATTAGATATACATCGTTCCCAGTGTGGTTCTAGTTAAGCCAATGGAAGTTAAAAATTTTATTCACGGATTTCCTGTATACTGGTATGTCAGTCCACCGTTATAGAGATCTTCATCCCTAGAATTAAGGAGTGAAGAGGATTCGTGATTAATGTACACCTTCCAACCATGAAGCTTGAGAACCGGCTTTTGGAACTCACTTTTCATCTTTGGGTGAAGTGTTAGTTCATGATTAACCACTTCCCTAGATGTTTTATAATTTGGTAAATAGGAGCAAGCATAATAAAAGTTCTTCAAAAAAAAATTTGTGGTCAGCAGATGGAAGTCATTTTAATTGAGTCTGCCTGGTAGCCATATGCTATTCTTTCCCAGGAAGGCTGGTGCCCATAATCTTGCTTGGATGGAATTAAATGATGACATTGTTTTTTCTTTTTTTGCAAGAAAGTACATGACTTTGGTTCTTATCGTATTCTTGCAACCTCACTAGCTTTAAGCACGAAATTAAGCTATAAATATTTTAGAAGTGATGTGCATTTTGCTTGCCGAGTTTCTTCTTTTATGTTGGTTATCTTTTTTATGACTCCTTTGGTTCCTGATTCATGTTTGCGTATTGGTTTATTTCACAGGGTGGATTATCTTTGAAGGGTTTATTTACAAGGAACTGATTGTGATATTCCGAAATTGCTTTTGATTTCTGAGGAGTTAAATGCAGAATATCAGAGAAATTATGTTATAAGTCCTAGTCAGTGCAGACTGGTTTTTATGCTAGGAGTGGAGATTCCGAGAAGGTGCAGAATTTTCTTGAGAGGATATCACAAGAAGTTCAAAGGTGGCCAGTTATGTTGAATTGTGCCATTGGTCAACAAAATGTTGTGAAATTTCAGTCTCAAAGTTCCAACTGCTTTTTTCTCAGGTACATGTCTGTTCTTTTATTGAATTTGCCTCCCAAAGTACGCAATTTGACGCCCCTTTATATTTATTTCCAAAATTATAAATACACTGTTAATTTCAACTTGACACTAATTTGATATATTTTTATAGGAAGGCATGCAAATCAGAACAGTAGGAAATCAACAAGGTGCCTGATTACAATATCAGTTGTCTGCTCTTTAGGAAATTTGATTGCTAAGATTATTTGGGTGGAGACTCGAGAAGGAAAAGCAGTTGCTCATCCTCAAAATTGTGTTTTGGCATTAGACTTGGTCTTTTACCAAGTGTTGCTTGAAGTTGCTTTGTAATCGACACTCATGTTTATGATTTTTTATGGATATTGGAGTATCCAATAAAAGCTGTCCTGTCCTGTAGAAGGTTCAGAAGCAGGAAGCCATTGGATTTTTGTTGATATTGAGCTTTTGGTATTTAATCCATGCTCATTAGTAGTTAGCTCCTTTAGTAATGCTTCCTTGTCCAAGGCATGAACAATATGCAGTACTGGCAACGGCAGTTGATGTGCAAGCAGCTTCAAGAGCTTCAGAGACAGCAGCAACTTCAGCAGCTAGATAAGGGAGCAAGGAATCCGAGTTCACATAACCAGTTATCTGCTGTAGCAAAACCTGCAATAGGAAATCAGCCGCCTGCTACTTTACATGAAAAGCCAGTCAATGATGCATATAACTACATGTGGCCAAATGATTTTGTTGGAGGCATGCACAACCTACCTAATAATTCTCTGATATTTACTGCTGGCAACACTAACTGGGCGCAGTCCAATATCTCTCCTGTGGTGCACAATCTAGTAAATGGGGTTGTTTTATCAGATTGTCAAAGTGACACAATGAGATCTGTGGGATTTATGTCACGACAGATTGATCAAACCTATCATGGCATTCCTGTTTCAGGCACCAGCATTGTTAATCAGTATTCTCACCTGGGAATATCTAAGAATTGCCATGATTTAGTGACTGAGGCAGATGCAACACATGCAAAGACATCATATACATCTAGAGCTTTTCAAACTGATCAGCAATCGACTGCACAAGTTTGCTTACAAGATAAGACTTTGGCTACTACACACAATTTCAAGGGGAAACATTTCTTTGGAAATTCACCAGTACAAGATTTGGGTAATGATGTCACATCAGTAAGCTTTCGACCAACAAACAATCTGCAGCACAGTGTTCATTTTCAGGAATTTCATGGTAGGCAAGAACAAGATTCATCTGTTAATTTGCAGGAAAAGCCAATATCACAGGTAGGAACTTATAGTGGTGTTGCTAGTCTAGATCCTATAGAAGAGAAGCTTTTGTTTGGAACTGATGATGATAACTGTGGATTTTCATTTGGTGGGAGTCTAATATCTAGCATGGGTGTAGATATGCATGGCCATTCTTTGGAAAATGATCATTTTGTTCCTTTCCCTTCTATCCAAAGTGGGAGCTGGAGTGCTCTTATGCAAGATGCTGTACAAGCTTCTAGTAGTAACAACAGGCTCCAGGAAGAGTGGATTGGCTTGAATTCTCAAAAATCGGAGCAACTGATGGTCAAGCCTCCTATTACGACTAATGACAATGGGAAGTGGCCATCTGCTTGGGATGATAGAAACCTTCAGAGTGCATCATCTTTAACTTCAACTACTGTTCCTTTGTTTAATGGTGCTGATTCAATCTCAGGCTCATCCACTTCCCCTAGCGATCAACATCGTTCTAAGTCTGCTCATGAAGAAAACAATGGGGTTTTGACTAAGGCACCCCATGTGTCATTCTTGTCGACCACCCAAGGTGCACATAACTCTGAGTTCTATCACAGTTGTGACCAATCCCAGCTATTGGAAGGTGGTCTTCATGCTCAAAGGCCTTCAAATAGTGGAGTATGGTCTGGACAGAGCATTAAACAGCATGACAAGAACCCTGGGGACATTCAATTTAAGTCACAGTACATAGGGCCTGGTTGGGGTGACCGACAAAACTTGCCCATATCCAATGTCTCTCTTCAGTCTGTTACTAGGTTAAATGGTTGGAAAACAAGTCATCCAATGGCATGTAGAGGCAGTAACACTTCAAATTATCTTGAAAATGATGAAATTTTGTGGAATACCAGTGAGAATCATGTTAATCTGAATTCTGGATTGCAACCACTCAAGTCCTATATCAGCAGTCCCAAGGTTCGAGCGGAAGATTCCCTAGTAGGTAATTTAAACTCTGACAACTTAATACTCAACCAGGATATGCGTCAGCAGGCAAGTAATGCTCAGAAAAGTGTTTTAAAGAGACACTGTGCCCCCAACACGTGTATGAATTCTGAAATTGACCAAGATGTTGAAAAGAAACAGAATCAGCCAAGAAAGAGACAAAAAATTTGGGAATCATCTGCAAGTACTACTGTGGAAAGATTGGGTGATAACCATGAGAATGAAAGGGGTCATGGAACAGTGAACTTAGGTGATGGTTATGTTGGAAATATGGTAACGGAGAAGTCCCTGTTGACTGGCAAGGACCAATATCCTCTTGTGAGTGGAAGCCAAAAGTTCCCGATTCAGTCTTGTCAACGTACTGTGGATTCTAAAATGTTGCAGAATTCACTGGGAAGTTTGAGTACTATGGGGCCTTCTTTCCCACCCAAGCATAAGTTTGTTGGGAAGACACAGTTTGCTGGTCATAAAGCTTCCAGTGATCCTACAATTGTGTCCAAGGTAATTCTGGTTTTTCTTGGAACGACACTAAGATTCTGATACTTCATTTCTGTTCATATGAAAACTTAACTGTTTTACAGATGATTGCAGTGGGAGCCAAGGAACTGCAGTCTAGAAATACTATGCCTGTCTGTGCTTCTAACAGTTCTTTTGATGGTTCAACTACTCAATATTCACAGAATGAAACTATTTCTCAAACAAGGTACATATATAGTTTTGAGTATCTTTTAGCTGGGTTCCTTCAATTTGGCCCTTCTCCAAGGATTCCCACAGCATGTGTGGCCCATGCCATGGTGTGCTATGCCTATCCTAGTCTAGTAGTC